>CM038220.1:148304013-148996903 GCA_021442155.1 Cymbidium sinense
GTTAAATTTATTACCATTGTGTGGTTCTAATTTAAATGTTTGATTTGAACATGAATTTTAATTTTAATTTTGATTTATGTTTGAATTATCTTCTTGTTATAAAAAACATGTAGCTTGATGACTTTTACTTGAAATAATTGTTACTTACCTTGCTTATGACCTAAGGAGCTAAAGACTTAAGCTTAATTAGACCTTAATCATGTATAGTCCTCTTCAAGATTGACAAGACATAATAAAATCATTTAATGACATGTGGATTAACCTTGCATTTTTATTTACGTAATGTATTAGAATGACAACCATGTTTATGATTTGGATGGATGTAAATTTTTTAATTATGCAAGTTTTCAAATTTACATTTAATGATTAATAAGTATTATGCATGCATGATATATATCAATATTTATTATTTTGTAATGCATAGGTATGTGGCATTGTTAAAGCAGTGGGTTGAGGCAACAAGACCTCTTTCATACCTATAGCACTGCGCCCTTAAGTGTCTAGCCTATATACCTTATACTTATGAATGCCCATGAATTATGAATGATATTCCAAGATCTTTGGCATACATGCTTCAAATGAATTGTATGCAAATCATGAGTGGGTATTGTTAAACTAGTGGGTCGAGGAATAAGTCCTCCTTTGAACTAGTAAACCCATGCCCTCGAGTGTCTAGCTTATATACCACATATTTATATCAAGTGTATGATTCTATATGATATATGATCTATGTTGACTTAGATGATTTTATGATCTGAAAGGATATTTTAGCATTTTTTAAAATTATGTGTTATGCATATGTATATGTATGTTAAAATTAAAGAATGAATCATAAAAAAAAATAATAACTAAATCTACATGCATGAAGTAGTAGGTTTGATTTAATTTAAGCTTGAGCTCATTTTACATGCCTATCATACTCAAGATTAATATACATATTTAAAGTTAATTGAGCTTAAGGCATACATCACTTAAGAGGCCTAATTAAGAATAATTAAGGTGAGCTAATTGGATTAATTAGACATAAGCTTGATTATCATTTCTCTAAAGACATTCTCCATTAATTAAGAAATATTAATTTAATTTTTGATTTTATAATATATATTATTAATTATTAAATTCCCTAAATAAATTAATTAAACTCTAAAATGTAAATAATCACTAATATAAGTCCAAAAGACATTCAAAAATTCTAAACATGCATAATGATAGTAAAGAAAATTAAAAAAATTTGAAGTCATTTGGGCTTATAAAAGTGATTAATTATACTAATTAAGATTTTGATGATTAAGTAATTACTCCCAATATACTCCAAACCAATCTAGGATTTTGATTTCATTCATTATCACTTGGATAAATTTATAAAAATTTTGTTCGCATTTCTTATGATTATGGTTAATAAATTATGATTTTTTTTATTTCAGGCAATTAATTAAATTAATTAATTTACTTAAAGTGTGATATTTTGAAATAATTACAACTATAGGCTAGAAAAATATCCAAAGGTGCTCTCATGTCAAACATGAGGGCTCAAACACTAGAGACCCCATTGAGTATTTTTCAATAATTTTAAATTAAATAATTGGTGTAATTAATGACCTAAGCATTGAAAAGTCATAACTCTTAATCCACTATTCAAATTAACTTGAAGTAATCATGGGAGGTGGGGAACATCATTAAGAATGTTTTCTAAAAGTTTTAAGCTAAGAAGTAATTAAAGTTAATTTTAAAATACCCTTTCCATTAAAATTTTAATCACTCCAAAAAAAAAATTTAATTAGGATTTTATTTTTATTAAATTTTCCTCTATCTAAGATTTTCAACAACCCATTTCATTTTTTGAATTGTATTCAATTAATTATGATTTTGCAAAGATCTCATTAATTAATCATATTGTTAACCATATTTAATTGAATTGCATAGTTAATGCTGATGCTAGCATGCTTTTGAATAACACCATTAAACCAATTCAAATTCATTGGCTGGCGGTTGTGTATGTGCTTTCACAAGAGTTGTTTGATAGAAGATTGAATGGCTTAAATTAATCTTGTGATTTAATGGGGTTAAATCAAATAAATCTAATATGATTAATCATGATCGTCCATTCTAATCATATGGAATGGATGGCGTGTGATTTATCTCCTACCTTCGATGAGAGATGGGAACTATTCACCTTTTGGTACTTGATCCAAGGCACTAGAGTTTAGATTTTCAATGGAGAAGAACCTAAAAGCATCAGGGGAAGATTTTCTAATGATTATGATAGCTTGATTAAAAATAATACATGATTTCACTTTACAAATGATTAGAATTCTAAGGATTTCTATGGGTTAAGGGAGAAGAATCTCACCAAAGTTAAGATTAATGGATGAATGTGTGAGGTTGCTTCACCTTGAAGAGGCAAAGCCCTATTGAGAAGGTGGCCATTTGTCTCGCCATCCCAAGACTAAGCTCCATTGTTGCTTGCTAGAGTTCACTCAAACTCTATGCTCTTATGATTGACTTGAGTGAGTCTCGATTCATTCTTGTTTGCGATGATGTGAGAAAGGTGTGGGAAGGTTTAATTAGGCTTTAGTGAGGGATTGATGTAGTTGGGTTTGGGAGGTGTTCAGATGAAAGGGTGTTTAGTGTCCCTAGTGTGGGGTCGAGGGGCTTGAGGGAAAACTTGGGATTTGATGTAAGTGAAGGTCTCTACTTGATTTGGATCTTACAAGAGAGTATACTCTCCTCCTCATGTAAACTACCCAAAGAAGGTAGTTCAGCTTTGGGCAACTAACCAGGTAGTGGGTAGGGGCACTAGACTGGTGACTTGGACCTCCTTTAATGGTTGAAGAAGTTTGGTGGCTAGAGGTGAGAGGGGAAAGCCATGATGGATGAACTAAGCTTTGTCAAGAGTAGGGAAAATCAGCTTTGAGTCAACTTGGTTTAGTTGGTGAAAGCTCAATGCATGCCATGAGTGCTGTCTTGGCCAAAGGAATGGAGTGGATTTTGTTATTTTAGGATTTTATGTTATTTGGAACCCTTAGTTCACTTAGTTTGGGCTAAATCAGGTTCACCTAAAGCTGGGTTTACTTGGGAAGGTATAAGGGTACTATTGACCTTACTTTTAATAAGGTTGACACTCATCACTCCTTAGACCTAAGATTCGATCTAAATAGTAAGATTTTCTCAGATAGAGTTAAGACGCCCATTTGGATCATATGAAATAATTATAGTCAAATTCAAATTCACTTCAAATTAAATCAAACTAATAGCATCAATGTTCAAATCATCATTTGAACACAACCCAATTTCCCCTTGAGCCTAATTTGATCAATTGATCAACTTGACCCAATTGAATCCAAACCAACCTATATGAGCCTAAATGAACCAAACCCAACTAACTCAAGTCTAAATCCAATCATAATTGACATGATTCATCCTCACATGTCATTGACCCTAAGTGGACTTAACCCATGGTGAATCTAGTTCAACCCAAAACAAGTGAACCAAGGGTTCCAAATAGGTAAAAATTTCAAAATAGGAAGATCTAACCCCTCCCTTTGGCCAAAGGAGTCACTTTAGCATGTGTTGATACCCATGACTCAAGCCTATTTGGTCAACCAATGACTAAGGAGAGCTCACATTCACCTTCGACAACCCATTGATAGCCCTTGGTTCACTATCCATGAGCAGTTCACTTCACCACTAGCCACCAACCTCCTTTAACTATTGAGGGAGGTCCAGCACATCAATCTAGAGTAAAGTTTGGCTCTGTTAATGCCTAGCTAACAACCATGGATAGACTAACCTAAATGGGTGGTTCACATGGGGAGAAGAGTATACAACTCTTCATCCCCCTAAACTTAGCACAGACCCTCATTCCCACAGCTAGTCCCCAAGTCTCCCTTGAGCTCCCCATGCCTCCTAGCTTTGGTAAGATCAACCTTCCTCAAACCTGAATGTCCCTCAAATCCAACCTCATAAAAACCCAACCCAATCTAATTCTTTTCTCCTAATCTTTAGTCACTCTCTGAGGAAGAACAAATTTAGAAACACTTGATTTGAGCACCGAGATAAGAGCTCAATCAAGCTTTGGTGAACTCGCGATGAAATTTAATCTCTATAGTGAATGATAAGGAGGCAAAGGCAGAATCCAATAACAAGGATTTGTCTCTTCAAGGAGATGCTACCTTAGTTAATTTTACTGTTAGTCTTAGCTCTGGTGATGTAAATTTCTCAAAATTGTATAAAATATCCTATGTGTTGGAATTTGTGAAAGTTTTGTGTGATTTAATTCGATCAAGTCAAAAGAATCTTTAGGATTTCACCTCCCATCATTTTGGAGTCATTTTTTGCCATGAAATAAGCCTTGGTTAGCCAGATCAAGCGGTGAAGGGCAAATGATGATGTTCTCTCATTGGAGGAAGATGAATCACGATATATCCATCCCACATGATTACTCTAGAAGATTAATTATGTTAGATTTAATCTCTTTGAAATAATAAGATTAATCAAAGCCATTCAATCTTTGATTGAACAACAAGGACAAAACTCATGCACGCCATCCAAGTTAGTTGCCATATTGGATTGGTTTAATAACCAATTAGTGCTATGTGTATAAAGCATGGCCATATCAACACTTAGTGTGTAAATAGTTTAATTAAGGTTTTAAATAGATTTAAATAGCCAAAACTTTAAATAATCATAATTAATTATAGAAAAATCCATAAAACATAAATACTCATTGAAAAGCTTAGATAGAGGATAATCTAGGGAAACAAAATCTCTAATTTTTATTAAGTGGACAATGACTAATTAGAGATTAATTTTTTTTATTAATAGTGTAATTAAGCCTTAATTACTTGGCCAATTGAGTTAGCAATTTTGGTGAGCATTCTATGGGATGACCTCGCCACTACTCATTATTTCAATTCAATTGGGTTAGTTCATTAGGATATTCATATTTTCAAACCTTAATTAGCCATTTTGGATGTTTAATAAATATATTTAATTAAGAAAATTATAAAACTTATCATGGATGTTTAAATATGCGTTAGAAGTCTAATGATGACCAAAAGAAATTCATTAGAACTTTTATCCTAATTATTTCTCAAAATCACCATTAAGGGGCTTTAAATAATTAGAAAATGTATTAATTAACTTAAGGTTAGAAAAATTCAGAATTAATTGCACAACTCTCCAAAAATTATAAATGAACCTTTTTGTGCTCAACTAATAGAGAGTTAATCAATGAAATTTAAATCCCCAAATGGTTTTGGGTATTGTAAAAGTAATTGTTTAATTAAGTTTATACTTAATTAATCATAAAATATTATCCCAAATGCTTTGAAGTTTTTATTTATATTTTATATTATTTTACATGTTCATGAATTTACTCATAATTTTTGGGCTTATAGATTGTGATTGCTTAATTTTTAAGGTCTTTTGTGTATTAATTAGATTAAATAATTATGAAATTTAATTAATTCATAAAAATCATCACCTCACTTTTAAATCTCACTAATATGGGGGATAATTTTTTTATTTGGTCTCTCCTCAGTAGGTGTGATCAATTGCAATTAAATGTATTAATTAAGAAATGTTGATTAAGCTTAAGTGAGATCATTTTCATATGAAGGACCTTAGGGTTTGGTAGCATAAGTAGATCACTTTATGATATCCACTTGATACCCTTTATTCACTTTTAAATGTGTGACTAATTCATGGCTTATTCATATTGTACTTAAAATTAAATTCCTTGAATGTATGATGTATAAGTATTGTGAATCTTATTCCTATTAAATTATGAATAATATTTTTATAATATAAGTCAAAATGTATTCATAAAATCTAAATTAATCAAAGTAAATGAAACCCTCATGTATAATTCATTTGTACAATATACACTCTTTGATGGTATATAGTTGGGACACTAGAAGGGACAAGGCTACTTGTTTGAAGAAGGTCTTGGATACCTCATCTAGTTTAACAATGGCACATACAGAAAAGTGGTGTAGAAGAATACATATGAAAATATAAATTATTTTTATTATTTTATGAAACCATATATCATAAATATTTTAAAATTTCATTTCATCTATATTCACATTAACGTATGAAAATACATGAATATTTTGAAGTAAATTATTAAAGTGGTAAAATAAATACATAATGAAATATTAAAATGATATATATATATATATATATATATATATATATATATATATATATATATATATATATATATATATATATATATAATGAAATATTAGGATGATAAAATAAATGCATGATTATTTTAGAAATGAAATTTTAAAATTATTAGATATATACATAATTATTTAAAAAAATAAAGTACTAAAATGATAAAATAAGTACATAATTATTTTAAAATGAATTACTAAAATAATAAAATAAATACATAATTATTTAAGGATGGACTAATAAAGTGATAAGATAAATGCATAATTATTCTTGAAATGGAACATTAATATGGAAAAATAAATACATGATTATTTTAAAATGAAGTACTAAGAGTGATAAAATAAATATTTTAAAAATGAAGAATTAAAGTGGTAAAGAATTGAAGGACATCATTAGGTAAGTCATCATTAATCTTCATTAGCCTTAAACTATCTTTCATGTGATTATAATTTCATTTAAGTTTAATCTTAAGGCTGATATTTAATCTTAAGGACATCATTTTTATATTTTATAATTTCATTTACTATTAAAAAGAAAATCTTAAGGCTTCAACAAGAAGATCTAGAAAAATATAAAATATATTCTTAGAATTAACCTTAAGGTAGAGTGTTTAAATATAAACAAGTTTCACTCTATAAAAAACTTATAAATTTTCATATTCTTTAGGACTCTAAGCCTAACTTAAACAAAAATAGAATTTGTAAATTAAAATTCATCCCTTAAGTCAATAAATATTTGAATTAAAAACATTCTTTTGGTCAATTACTCAAACTTATTGTTTAGTTCATAACTTGAATATTAAAACCTAACTTTATATGTCACCAATCCCAGACTTAGATTATGCCAGTGCTATGTTGCAACTTATTATTATTTCTTATTTTATGGTAAAATATCTTATATTGGATGTTAGGATTGTTTGTACATAGTTTGAATGATAGGATGTTATTTATTAGACTAACAATATTTTTTACAAAATGTTTCGCTTAATTAAAAGGCTATAAGAATAAAATAAACTAAATGCTTTTGCTTGCATGTGTTGCTTGCCACTTTAGCATAGCCCATCGAAAAGCTTGGCAGTCTAATTATATGATATATACCGCTTGGTGTATATGTATGTTATAGCTAACCTCACTTGCAAGTTTAGTTTAAATTTCTTTTGGAATTTTAAATATAATTTCATAATAGAATAAGGGTTAGAGCCATAGGGTTTAGGATGAGAGGGATTGAAGGAAGCACAGAAGATAATGCTTGGTGGATCAAGATTTGGAAGACCAAGTGAAGATGAAGATCTGTATGGATCCTTTTAATTTTTTCATGTAATTGTAATTTAGGCTATATAAGAGTTGACCTCCCACCTATTTCATTTCTAAGGTGTATAGTTGAACCCAACCACATAAGCCTTTTATTATTCTTTAAATTTGATTAATAAATTTATGTGTTTTTTTATGTAATAAAACTACATGTTTTTCCTAGGTATCTTAATGTGTGATGAATATTGTATGGCTTGGATTTCATTAGGCTCTTTAGTATCTAAAATTTTTACCCCAACTTAAAGTCAACTTTATCTAAAAATAGCACAACACATAATCTCACCTTAAATCCTAAGAATTAATCAACTGAAAGGTTTAAAAATCATTAGATCTATGATGAATATGGAAAACACCATGCATACATATTACTCTCCATCATTGAATATAGGGGATTGTCACTCATTGCACAATAATGAATGGAGACCATTGATAGCAACCTCTTGAGTAAAATAAATAAATATACTCTTTGATTTGGCCAATAATTGTATTTCATTATGCATATAAGCATAATTGCCTAGCCAAGCTTGAGTCAAATTTATGAGTCCTAAAATTTATAAAAGATGTAATTTTATTACATTAGTTTAATCATAATTTCGTACCCATCATAACCTAGGCTCTTAAGGAGTGAGTTTAAGATTTTTGGTTTCTATTCCTAATAAATAATGGCCTAACTATCTTGTATTTGTAAGACTTGGCTACATGATTTTAAAACATTGGAGGTGTTAGATGGTGACCACTTCAAGTAGTTGTAAGTTGAGAAGAGTCAGGATAGATTCATTCACTCTAGTGGAAGTGAACCAATATACCTAATTTCCCTCAAGTAAAATTAAGTCGAATTCCTAGCTTATGTTAGAGTACTTTAGACATAGGTTCGAGGTAGCCCATTTCACTCTATTATGGGAATAAATTTGCACCTCTTTTTTATAATCTTTTGTTATTGGAATATCAATCCTAGTTTTCTAATAAAATTGTTAACTCAAAGGATAAAAAGTCTCAACTTCAAAAATATAAAATCTCACCATAGGATAGATTAAAGTGCTCACTAGGCTTTCTAGTATCATGAGCACTTTCTACTTATCCTATTTTGGATTTCGTTAAGAACTCTCTCACTAATTGGGTTCTTCCACTTGATTTTTAATAATCACTAATCCTTTGATATCAAGCTTTGAAATCTATAGAGATATTAACTAATCAATTTAATAGAGTATTTTGTTAAGAGATTCATATCTCTTGAGATGTAATTAACAATGGAGACTTGCTTTTATAAGGAACTTTAGATTAAAATAAACCTTATCTTACATCTCATGTAAGGTAATCTCTAGTACACATAAACCCATTGACATTAATAGTACTTATTAGATGAGCGAGTCATCACAGTGATATTTTTCCTTTGAGATAGTATATCATTTCTTGATGTTGTACTGAACATTTTAATAAGTACCCTCCCATGATCTTTAAGAAGGACCATCACATTTTTAAACACCATAGAATTTTTTGGTGACTCTACTAAGGAAAGTTCCTCCCTCCATCTTTAGTGATTGGCTAGTATCTTTAAACATAAGTAGCAAGGTTATACCACTTGTAGGCTTAGACTACCTTTCTTTTTGTTGAACCCTTTCATTTCTACCTTAGGTGGATTTGGTACCTTCATCCTTTGGTCCTAAGACCTCTTAGTTTCCATAATCAAATGAGTAGGTTTTAGGACTTGCCCATTGGACTCCCAATGGAATTCTATATATGAAAAGTTTTAAACTTTGCCAAATTTTGGACAATAATAATTTTCTTTGGATTCTTAAAGATATTTATCAAACCAATCTTTATACTCAAATTTGGCAATTATGGCTTTCCTTCCAATAATTATTAAACCTACTATTAATAGGGAGGTTCAAATCAAAATCTCAATCTCCATAATTAAATTTGGTGGGATATGAGCCTACAAAATCTATATAATCATTTCAATAATTGATTCCTTTCCTTCTTAAAATAAGAGAGAGGCACCACTTTATAGCATACATTCAATTAGTTCATCCAAACCATCACCATGTTATTTGGAAAACTATTCTTCTCATTCACCACTAGGTTAGATCTATCCATGGATCATGCCTATTAACACCCTCATCATCAAGTTTGGGCTTTATGGATTTAAAGGTTACTTGTGATGGTCTAGCATTCACCATAGTAGATCATCGAGGTTAAGGATAGAAAGCCATTGAGTTTAATTTGAGGTTTGAGGTAGAATTCCCATCGTTGAAGAGGAAAGACATTGAGGCCATACCCACCATCATTTTTTCATCTAGCACTAGTAGGGTTTCCAAGGCTGAGGCGATATGTAGGGTAGCCCTCTAAAGGTAAAAGGTGGCTATCCGTTTGTCTTGAGGTAAGTTCTAGCTCCCGTGTTCCTCTCATGAAGACTCAAAGGAGAAATAAAAATAGAAAAATAAATAAGCAGTATGAGAAAATATTTCAGGAGATAGAAACCTCATTTTAGGTTATCGAGGATGAGTCCTTGTGAGAGACCTCTCCCTTTCTTGGGGGTAGTAAATCTCACCTACTCTCTATAGCCAAAGGACAAGAAGACATCTATCATATATTAACATCACCACCACACTCTTTGAGTATGAGACACCAGCTATAGAGAGAAGAAAACCCTATTCTAGTCTAAGGTCAATTCTCAAGAGGGTTGGGAGAGTCCATGGATGATCTGAGTTTGCCATACTTTATGATATGAAATTAGTCATATATAGGACTATGTAGAGCCAGATCAAAAAGGAAAGGGCCTTAAAGGCCAAAATAGTAGTTCAAGCAAACATAAGAGATATGAGGAGGTTCGCAAGGCAATCAACAGCCCCAGCCTTAATGGATAGGCACTTTTGTGCATAGTTTGATGCATAAACGACTATATAATTCTCATTGGGTATGATAAGGGGAGGAGAGTATCTATAGAGACACAACTGGTGCGATTCATCACTGCACTCGACTCATTGACCACCATCCCCACATTCAAGTAGCAGCATCCAAAGCCTCTCACAAGTATCAAAAGTAGTCCAAATATAGGAATGCCCCAAAATTAGTGATTAAACAATGATGAGGCCACTCTTCATCTTCTCACATTGATGGTGTGAGGCCAAGCTCTCCTATTTGGCCTCTTACATCGCCTATGGAAAAGAAGGAGTGGCGGTTCATGAGCATAGTCATTGCTCTACCTCTAAGTGCCTAGTAGAGATAAGAAAGAAAGAGGGGTGGGGGGGGGGGGGGGTGGGGTTCATCGTGTGAAACATCCAAGCCAATTGGTGTACAAACAAGCGAAGCGGGAAGTCCAGATAGCAAGGATGTAGAAGGTCGATTCATGGCCAGCATCCCAAATATGTTCGGAAGATTCTTAATGGGTAGCGTGTGTCATAGCCAACTATTAGACCACATTTAAAGAGATAGTCGGTGATGATGAGAGATGGTAGAATTTAATGTTGATAAGGATGACTTATTGAATAAGATCAAAGAAGTTTGCATAGTGAATACTAAAACATAATCACGTGTTGATGCATAGGGTGTTATAATGAAAAGGCATCGACTTGTTATAATAACTATTGCAAAACTAATACAAAAGATGATCGGATCACTTGCATGGAGAGGGAGGATAGAGCTCATGTTAGTTGTCTTAGCCTTTTATGGTCAAGCGGCAATACTCCAAGCCACATAGGGTAAAGTGGAAGTGGCAAATACCATAATAGACACAAGTGTACCACTATAGTAGATATATGTAGTCCGCATATGAAGATGCGAGAGCACGTGTTGCATAAATATGACATGAAATAGTTGGTGGAACACTAGGTGAACAAAGCTTTAGTGCGAGCCTAAGTGGTCACATCAATTCAAAAAGTAAACCCTACCTAGAGGAGTTTGATGTAGATGCAATACCCCAAAGGGTTTTTACCACCATCCTTCAAGGTCTTTGATAGTAATGGGAACCTACGATAGCATATTGTGCACTTCCGAGCTACCTATTATAATGTAGGAAGTGATGACACTTTATTGTTTAGGTTACTCATTGGTTGCTTGTGTTGCTTTTGATTATTTCTTTGAACTACCTAACAATTTAGTGAAGACCTTTATAGAATTAGAACAACTCTTTATCAAAAGGTTCATAAGGGCGTAGATGTTGACCTCATTTTTGGATAATGTTGATATTATCCTCAATCCTAGTAATTGAGACCCCTAATCTTAAATTAAAAGCTTCTTAATTAGACACTTAGGACACTATACTTAGTTACTATGTGAACAAGCAAATAAAATTCAAATAGAAAATTAAACTAGTTATAAATCTAAAATAAAAAAAATCAAATTTTAAATCAAAACTAAAAGCAAATCAAATTCAATGCCTTAAGGTGAAAGCGTAAGCCATCCCATTAAATTCTTCTTGGACTTGACCTAACTCAATTTTGATTAGGTGAACCTTTTCAAACCACAAAATTCAATAAAAATCCAAATCAAACTCATTTTGAATTGAGAATTAAATCTAATTAAACTTAAATTAAGGTAATTAGGATGGTTAACCCAATCAACCTATCTAAGCTAAGGTCCAAGAAAAATAAAATAAAATTAAAACAAATTAAAATCAAATAAAAAAATGCATATAGTCAATTAAATGAACATAAAAATAAATTCATGTGAGATCAATGACATTTGACTTAGAGTTCACCCATTTGGGCGCCACCAAGCCAAAATCAACTAACTTCAATTTGGTAAAATTGAGTCATTTCATAGGCTTAAAATCATCAAATAAATATGTTTAAATATAAATTTAAATAAATTTAAATCCAACAAGGTCTCAAATAGGTTGATTGGATCATTTGATCTAAATAAACCTAAATGAACCTACTAAAAATAAATCTAAATTAAAGTGAAATTAATTCAAATCAAATATTAAAAATCATTGAAAATCATAAATGAACAATTATTTGGGTTTAATTTAATCAATTTGGTCAATTGACCCAAGTGAACCCAATTTGACCCATGAAGCCTAATTTGGGTCAAAATGAGTCTAAATCAAAATCAACTTCAAATTAATTAAAATTAATTGATCTAAACCATTTTATACACTCTACTAAACATAATTTAAGCCCAAACACACCTAAATTGAGTCAATTTTACAATTTAACTCAATTAAACCCAACTTAACCTATTTAGATGAAAATGAGTTGATTTTGGGTTAGAATCAAATTTTAATTTAAAATAAATAAATTTAATTAACCATAATCATCATAAATGATCAATTAAATACAATTAAATCTAAATTAAATAATGGCCAAATAGAACAAATCCAATTTGACTTCTTGGGTTAAAAGTATCTAAAAAGTCAAACCTAGATAAATCATATCAAACTCAAATGAACATAAATCAATTGATGAACAAATCCTTCAACAAACAATTAATAATTATTATGTCCTAAATCTAAAACTCGTCAATTAAAGAAAATATAATCAAACTAACTAATACAATTTCAACCAAATTGAACCCAATGTAAGCACTCAACCAAAACCCAAATCAAATGGGCTTAACCTAACATCTCAAGCTCATCATAGCTTGATTTGGCTCCTTTTGATGTGGTGAAACCATGGCAATTAGGATCTCAAGACACATCAACACCTATGATGTAAGGAATCATTGAATTACATTACACCAAAGAAGCATATCATAGGACCATGAGGCACTCTTCTTGATGCTCCTTGTTAGTAGAGCGACATACCTAAAAAAAAGCGTGAAGGAAAATAGCAACCTTAAAGAGATGAGATGGTCATGAAGGATGATGTGGAAGATATGGGAGATGAATAAATTAAAACCCATGCACATGAAACCAAACAATCCCATCTCCATCCACTAACCTATATGGATCAATCTATAAATCACTTGAAATTTGACTTAAGCAAGAGGCAACACAGCTAAAGGGCATGTGATGATTAAGGTGGCAAAGGGGAGGTGATGAGGTGGAGCTCATGGAGAGAAAGCATGGCCGATCCACCTTATCACCCCAAAGATTACCCATGCTTTCTCTCTTACTACCTCACTCTATTCAAACAACTTCATTGACCCTTCCATTGACTTCCCCATCATGATAGGATTTCAATTCCCATGGCTAGTGACCTACCCATGAAACAAATCAAACACCTCTCATAAAGTATAAAGAGAATAATGGAAGCCAAATTGAGGACTTTTTCTTACTCCATCACCTTCCTCAAGTCAAATCAGAATGTGAATGAAACCTTCTCCTCTCTTAACCCTCTCCTATCATCCTCCACACAAAACTTCAGCAAAGGCGGTGGGTGTTGATTTTCACATCAATCCAGGAGGCAAGCCATGATTCCTCTTCCGGACCTTCTTCTAGGACTCTTGAGCATTCTTGAAACCAAAGGAAATGCCAAGAGCCCAGTGGTACCATAAAACTCGACTCTTATTTCAATTGAGCTTGGACATTTTTGAAGCAAGTTTGATCTCTAGTAAGATCAAACCATATAGATTGATTGCAAATTAATATGTGATCATTTTGCAATTAAAAATTTGTATTATCATCATGTAGATCACCAAATTTTAGTGCCTAAGCACCGAAGACTCTTGGTCTCCATCGAAGGTGAGGATACAATCTTTCACCCTCTTTTTTTTTGTTTTGGAATGGATTGACGTGATTTAGCCACGCGATATGATTTACACACCTATAAGAACTGTGGGGTGATTTTAGGTTGTTCGATCTTTGATTAGACAACCTTATTTTAAAGAATTATCCCTGCACTTTAATGCAATATCCACATGGATCCCACATGACCCAATTACGTGGTGCCACACATAAAGAAGTATGTTAGTGCCAGTCGGTCTAACTAGGTTAAGTGGGAAAATTAGATTTTGTTAATTTAAAATTTTAAAAAAATACTAGAGACATCAAAAATTTATAAAAATAAAATACTTAACTAAAAATATAAGTAAGGGCTCAATAGATTCGTCTTGGTAGAGAAATCTATTAAACATAAAATCCCTAATTTTAATTTGATAATTTTGGGGTAATTTGAGTTTAAAATAATCAAACCTAAATTAAACCAGAATATTAATCTAATAAATTTGAAATGTTGGGGTGTTGAAATTAAAATAAATTACACTATAGATAAATATTTTAGGATTTATTAGAGAATGAATTAAAATATATAAAATTTTCAATCTTCAAACCTTAGTTTTATAAAATAAATTATTAATTATTCAAGAAAATTAAGAAAAATCATGGAATTAACTTAAAACATCATAATAAACATCAACAACCTAAGAAAAAAATTGAAACTCATTAATTTTCAAAATGACCTAAAAAATTATTAAGTAAAGCCTCTACGCTTTAGGAGGAAGCCTCTATGATGTCATTTCTAAAGATCAAGTTACCACGAAACCTTCTAAACCTACAAAAGTGCTAGAAAAAAGGGCAGGCACTATCTCTACAGTAGACAAAGAAAAGACTCCAATCCAAGTCTAGGTAAAATGGCCTCCACCTTAAAGGGCACAATAACATTAATTAGCACAAGAAAGAAACACCGTGCAAGCCCTCTCAGTGAAAAAGTAAATCAAACATATTCTTTCAAGAGAGAGGCTATAAGAAAATTATTTAAGAATTTGAAAGAAAAAGTATATGGATTTCAAGCTAATTGATTAAAAGAAGATAGAAGAAGTCTGCAAGGTTAATGACTCGAATTATTGTCTATATCATCAAATGCTAGGTCATACTATTGAAGACTACTTCATGCTTAAAGATTGTCTAGAAAGGAATTACAAGAGAGGGTTGGTGATTATTCTTTAGGAATACCTTATGGACTCTATGCAGGGGTCCATTAAAGTGATTATAAGTGAATCTTCCACCTCTTCTTTAAAAGATTTTTCACTTCCAAATGATTGGGATATAGCTTTATCCCACTCTTCTAAAAAATTATTTGATGACAAAGTTTAAAAATTTCATGCAAAATTATGTGAAGACTTGGAAGATGATCATCTAAGTTGATCCATTGATGTTAGAGGCAATTTCTCCTCAAACCCATTCAGCACCATCAGAAGTCCAAATGTCTAAAAAGAGTTGTGGGAAAGGAATAAATACTGCATCAGATAGAATATTATATAATAAGGATGGACAGGCTAGTTCCTATATCTCTTTATCTTTATGTACATATTTTAAAATTTTGAATAAAAAAGTCTGCAAATAACATTTCTTATATTTTTTTATCTATGATGATTGTGATAAGAATGAATTAGAAATGAAAGAAAATAAAGAAGAACATTCATATAATGAATGCAATATATTTTATAAGTCAGGATTAGAAAATGATATTTTTATGGGTAATTTGTTGGGTGATCCTCTTAACATAGAAATAAAGTTCTCAAAATTTGACCATTCTTTGAAAAGCACATCAGTGATGAGACATAGGTTGACATGACCCCTGCTCTTGATCTAAGATATATTATTGAAGTTAATCTTTGCAGTGAGAAGGTTCTACCACCTCGCCTACCTCCCTCCAAGTACAAAGGTAAACAAATTATTGGCCAATGTTTTGAACTTTTATAAAATTATCTAGTAGTTGAACCAACTACTCCTAAGGTTGACTACAATGTCTTAGCTTGTCTTAGGAAGCTATTTGCTAGGCTAAGCATTTATGATGCCTTGTTTTGTCTAAAGAAATAAGGGCATCATTAGTTCAGAATTACTTGACCTAGAGATATATTAAACAGCAACAACAACTTCTTCTAATAAGGCTTATTATTTTAATGAAGTCCCTGGTAACTTTCTCTAATGAATATTTACTTTTAGGGACTACTAACCACAATTGGCCCCTCTTTTATTCAAGATAGAAATTTATAGATCATCTAGAGTTCTTGTCGATTCTAGCACCGTAGTCAACATTATGAACTTCAAAATATTATCATTTTTGAAGATCAACACATGGAGGCTTAGATCTGACAAAATAATATTAATGGGGTTTAACAAAATAGGGGAAAAGACTTTGCGTTCAATCACTCTATTAATTAGAAATAGATGGGTTAAAATTGAAGTATAATTTCTTATTATTGATTGAGATATCTTTTAATACTCTTTTGGGTTGGTCATGGATACATGAATATAAAATGGTTCCTTCATCACTCCACCAATATATTAAAATATACAAGGGATGGAGTGGAATATACTATAAAAGGAAATCATTTTTTATTTATGAAATCAAGCTCTACAAAGATGCTACTTATTATATGTCTATAAGGCAGAAGACTAATTCAATTAAATCAAGCATTATTAAGGCATCAATGAAAATAAAATAAAATGAAAAGAAAGAGAAAAAAAATAAGAAAAATAAAAAGAAGAAGAAAAATAATCTCTTATAATTCAAATTAATCTAGAGTCTAGCTTTGATGAAGATTCAAATCAAATTAATGACTTAATAAAGTTTGAGATCTTATTTGAATCAGACAGTGATGAAGACCAAACTCAAGCATATAAAGATGAACCTGAATTGTGTACTTATGAGAGGTTAAAAGGTATATGGATACTTTGACTTAGACTTCTTTGTCTTAACATAAAATTGTACAATTAGAAGTCAAAGTGGCTCTAACCTTTCAGGAGAAGTGGGGAAGTTATCAAATTTTTATTCCATACCCAAATCTTCAAGCTCAAAAGTAGATGTAAGGCTTGGAGACTCATATTATAAAGAAATAATAGAGCTTCCTTTTGAGTGATATCCTTATTGTGTTAGAAATGCAATTAAAAATGGTTTAACCCCTCATGTTTGGCCCAAAGGTTTCCAACTCATCGAAAGGTTATGTGACACTAAATATAAAAACTCAAAATCCAAGGTTAGCATTAGGTTTGGTACCATTGGACCTTTAAATGATGATGAATATTGTTTAATGATAAGTAATCATATGGAGTATGATCAACTTTTTGAGAGTTTATCCAATCCCTTGAAAGAATTCTATCTTAAAACATTAGAGAATCCATATGATTAATCAATTTAGAATGCAATCCTAGAATTTAAAGGAGAAAGAAAATCCACTATTGATAAATTAAGGGAAATCAACTTAGGAACTGAGGAAGACCCATGGACAACTTTATTAGCTTGTTGTTGGGTCTAGGAGATTCCTATGAGTTAATTAATTTACATTAATGCAAAGATTACTTTGCTTGAACTTATAATGAAATGCCAAGTTTATCTTCAAAGTATATAAGTTGGAGATTAAACAAGATGTAATTCTAGTAAAATTAGCCCTATACACATGCATTTATAAATTGAATAGCAAGTAATTATTGAAGTAAGGAAATTAATTGAAGATAATTTTGTTCGAGAAGAGAAGTATCCTTCTTGGTTAGCAAGTATTGTACCAGCAAAGAAAAAAATGGCAAAAATATGCATGTGTAGATTTTAGAGACATGCCTAAAGATAAGTTTCCACTATCAATATCAAAACTTATGGTGAATATAGCCTCATCGCATGAAATTTTCTCATTTATGGATGGGCCATCTGGACACAATCAGATTAAAATGGCACCCAAAGCTAAAAAAATATATACAGTGTTTAAAACCATTACTGGGAAATTCTGTTACTCGATCATGCCATTTGGTCTCAAAAATATTGGGCTACTTATCAAAGGGCATTGACTAGGATATTTGATTATTTGATTCATAATCAAGTTGAGTGTTACATCAATGATCTAGTCATCAAAAGTAAAGAAAAAGAGAGTCATCTCTATGATCTTAAGATTATTTTGAATGGTTGTACTATTATAACCTAAAGATGAATCTTTTAGAATATGTATTATTGACGGAATAGAAATTGATCCTAAAATAATTAATGCTATTATAAAAATTTTACCACCTAGAAGTCTTACATAGTTAAGATCATTCTAAGGTAGCCTTGCATATCTAAGAAGATTTATATCAAACGATCCGAAAATGCCAACCATTTTGTTAGCATTAATAAAGAAGGATTATAAATTTATTTGGGATGAAAAAGTTTAAAAGTTTAAAATTTTTAATGAATTATCCTATTTTGTTGCCCCAATCTTATGGAAGCCATTAATTTTATATACTATAGTTTTAGAAGAATCTCTTGGTGCTTTATTTGCTCAAGTTAATGAGGAAGGCAAAAAAAATGCCCTCTATTGTCTAGCAGGACTTATCAGTGGAAATGAATTATCTATCCATTAAAAAAGCATTGTTTAGCTTTGGTTTTTTCTACCAAAAAATGAAGGTATTATATGCTTTCACATAAAGTAAATTTGATTTCAAGAGTGAATTCTTTGCAATATCACCGATGTCATGAACATTTAGCACATTAGTCTATGATCTTGTTGCAATTTGAAATTATATTTTTCCTCTGTGTTGTAAAAGGGAAAGTTGTAGCTAATTTCATAGCAGTACATCCTCTCTCTAAGGGTTCTATTTTAAATGATGATCTCCCTATTAAGCAGATCATGAATTTAAAAGAATAAAATAATGCCACTTGGGAGCTATATTTTGATGGTGTAATATTCTCTAGAAAAAGTAAAGAATTCAATTCTTCCATCCGAGGGAAGGATGGATTTAATTAATATTTATAACTCTAGAAAAAAGAATGATATGATATTCCTATTATTTATTTAGCTTTAGACGAATAATGAAGCTGAATATGTAGCTCTTATAACTGATTTGGACTTAGCCATCGTTATGGATATTAAAGAGATTAAAATCTTCAATTTTTAACCAAGTGAGCAAAATTTATAAAGTATTGTATCCAAAACTTTTAATTATTATTAATATATAGTGAAGTTACTAGAACAAATCCTTTTGTGACTTTATGTAAAATATCACACAAATATAATTCTATGGATGATGCTTTTGCAAAGCTTGTAAAAGAAATAATGTGCCTAGAAATGGAGTCAATATCTATAGAAGTTCAAAACCAACAAATTCTATCTTCTATAGATTTAGATTAAATGAACAAAATAAAATAAAATAAAGAATAGCCACTCTTAAGGTCAAGAAGAATTTGATTTGGAGACATCCATTGATTGGTCTTAAGTGTGGGAGGCTACTAGAAGACAAATCTCTAGAGAATCAAATTAAGAAATATGCTTTATCTTATTCATTGATCAATGGTGTGTTGTACCATCAATCATTTGATCAAATGTGGTCATATTGTTTGGATAAATAAGTAGCCTATAAGAATATGATTGAAGTACATTTTAGATTGTATGACGCTCATCTTGGGCCTAAAATAAAATTAAAAGACTTGGGTATTATTAGCTTTCATTGCTTGATGATTGCATGTGAACTATGATCATTATAATCAATGCCAAGTACATGGTATTATTTTACATCAATTGCCTCATATATTACACCCAACAATTACCTCTTGACCCTTTGAGAGTTTTAACATCATAAGGCATATTGATCCTCCATCATCAAAAGGACATCATTTTATGTTGGTTGTAACTGACTACTTTTCTAAATGAGTTGCGGCAATTTCATTATGAGAAGTTAAAGCAAACAATGTATTTAAATTCTTTAAAAAATATTATATATCAATTTAGCATTCCTAGTCAAATTATATCCGATAAAAGCATTTAAGTCCTCTAATATAAATCATTTTGTGGTTAAGCATAACATTGATTGGATATATTCAACCATCTATTACCCTAGGGCAAATAGATTGGCCAAAGATTTTGATAAAATGCTTGTACAAAATTTGAAGAAATTGTTTGATGAGAATAAACATCAATGGTACAAAAAAAATGGTTGAAGCTTTATGGGCTTATCAACAACATATAGGACACCAACTCAATATACACCTTATCTTTGGTTTATGGAACTAAAGTTATTCTTCTATTAGCAATGCAACTTCCTTCTGAGGATTGTAGTCAACAACCATATTATAACAAATAAAATCATAAACTTTGATTACAAGAACTTGTAAATCTTGAAGGAAAGTGCCTAAGAGCTCAATAAAGCTTGAACTTTATTAATCATGTATGGTTCAAGCTCATGATAAATTGGTCCATCCTAGAACTTCCTAAGTAGGCGACTTGGTTTTAATTCTTAGGCCAATTTTAGCACTCATAGGATAGATAACAAATTTGAACCAACATGGGAAGGGCCATTCTTTATAGAGGAAGTCTATGAAGGAGGTTCTTATCAGTTGATAACCTGCAACGGTGAACATCTAATGCTACCTGTTAATGGATGCTACTTAAAGAAGTATAATGTATGAATTGTATCCCAATTCCAAAAAGATTAATAAAGTTGTGTTTCACTAAATTTTTATTTCTTTAATTTATTTGGGTCCAAAGATTGATCTTTTGTAAATCATATAAATTTACTTTAGGATAAACTTTTGGTTATGGTATTGCTCTGCATAGTTTTAAAAAAAAATAATTTTTTTGACAATAACCTAACTAACTAAGGATAAAATATTTCAGTGATATCTTTTACCTTTTTATTAATACTTTTTGGAAAAGGATTTAAGTTTAAAAGACCCCTTTCCTCTTTTTAGCTATTTAAGTTGAAATTAATCCGTTAAAGGCCCCTTCTTAATAGCTAACAAGATATGAATAAGTTTTTAACATGCATCCGTTCTAAAAGATAATGATAGGATTAAGTCAGAGCCCTTCTTGTTAAATAAACTACATGGGTTAGGATTAAGTCATTGAGGCCTCTTCCTATTAGTCAAAATTTGAGGATTAGGATTTAAGTTGAAAAGACCCCTTTCCTCACTTTAGTTATTTAAGCTGGAATTAAGCTATTGGAAGCCCTTTCTTAATAACTAACAAGATTAGAATAAATCCTTTAATAAACATCCTTTGTAGAAGAAAAAATAAGATTAAGTCACCAAGATACCTTTCTATTTAATGGACTATCTTGGTTAGGATTAAGTCACCAAGACCCCTTCCTATTAGTCAAAATTTGAAGATTAAGATTTAAGTCAAAAAAGGCCCCTTTTCTCCTCGTAACTATTTAAATTAGAATTAAGATGTTGAATGCCCCTTTCTTAATAGCTAACATGATAAGAATAAGTCCTTTAACTAACATCCTTTATAGAAGACAAGGTTAGGATTAAGTCACCAGACCCCTTTCTATTAAATAAACTATCTAGTTAGATTAGATTAAGTCACCAAGACCCTTTCCTATTAGTCAAAATTTAAGGATTAGCATTTAAGACAAAAGACTCCTTTCCTCACTATAACTATTTAAGTTGGAATGAAGTTAAAGTCCCCTTTTAATAATTAATATGATAGGAATAGGTCATTAAGTAGGCATCCTTTTTAAGAAAATATGGATATGATTAAGTCACCAAGACCCCTATCTATTAGTTAAAATCTTGATGATTGAAAACTAAGCCATTAAAGGCCCCTTTCCTCAGTCTAGTTATATAAGTTGGAATTAAGCCATTGAAGGCCCCTTCTAACAACTAGATTAAGTAGACAAGAGTAAGTATCTAATAATGGCATCCTTCTTAGGAAAGAGAACTTAAGATCAAGTTTATCTAAGTATAGATACCTATAGATCCTTCCTTTAGGTTGGTTAATCATTTAGACAACCCCTTGGTTAATCTCACCAAGGAAGATGTGAGTCCCCATACTTTCTTCCTAGGCAAGTCATTGAAAATTGATGAAAATCAAAGTTTATTATAGTCAAGATAAGAATAAGTCCCTTGATGGCATATTTTATAGCTATTATAATTATGTTAGGATTAGATTCCTTAGTAAATCTTTTCCTAATAACATCTTTATTTTCCTCAAAGACTAGTAAATCTAAATTTTTCTATGGATGGGTTCTTCTAACTCAAATAACATAATACATTTCATGCCTATCTTTCATAACCAAATCCTGAAACAAAGTTTAAAATCAAAATAAAAATTAAACACAAATCTCAAATTTCAAATTGAATTCATAATCTTAGAAGATTATGATTATAGTTCTTATAGGATCTGGTGATTAGTTCAGTCAACGCCAATATGTGAGGTGTACTTTAGTTAATTCACCACACATATTAGGGTCCATTTGTTGACCTTATTTTTGGATGAGAATGACATTATGATCAGTCATAGTAATTAGGACCCTTAATCTTAAACTAGAAGCTTCTTAATCAAGCACCTAAGACAATATACTTAGTGACCAGGTGTACAAGCAAATCAAAATCAAATAGAAATCTAAAATAAATAAATAAAAGATCAAAAATTGAAATCAGAACCTAAAGTAAATCAAACTCAATGCCTTAAGGTGAAATCCTTGGCCATCCTAGTGAATCCTTTTAGGACTTCACCTAAGCCAATTTGATTTGTTGAATCCTGTAATACCCCAAAAATCAATAGATATCCAGATCGAACACAGTTTTAATTATAATTTTAATCTAATTGAACTTAGATTGAGGTAATTAGAATGGCCCAATTAACATATCTAAGTTCAAAATCAGCTAACATCCAAAAAAATCAAATAAAATTAAAATCAATCTAAAGATAAATTCGTATATAAATGAACTTAAAAATAAATCCAAGTGCGATTTAGAATGATCAACTCGATCATTTGACTTAGAGCTCACCCATTTGAGCCCCACCAAGCCAAAAGTTAAGTAACTTCAATTTGTCAAATTGAGTCATTCTAAAGGCTTAAAATCATCAAATGAACATATTTAAATCTAAATTTAAATTCCAATAAGGTCTCAAATGGGGTGATGGGATCATTTGATCCGAATAAACCCAAATGAACTTTATTGAAAATAAATCCAAATCAAAGTAAAATTAATTCAAATCAAACATTAAAAATTATCTCAAAATCATAAATGAACAACAATTATTTTAGTTTAATTTGATCAATTTGGTCAATTGACCCAAGTGAACCCAATTTGACATATTAAGCTTGATTTGGATTAAAATGAGTCTAAATCAAAATCAACTTTAAATTAATTGAAACTAATTATTCCAAATCATTTTAAACACTCAACTAAACATAATCGAAGCATGAACACACCTTAATTGAGCCAAATTGACTTTTTGACTTAATCAAACTCAAGTTAACCCATTTGGATCAAAATGAGTTGATTTTGGGTTAAAATCAAAATCTAATTTAAATAAAATAAAATTAATTAACCATAAGCATCACAAATGGTCAACTAAACATAATTAAACAAATCCAAAATAATTTCAACCCAATTGAACCCAATGTAAGCACTTAACCCAAATCCAAATCAAATAGGCTTAACATAACATCTCAAGCTCATCATAGCTTGATTTGGTTATCCAAATAACAACCCTAAAGAGATGAGATGGTCATGATGGATGATGTGGAAGACATGGGAAGGAGAAGAAATTAAAACCCTGCACATGAAATCAAAGAATCCCGTCTCCTCCCTATCCACTAACCTATATAGATCAATCTATAAATCACTTGAAATTTGACTTAGGAAGAGGAAATAATAGCTAAAAGGCATGTGATGATTGAGGTGGTAAAGGGAAGGTGATGAGGTGGAGCTCATGGAGAGAAAGCATGGCCAATCCACCTCATCACCCCAAAGCTTACCCATTCTTTCTCTCTCACTACCTCACTTTATTCAAACAACTTCTTTGACCTTCCCACAACCTTCCCCATCATGATAGTATTTCAATTCCCTAGCTATGCTCATGAAACCAATCAAACACCTCTTAGCCAATCATAAAGAGAACAATGGAAGCCAAATTGAGGACTTTTGCTTACTCTATCACCTTCCCCAAGTCCAATCGAATGTAAATGAAACGTTCCCCCACCTCCCAACCCTCTCCGATCATCCTCCACATCAAACTTCATTAAGCGATAGTGGGTGTTGATCTCCACATCTAGAGTGAGGCGAGCCATGGTTCCTCTTTTAGAGCTTTGTCTAGGACCCTTGAACATTTTCAAAACCAAAGGAAGCACCAAGACCCAACACCTGCGAGGTACCATGAAACTCGACTCCTATTTCAATTGAACTTGGTCATTTGTGAAGCAAGTTTGATCTCTCGTGAAATCAAACCATATAAATTGATTGCAAATAATTATGTGATCATTTTGAAATAAGAAATTGCATTTTAATTGGGTAGATACCAGATCTTAACACCAAACCATAGATAGTTCTTAGTTTTCGGTTGAGGATACATTCAGCATCGTTTGTTCCAAATTATTTCTTTTTTTTTTTGGAATGGATGGATTTAGATTTCACGATATGATTTCAACTTCTATAGAAACTGTGGGGTTATTCTAGGCCATTTGATCTTTAATTGGACAACCTTGATTTAAAGAGTTATCATATTAACTCGGGATCTACGTGGATCTCACCTGGCCCAATTACATGCCCCACATGTAACGCTGCGTTAGTGCCCAGCCAATGCTGACCAGGTAAAGTGGGATAATGAGATTTACTGGATTTAAAAACTGCAGACAAATGTCAAAGACTTAAAAAATTTATATAAAATAAAATCCCAAACCAAAAAAATAGAAATAAGAACTCAATGGATTCGTCTTAGTGAGAGGAATATATTAAATCTAAAATCCCAATTTTAATTGGGTAATTTTGAATTAATTTGAGTTTAATTTAAAATAATCAATCCTAAATTAAATTTTAAATATTAATATAATCAATTTAAAACTTTGGGGAGTTGAAATTAAGGTTAAATTACACCCTAAATAAAATAATTTGTGATTTCTTAGTGATTGAATTAAAAGATATAAAATTTTTAATTAAAACCTTAATTTAATGAACTAAATTAATAATTCAAGAAAATTAAGAATAATTATGAAATTAACTTAAAACATCATAGTAAACATCAATGAACATAAAGAATATTAAAGCTCATTGGAACTCATTAATCCTTAAAATGTCCTAATTAGTGAATTAATTTATTTAATTAACTAGATATTTGAAATATCATAATAAATCAACTAAAAATCGACAAAATCTAAATAAACTATATGTAAATTCATCTTTCAAAGAATAATTAAAGAAAATTAAAAGCCCCAAGATGTTTGTAATATTTTAGGCTTAACGTAGGTTTTATTAAAATTATTAAAACTTTAGTTAGCCTAAAAATATATTGTTAATCAAGATAAAATATTAGGGAAATGGAAGTGGCAAGGAACCAACTCGTCATAAACATTTCAAAGTAAAATGACTTTTGGATAAAAAATTATTAAAATTTTAAGTTATAAGCTAATTTAAACTAAATAATAAATAAAAAAGTACATTAAATATTCAAATTCACAAAACCATCTCAAAATATTTTTGATGACATTAGAGGGCCTAAGAAAATTCTTTAGCCCTCTAAAGTAAAGAAATCTTAAAAATTATATATTTGGAGTTTAAGGAATAATTAAAAAACATGTAAAATTAATTAAACTCTAAGTTATTAAATTGATAAATCTCTGTTAAATCAAAAATTTATTGGAAATAAAAATTGATTAACCGCTTAATTTAATATTTAAATAAAATTTAAAAAATTGAAATCATCCCAAATTTTTTGAATATTAAATGAATAATTAAACAATTAAAAATAATTAAGAACTTATCATGTTCTAGTCTAGGTTTAGTACCTTAGAGAATCCATATGCATTAATTTTAGCTAAAACTAAGAATCAAATAATAAGTGAACAAATCCAAATCATTATAAGCTTAAATAAATAATAAATTTTAAATAATAATAATTCCCTCAAACATATAAATTTGATAACTTCAAATCAATCAAACTCAATAAAGCTTAATGTTATGAATCTCAAACAATATTATTATAAATCATATAATTTCATAAAATTTAATGAACTTCAAATTAAGCTTAACAAAAGTATTAAATAATAAATTAATGTTGAACAAGATAATAAACTTAACAAATCTTTACTTCAAAGATAATGAGTAAATTGAGTATGAATTTAATATTAAAAAATTTGAAATCTAATCAAATTAAAACTTAAATATGATGAGGTAGTCCTTAAGAAATTAATGAAAGGATAAATTTTAAGCTGTAAACAAAATTTAAACTTTAATCAAATAAATTAATAAATTTTAATCGAGTGAACTAATTAAAACTAAGTTAAACATAAATGAATCAAACAAAATAATTAATATACAAACTAAATAACCAGATTTAATAAACTTAATAAATTGTTGAACTCTTAATTGGAATTTAAATAAAATACCACTTTAAATTTTAATTAAATTACAAGCTAACAAATAAAAAAATCAAACTTAAATGAAAATATAAAATCATTAAATTCAAGAAATATTTAAAATCAATATAAATGATATTAAATTTAATAAAATCTTTGAAATAAAATCAAAAAGAAAGGAATTAACATGAATTCAAAGAAAAGTACTAAACATTAATAAAATTAAATCCATGTCAAATAATTCCCTCAAACAAATCCAAAATTACTTAGTTTCTCAGTTTGATTCATAGAATAGATTTTCACTTCATAGTGGAAATTCCATTCTACCAGGATTAGGATGTTGGATGAAATGGGTTCTACCCTAAGTAGAATTTATTTTATTTTTCATTCTTCAAAATCTAAATTCAAATTTAACACAAAAGAATAAACTTAAAATTGAAATAAAATTTTAAATCAATTAAATCACTTAAATTGAAACCATCCAATTATAAAATTGAACAAACTTTGAACTCAAATAAAAAATTGAACCTAAAAAGCCTAGTATAGTCATACCATACTAGCCCTCTTTTCATATACCAACCCTAGACTCGGTCAAATGATCTATGATAATTTGTGAATGTGATACCTTTTCTTATTTTATGGTGCACTATTTTATACTAGATGGCTATGAATTATTTGCTCATTAGTTTGGATGTTAAAGCATTTTTTAGGCTAACACTTTTTTCTAGGGATCTATGCTAAAAGGGATTATCATAATAACTATAATAAATGCTATTTTTAATAGGTGCTGCTTAAGTCCTTAAGCATAGCTCAATAGATAGGTGGGCTTGGCAGTAATTGGTGCTAAGTAGTATGTTTGAAATACAAACTATTGGTTTGTTGTCTATATTTTTTGACATCTATTTTCTAGGGTTTAGGATTTTATTTTGGAATTTTAAAATGTAATTTGAGCCTAGAACAAGTTTAGAATTTATAAGATCTAAGAATAATATATGTTGACTTTACTAGTTGGTGGTCCCCTGTAGAACTCAAGGAGGCCCTTCAAGAAGGTGATGATCTTAGATGAATACCCACATAGATCAAGACTTCATTTCTAGGCAAGGCCGTATAAGAGCAGAACATGGCTGCCCTCTTCCTTTTCTTTACAGTAGTACCCGACCACATTGGCCTATTTTATTTAATTTAGTTTTTCTTGATTTACTTTGAGAGATGCAATAAAATTTCATGCTTCTTGTAAGTTTTTTTCTGTGATTACTGTGTTCTATGATGAAGCCTGAAAATGATTGCCTCTTAAGAGAATAATTTTTGTTCACCCCATTAAATTAACCAAACTCAAACATAAAATAAAAACTCATAACTTCACTATAAATAAAACCCTAGGCTTAAACAACCAAAAGTAATTAGAAACAATTAGACTTTGAGAATGCAGCATATTCTTCATAAGTATGGGAAAATGTATCAAATTACTTAAGAATAAGTAATAGTTTAAGTTTTGAAATATTTGATAAGTGTTAAATTTGTCATAATTTTATGTAATTATAATATATTTATCATATTTTTATATGTTTAAATATGTTAATTTTAAGTATATTTTATGTTATTATAAAAAAATCTCAAAAATATAAAAAAGAAAGGAATTTAGGCTCAATGTCTAGGTACTGCAATAGCAGCACCACGACGCTAAAAATGGCATAAAATGGAGTAAGTAAATAGCATGGACAATGCCAAAGCTCCATAATAACAGCATTGTGGTACTACATCAAACTCAGTTTGGGACATTTTGACAACAAACTTTGCATCACGACATTGTACCAGAGATAAAAATTTGAAGTAGTAGCACTCCACAATATAGCATACATCAACATTATCATAGTGCTATGGCCTGACAAAATAGGTTTTTGATGTTCAATGATGATTTAGAGCAGTTTTCGAGGTAGTTTTGATCAAGGGTGCTTTTAGGTTATAAATTTGGGACTTTTCTTAATGTAAAGGGCTTTTTTAGAATTTTTGGTAAGTGGGTGAATTTTTATGAAGCAATTAGAGTGTGACACTCTAAGTGCTATGTGAGTGTCATAAGTAAAAAAGTTTAGTTAAATTAGCATGTGTTTTAAAGTAAAAATTTATTATTTTATGATTTATTTTCATAATTTTAAGTGCTTATGATAAAAACTATTTTATTAAAAAAATGAAATCTAGAAAATCAATAAAATCTAAAAAATCTAAAAAAATGTAGAAGAAAAAGGTGTGCAAAAATAGAGAAGATAGCACCTCAACGCTAGATTTGCAGTGCTGAGGCACTACATTACATCATTGATGCTCCAAAATAAAAAATTTGAAGCAAAAAATTAGAGGCCATATTTCCTTAGAACCAGTGCCGAGGTACTACAACCTGACTATAGTAGTTTCAATAGTTCTAAAAAGCAGTTGGAGAAATTTTCAAAGTGATTTCAAGGGGAAACATATTGAAAACTACTAGAGGGACTTAAAGGCTATAAATAGGAGGAGTTAAGCAGTGTAAAAGAGGTTTTTTTTGGGCAAGTGAGAGTTTAGTGAGACTATGTGAGAGTGAAATGACAACACTTGGAGAGTGATACTCCAAGTGGTGTGTGTTGTGTGTGTATGGAGTATGTGAAAGAGATCACAATCAGAAGATCAAGGAGAAGGATACACAAAGAGAGAATTTATGCACTCTTTCTTATCTTCTTTCCTTCCTTTTCTTGTATTTTCTAGTATTTCCTACGTATTTATGTATTGTATTTTAGTTTTATTTTCTAAAATGTTGAACTTTAGTATATTAACCTTGAGTTTATGTGAGCTTATAGATGATGGTGTTGTATTAGACTTTGTTTGTGGATTAATATAAGAAAATTGTTTATGCTTTTAATAAAAATATATTTTGCTTATTTTCATACTTCATTTACTTATAATTTGGCCAATTACAAAGTTAAAAAGAAGTGTAATCTATAGATATTTATGGAATCTTAGAAGAATAAGTAGGTAAAAGGAAAATAAATGTACTAAAGGGATTTGTTTGATTATACTTGTCTTGAGATAAAGAGTATAATACTTTTGCTCTTGGTTGATACTACGAGCTTTAAATTAATCCACCATATATCTTAAATAATACATAGTCTAAAAGATACCATAAATTCAGAGTACTCCTATTAAAATTAAAAAAACACTTATATATTTTCTATAAAAATAAAAAAAATAAAAATTTATCTTTTTAATATCTTACAAAATAGTAGATAGTCATTTTAATTTTTGATTTGTATTTTATTGGATAAAAACTAGGTTATAAAAGATTAGTACTTAATATAAATTAATATCTAAGTTTACTCTAATCCTCATGGGAATGATATTCTACTCATTCTATATTATTTGATTTGACATGTGCACTTGCGTATAAGAGTAAAAAGAACTGATTAAGTTTTTAGCACTATTGCCTTTGATTTGGAGTAAAAATAGTTATTTGTATTAAGTTGATATTAGTCTTACTGAGCGATATTTAATTCAACAATTTTGTTATATGTATTTGTGTTATGTGTTAAGTGTGAAATATCCTTATACTTATTTAGTATAATATTGTTATGTCAGTTTTGAACAAAAGTTGTGATTTCTAAACTTTTCATGTTTATAGGCAAAACTATAGAATTAATGCCATTTAACTTAGAAATCAAATGACTTTGCAGAAAAAAAATATAAAAGAAAAAAGTGCCTAGTAATTTAAGAACATAAATGTTTAATTATTTACCCAATAGATTCAATGATCCATTATCAAAAAAATATAATCTATGGAACATTAATAATTCAAACTTTGATCAAATTGAGAATATGGAAAATTAGAGTAATGAGTATGTTAATAATGATCAAAATTATATACCTATAATTCCATTAGATTAATCCTCCTCAAAATGAACTTGAAGACTTATTATTGCAAATTGGAATCAAATTACAAAGTCAAACTACTTCTATTAAAACTTTTGCAATCTAACTAGAATAATTGGCTTATGATCTTACAAATAGACCTCAAGATAGTCTATCTTGTTATATAAAAATTAATCCTAAGGAAATGGATAAAGAGCAAGATAATGTGATAAATTTAGAAGTGAAAAAGTCCTAGAAGAGGTAAAGATTAATGAGGATAAACTTGAAGTTAAAATTCAAAGTTTAGAAAATGTTATAGAGGAAAGATAAAAGAAAATAAAATTAATGAGAAAATGGAAGTTGATAGTGAAGAATTTTGAAAAATGAGAGAGAGACCACCTCCACCTTTTGTTCATAGACTAAATAATTATTTAGATGATAAATCCCTAAGAAGAAAGAAAGTGAGGATTTTGAGATATCATTGAATAAAAATTCATTAGAACAAATCTTAGTTAAGGATGAGCAAGAGAATAAGGATGATCCATTTCTTAGGGGGGTTTAAAGAAAAAAGTGAGCTCTTAGATGTGTTTGTTAGTACTCTTAAGTCATGTATTTTAAAGGCACTAGATTTGGAATTTAAAGCATTACCTAGTAATTTAAAGTTTGGCTCTTTAAGTAAATCACCATCTTCATTAACCCTAATTTTTAAAATTTTTGATGATGTTAAAGAAAAAGAGTGGATGAAAATCTTGAGGATCATTAGAAAAGCAATGGATTGGATGCTAGCAAACATAAAGTGCATTTCATATTGGTTCATCAAAAATTAAGAAAACATAGTATAGTCAGGTTAAAGACTATAAACTAAGTGCTACTTGGGAGGCAACCCAATGTTTGTTTGATAGTGTGTAGTGGTGTGATATATAGTTGTGTGTTATTATTGCATATAGTGTGATAGTGTAATATAATTGAAAAGTTATTTTGTGTTATTGAAAATGACTACAATACTAAATATTTGTTAAAAAGAAGTTGAAGAAGAAGATTAAAGAATGCGAAGTTCATGTGCTTTATTTTATGTGTTTCATTATTTATGATAGTTATATATGAGTTTGGGGGAGTGGGATAAGTATACGAAGTTGAAGTGTTTGACTATGTAAAACTAATGCAATGTAGTATTTAAATTATCATATTTGTTTTGTTTAATATTAAAAATTTATAAGTATTAGTTGTCCTTGATACTTGGGCATTATTTCCTAAAACTTAAAATTTTATTTAAAAAGTAAAACTTTAGAATTAAAATCAATTAAATAATACTTTAATTTTAAAAATAGAACTTGCATTAAAATTATTAAATAATGAATTGTAACTTAAACTATTAATAATTAATATTTCTTATTAAAATTAGTAATTTCAAATGAGTTAAGAAATTTCTTACCCACACCACACATAGGAGATTCTTATTGAATTGTGATAATTGGATTAAAATAAATTGAAGTCAGTAGTATTTTAAAAACATAATTTTGATTAGTATTAATTATAGATTAGCCTATTTAGTGAAAAATAATAATTTGTTTGATTTGCATTAGATATATAAAGAGAATAGAAAAATATTAATATCAATAACAAGTATGAGTTACAAAGCCAATAAGGTGAACTTTTCAGGTTAAAAAAATGAAAAAAAAATGAAAAAAAGGGATGATAATAAAACACTTGAGGTTGAGTATCATATAATGATAATACTTTGAAATTCTCCCATCAATCTAACCAAATTAATGAAGTTATTAAAGTAGATAAATGTGCTAAATTTGAGAGAGAAATCATGTTATGATTATTTAAATAGTAAGTGATGTCTATTTATAATAGTCAATTGACTAAAATAAAAAAAAAATCAATTATGTTAATACTAAGCACTGAAATTACTTAGCTCAAATAAAATATAAATTTGAGTAAGAATTTAGGCTATGGTTAAATTATTTTTTCATATTTAATAATGGTTCTTGTAAGTTTAATTTTCAATTAAATTTATTATTTAATGATTTTAAATTCTAAATATTTTGCTACCAAATAAATTTAAGGATTCATGAAAATACATATGATTACTTAAAGGAAAGTAATGATTTGAGTTTGGGGTGTTTGATAAGTGAAAAAATTTAGTTAAATTTGCATGGGTTTTTAAGTAAAAACTTTATTATTTTATGATTTATTTTCATAATTTTAAGTATTTATGATAGGAGATCTCTTATTGAAAAAAAAAAAGAAACATAGAAAATCAAGAAAATATAAAAAATATAGGAATAAGAAAAAATGCAGAAGAAAAAATTGTGTATCACCGCGGTGCCAGACCTAACATTGATGCTTTATATTATAACGCCGAGGCACTAGAATCATAGATTTGAAGCCAAAAATAAGAGATCACAACGCCTAGGCACTACGACCTGACTAGAGCAGTTTTAGTAGTTCTAGAAAGTAGTTAGAGCGATTTTTGAAGCAATTTCAAGGGGGAATAGAGTGAAAACTACTATAGGGACTTAAAGGCTATAAATAGTGGGAGTTTAGTAGTGTAAATGAGGTTTTTTTGGGCAAGTGAGAGTTTAGTGAGAGTATGTAAGAGTGCAATGATAGTACTTGGAGAGTGACACTCCAAGTGGTGTTTATGTGTGTGTAGTGTGTGTGAAGGAGATCATAATGAGGAGATCAAAGGTAAGGATATACAATAAAGGGAGAGAACTTACTGGTGCACTCTTTGCTTTTTCTTATATTTTTTTAGTATTTTTTACACGTATTTATGTATTGTGTTTGAGTTTTATTTTCTAGAATGTTGAACTAAGTATATTAACTTTGAGTTTATGGGGACTTTTAGATGATGGTGTTGTATTAAACTTTGTTTGTGGATTAATATAGGAAAACAATTTGTGCTTTTAATGAAATATGTTTTGCTTCTTTCCATGTTTTATTTACTTATAATCTGGCCAATTATAAAGTTAAAAATATATGTGATCTTGAGATATGAATGAAATCCTAGAAGAATAAGTAGAAAAAAGGCAAATAAATATACTAAATAATCATTAATGTGTTAGATAGGTTAGGATAGCTAAATGGCCAATAAATATATGATTATTTTTAGGATTTCCACTCACTTAAAGGGAAATATGGGTAAAGCAACCAATCAAAATTTACTTGGCACTAGGCAAAAAACTATGTAAAGTGATTGGTTTGGTTATACTTGTCTATAGATAGAGAGTATAGCACTTTTGCTTTAAATAAATCCACCATATAGTTTAATATAATACATAGTCTAATGATTCCATAAATTTAGAGTATTCCTTTTAAAATTATAAAAAATACTTATATATTTTATATGAAAATATAAAATAATAAAAAGAATTATCTTTTTAATATCTTGCAAAATACTAGATAGTCATTTTAATTTTGCATTTGCATTTTATTGGATAAAAAGTAGGTTATAAGAGATTAGTATTTAACTTAATATAAATTAATATCCAAGTTTGCACTAATCCTCATGGGAATGATACTCTACTCATTCTATATTACTTGATACAACATGTACAGTTATGTATAGAGAGGTGTGTGGGTAGTGTGATAGGGTTTTTTTTTTTAAGCAAGTGGTGAAGAAGGAGATTAATAATCAAGAATTTTCAGAGGGGGTTGCTAGATATTTCCAAGAGAAAGTAGTAGAGGACTACAAATAGTAGACTTCGAAGACTTACTTGGTGTGTTCTATTCTCTTCTCTGATTATCATACATTTTATTTTATAATATTTAATGAGATTTCCCTCTCTATAAAGCACTAATTCTATGAAGTGCTCTGAATTCATGTGAGCTTTTAGATGTTTGTAATGCATTAAATTATGTTTGGGATTAATATAAAAAATTATTTATATTTATTATGAAAATGATGTTTGCTTTTCTCCATGCTTTATTTATTGTGATTAAACTAATTGTAAAGTTAAAATTAAGTTTGATCAGAAGATATTAACAAAGTCTTAGAAGAACAATTAGGAAAAAGGAAAATAGATGTAATAAATAGGCATTAATGTTCTAAATAATCTTGAAGTACTAGATAGCCATTAAACATGTCTATTTTTAGGATTCCCAATCATTTCAAGTGAAATATGGGGAATGCAACTAATCAAAATTTACTTGGCACTAGATAAAAAATAGGTAAAGGGATTGGTTTGGTTATACTTTTTGAGACATAGAGGGTATAGCTTTTTTTCTCTTAGTTGGCACTACAAGCTTAAAATTAATTTAACTACTTATTTTTATATAATACATAATCAAAAAATTCCATAAATTTAGAGTATTATTTTTAAAATGAAGAATAAAATCTATATTTTTTATAAAAAAAGTATAAAATTTAATCTTTTTAATATCTTTGCAAAATAGTTGAAGCACTCTGTATTTTGTTGGATAAAAATGATGTTTTGCAAGAATAACACTTAACTTAATATAAATTAATATAGACTCTTACTCTAATACTGATGGGAAAGATACTCTATACATTCTATATCACTTGATATGACACATGCACTTACGTATAATGTAAATTACCTATCATGGTGGGAGACCATTCTATGTACCACTAACCCAAGCACCCCCTACTATATGAGAGTCACTATTTCACAATGCAAGAAAAAATAAAGTACAATAAGGTAAAGAGAGACAACAGGTGCAAAATTTCTACATGGTTCAGCTAAATCCTAAAAGCAGCCTACATCCACTCCTAGCCATCCAGCTAGAAATCTATTAAACACAAAATACCTTACAAATCACGCTATCCTATAACAGGCAGAGTAAAACTCCAACAAAAATTTTAAAGCACAAAAAAATATAAAATAATAACTTTAGATATAATATATTTTTTACAAATATACCAAGCTATCCAAATTAAAATGTGATCTCACTACTCATAAATGATCACTTTACATCTTACAATAAATTTTCAGATAAGTTTAACAGGACAGAATGCACACTTAATTTTGATAAAAAATAATAAAATAAATATCATAAAAATGATCTTACCAAATTTTTTACCTTAATGTAAATTATAGACTAATATAAAAATGAATTTAAAGTAAATTAATAATAGCCTATTGCATAATAAAGAAAATTCTAGCAAAGAGTAATTTTAACTTTAAGAAAAACTATAACCAGTATGTATGTAATAGCATAGGAATGATTAACTTTTCACCCAAAATATTTTTATAAATAATAAAATAATACAAATAGTAAATTTTATTAAATTTTAGTAAAATAAAATTATTTAAATAAAGGATATTAGTTGAAATGAAATGACAAGTACCAAATAAAATAATTTAACTTTTTATAAATTATATTTTGATAAAGAAACTTGATATATAGTTGATCTAGCACTTAACCAAAATTTTCAATAATTAATTTATTTTATTTCAATCAAAATGATAATTTAAATTAATGCAAATGATCACAAAATAATTAAATAAAATTATTATAGGATAGATCTAATTAAACTAGATAAGCTTTTAATTAATAAGAAAGATCTAGCAAATATAAAAGTACTTTCAGCATAATAAATTAATTTTAAATACTCAAAATGCACTTCTAAAATAGATCTAAGGATAAATGATCTTTCAAATAATACTAATGATGGAATATTTCAAGAAATTAAAAGATATTTATAGGAAGATAAAATTTTCACTAAGATGAAATGAATCATACAAAATATTACAAGGGTTTTTCACAAAAAAAATGATTGAGAAACTTTAATATGAAAAACTTTAAATTTGATTTTCAAAGACTAATCTACTAAAAAGTAAAGATTTGAAAGAATAAATATATGGTGAGATAGTAGGAACAACCAAAAGAGATTAAGATCAAAAAAACAAATTCAAGTAATTTGAGAAAGCTTGCTTAGTTAAAGATGTTGAAGCATCCAAACGGAGGATTTGATTTTGCAATATTTGGAGAACACTTGGAAAAGAAATCTAATATGTTTTATCTTGGATTTGTTACAGAATTTTTGAGTTTGAAAGAACAGTCCATTAATGAAAAGAGCGAGGGATATTTATAAGTAAGAATGTCATTTTAAATTATTTCAAAGAAATATATTATTCTAATATATTTTATCATATGATAATATAATATTCAATAATAAATGATTTATATTAAAGATATATTAGATTCAAATAGCTAAAAAATAGCAAATCATATGGGCAAGTCAAAAATAACCAAAGATAGCTCTTTTTTTTTATGAAAATAGAAATTTTATTGATTACTTTAAAGTACAAGTAATTCAAAAAATAGAAGAGCAACTAAGACTTACAAGTTGATAGTTCTAATGTAAGGTAACTTGATGTTGTGACTATCTACAAGAAGTTTCAGTTGTGGACCGATGGATTTTGAAATGCAAACAGATTGTGTGGAAATTACCCTCTTTGTCATCGTATCAACAGGATGATTTCCTTCCTAATGAATATGTGAGATGTATAGGTCAAGCTTTTTCAGCATCTCCTTTACTTTTTTAATCTCCTTAATTAACAACCAAGGTGTGTTGTGATCATTGCTCTCCTTGATAATGTGGATAAGTGTTTTAGAATCAGTTTCCAACTAATAATGTTCTAATGGATGGATGGAGGCCATTCGGATGGCATGGCTATAGTTTGCCACCTCATCATGAAAGGGGTGATGACTAGCAAGTGGCATCAAAAAGTGGAGAAGATGTTCCCCTTTGTGTCCTCAAAAAATGCTCCAACACCTACAATACCCATCTTATAATCATAGCTTCCATCAATATTAATTTTCATCTGTCCATAGATCAATTTTTGCCAAAACACTAGCTCCCTTTAATAGTTTTTTCCCTCCCTCCTGGTTTGTTTAGGCTCAGCATTCTCCCAATGTATTACAAATTCCTTAAAGTTTCATAGCTCATCACCTTCCTTAGATAGGATTTAGTATTTCTAATGATAGTATCTGTTATTATGTGGTACCCTCATGCTTTTCCTCATTCTTAGTTGACCAAATAAACAATAATATAATTAGAGATGTCACCAAAGATATGCTAACCTTCCATATTTCTATAGTTTGCCAATGCTAAAGTAATTTTAGTAGGGATTTTTTAGTATAGTTCATGTCTAAATGGAGTAGATCAACAAATTCATTCCATACCTTTTTGTTGAAACTACAATGGATAAAATAGTGTGATATGCTTTTTTTTCTCATTCATGTAGAGAAGGAAGATTGAAGGTAGATTTAATCCTTTAACTTTGACAATATCAACCATTGGGAATAAGTTGTCACCAGTCTCCAATGAAAGAATGAAATTGAGGGTTTGATAGTAGAATTCTAGATCACATTACCCCAGGGAAAAGTTTTCTCTCCCTGCCATCAGTTGTTATAGATCAGTTTATATATGGAAACTTGATTGGTTTTACCTTTAATAACTAATTTATCCTTTTTGTAAGCATCAATTGGTATAGTGTAGATTTCCTTACAAATCTATAAAGGGAAATGTTCTCTTAACATTGATTCATTTCATTTTAGTCCTTTCCAAAAATCAACAACTCTTTGAGAATTAAATGGTCTTTTCTAACATCCATTTGAAATGAGCATCTTCCCCCATGCAGTGGTCATTAATAAGTCAATCATACCATCACCCAAATCCCAAAAAAATAAGATCTTCAGCTTCATCTCTATCTCAGCATGTTCTTCCATAATGAGGAATCTAAATTCCTTGGATTAGTGATCATAGGATGTGAATGTTGGAAATATTTATTATACATGAACTTTGCCCATAGAGTATTTCTTTCTCTAAATTGGATCCATAATTTGATTGAGTTGCATTTGATGTTATCCCCAAGAGATTTAAGACCAAGACCCTCATTACTAGTTGGCTTGCACACTTTCTTCCAGCTGTTCCAATGAATGGATTTATGCTTGGGACTCCATATGAATTTGTTCAAAATCCTCTCAATCCTTATTTGAATGTTTTTGGGAATTTGTTGAACCTGGGTGGTATAAAGAGGAATTGAATTGAGAATGCTTCCAAACGATAGAAATGAGTTTTCCCAAGAATAAATCTTTTTCTAAAATTTGACAATGAGTGCATGGAAAAGAGATGAAGTGAGTTTCCCTTTATAGTTGTATGCCATGACAGCAAAAGGGGAATGAGGATTTATGGAGTCCAATCCTTTCCATTATAACAAAGATGGCTCTTAATATATTTTAAACAAGTAACATGCATTCAATATTCAAATCAGTGAATGTTTGAGAAATTATACTAAATTAAATTTTAATCAAAAGTGAGTCATGTAACCTATCAAATTGAAGGATAAAATCCAAGGAATTTGTTGGAGATGAAACCAGATAAAAAAAATCTTTGATTATAAAATGACTTTTACTAAAATACTAACTTTCATGTAATTTTGATAATTTTAAAATATGACATTTAAAAATTATCATATAATTTAGATATAATCATACATATGTTAGTTATCATAAACAATTTAAGTTTAATTAAAATTATAAATTATATTAAATATATATATTAGTTACATTCAATAATCATTATTAATTATCATTTATTATTTTGATAATTGAAAAGTTATGTATAAAACATATAAATTTTTCTAAAATTATGAATTTGAATGAAAATTAGATAAGAATGATTTATTTAAATAAATTATAATAATATGTAAATAATATGTTAAATGGTGTGCAAATCAATTCATGCCAATGAACACATGTGGATCTCTAATTTAGTTCTAAATGCCTATAACCTTAAATATTAAATCTTGTGCTCTAAGCTATCCATCTTAATATATTTTTCATTCTTCCATACTTGCAATTTATATCAAACATATATTATGAGATGTATTGGATATGTAATTAATAATCTTGTGCCTCTTCAAAATCAATGTATCTGAAACACTAAACACATATTTTAAAGCATCCAAGCATATATTTGTTATCATAAAAAATTAATAGGAATGAACATGAGGCTCATAGAGCTAACACTATATACATAGAGTTAGAATCTAGTTCAGTGGGTGCATTCTATGTAGTTAATTCTTCAGCTACTATGGTGTTTATTCTTTTATGCGAGAGGGGGGGGGGGGGGGGTCAAGGGGGTTACTTATTAAGACGATTGGGTATGATATTGAGGTAATATGTAATATCTTAAAGGATAGAGCCATCACCCTTCAATGGGCCTAATCACCTAATAAAGACTCCTAAGGCGTGATGGGTCTTCAAATATACTAGAGATTTTTTCCCTGCTTTACATGGATGAAAAGCAGGATTTATATTAAATCGGGTTCTTAAGTTCCTTATGGAGGCAAGCCTCCATAGTTAATTACATCTTAGGAAATGGAATTCCCTAAGAATACTCTCAATTAAAGTAGATAATTATCATCTCCAAAGATTTGAAGGTTAGATTATCAAATGATCGGTTATGTTTGAAAAATCAATTGGAAAAGTTCAAGGAGAAGACTTATTTTTGGAATCCAATGGGAGGAAGTAGGGAATGCTCATAATACTAGGAATCCTAGTGAGCATTCCAATATATCTTATGATTGAGCTTTATATATTTGAAAGTGAAGAAATTTATTTATTTGAGTTGAATTTTATTAGATTGTTAGGGCTTACAATCCATCAACTCAAGGTTGTGAAAATGCCTAAGAGGTGAGGATTTATACTTGTAGCTTGAAGGAAATAGCTACCTCAGATCCTAAATCTAGGGAGCTTTAGCATGAGCTAAAACATGACCTAAATTTAAGTGAAAGATGGACATAATGGTTTACCTCCACAAGAGAGGATAAACCATCTAACTTCTAGACTTATAATCACCTAGAGTGGTTGCCAGCTAACTCCTCTTATGATTTTAAAACCATGTAGTCTGATCTTTTTGAATTGCAAGATAACTAGGATAGTTATTTAATTATAAAGAGACTAAAGTCTGAAACCCACTCCTTAAAAGACTAGAGCATGAGTGGTATGAGCATATGACTTAATCTACAAATGCAAAATCTTTTCAAATTTTATTTCATTTTGACACATCATTTTGACAAAAGCTTTGGGATTTTTATATGCCTAAATGATGATGAAGTAGGTTATTGGCCAAATCAAAAGAAAGAGAGAGAGTAGTAGGGGTTGGTCTTACAAGTCAAGCGATCCCTATGCATGTAAGGATGGAGGCCCTCATTTTGTAAGAGTGATTCAATATTATATGTATGATGTGAGACATACAACCATATATCTAAGGGGTGGTTAAATCTTTTAATCATATTGATTATAACCTAGGCTTTATAGTGAGGTTATTAGTTGTTTAAATTTTAGTTGTGAGTGATTAGTTGGATAGAAAATTTATTTTATCCTAAGAGCCTAATGCATCCAAGCCACACATTAAAGCATCAATCATAAGAAACTATGAAAAGTAAGCCATCCTAATGCACAATTTAAATATAACATCAATCAATTTTATAAACTAATGTAAAAGAATAATAGTCCAATGCAATCGGGTACCACCGTACAACTCGAATAGAGAAAAGATGGGTAGCCAAGCTATACTCTTATACAAGAATATAAAAGAATAATTACAATTAGAATGAATACATACTCTGGGGGTCTTCATTCTTCACTCTTCCACCTTCCTCTTTCTTTCCCTTAGTTTGGATGTGCTTGCTTCAAAGGCATCATAAGACACCCCAAGACAAAACCTTATGGCCACTGCTCATTCTAATCCCCCATAGCACTAATTTTAATTTCTATTGCAAAATTACATTAAGAAAAAGAAAAGTAAATCTAACTACACCTATGAAATAAGTGTTAGCTAAACACACATATAATCTCAAGCAATTATATGTATAATTTAGACTTAGCATCCTGCACATGGGTAACTAAGCTCATTTGTCCTAACTTAGATTATGCTTAAGGGTTTAAGCAACTTGCAAAAAGAGCATTCATATTTATTTGTAAGCATCCCTTAAGCATAATCCCATACAGAAAATATGATTAGGCTAATATCAGCCTACCATTTAGTCTACGAAGCATACACCTAACATCTAGTCTAAAATAATACATCTTAAAACAAAACATAAATCACATCATCCACTGCCCTAACATAAAGCTAGAAATGGTGACTTAATTCTAATGTGTGTGTTAAGATCTTGTGTGGTAGGTCTTTAAGTAAGCATTAGAGTTATATTTTTCTAAGTTTGGAAATTATTCAACTTAACATGATGGTGGGTTTCATTTGAAGTTGTTTAATTTATTTGTGAATTTTAATTTATATTTTATTTTGTTCCATGTAAATTATACTTAACAACTAAGTGTTGTAAAGAGAAGGAAGAAGATTACCCTCTTCCATCCTTACCTTAAGTCATTTCTAGGTATATTAATTTGATTTAGTTCACTTTAGTGAATGGCTTATTAAATGATTTTTAATAAATCCTAAGTTTACGCTCACTTTAAATAATGTTATTTAACATGGAAGGCTTCTTAAGATTAATCTAATTGAATTACTACCACATGACATATATGAAATCATTCCTTTTCATCACATATAACATGCATATGATTTGATCTTAAGCATACCTATACACACAACTTGCTTTAGCACACTTAGATGATTAATGTATATATATGTATTTGAAGTTTATGTTTGCATTTAGATTGAATTATTTAATACGTGCTAATTAAAGTTCTTTCTAAATTCTTATACAAAAAATACATAAAGATGAAATTAGATGGGTATGTGTCATTATAAACTAGGGAAGTGAGGTAATCAAAGGATCTCCTTGGGGCAAGCTGAAGCCTCTATTCCCGGGATGTCCAGACTATATACTCATTTGCATTCAAACATATGTAAATTTGCATACAAGAAAAAAAAGCTCCAAATCACATAATTAATTAATTCAATAACTTAAACAATTATGAATGGATGTATTTTCAACAGAAAAGGGGATTATCATTTTCTAATTAAATATACACATACATGTATAAAAGACACAAATAAGTACGCACCTTTGTTAACTAAGGAAGTGAGGTAATCAAATGACCTCCTTGGGGCTAGCTAAAGCCTCGTGTTCCCTGGATGTCTAGACTATATACTTGCTTTTCTTAAATACATACACATATATTCATAATTAAGAAGATGAAAATCATGCAAAGATTGTATTTTTCTTTAATTGAATTATTTATGTATATGATTTAAAGCTATATCTAAATTTTAACGTTAAAATACAAAAGAATGAGATTAAATGGATACATGCCTTTGTTAACCAGGGAAGTGAAGTAATCAAATGACCACCTTGGGGCTAGTTAAAGCTTTGTATTCCTGGGATGTCCAGATATATACCCACTACCATTCAAACTCATGTAAATTAACATATGAATAAAAGAGAGAAGACCTCACTTCATATACTTAAGCTATATGCACATGCACCTCCTACGTACTTATAACTATCATCATAACATATTTTATTATTCATTTAAAAACTTTTAGAAAATATATTTTAATTTAATAGTGATAATAGCCACATATATGATAAGTTAATCCAACACATGCTAGCTTTACATAAAGAAATTTCATTTGATCTAATTACTTTTGAAAGACATGAATGCATGAAATCAATGGCATATAATATTTAACATGATTGTAAAGGAATAATGAAATATAAACACATGATCCATTCAATCAAATTAATTCCTAAGAATAATCACATTAAATAAAATCATTTAAAGAAAACCAAAGTTCCTTTATTAATTTTAATTTTTAGATTAAAATTAACGAGGAAGAGAACCCATCATTTTTCACCATAAACCCCATTCAGACATTAGTAGCTTAATTTGGTTTAAGAAGAAGTAATTAGGTTGATTTTATAAGTTAATTAGGTTATGGTATGAATTAAATATATTAATTAACCCTTTCCTATATTACCTTAATATAATTATCCAAATAATTATAAGCCATCATGATATGCATATGAATTGAAAATTAAATTAGTAATGATCCTAAGAATAAAAGGGCCTAATGAAATTGGCTCATAATTAATAGTTAATTAAGTTAAAGAACTAAATTAAGTACTCTTATGGCTTCCCCACCCATGTGGATTAACCATAATTTTCTTAAGTAACCATAGGTTATTAAACACCTAAAGATCTACCCATGATTTAATTAATTAAGTCTGACATGATTATGAACTTAATTTGATTAATTAGTCCATTAAATTAACTAATCAAACCTTTAATTAATTACCAATTAATTAATTTCCTTCTAAATGAAATTGACTTAGTAAAGAGATTGGGGGAGAGGTCCCCATCTCATTTCCCTTGCCCACTCACTGTTCAACAATGATTAACATGTTTAATTAATTCATTTATTTTGCTAATTAATGGTTAATTAATCACTTAATTAATTAAGAGAGTAATTAAGGCTAAAATGAGCTATTTTCTTAATTACCCAAGCGAGAAATCCTAAGAAAATTATGGGAGGTAGAGGTCACCCCACTAAACAATCTTAGAAAATTCAAAATTAATTACTTGAGTAATTAAGGACTAATTAAGCTAATTAAGTTTTCAATTAAACTTAAATTAAGCATTAATTACTGTTCAAAATTAATTAAAATTTTTTTTATAAATTCTCATATAAAATACCTTTAAAATAAATATTTATATGCATTTTTTGGATTTCTCTACAATTTTTATGGATTTTCAAAGATTCAACCATTAAAACTAAATAATTAAGTCGAATCCTGCCGGCGCCATGCAGGTCGCTAATGTGGTGTGCTTTTCATGTGGCAATGTAAGATTGGCTATTTAAAATCGTCCGATGTGGCGCCTACATGGTGGCAGTGGACTCCCTTTCTTGTCCGCCGCCCGATCTAAGATCGGATGGCTATGATTAATCCCGTGGCTTAATAGGATTAAATTAAATCGATCTAGTGGATCTAATCACGAGCATCTATTCTGATTATGCGAAATTGATGGTGTGTGATCCATCATCAGATGATCAACGAAGGACGGACATCATCCGCCACTCTTCACTCGATTCGAGCTCAATCAAGCTTGATCAACTCAAAATGGATCCCACACCTTCGTGTGAAGGATCCAAAGGGATCCAACGGCTAGGATCACATGGCATGCAAGTTTCCTTCAAAAAGCTCCAGTCCATTTTCACCAAAAGCTCTATTTCATGGAATTACCTCATCGGAGCTCAAGATCGACGGTGAATCCGATTAAGGAAGCTTCATCTAGTAGAGATGAAGCCCTATTGAGTAGCAATTGGATCAATTTCCCTTGTTCACTCGAAATGCCAACATTCATTGCTTTAGAGCTCAGTTTCGATCGAAGTCACACGTCCAGTGGTTGGAGGGCTTGAGAGGCAATTTATTCTTGCTCGATGAGGTGTAGGGATGGTGTGTGTGAAGTTAATTTGAGTTTGGTGAAGAAATGAGGGAGTTGGATCAAATGAGGGTCTATCCTATTTTAAAACGAATGGGAATGAGATTTTCTGATGAGGGAATAAGCTTAAGAGCTTTGGAGATGGCTCTAGTAGCTCATCTTGGGTATCTAGGGCTCTAAGAATGCTCATGTGATCATTTTGAGTTGGAATGAGGTGGGGGGGGGGGTTTATACCCCCTCTTCCTCTTGATCAGATGACCAGATCTAGTTTGGCTTCTAGTGGCCATGTGGCCACCTCAGAGGGTCGCGGGTGGCAGGGAGGAGATGGCTGACTCAGTTTGAGTGCGTGAAGGTTTAGAGGTGGCTACTAAGGGGAATAGTGGCTATCCTATGCAAGTCAAGATCTCCAATAGGCAAGGTGAGGTGAGTTCACCTCCCATGGGTCATGGACGACCCAACCACCCCTTGGGTTCGGTAGGGCAATGTCCTTAGTGCCTAGGTGGCCATTGGGAGAGTGCCAAGTGGTAAGTAAAGGAAATGACCACTTACATGGGTTATTTTTCTCATGTGATATCCTTGACCCAAGGGTAGAATGGTCATTTGGTATTGGATTTGACTTGGCCAGATTTAAAATGAACTAGAAGTGGGTTAGCACAAATTTTAGGTCAATTAGAATTGATTTGGTTTGATTTGACTCAATTTGACTCATTTAGGTCAAATTGGCTCAATTCAGGTTAAGTTGACCAATTAGTCAAATTAGGTCAAACCAAGGGTTGGGTAAAGTTCAAATAATGATTTGGAGTGATTTGGTTCAATTGGTTTGGGTCAATTTGGTTATGATTTGATTTTGGTGATTTTGGTTCATTTGGGATCAAATAGGTCAAATGGGTTAAGTTGACCAAATTGACCAAATTGGCTTGGGTTAGGTGTTGGGTTAGGTTAGGTTGTTAAATTGAGAATGATTGTAGGCTTTAGTTGCAATTAATTTATATTTGATTTTGATTTAGGCCAAATTGGCCCTTTAGGCTAATTGTGTTCAATTGGGGCTTTGGTCAAGTTCAACAATCAATTTGGAATGAACCTGAGCCATTGGTTGCAATCAATTTGGTTTATATCATGATTTGACCAAATTTGGTCCTTTAGGTCAATTTGGGTCAACTTGGGTCAAGAAGGCCAATTGGGTTTGGTTAGGCTCAATTGAAGGTCAAGTCATGTTCAAATATTGATTTTGAATTGGTATGGGTCATCAGTTTCAATTGATTTGGCCTAGATTGCAATTTGGTTAGTTTGATTCATATGGGTTAAGAGTGTTAACTTGATCAAATGGCTAAGTTGACTTGATTTGACCCAATTTATGGCCATTGATCAACCTAGAGTGAACAATAATCATTGTATGAGGTTTAGATTGTCTTCATTCGATTTGATTTAGGTTGGATTGAAGTTTGGCTCAAATAGGTCAAATTGGTGGGCAAAGTAGACCAATTGGGTTTAGTTGACTCAGTTTTGGTTTGATTTGGGTTTAGTTGAGTTTATATATGGATTTAGGGTTGATATATAAATTCATTTGCAATTGATTTGGGTTTGGATGAGTTTTGGTTCATTTGGATATTCCAAGTCAAAAGGGCTAAGTTGGGTTTGACTTTGGTTGATTTGGTTTGGCTTGATGATTGTAGATTTAATTTATATTTGGAATGATGATTGAAGGTATGATTGATTCATGAGAAAATCAATTGACTTTGGCTTGATTTGAATGAGATTTTGGCTAAGCTCATGAAATTGGCTCAAAGGGTTTAGAAAGGATTTGATTTAGTTTGATTTAGTTTTGATGTTTTAAATGTATATTTCATTTATATTTGTGAAGATGATTGAAGATATGATTGATTTATGAGAAAATCAACTCACTTGGGTTTGATTTGAAAGTAAATTTAGCTAAGCTCATGAAGGTAGGTCACATGGCTTAGATTTGGATTGGGTTTTATTTGGATTTGATCAAGGTTATTTGAATGTGGATTTGATTTATATTTTGGAAGAAAATTAAGGAAATAATTGATTTGTGAGAAAATCAATTGAGTTTGGATTGATTTAAAGGGGTTTTGACTAAGTCCATGGAATTAGATCACATGACTTAGGATGGATTTGGTTTGAATTTGACATTTAATTTTGGTGTTTGAATTTGATTGTTGATTTTGGTAAATTGATTGAAGGGTTGAATTGATCTTTGAGAAAATAAATTGAATTTGAATGAACTTGAATATTATTAGGGCTAAGACCATAAGATAAAATCATAGGGCTTAGGTTGATTTTGAGCTTGGATTTTATCATGGGCTTTAATCATTTCACTTGGAATTTGATTTGGATTTGATTTGAATTTGAGGTTTGGCCTTAGCTTAGAAAGGTGAACATAGATTTGGTTTAGGGTATAGGGTAGATAGGCCTCCCTAAGTCCTAGGACATGGCCTAATCTTGTGGTTAACCCTTCTAAGTCTCTAGGCTTAGATTAAATGTTCACCTAACTACTAGAAGTGTCTTATGACTAAAAAAGTCTTAGTGTCTAGAAGACTCTTAGGTCTGAGAAGAAGAGATTGAATCCTCACTCCAAAAGTGAAATCAATAGCTACCTCCTCGCATTTGAAGACTAAGCTAATAGTGACACTAGAACTAAGTAGCAACAAAAATTAAGTTACCAAACAAAGCAATAATAAGCAAGATAATGATTGGCTTATAATGAAGCTTCTAAGTTGTATTTAAATGGGAGACTTAACCAGTAGGTAAGCATTTTAGGTATAACCCCAATTATTCTAGATAATATTGATAGTTTAGTAGTTAAAGCTACAACATAACTGAGTGAAGATACTAAACCTCAAAAGTTTTATTTAGGAACATCATCCTTAGGTTTAGGAGTTGAAGTAGAACTTGAGGATGAGTCTTTCAAATAAATAATAGAATTTCCTTTTGATTGGTACTCACCTTATGTTCAAAACTTAGCAAAACATGGTTTGAAACATTGCATGTGGTCTAGACATAAATCAAATTACTTTAAAAAATTATTAAATATGATTTAGTGGGGAACCCTAAATTTATAAATGATATGATCTTTGAAAAATTGGAGCACATGCTGAGCATTAACCTCCTTGAGCAGAATCGCCTTCGTCCACTTGGAAAAGTAAGGAGGATCGATCAAGCCCACTATGTCAGTGCCCCAACATTCGAATGGCCATCAGGCTAAGGTTGGATGTAGGATGTTAGGTGGCTGATGTAGGATCAATCTATGTACTTGGCACTCGTGATAATATTTTGCTACATCTATGCAATCTGTAATCATCATCGACCAATAATATTCGAGTCTTTTGATTTTGGCTTTCATCTTGGGACCATACTGATGAGCTCCGCATAATCTTGAGTGTACCTCGGCCATGATCTTATGGGCTTTATTCTTGTCTAAACAACATAACCACATATGATTGAAGGATCACCGGTATAAGACACCATCCATGAGGCATAAAAGAGTTCCCTTTGCTTCACTTGATGTGCTTGAGACTTCTCTTGAGGTAGTTTATCTTTGTTTATATAATCAATGAAGCAACGAGCACTCTCAAGAGAAGTCTCAAGTTCTTCATCCTTTTTGGCAATGGTAACCTCCTCTTCAAGAGAGTATTTATCGATGAGTTCTACATCAATAAAAGGTAGGACTTGTCTATTATGGACCTCTATTGATATGGACTCATCTTCTGGACATGCCAACTCCTTGGCAAGCTTGGCTAAGACATCAGCTATGAAATTTTCTCCTCAAGGGATCTTGTAGATTATGACCTCTAGGATTTGAGATAGCAACTCTAAGCTATACTTGGTGATGGAGTTTGGGCTTCAATACTTTGTAGGACCCAGTGATCTAGTTGACAACTAGCTAAGAATCCCCAAAGATGTTGATATTATAGATGCCTAGTGAAATGGCTAACTCTAGACTGACAATCAAAGCCTCATATTCAACTTCGTTGTTGGTGTAAGGATCAGATAGATGATATGAGAATCTCATCATATTATGTTCTGGTGTTTGGAGGACTATCCCTACCCCAGCCTTGCCTAGAAGAGTAGATTATGGTTCTTCTCCTCTTTGAGAAGAAGCCACACCATCAAATTACATCTCCCAGTGTCGAATGCTTGTAACCCCTAAGTTCATGATTTGTTCATCAAGGATATCATCACTGAGTGGAGAATCTATAAGAAGTGGGTATGTTGTTAAGAAATTTGTGAGTGCTTGTCCTTGCACTGCATGGAGGGGTATCAATTTGATGTCAAACTGTGATAAAACCATGGACCAACCATTTAGATAGCTTCGATCGTGTCATGAGATATTGCAGTGGATTGATTCTAAAAATCAAGTTCACATTATGAGAAAGTATATAGTGCCATAGTTTTTGGGTTGCAAAGATCAATGCTAGACAATGCTTCTCAATGGGTGGATAATTTGCTTCAATAGGTATTAGATGATGGCTAAGATAGTAGAGAGCGTCCTCTTTCCCCTCATCATTGGCTTGGGGAAACAAAGTGCCAAAGGAGTCATCTAATGCAATAGTTTATAGTATAAGAGGCTTGTTCAGGATAGGGGTAGCTAGAACTGGCGACGTCATGAGGTACTGTTTGATACTCATAAAGGCATGCTGACACTTGTCATCCTACTTAAACTTGGTATCCCTCTTGATTAATGCTGAAAATGGTTAGCATCTGCCTAACAAGTTGAATATAAAGCATCTTAGATATGCCAACCTCCCTTAGAATGATCCTGAGTTGATTTAGGGGTGGAATTTTCAGTATCGCTTTAATCTTCTGTGGATCAATTTCAATTTTATGGTGTTGGACAATAAACCCAAGAAACTTCCCTAAAGATACTCCAAATGCACACTTCAGAGAGTTCATTTTGAGGTTGTATTGCCTTAACCGCTCGAAATCTACTCTCAAGTCAAAGAGGTGGTCTTCCTTTTCTTTGCATTTCATCACAAAATCATGATCGTAAAATTCAACTTGGTGATGAATGAGGTCATCAAAGATTTAGGTCATAGCCCGCTGGTATGTGGAACACCAACATTTTTATGGCTAAAAGGCATGACCTTATAGCAATATATTTTGATCGGGGTTCTAAAAGCACTGTTCCTTTCATCTTCAGGTGTCATCTTTATTTGGTTATATCCAGATGAACCATCCATGAAAGAGAAGACTGCATGAGATGTAGCAATGTCCACCATCAATTGTGGTATTGGTAGTAAAAATTCATCTTTTGGACATGCCTTATTAAGATCCCTAAAATCGATGCATATGCAAATTTGGTCATTCTTCTTCTTAACTGGATGACACTAGCCAATTAGGTGGGGTTTTTTTCTCTGGAATGAAAACAACATCGATTAGTTTCTTGATTTTAGAAATGAACTATTATTCAATGTCTAATCGCATGTGTCCAGGAGCTTTCTTGATAGGGTTAGCATCAGCCTATCTCGCTAGCTTATGAACTGCTATGTTAGGAGCTAATCTAGTTATTTCTTCATAATTCCATGAAAAGCAATCCTTAAACTCAGTGAGTAGCATAACTAAGTCATTGATTTAAGTTTCATTCAATAAGGAACTGATGTACATCATGCGTGGGTTATATTCAGTCCCCAAGTTGATTTCTTTGAGTTCATCGATAGTTGATTTGATTTCTTCTTTGAATTCTAGAGGTGCATCTTTGACTTAAAAATCATCTAGATCATCTAAAGTTTTTAACCACACCTCCTCATACGAATTAATGTGATTTGAGAAGAACCTATCTATGGTGGAAATTTAACATTCCCATAGGTCCTCCTCATCATTCTATTCATCCTTTCCTTTCTATGGTGGAAACAAGATAGATAAATGAGAAAGAATACAGGGGAATATAAAATCACCTTGGTAGAATTCCACATAGATCCATAGATGTACTTATTAGGGTGATCGGGTATGACATTAAGGAGAGGTATACTATGTCAAAAGATAGAAGTCACCACCCTACAATGGACCTAATAATCACAAAAATAAGGACTCCTAAGAACATTGGGTCTTCGAGGTGTACTAGAGATTCTTCTCCTACTTTACATGGAAAAGTAAAGTAGGGTTTATTTTAAATTGTGTTCATTAAGTTCCCTATAAGGGCAATCCCCTATAGTTAATTACATCCTAAGGAATGGGGATTCCTTAGGAAAACTCTCAATTAAGGCAAATGATCGTTATCTCTAAAGATTTTAATAGGAGAAAAGGACTATTAATCGATTAGCTTATTTTTGAAGATCAAATGGGATTGATCAAAGAGTGATTTATTATTGAAGCTAAATGGAGATAAGTAGGAGATTCTCAAGATACTAGGAAACCTAGCGAGCATCTCAAACTATCCTATGGTTGGGCTTTACATTTTTGAAATTGATTTAATTTGTTTGAGTTGAATTTTTCATTATAATGCTAAGGCTTATAATTCCATAACACAAGATTATGGAAATGCCTAAGAAGTGAGGATTTAAGCTTATGGCTCCCAAATGGGAGAAGCAATCTCAGAACCTAAATCTAGGGAGCTTTGGCGAGAGCTGAAAGCATAACCTAAATCTAAGAAGAAAATTGGGTATTTAGTTTGCCTCCACAAGAGTAGATAAACCACCTGACTGCTTGGACTTACAACTGCTTGGGGGTGACTGCCAACTAACTCCTCCTACGATTTTAAATTAATATAGACAAGTCTTATGCTTTATGCAAGATAGCTAGGCTGTTATTTATTTAGAAAGAGACTAAGTACTTAAACTCACTCCCTAAAGAGACTAGATCATGTAAGGACATGCTTCAAGTGACCTAAATCTAATGCAATCCAAATTTTATTTTATTTTCATTTTTGGATAATCATGTTGACTCAGGCTAATAGGATTCATATGCCTAATGCATGAGAAATAATGTTATTTCCAAAATTAGCGAGAAGGTAGGAGGTGTGTTTCTACCATGGCTCTCATAAGTCAAGCTAATTTCTCTGGCAAAGATGGAAGCCCTCCAATCAAGAGTGAAAATAATATTCATTTATGCATGATATTGTAAAAGAAGTGCTCATCCAGCTAAGGGGTTGCTAATTCTTTTATCTTAATTTTAGCCTAAGCTTTAGGTGAGGTTATGAGTTCTTTATTTTTAGTTTTGAGTTGTTAGATTTGGTAAAAGATTTATTTTTTCCTAAGAGCCTAATCATCATCCAGGCCATACATAGAGCAAGAAATAAACTAGGAAAAGGATGTCTCTTAATGCACAAGCTAAACAAATCATCAATCAATTTATAAAGTTTAAAAAAAGAATAAGAGGCCAATTGTGCACCACCGCAAAACTAAAACAATTGGGTAGCCGAGCTCTACCCTTAGACAACCCAGATTACAAATGAATTAAATACAATCAAGCAAGGAATTCATTATTATGGGAGTCTTCAAGCTTCATTTCTTCATTCTTCTTTTCTTCTTTCTTCTTTGGTTCCTTCTTTTGGATGGTTGGAAGGTGGATGCTCCAGAGGCTTCACATGGTGCATAAGATAGATCTTATGACCAATGTTCATCCTAATCCCCCATAAAAATCATTCCAAAATCCTAATTATAAAAATTACATGAAAAGGAAAAGTAAATATAGCTAACACTTGCAAAATAAATGTTAACTAAACAAACCACACAAAATCCCAAGCATGTATATTGGACTTATCACCCCACACATGCGTGACTAAGTCCACCTGGCCTATTGGATTATGCTTAGGGGTATAAGCTCCTGCATAGCAAAAGCATTTATATTTTTATTTATTGCATTTCCCCTTAAGCACAATCTCCTGCAGAAGATAATGATTAGACTAAGATTTTCCTACCATTCAGTCTATGAGCATACACCCTAACATCCAGTCTAAAATATATATCACAAAATAAAAGTAAACATCAAACCATGCACCGTCCTAACCTAAAGCTAGAAGTGGTGACTTAGCCTAATGTGTGTGCTTTGGAGGTTTGTATGGTATGCTTAGCTATGGCTTTAAGTTAGAGTTTTTGAAGTATGAAGGATGTTCAACTTAGAGGAGAGTTTTATTTAAGTTGTTTAGAAGTTTTGGGTTGATTTTATTTTGTGTTTTAATTAGGTTCAAGTGAATTCTATAATTAATTACTAAGTTATGAGGAGAGGGGAAGAGAAGAGAAGTTCTCTTTCCTTCCCTAACCTAAGTAATACTATAAGTAGATTCATGTTTTAGTTTTGTTTAGTGAATGTATTAATTAAGTGTTTTAATTAATCCTAAGTTTAGATGAACTTTAAACAAACCTATTCAAAAAGAAATGCATTTTAAGATTAAATAAAATGAACCAAATTCACAAAATATACATCACTTCATTTCTTTCCCAACATGTAGAACATGCATATGAATGTGTCCTAAGCATATTTATACATACAAATGAGAATGTTTAACACACTTTATGATGCATGCTAAGTGATTAATTTAAGGAAATTTGAAAGTTTATGATGCATGATTTTCATTAAGTAAAAAAGGGTTCACATGCATACATGAAAGTAAGAAAGGCATAAGTGAGTACAACACCATTGTTAACCAGAGGTGTAAGGTATAAGACTTACTTAGGGCTACTTAAAGCCTCGCAACCTCAAGGTTGTCCAGACTAATATACCACTTTCCTTAAATTCAAGCATATGTACAAAAGAAATGAATGGAAAAGAATGAATGCAAAAATTTGTATTAGTTGATTTATTTTATTTATGCAATTTATATGTGCAAGCATAGGTATCCATCTTAAGTGATAGTATAGGAATGAATAGGTTATGGAATTTGGCAAGTGTTAGGTTCTTTTCAAATGAACCATACACCTTGCCAAATCCTATTGAAAACTATACTAAAAGAGAAGAGAAGGAGAACCTACACTAAGCACATCCCTATATTTTACTCACATGCAAGCTCATAATTAAGATAAAAGTAGAACACTTTCAGTTTTTATAATTGATTCATATATTTTGAAAATAATATAAATTTAATAGTGATAATAGCCACTCATATTTTTAACTTTAGCCAACACATGCAATTTGACTTAAAGTAAACATTTTCATTTTAAACTTGATTTTTGAAAAGCATGGATGCATGAAACCACATGACATACATATTTAACATGCTAGGGAAAGAACTAAAGCAATGAAAGCATGTAAACACATTCACTTTAATTAAATCATAAAGACAATCTTATGAAATAAGAAAGCTTAAAGTAAATCAAAGTTCATTTAGTATGATTTTTATTTGATTTTGAATTTGATTTAATTTTGAAAATTTGGATTGAGTTTGTTGTTCCTAACCCATTCCCACAGTGTTTGACATTTTTGTTTAATTTTTAGATGATTAGAATCATTTTAAATTTTGATTAGGTTAAGGTATGAATTAAACATGTTAATTAACCCTTACCTACACCACATTAGCATAGTTAACCAAGTAATTATGAGCCAATGAGATGACATAAAACCTCACAAGGAATTTAAATTTGCAATGCACCTAGGAACAAAAGGGCATAATGCAATTTGGCTCATGATTAATGGCCAGTTAAGCTAAAGGGTTTAACTTAAGTAATTTCAAAACACCCCTCACACATATGAGTTGGGTATTGATATCCTTAATTGAACTTAGGCTCTTGAACACCTAAGCATCTACGTGAAGTAGATTAATTAAGTTTTGGAAAGTTTTAAAAATTTTAAGGGATTAATTAAGAGGGTAATAAGTGAATTAGCCCTTAATTAAGAGAGGATTAAGGAAAGAAAGGGGGTTTAGGGAATAGCTTGGGGAAATAACCCAAAATTATTCCTTAAGTCTCCTTTTCACTGAATCAAACCTTAATCAACTTCAATCAGAGATTAGAACACTAATCAGACCCTTAATTATCTTTAATTACATAAAGGGGGTAATTAGGCAATGAATTTGAAATTCCTCCAATTAAACCATCAATAAATCCCCAAAAAATTAGGGGAGGCAGAAGTCATCCCCTAAAACATACCCAAGAAGTTTGAGATTAATCAGTGGACTAATTAAGGAGTGATTAGCAAATTAAGATTTCATTAAAACCCAAAATCAGAGAAAGATACAATTCAAACTCCATTAAAACCAATTTTAGAATATTCTAGATTGAATTATCTTTCAGTGGCATTTTACCTCATATTTTTTTATTTTTCTTTAAAGTGATATGAATTTTCAAAGCTTAGAGGATTAATTAAGATTATTTAAAACCTAATTAAATCCCTTATTCCACAGCATGACATGCGGTGGCGGTGGTGTGTGCACTTTCCACACATCAGCCTGTGAACCGCCGCTTAAATGTCACATCACGGCACGTGTGGTGGCGGCGGTACTCATTTTAGCCTTAGCCTTCTGATCAAGGATCGAACGACAGAGATTAAAGCCACCATTTTGAAAGGATTAAATTGGATCTAAGCGTGTGTTTGATCTCAACCGTCCATCCAAAATGCATGGATGGATGGCCAGATTTCTATCCCTACCAAAGCCTGTGAATCATAGGAGCCATCCATAATCTAAGCCCTGATCCAAGCTCGATTGAGCTCGGATTGGGATAAAATTATGCACACACCATCACAAAGCATAGAAGATCACATCAAATGGTTTAAACTTTATGCCATTAAAATTTATTTCACAAAGGACCAACACCTAGAGAGTTTAATGATGGAAAAAGGCCATACCTCACCGGAGGAGATCGCCAGTGCTCTATTCCCTTGGAGGAGCTTCATCTAGTTGAGACGAAGCTGTTGTAAAAGAATTAGCTCCTGAAGTTGAGTAGCTTGCTCTATGGACCAACTCCCCTAGCTCTTGCTTGTGGCCTTGATCGAACTAGCTCTCCTCTTGCCTTTGGAGCTCGTGTGAAGGCTTGGGTGCACTCAACTTAGCCCTCTGAGGGAATGTGCAAAGGGAATTGCATTGATTTTGAGTGAAGAGGAAGTTTGAATTTTGATTATCCTCCCCTATTTTCACTATTTAAAAGCTGAGAATTGGAAAATGGCCAGAGCTCTAGGAGGCTTGGTATCACTCTCTGATGGCTCCTAACACTCTCCCTTACTCAATCAATAATGAGCTTATAAAAATTAAAGTGAATTAAAGGGAGTATATCCCCTATGGCAATCGGATGGTCGAAGCTCTCTTTATCATTTTGATCCAATTGCCATTATGGAAAGATTAGTTTGAGCTGTTAGGAGTTGGCACATGATTGGTTTGAGCTAAGGAGTGGATTGGTAACCTCCCATATGCTTGAAATTGAGTGGAGGGAGGTTTCACACATGGCCAATTTGAGCCATGTGGTCAGTTTTGCCCTTGGGGCCATTTGCCCTGGCCCAAACCCATTGGATTGGGTGCACCGCCCTCCATAGGTCTACTTAACCTATTAGGAAAGTATCAAGTAGATATGAAGAGGGCTTGACCAAATTCCCCATGGATTTGACCAACATTTGTTCTATGGCCTACGGGTAGAATGGTCATTTGGTTGATTATTGAATTTGGGTATGTTGGATATGTTGAGAAAATAGGTTTGGAAAAGTTTCATTGGATTTGGAGTTCATTTGATATGGTTTGGCTCATGTTGACCCATTTAGGTCAAAATGGGTTAACTTAGGTCAAGTTGACCAATTGGTTAAATTGGGTGAAAACAAGGGTTGGGTCAAGTTCATATGACCATTTGAAATATTTTGGTGGCTTTAGTTTGATTCAATTTGGTTTAGGTTTGAATTTGGCTCATATGACTTCATTTAGGTCAAATGGGTCAAGTTAACTAATTTGACCCATTAGATCTATTTGAGCTAGGTTATGGGTAGGTTTAGGTTTTGTTAATCATATGAAGTGGATTGGTATCTTTGTTTCCAATCAATTTTGGTTAAGTTTGGATTTGGCTCAACATGACCCCTTTAGGTCAAGTTGGGTTCAAGGTCAATTAGGCTAGGTTAGGTCTAGTTGGCCAATTGAGGATTTGGTCAAGTTTAACAAGTGATTTGGAATGAACTTGACCCATTGGTTTCAATAAATTTGGCTTAGATCAAGTTTTGACATATTTTGACTTTTTAGGTCAAGTTGGGTCAACTTGGGTCAAGTGACCAATTGAGCTAGGTTAGGCTCAAATGTTAACTTGGTCAAGTTCAAACATTGATCATGAATGAGTCCGATCAATGGTTTCAATCAATTTGGCCTATGATGGATTTTGGCTATGTTAGGTTTCATTTTGGCTAAGTGTTGACTTGGTCAACCCTTAGGTTTGACTTTGTTTGACCCAATTTGATTGATTATTGTTGATCATGATGAGAGGACTAGGTGAGTTTGATTCAATCCAATTTGGTTAGGATTATAATTTGGCTCATAAGGGTACTTTAGGTCACTTTGGGTCAACTGAGCCTAAGTGGGTCAAATGGCTTGGTCAAAGCTTGATTTTAGTTTGATTGAACATGTATATGGACTTATGATTGAAATTTAAATCCATTTGTAAGTGGTTTGAAGTCAAATGGGTTTTGATTCATTTGACAATTTCATATTCAAAGGAAGAACATGAAAGGATTTGGGGTTTGATTTTTGAATTTGATTTTGATTTGGTCATTGAAGTTTGTATTTATATTTGGATTCATGATTGTAAGATTGATTGAATCATGAAGAAAAATCAAGAGTTTGGCTTGATTTGAAATTGATTTGGCTAAGTTCAAGATTTTGACTTGAAAGACTTAGGTTGGATTTTGAGTAGATTTGAGTTTGATTTTGGAATGGTTTTGATTGTTTGAATTTATATTTCATTTATATATGTGAATATAAATGGGAATATAAATGGGTCATGAGAAAATTTTAAGGATTTGAAGTGATTTGATCATAATCTAAGCTAAGTCTTTCAAGAGGGAATTTAAAGGACTTAGGAAATTTTTGGAGTTTATAGCTTGAATTTGGAATTTGATTTGATTTATTTTAATTTATATTTCATTTATATATATGAAAATAAATGAGAATATAAATGAGTTATGAGAAAATCTCATGAGTTTGAATTGATTTGAAGTTGATCTAAGCTAAGTCTTTAAGAGGGAAATTAAGGATTTAGGAAAGATTTTGGAATTTAGAATTTGACTATAGAGTTTAGTTTGAGTGATTTGAATTTATATTTTATTTATATATATGAATATAAATGAGAATATAAATGAGTTATGAGAAAATCTCATGAGTTTGAATTGATTTGAAGTTGATCTAAGCTAAGTCTTTAAGAGGGAAATTAAGGATTTAGGAAAGACTTTGGAATTTAGAATTTGATTGTAGAGTTTAGTTTGAGTGATTTGAATTTATTTTTCATTTATATATATGAATATAAATGAGAATATAAATGAGTTATGATAAAATTTTATGAATTTGAATTGATTTTGATTATAATTTAGGCTAAGCCTTTTAAGAGGGAATTTAAATGACTTAGGAATTTTTGGAGTAAGAATTTGAATTTTGGATTTAGATTTGATTGATTTATATTTATATTCATTCATATATGTGAATATAAATGAGAATATGAATGAGTCATGAGAAAGTTTCAAGGATTTGATTTGATTTGAAGATGATTTTGATTAAGACCTTAAGAGGGAATTTAGGACTTAAAAGAGGTTTGGAATTTGGAATTTGATTTTGAATTTGATTTCAATCATTGATTTCAGTCATGGATTATTGGTTTGAGTTTGGAGAAAATAAAAAAAGATTGATTTGGAGTTTGACTTGAAGGAAGGAAGGTGAGGAATGGTTCAAGCTAGGGGTAGGCAAGTTTTCCTAACATCCCTAAGAAATGACCTATTCCTATGGCTAACCCTTCTAAGTCTCTAGGGCTAGGTTGAGTGTCCACTTAATCACTAGATGTGTCTTAATACTAAGGATCTCTTAATGTCTAAGAGGAGTCCTACGTCTAAGAATGAGGGGTTAAGAGCTCATCCTAAAAATGAGGTCAACAAATGGCACCCAATAGGTGTGGTGTGACTGACAAGGAACACCACATGTATTAGTGTTGACTGAGACGATCAATAACTCTGAAGGATCACAAGCACTAACAGAAATAATCTATCCCTAACACAAGGTGTAGAAGGAATCTAGAACTTAGTGCAATGTGGCTCCACTTATGTCTAAGACATAAGAGAGAGGGAGGAATCCACTAAAGAATAGAGTAGGTGAACCTTCCACTAGGGAAGCATGTTCGAATCATCCACAAAGGGATGAGAAATTTGATTTGAGTTCTGCTAGGGAAGAGGGTTGAATTTGTTTTAATTTGTTATTTGTTTAATTTATCTTTGTTTTGACTCCATGAGTGATAAAAAGGTGAAGTCTCCACTAGGGAAGCAAGTTCAAGTCATCCACGAGGGAGGGGCTATGGAATCTACTGAGGGATTAGAATTCTAGATCCGCTGGGGGACTAGAAATATTTGCATCTCACTGAGGAGAAGCAAAAGATTTGATTTAGATTAATTGATTGTTTATTTCTTTGTTTCATTGGATTTGTTTGGTTTTAAATTTTTAGATTTTGGAATTTGAGATGGACCCTATTGGTTTACGATGGATCGCACTATGTAGGAGCCACGAAGGCCTAGTCCTAACTCAGATTTACCAATCCAAATGGGTAGTCTACTAAATACATAGTAGGACTAGCCAAGCAAAGGGATGCCTTTTGGTATACAGTAGCTGTACTAGGAAGAAAGTGTAGTAGGCTTACATCCTCCAAAGTAGGGATTGATTACTAGGGTAATTTATTGGCAAGAAAATAGATTGAACCCAACCTAAGGCTAACAATTGGGTGAATGCCGCTTGGGGACTTAAATCAACCCAAAAATAGTCAAAGGTAGATTTCATTTTTTAGATTTGTTTTGATTATGATGGATCCTATCAGTTTGCGATGAATTTCACTAAGTAGGGGCCATGAAGGCCTAGACCTAACTCAGATTTACCAATTCAAAGGGAGCAGTTTACCAACCACAAGGTAGGACTATCCAACCAAAGGTGCCTTTCGGTATACAATAGGTGTACTAGGAAGAAAGCATAGTAGACTTACATCCTCCAAAGTAGGGACCAGTTGCTGGGGTAATCTATTGGCAAGGAAATAGTGAACCCAACCTAAGGTGACTATTGAGTGAATGCCACTGGGAGACTTAAATCAACTCAAAGATAGTCAAAGGTAGATTTCATTTTTAGGTTTGTTTTGATTATGATGGATCCTATTGGTTTGCGATGAACTGAACTGAGTAGGAACCATGGAGGCCTAGACCTAACTCAGATTTACCAATCCAAAGGAAGTAGTCTATGAACCACAAGGTAGGACTATCCAACCAAAGGGGTGTCTTTCAATTTGCAATGGTCAAGTCTTAAGAAGAATGCACAGGGACTCACATCTAGGGTGATCGGCTACTTTGGGAAACAAATCAAACCTGACCTAGGGCTGACTATTGAGTGAATGCCACTGGTGGACTTAAATCAGCTCAAGGATAGTCAAAAATTAATTTTATTTTTATATTTGTTTTGATGGATTCCATTGGTTTGCGATGATCAAATTGAGAAGAAGCTATATCAGCCTAGATTTATCTCAAATTTATAGAACCAAAGGGAGTAGATTCTCAGTCGATGGGAGAGCTACCTGACCAAAGGAGTGCATTTCAGTTTGCAATGATCAATTTAAGGGAAGAAAGCTCAGGGACTCACATCTTCCACTACAAAAGACCACTGGGGTGATCGATTTCTTTGGACAATAAATTGAACCTAACCTGAGGCTGCTCATCAGTTTGCGAAAGTCATGCTAGAAAGAATGCGTCATAGTCTTACATCTTCCAAAGTGGAATGATTGCCAGGTTAACCTGTTTGTGGCAAAATAGAGTGAACCTGATCTAAGGGCGACTACGAAATGAGTATCGACCCTGGGATTTATCTAAACTCAGGTAGTCAGGCAATTCCTATAGAGAGTTCTGTTGACACTACCCTAAAGATAGGATGTCTTCTTAGGAAAAGGGACCCTTTGGGGGGCTTGAATTCCTAATCCATAAGAGAATTAATCTTATTTGTTTGTTTAGTTTATTTTATTATGGAACCTATTATTTTGTGAGGGATCAAACTAAGAAGGAGCTTATATCAGCCTAGACCTATCTCAGATTTACTAAACTAAGGGAGAATCTGCATATCTGTTGAAAAAATTCTCCAAACACAGGGGTAGATACTAGGAAAGGGGGATTGTTCAATCCAAGAGTAACCTAGGTAGTGTCTAAATGGGGTTGCAAAGGACATTATCCAAATAGAGTGCCCACAAGGGATGGGGCTGCTAAAGGGCTTAATCCAACACTCAAATGCCGGTGACCCTTAGAAGAAGGGGGATCGATCGGACCCACTATGTCGGTACCCCAACACTCAAATGCCATGAGGCCAATGTAGGGTGTAGAATATTGGGTGGTTGGTGGAGGACCACATTGTACACGACACTAATGACATTTCCTAGCTACATCCATGCATTATGTAATCATTAAGGGCCAATAGTATCCAAGTCATTTGATCTTTGACTTCATCTTCAGACCAGACTGATGAGATCCACATAGACCTGAATGTACCTCGGTTACAATGCCATGGGCTTCGTGTTTGCCTAAACAACATAACCACATTTGGTCAAAGAACTGACGGTATAGGGTGCCATCAACGAGAGCATAGGAGAGAGCTCTTTATTTCACCTGATGGGCTTGTGACTTTTCTTAGGGTAGTTTGCCAGTTTTCAAATAGTCTATGAATGGTTGCATCCAATCTAACTCTTTGTCCATTTTGACAACGGCAACCTCCCCTTCAAGAAAAAGTCTCTGGATGAGTTCAGCATCAATAAGGGATAAGACTTGTTTATTTTGGACCCTTATTGAAATGAACTCATCTTCCAAACATGCCAATTCTTTGGGAAGTTTGGCCAAAGCATCTACTACTGTGTTCTTTGCTCGGGGAACCTTGTAGATGGTGACTTCAGAAATCTGGGCCAACAGCTTCATGGTATACTCATGGTAATGATGAAACTTGGGTTTGAGAATCTTGTAAGACTCGACAATCAGGTTGATGACCAACTGAGAATCCCCAAAGATGTTGATACTCTTGACACTAATAGTGATGACTAACTCTAAACTAGCAATCAAAGCCTCATACTCAGCTTCGTTATTAGTGCAGAGGTTAGATAGATAGTATGAGAATCTCATCACATCATGGTCTAGAGTTAGAAGAAGTATTCTTACCCCTATCTTACTTGGGAGAATAGATCATGGTGCTTCCCCTTTATGAAAAAAAGCTATACAATCAAAATACATCTCCCATCGATAGTTGTTAGCCTTCCTTAAGTTCATGATTTGTTCATCGGGGAGATCGTCACAGAGCGGAGAATGAGCAGGAAGTGGATGTGATGCTAAGAAATCCACTAGTGCCTGTCCTTTTACCACACAGAGGCGTGTGAATGTAATGTCGAACTGTGAAAGTATCATGGACCAGTGTGCCAAATGTCCATATAGCATTGGCTGTGTCATGAGATACTACAGTGCATTTGTCTTGAAGTTCAAGTTCACCTTATGAGAAAGCATATAATGCCGTAACTTTTGGGAAGTAAAGATCAAAGCTAGGCAATGTTTCTCGATAGGTGGATAGTTTGCTTCAGTAGGGATCAGACAATGGCTGAGGTAATAAAGAGCACTCTCCTTCCCTTTGTAATTGGGTTGGGCCAACAGAGCACTGAGAAAGTCATCCAATGTTGCAATGTAGAAGATGAGTAGACTGCCCGGGATAGGGACTGTGAGAACTGGCGGCTTCACCAAATATTGCTTGATGTCTTCAAATGCATGTTGACACTTGTCATCCTACTTGAACTTAGCATCCTTTTTGATAAGTGCTGAAAATGGCTTTCATCTCCCTAATAGGTTGGAGATAAAGTGTCTTAGATATGTCAGGCATCCTTGGAACGATCTGAGATGTGTTAAGCTTTTAGGAGGTGGCATTTCTAAGATAGTTTTAATTGTTTTAGGATCTATTTCTATTCCCCAGTATCAAACAATAAACCCATGGAATTTCCCTGAAGCTACTCCGAATGCACACTTTAGGGGATTCATTTTGAGGTTATATTATCTTAACTGTTTGAAAACTACTCTCAAGTCAAAGAGATGGTCTTCCTTTTCTCTACTCTTTAATACTAGATCATCAACATAATACTCAACCAGATGATGGATGAGTTCATTGAAGATTTGAGCCATGACCAGTTGGTATGTAGCACCAATATTTTTAAGGCCAAAAGGCATGACCCTATAACAGAAGATTCTGATCGGGGTTCGAAAAGTAATGTTTCTTTCATCTTCATGAGACATCTTGATTTGGTTGTAGCCAGATGACCCATCCATGAAAGAAAACACTTCATGAGATGAGGTGATGTCTACCATTAATTCTAGTATAGGAAGAGGAAACTCATCCTTAAGTCATGCCTTATTTAAGTCCCTAAAATTGATGCATATGCAAATTTGGCCATTCTTCTTCTTAATTAGGATGTTATCCTGGATAACCAGGTAGGGTATTTTTCTTTCCTGATAAAACACTAAATCGATCAGTTTCTTGACTTCAAAAATGACTTATTGTTTAATTTCTAATCATATGCATCTAAGATCTTGCTTAATATGGGTAGCGTTAGGATCTATTGCTAGCATTTGGACTACTACATCAAGAGATAATCCGGGCATCTCTTCATAACTCCATATGAAGGAGTCTTTAAACTCAGTCAATAACCTAATTAAGTCATTGGTTTCTTCTTCATTCAGCAACGAACTGATGTATGTCGGGCGTGGATTTTCTTCTGTCCCGAGGTTGATTTTCTTGAGCTTGTCAATTGTTGAATGAATCTCCTCTTCAAATTCTGGAGGTGCATCCTTGATTTGAAGATCATCTTGATCATCTAAGATTTTTAAACACACATTTTCATAAGTGTTGGGGTTCCTATCAGATTCCAAATGATTGGTAAAAACTAAACAATAATCATTATCATCGATTGGACTCACTGTATCGAATCCTAGTCCTGCTCTTGATTATGCTTCCTTGCCTGAATTATTCCATAGCTTTTCAAAATACTCTAACCTGTGCCTGGACCATGTATGAGGAACCAAACCTTTTTGTATAAGATTATGAACACAAGGTGAGTAAAAGTCAAGTGATAATTCCATTAATTCTTTAAATGTATCCTCCTCAAATTCTACATTAATTTCAGGACTTGAGGATGATGATCCTAAAAAGAATCTCTTCGACTTCATGTCACTAGAAGATTTAGGGATTCCTTAACTACTAAACCTTCAACTTTTTTGAGATGAAAGTGAGGTTGGAGCTAAGGTTCCCAGCTGCTGCCTAATAGTCTTGCATAAACTTGATTCGAATACTTTGTTTTGTTTGGAGGCCTAGTCTTCGTCGCTATCTAGATTAAAAGTCACCTCCAATAGAACCTGCTGAGAGGGGTTGGCTGGTATGCTAATCACATTAGACTCATCCTCCGAGCTGGATTGCAAGTCTATGTGAATAGCTGGGGGTACTCCTGCGAACTGGAACACGACCTATGTTAGTTGATGGCTAACCAGGTGGTCTTGCACCTCTAGAACGGCCACTATTTTTGCCTCAATCTCTGCCTGGTAGAGGTTGAGTCATTCTACCCACACGTTCATATGATGGGATGGAATATGGGTGGAAAGTGAGATGCGACTCTATTTCTTCTTCAATTCCCCTTTCTTGTGGACTTGGATTTTCATTTTTCTTTTATTTTTCTTTTATCTTCTCTTTTTCTTCATTTTCTTTTTCTTTTGCTTTTGAATTTGAATTTTGTCCAAGTTCATGAGAAAGGGTGTGTTGAGGAGGATAGTAAGCCACATCCTCATAAATCTCAACCTCTCTAACTGAAAATGGCTTTTCATCTCCATTGACATAGTATTCAATCCCATCCTTTTTGAACTTGATGCACTTATGGAGGGAGGATGGAATGATCTTATTCTGATGTATCCAAGGTCTATCGAGCAAAGTAATGAAGTATTTGAATCAGTGATGTAAAACTTGGCTTCAGTCTTCCAATCACCTATCTCCAAGGGTAACACTATGGAACCTAAAGCCCACTCACCTTGTTCATTGAATTCTCTCAACAACATCCAATCTCCTCAGAGTGTGGAGATGTCGATCCTCAAATAGGCAATGGTCTTTAGACTCATAATGTTCACCGATACACCTGGATCAATGAGAACTCTAGCGAGTCTGAACCTGTCCATGTCAACTATGATATAGAGGGGACGGTTTTGCTCCAAGTATCCCAGAAGAAAGTCTTCATCTGTGAAGGTGATCCCCTAAGCATCTTTTGTATAATGTGCCTCCTCACCTATAGCGATCAGCTGAGCTAAGCATATTTTAGGATCAAGGAGAACCTTGATTAGTGATTCCCTCATCTCTTTGGATAAGACAAGGGCATCGTATATGCTTAGCTTAAATGAAAACTTTTTTAGATGAGAAACGACATTGATAGTCCACCTTGGGCTGATCCTCCACAAGCATATCCAAGGGTGGAGTGGAGGGGCTTCTTGATCCTTTGTACCAATAACTTGTTTCCCTCTATCTTGAGGTGCTGCCCTAGGAGGTAGAACATTGCCACTACGGTGGTTGACTTTGGTGATCTCTTGTGGCAGGGTAATGGAAGGTTCTACTTGCACATCAGACTCATTTACAACTTCTCCTATGGGACCCTCAGAATCAGATGAATCCAAGTCTATCTCAAGAGGTGAACCCATAGTATTTAGAGTAGGAAAGATAGAGGAAGATCAAAATTGTTATTGTTATTTTGACTTGAAGAGTTATCATTAGGAATAGAAGAAGACAACCCATCAGAAGTGACATAGATGTAATTCAAACTAGCTTTTTCTTCAATTTTTTAAATTTATTTGGAGGTACAAAGTAGAAATCAAGTAAAGTGAGTTGGGTAAGGGATTTGATGTCATTATCTGCTGATACAAGAGTTCTACTAGTAGTAGAAGAAGAAGAACTAGCTGAAGTGGAAGAAGTCACTGGTGTGGAAGCTGCAACTATAGGCTGGAAGCTGGACTCAATCAGTGGTTGCGCTAATGGGCTATCCCATGCTAACACATGCTGCTGCTGCTGCTGAGCTCCTCCTTTTCTTGAGTTGGCACTGACAACTTGCAAACCTTCCTTGATGTTGGAGGTTTGAGCTGACTTAGGAAGCTGCAAGGAAAGCTTCTTGATCTTCTAGATGATCTTCTTAGAGGTTTTAGATAAAGAAATATCTCAACCTTCTTTAATTTTTGAAGGATCACATGTATCCCCAAGGATTACCCTAATGGAGCTGGATGGTTGTTCCATAAGGTATTCCTTTGGGATAACTACAACACCGATCTTGAAGCTATGTCCAAGCCAGTCCTTGAATGTGAAGCAATCCTTCAAAACATGGCCTAGCATACGATGGTAGGGGAAAAAGTTTGGATCATGACTTTTACTTACTTCCTCCGGTCTCCTAGGCTCAGTAGCTGAAAATCAAATTATTTAATAGATTCTTAAAGATCTTCCTGATTACCTCCCTCTTAAATGAATAAGGCTTATTTATCTTATCTAAAAGAGTAGGTGGACCATAGCTACCTGGCGGCGGATATGCAAGCCGCTGCTGGTGGTGGTATGGTTGAGGAGGCGGCGGTGTTGGCCATGGAGGTTGTGGAGGCCAGTAAGGCTACCTCGGTGGTGGCAAAGGAGGTGGAGGCTACTGAGGTCGTGGTCTAATGGACTGATATCTAGCTAGTTGCTTCCCCTTATCTACCACTGTCACTACTCCCGGCTTCTTCTCATAGACATTCTATGGCTTTGTTTTAGGCAACTAATCTTGAAAAGTCAACTATTAGGCCTCTCCTTCTAGACTAGCCGCCTTGTTGATTATCTTCGCAAATGTCTTGATAGTGAAGCCCTTAAGCATGAAGGCGACTGGGCCATGGATATTCTTCAAAAGAATTTCAATAGCATGCTGCTCAGATAACTGTTGCTCACATTTCATACTAAAGTTATGCTATCGGAGAATATAACCAATAAGGGACTCACTTAGGTACTGTTGTGCTACAACGAGATCATCTACAATAACCCTTTGCTGAGCTCTAGCAAACCTCTTAATAAAGTGTTGCTCTAACTTAGCAAATATCTTTACTAAACCGTTTGGCAGTTCAATACCAATCGAAAGCAATCCTTGCTAGGCTACTAATGAAGAGGTGGAGTAGCAAAGCATCGCTGCCACCGACATTGCAACAACTAGCCCTGAAGTGTGCTATATGCTGCCTTGGGTTTTCACTGTCATCAAAGCTTTTGAAGGGAGGTGGCACAAAACCCTTGGGATACTGGATTGAATCGAATTTCTCTAGGTAAGGTCTACCCTTTAGAATTGATGATCCTCCCAGCTTGAGTCAACGCTTCCTTCACTTACTGCTCAACCATGAATTTGATGTCTTTTTCTTGTTTGGAGGTACTTTCCATTACCTTCCTATACATGTTAGTACTACTTTGCTCAATGGGAGGTAAGGTCTTGGCTGGGTCCAAGACATGCACTAACTCAGGCTGGCTAATATCAGTTGTAGTAGGATGAACTGTTGGGGCTTGTTTCTAAAGAACTGAAACCATTGCTAATAAGTTCTCTAACTGTCGTTCCATCCTATCTATCTGCTCATCTTTTTGTTTCAATTAATATCAGGTGTTGGGCTGATTGGGCGATGTCTTCCTAATCAACCTCATCACCTTCCATGGCCTGCTGCTCCTTGAGAAGAGATCCTCTCGTATCTACCATATAGACTCTAGTTGAGTCCCCAAAAAATCATCTTCATTATGATCAAAGATGACCGTCTCCTCATCTGACCAATCATACCCTAAAATCTCCTTCTTATCTACAAGATAATGTGCTACTATCTCCTCGAGAGAACGATCTATCTAAATGAGAACAAATGATCTCGGTGACCCTGTGATCATCATGCACCGGACCTCTATCTTTGGAGTCAATCCTATGAGAAATGTACTCACTAGATGAGAGGCACCCCAGACTATCATTAGCTATGAGAGGGTTGACATTCCTAGGAGGTTCCACTATCCTTGGTATAGGTCGGCTATCATCTGCTACCTCTGAAATAACTACTACCATCTTTACGTCCTATTGAATTGGTGGGGTTGGTGAAGGGACGACCACTATGCTTTGGGGTTGCCACTCCTTCCGCACCACCACTGGGGCAGAAGGTCGAGCAGGAGAACTCAGCCTCACCACAATAGGTGGAGTAGATGGAGTAGGATCCCTTGGCCGTAGCCAGATCACCAATGGGGCACGCTTCTCCCTTGATATGGCCTTCATGGCCTTTTATGGAATTGGATATGCTATGACCTAGGTGATGATGGATTGGGGAGTAGGCTGTGGTGGATACTCCACCGACTCTCTATGAATAGGAACTATCCTTCTGTGATGACTGGTTCCAGTAAGTAAGATGTTGTCTGTATGGTTGGTGCAGGTAGCGTGCCGAGTTAGAAAATTAATAAGTGCAGAAGCTATCGATTAGCGACTAAACCTCTGCCTCCCCCTATTAGTAATGTGAGCAGATGTGTAGGCCTCTCTAGCCCCCTCCTAATGAATATGTTTTCCCACACTATTGGGGATGATAGATCTCAGATCAAATTGAGCTCCAAACTCACGAACTGTAAGCTCCACCAACTGGCAGAGGATCGAGGCATACTTCCTCCGAGTAACAAATGGCTGATGTTGGACCACTGGTGGAGGTGATTTACAAATCCTCCTAGCATCCTCTCTGTCTGGTCCAGAGAGAGGATAAAATTGGTTTGTTGTAACCAGTGGTGAAGTCAAAATGGGAAACTCCTCGATAGCTGAACGGCTGCCTCCATCTCCCTAATAATCCTAGTGTGATACCACTTGATCATGCAATTTTTATTCCTTCGCTGTGTTCTGGTAGGATGAGAGGAGTGAGAGCTAGACCTGTACTCAATGGTAGGGGAGGCAATCCCATAGATCAGGGGAGCCTTACCCTTTGAGGGTACCAATGAGAGGGTGGTAGCCCTCACTAGGGTAGCACGAGAAACCACAAGCCGCACTAAAACTGGGGCTAGCACTACTGGTACTATCACTACTGAAGTCGGTGGGACTGACACTATTTTCCTATTCAACGTGGAGATGTTAGAATCAGAGGGTTAATCGATTTGGATGACGACTACGCGACCAGTGGTCTCCGGCGGTCGTGGGGGGGAATGCCCTCACATGTTATCCTCACTCCCTCCTACCAAAATGGATAAGGTGTGTATGATCCAATCGGGGGAAGTTGGCCTAGTCCAAAGCCAAATCCATGCCATGAGGGAAAGTGAAAACAAATTTCTGTGAGTCTGCCATTTCAAATCAACTACAAAGACGGGAAAAACTGAACTGTAGCTGTATTGTAACTGATGGTGAGAATTTGCAATAGAAAATGAGCTTGGATCAAATTTCTATCTGTATTAATTTTTTGAATTTGAATTGAAAATTTGAACCCACATCCAACATCTTGGAAGTGTAAAGTGGGGTTCAAATGGATTTGAGAAGATTTATAAATTTGATTGAAAGAGAAAATTTTGAATATGAATCCAACTTCAACGAATTTGGGTATGTTGAAAGATGGATTCAAATATTTTTAGAAGGATGCTTCCATAGGTTCATGTTTGTTTGAATTTAGATTTTTGATTTGAGGACCCTTTCCTTTAACAAATTATGGGTATGTTAAAGAAAGGGTCAATTGATTTTATTTTTGATTGATGATTTTGGAATTTTACTTACTTAGAAAATTTGAGTATGCTAAGTAAATTGCTTTAAAAATGATTGTTTCTATTTGTGAATTGTTGTTTGATTTTGGAAATTGGAATTCCCACTTAGTAAATTTAAGTATACTAAGTGAAGAATCCAAGTGTGTTTTGTTTGATTTGTGAAAATAGGATTCTTAGCAAATTTGGGTATGCTAAGAAAATTTTTAAGTGTTTCATTTATTTTTGGAAGTTTTGATCTTTGAAAGAGTAGGATCCTTAGCAAATTTGGGTATGCTAAGGAAATCCTAATGTGTTTCATTTTTGTTTTGATTTTTTTTTTTTGATTGAAAGTGGAGACTTTACTTTAGCAAATATGGTATGTTAAAGATGAACTCCCACTTAGTTTTGTGAAATCAAAATTTCACTTAGCAAACCTGATTATGCTAAATAAAATTCTAAAAGATGTATTCCAAAATTTTGTGTTTTGGTTTTGAAAATGAAAAGTTCTCCTTAGCAAATTTGGTATGCCAAAGAATGAAATTCAAAAAGTGCGTGAAAATTTTTGGTTTTGAATTTGGAGACTTCACTTAGAAAATTTGAGTATGCTAAATGAAGTTTCCAAAATGTGTTTGGAAATTTTTTATTCTAAAATTTGGAAACTTCACTTAGTAAATTTTAATAGCTAAATGAGGTTCAAATGTGTTTGAAAATTTTTTATTTGCATTTGGAGATTTCTCTAAGCAAATTTGAATATGCTAAATGAGGTTCCAAATGTGTTTAAAATTTTTTGGTTTTGAGTTTGGAAACTTCACTTAGCAAATTTGAGGTTGCTAAATGAAGTTCCAAATGTGTTTGAAGATTTTTTTTTATTTTGGATTTGGAGACTTCACTTAACAATTTTGAGTATGCTAAATGAAGTTCCAAATGTGTTTGAAAATTTTTGGTTTTGAATTTGGAAACTTCACTTAGAAAATTTGAGTATGATAAATGAAGTTTCAAATGTGTTTGAAAATTTTGTTTTGCGTTTGGAGACTTCACATAAAAAATTTGAGTATGCTAAATGAAGTTCCAAATGTGTTTGAAAATTTTTGATTTTGAATTAGGAGACTTCAGTTAGCAAATTTGAGTATGCTAAATGAAGTTTCAAATGTGTTTGAATTTTGAAAATATGATTATTAAGTTTTGATTTTTGAAAAGAAGTCTTCCATTTTACAAATTTGGGTATGTAAGAATGGAAGCCAATCTGATTTTTGAAATATGAAAGTTTTTATTTTGTGTGTGATTATTATTTTTTGAAAGAGGTATTTCTAACTTAATCACATGTGGGATATGTTTAAGTGGGATTTCCAAATGATTTTTTTTTTGGAATGAAATCTTCATTAAATAAATTTGGGTATATTGAATGGAGATGTTCATATGTGCTTTTGGAAAATTTAATTATGTTTGAAAATGAAACTCTCATTCAATAGGTGTCGATGTATTGAATGGAAAGGTTTATTTGTGCTTTTTGAAATATTTATTTAGTTTTGAAAATGAAACTTCCATTCCATTTGAATGGAAAGGTAAATATATGCTTTTAGGAAATTTTTTATTTTGATTTTGATTTTGACTTTTGGAAAGATGATTGTTCATTTTATTTTGAAAATGAAATCTTCATCAAAGTGAATTGAGGGAAGATGTTCATTTGTGCTTTAGAAAATTTAATTATGTTTGGAAATGAAACTTCCATTAAATTTGAATGGAGAGGTTCATATGTGCTTTTTGAAAATTTTGATTTTAATTTTTGGAAAGATGATTGTTCATTTTATTTTGTAAACAAAAATCTCCATCAAAGTGACTTGAGGGAAGATGTTCATTTGTGCTTTTGAAAAATTTAATTTTGTTTAAAAATAAAACTTCCATTCAATTTGAATGGAGAGGTTCATATGTGCTTTTTGAAAATTTTGATTTTAATTTTTGGAAAGATGATTGTTCAGTTTAATTTTGTAAACGAAAATCTCCATCAAAGTGACTTGAGGGAAGATGTTCATTTGTGCTTTGGAAAAGATTGTTTTTTTTATTTTGAATATTCCTACAGGTAATAATTATGAGAATTGTTAGATGAGGGTGATTTAAGAAAATTTTGTGAAAAATATTTTATTATGTGCATTTTTGAAAGGGTGCTTTTTGAAAAGCAAGATTTTTTAAGAAAAATTTATTTTGTCTTTATTATTTTAGAATGAACATTTTCTTATCATAAAATGATAAGGAGGAAGTCTTTAAATATTTTCTTTTATTAGATTTCTATTTTTTAACCCATTGGAGAACCCAATGGGGGTTTTAAGACCAACACGGGGTGAGGTCCTAAAACCTAAGGATGTTGGCTAGCTTAACTTAAGAATGAAATAAGCTAAGTGGCAACGGAAAAAAAAGATAGTCTAGGGTTCATACAAAAGTACATACCCACTATCGATACTTAGAGACAACGATCATTTATCAAAGATGGAGAGAGGAACCATCTCCTGTGGAGTCGCCAGAAAAATTTGTGATGAAAATTTAACATTCCCATAGGTCCTCCTCATCATTCTATTCCTCCTTTCCTTTCTATGGTGGAAAGAAGATAGATAAATGAGAAAGAACACAGGGGAATATAAAATCATCTTAGTAGGATGCCATGCAGATCCAAAGATGTACTTATTAGGGTGATCAGGTATGACAATAAGGAGAGGTGTACTATCTCTACAATGGACCTAATCACCAAAATAAGGACTCCTAAGGACATTGAGTCTTTGAGGTGTACTAGATATTCTTCCCCTACTTAAATGGAAAAGTAAAGTGGGGTTTATTTTAAACCGAGTTGTTAAGTTCCCTACAGGGGCAAGCCCCTATAGTTAATTACATCCTAAGGAATGGGGGTTCCTTAGGAAAACTCTCGATTAAGGCAAATGATCGTTGTCTCTAAAGATTTCAATAGGAAAAGGACTATCAATCAATTAGCTTATTTTTGAAGATCAAATGGGATTGATCAAAGAGAGATTTATTATTGAAGCTAAATGAAGATTAGTAGAAGATGCTCACGATGCTAGGAAACTTAGCGAGCATCTCAAACTATCAATGGTTGGACTTTATATTTTTGAAATTGATTTAATTTGTTTGAGTTGAATTTTTCATTAGAATGCTAAGGCTTATAATTCCATAACATAAGATTATGGAAATGCCTAAGAAGTGAAGATTTAAGTGTATGGCCCCCAAAGGGGAGAAGCAACCTCAGAACCTAAATCTAAAGAGCTTTAGAGAGAGCCAAAAGTGCAACCTAAATCTAAGGAAAAAAATGGGTATTTAGTTTACCTCCATAAGAGAGGACAAATCACCTGACTGCTTGGACTTACAACTGCCTAGGGGTGGCCACCAACTAACTCCTCCTATGATTTTAAATTCATGTAGGCAAGTCTTATGCTTTATGCAAGATAGCTAGGCTATTATTTATTTAGAAAGAGACTAAGTTCTTAAACTCACTCCCTAAAGAGACTAGATAATGTAAGGGTATGCTTCAAGTGACCTAAATCTAATGTAAACCAAATTCTATTTTATTTTCATTTTTGGACAATCATTTTGACTCAGGCTAATAGGATTCATATGCCTAATGCATGAGAAATAAGGTTATTGGCCAAAATCGGTGAGAAGGGAGGAGGTGTGTTTCCACCATGGCTCTCACAGGTCAAGCCAAGTTTCTCTAGTAATAGTGGAAGCTCTCCAATCAAGAGTGAAAATAATATGCATTTGTGCTTGATGTTATAAAAGAAGTACTCATCCAGCTAAGAGGTTGCTAATTCTTTTAACTTGATTTTAGCCTAAGCTTTAGGTGAGGTTAAAAGTTCTTTATTTTTAGTTTTGAGTTGTTAGATTTGGTAAAAGATTTATTTTTCCCTAAGAACCTAATCATCATCCAGGCCATACATAAAGTAAGGAATAAACTAGGAAAAGGATGTCACTTAATGCACAAGCTAAATAAATTATCAATCAATTTATAAAGCTAAGCGCAAAAGAATAAGAGACCAATTATGGTCGGGCACCACCACACAAACCCAAAAATAAATTGGGTAGCCAAGCTCTACCCTTATACAACCTGGATTATAAATGAATGAAATACAATCAAGTAAGGAATTCATTGTTATGGAGGACTTCAAGCTTCATTTCTTCATTCTTCTTTTCTTCTTTCTTCTTCTTTTCTTCTTCTTCTTCTTTGGTTCCTTCTTTTGGATGGTTGGAAGGTGGATGCTCCAAAGGCTTCACATGCTGCATAAGATAAGATCTTATGACCAATGTTCATCCTAATCCCCCATAAAAATTATTCTAAAATCCTAATTGCAAAAATTATATGAAAAGGAAAAGTAAATCTAGCTAACACCTATAAAATAAAGGTTAGCAAAAAAAACCACACAAAATCCCAAGCATGTATATTAGACTTATCACCTCACACATGGGTGACTAAGTCCACCTGACCTATTAGATTATGCTTAAGGGTATAAGCACCTGCACAATAAAAGTATTTATATTTTTATTTATTACAGCGCTCCTTAAGCATAATCCCCTGCAGAAGATAATGGTTAGACTAAGATCGTCCTACCATTCAGTCTATGAGCATACACCCTAACATCTAGTCTAAAACATATATCATAAAATAAAATCAAATATCAAATGATGCACTGCCTTATCTAAATCTAGAAGTGGTGACTTAGTCTAATGTGTGTGCTTTGGAGATTTGTGTGGTATGCTTAGCTATGGCTTTAAGTTATAGTTTTCTAAGTATAAAGGATGTTCAACTTAGAGGAGAGTTTCATTTAAGTTGTTTAGAAGTTTTGGGTTAATTTTAGTTTGTGTTTTGATTAGGTTCAAGTGAATCCTACAATTAATTACTAAGTTATGAAGAGAGGGAAAGAGAAGAGAACTTCTTTCCTTCCCTAACCTAAGTAATTCCTAAAGTAGATTCATGTTTTAGTTTTGTTTAGTGAATGTATTAATTAAGTGTTTTAATTAATCCTAAGTTTAGATGAACTCTTTAAAAACCTATTCAAAAAGAAAGACATTTTAAGATTAAATAAAATGAACCAAATTCACAAAACATACATTATTTCATTTCTTTCTCAACATGTATAACATGCATATGAATGAGTCATAAGCATATTTATACATACAAATGAGAATATTTAACACACTTTATGATGTATGCTAAGTGATTCATTTAAGAAAATTTGAAATTTTATGATGCAAGATTTTCATTAAGTAGAAAAGGGATTTTATCCAATTTCCAAATTCTCACCTGAAAGTAAGAAAGGCATAAGTGAGTACAACGCCATTGTCAACTAGAGGTGTAAGGTATAAGACCTACTTAGGGATACTTAAAGCCGTGCAACCTCGGGTTGTCCAGACTAATATACCACTATTCTTAAATACAAGCATGTGTACAAAAGAAATGAATGGAAAAGAAGGAATGCAAAAATTTGTATTAGTTGATTTATTTTGTTTATGCAATTTATATGTGCAAGCATAGGTATCCTTCTTAAGTGATAGTATAGAAATGAATAGGATATGGAATTAGGCAAGTGTTAGGTTCTTTTCAAATTAACTATACATCTTGCCAAATCCTATTCAAAACTATACTAAAAGAGAAGAGAAGGAGAACCTACACGAAACACATCCTTATATTTTACTCACATGCAAGCTTATAATTAAGATATAAGTAGCACACTTTTAGTTTTGATAATTGATTCATATATTTTGAAAACAATTTGAATTTAATAGTGATAATAGCCCTCATATTTTTAACTTTAGCCAACACATGCAATTTGACATAAAGTAAACGTTTTCATTTTAAACTTGATTTTTGAAAATCATGGATGCATGAAACCACATGACATACATATTTAGCATGTTGGGGAAAGAACTAAAGTAATGAAAGTATGTAAATACATTCACTTTAATTAAATCTGAAAGACAATCTTATAAATTAAGAAAGTTTAAAGTAAATCAAAGTTCATTTAGTATGATTTTGTTTGATTTTGAATTTGATTTAATTTTAAAAATGTGGATTGAGTTTGTTGTTCCTAACCCATTCCCACATGTGTTTGATATTTTTGTTTAATTTTTAGATGATTAGAATCATTTTAAATTTTGATTAGGTTAAGGTATGAATTAAACATGTTAATTAACCCTGGCCTACACCACTTTAGCATAGTTATCAAGTAATTATGAGCCAATGAGATGATATAAAACCTCACAAGGAATTTAAATTTTCAATGCACCTAGGAATAAAAGAGCCTAATGCAATTTGGCTCATGATTAATGATTAATTAAGCTAAAGAGTTTAACTTAAGTAATTTCAAAATAATTTTAGAATATTCTAAATTGAATCATCTTTCAGTGGAATTTTACCACATATGTTTTTGATTTTTCTTTAGAGAGATATGAATATTTAAATCTTAGAGGATTAATTAAGATTATTTAAAACCTAATTAAATCCCTTATTCCATAGCACAACACACGGCGGTGGCGATCACGTGCACTTTCCATGTCACCATGACGCCACTTAAATGTCATAACACTGAAACTGGCGATGGTACGCTTAGCCTCATTGTGATCAAGGATCAGACAGTTGAGATTAAAGCCACCATTCCAAAAGGATTAAATCAGATCTAAGCGTGTGTTTGATCTCAGCCGTCCATCCAAAAGGTGCGGATGGATGACCAGAGATCTATCACTGCCTAACTTATGAATCATAGGAACCATCCATGATCTAGCCCTGATCCGAGCTCGATTGAGCTCGGATTGGGATAAAATTTTGCACACACCATCACAAAGCATAGAAGATCACTTCCAATGGTCAAAACTTCATGCCATTAAACTTTCTTTCACAAAGGACCAACACCTAGAGAGTTTAATGATCAAAAAATGCCATACCCCGCTGGAGGTGATCACTGGCTCTCAATTCCCTTGAAGGAGCTTAGTCTAGTTGGGATGAAGCTGTGGTGAAAGAATTAGCTCCTAAGGTTGAGTTTCTTGCTCTATGGACCAACTCCCCTTGGTTTTTCTTGCGGCCTTGATCGAACTAGCTCTCATCTTGCCTTTGGATCTCATGTGAAGGCTTGGGTGCACTCGACTTAGCCCCCTGATGGAATGTGCAAAGGGAATTACACTAGTTTTGAGTGAAGAGGAAGTTTGAATTTCAATTTTCCTCCCCTATTTTCACTATTTAAAAGTCGAGAGTAGGAAAATGGCCAAAGCTCTAGGAGGCATGGGATCACTCTCTGGTGGCTCCTACCACTCTCCCTTACTCAATCGATAATGAGCATATGAAAATTAAAATGAATTATGGGGATTATATCTTCTCCTATGGCAATCGAATGACTGAAGCTCTCTTTGTCAATTTTATCCAATTACCAATATGGAAAGGTCTATTTGAGATGTTAGGAGTCGACACATAGTTGGTTTGAGCTAAGGAGTGGATTGGTAACCTCACATGTGCTTGAAATTGAGTGGAGGGAGGTTTCACACATAGTCAGTTTTGGCCTTGGGGCCATTTAGGCTGAACCAAACCAATTGGGTTTGGTGCACCACCCTCCATAGGGTCTACTTGACCTATTAGGAAGGTATCGAGTAGATATGAAGAGGGCTTGACCAAATTCCCAATGGATTTGACAAAAATTTGTTCTATGACCTAGAGGTAAAATGATCATTTGGCTAATTTTTGAATTTGGATATGTTGGGTATGTTGACAAAATAGGTTTGGCCAAGTTTCATTACATTTGGAGTTCATTTGATATGGTTTGGCTCATATTGACCCACTTAGGTCAAAATGGGTCAACTTGGGTCAAGTTGACCAATTGGTCAAATTGGGTCAAACTAAGGGTTGGGTCAAGTTCATATGATCATTTGAAATATTTTGGTGGCTTTGGTTTGATTCAATTTGGTTTAGGTTTGAATTTGGCTCATATGACTTTATTTAGGTCACCAATTTGACCCATTTGACCTATTTGAGCTAGGTCATAGGTAGGTTTTGCTTTGGTTAGTCTTATGAAGTGGATTGGTATCTTTGTTTCCAACCAATTTTGGTTAAGTTTGAATTTGGCTCAACATGACCCATTTAGGTCAAGTTGGGTTCAAGGTCAATTGGGCTAGGTTTGGTCTAGTGGGCCAAGTTCAACATGTGATTTGGAATGAACTTGACCCATTAGTTTCAATCTATTTGGCTTAGATCAAGTTTTGATACATTTTTACTTTTTAGGTCAAGTTGGGTCAACTTCGGTCAAGTGACCAATTGAGCTAGGTTAGGCTCAAATGTTGACTTGGTCAAGTTCAAATATTGATCATGAATGAGTCTTGATCAATGGTTTCAATCAATTTAGCCTATGGTAGATTTTGACTATGTTAGGTTTCATTTTGGCTAAGTGTTGACTTGGTCAATCCTTAGGTTTGACTTGGTTTGACCTAATTTTATTGATTGATCATCCCATAATGATTGTTGATCATGATGAGAGGTATAGGTGAGTTTGATTCAATCTAATTTGTCTATGATTAGAATGTGGCTCATAAGGGTACTTTAGGTGACTTTGGGTCAAGTGAGCCTAAGTGGGTCAAATGGCTTGGTCAATGCTTGATTTGAGTTTGATTGAACTTGTATATGGACTTATGATTGAAATAGAAATCTATTTGCAAGTGGTTTGAAGTCAAATGAGTTTTGATTCATTTAACAATTTCATATCCAAAGGAAGAACATGAAAGGATTTGGGGTTTGATTTTTGTATTGGATTTTGATTTGGTGATTGAAGTTTGTATTTATATTTGGATTCATTATTGTAAGATTGATTAAATCATGAAGAAAAATCAAGAGTTTGGCTTGGTTTGAAATTGATTTGGCTAAGTTCAAGATTTTGACTAGAAAGACTTAGGTTAGATTTCGACTAGATTTTAGTTTGATTTTGGAATGGTTTTGATTGTTTGAAATTATATTTCATTTATATATGTGAATATAAATGAGAATATAAATAGGTCATGAGAAAATTTCAAGGATTTGAAGTGATTTGATCATGATCTAAGCTAAGTCTTTTAAGAGGGAATTTAAAGGACTTAAAAAATTTTTGGAGTTTGAAGCTTGAATTTGGAATTTAATTTAATTGATTTGAATTTATATTTCATTTATATATATGAATATAAATGAGAATATAAATGAGTTGTGAGAAAATCTCATGAGTTTGAATTGATTTGAAGTTCATCTAAGCTAAGTCCTTAAGAGGAAAATTAAGGATTTAGGAAAGATTTTGAAATTTGGAATTTGATTGTTAAGTTTAATTTGATTGATTTGAATTTATATTTCATTTATATATGTGAATATAAAAGAGAATATAAATGAGTTATGAGAAAATTTCATGAATTTGAATTGATTTTGATTATGATTTAGGCTAAGTCTTTTAAGAGGGAATTTAAAGGACTTAAGAATTTTTGGAGTAGGAATTTGAATTTTGGATTTAGATTTGATTGATTTATATTTATATTTCATTTATATATGTGAATATAAATGAGAATATAAATGAGTCATGGAAAGGTTTCAAGGATTTGATTTGATTTGAAGATGATTTTGATTAAGTCCTTAAGAGGGAATTAAGGACTTAAAAGAGGTTTGGAATTTGGAATTTGATTTTGAATTTGATCACAATCATGGATTATTGGTTTGAGTTTGGAGAAAATAAAATAAGGTTGATTTCGAGTTTTACTTGAAGGAAGAAAGGTGAGGAATGGTTCAAGCTAAGGGTAGCAAGTTTTCCTAACATCCCTAAGACATGACCTATTCCTATGGCTAACCCTTCTAAGTCTCTAGGGCTAGGTTGAGTGTCCACTTAATCACTGGATGTGTCTTAAGACTAAGGATATCTTAATGTCTAAGAGGAGTCCTATGTGTACGAAGGAGGGGTTGAGAGCTCATCCTAAAGGGTTTGTGTTGAGTTCGTCGATAGTTGATTTGATTTCTTATTCAAATTTTGGATGTGCATCTTTGACTTGGAAATCATCTCGATCATCCAAAGTTTCTAAGCACACCTCCTCATACGAGTTAATGTGATTTGAGATATCGGATTCCAAATGATTGGCGATGACCAAGCAATAATCATCATCATTGATTGGGCCCACTATACCAAATCCTAGTCCAAGTCTTGATTGAAAATTCTTGCATTTGTTGTTCCATAACCTTTCAAAGTATTATGACCTGTGCTTAGATCATGTATGTGGAATTAAACCTTTTTTTACTAAATTATGAACACAAGGCGAGTGCCAATTGAAAGACAATTCTATTAATTCTTTATATGAATCATCCTCAAGTTCTACATCAACTTCTTGACTTGAGGATTTGTCTCCTAGATAAAATCTCTAGATATTGGTGGTTGTACTTATTTTGGGGGATCCGTTAATTACCAAACTCTTAACTTTTTATGAGAAAAGTGGGGTTAGAGCTAAGGTTCACATCTGATGCCTGGTAGTTTGACATAAGGAAGACTTAGATACACTCATACTTTGCTTGGGAACCTGGTCTTTATCATTGTCTAGCTCGAGTGTCACCTCCAATAGAATATGCTATCGAGAAGAGCTAGTCGACGTGCTAACTACATAAGACTCATCCTCTAAACTAGATTCTAAGTCTATGTAGATAGCAGGTGTACTCTTGGATTCTGAAACAAATCTCTTGGTGGGTGGTAAGTATGGAGGCCTTCCACCTTTGGGACTCCCTCTGACTTGCATCTTCCTCATCCTAGTGGACGTCGAGTCATCCTCCTTACTTGTTCGAATAGAGTAACAAATTGTGGGTGGAATCTAATCTCGGACTCTACTTCCTCCCTAAGGTCTTCTTTTCATTCCCTTTTCTTTTTTTTTTTTTCTTTTTCTTTTTCTTTTTCTTTTTTTTTTTTTTTTTTCTTTTTTTTCTTTTTCATTTTGACTAAGGTCATGAGAGAAAATATTTTGTTTCCTAGAGAGGTAGTAGGTCCCATCCTCATATATCCCGACCTCATGAACTGTAAATGGTTTGAGATCTCCTTTGACATAATACTCAATTCCACCTCTTAGGAACTTGATGGACTGATGTAGAGAGGATGAAGCCATATTGTCCTCATGTATCCATGATCCCCCAAGAAAAGCATTGAAAGATGTATCTGAATCTATTATGTGAAACTTGGCTTCTGTCTTCCAATCATGTATTTTCAAAGGCAACACTATGGAGCCTAAGGCCCTCTCGCCTTATTCATTAAATCCTTTCAACATCATCCTCTCCGCTTGGAGTTTAGAGATGTTGATCTTCAAGTAGGCAAGGGTTCTCAAACTCATAATGATAACTGATACACCTGGATCAACTAGAACTCTGGATAGCTTGAATTTGCTAACATCCACTGTAATGTAGAAGGGACGTGGCTCGATCGTCCCTAGAAGTAGGTCTCAATCATGAATGTAACTCTTAGGACTTCCTCTGAGAAATGTGCCTCTTTTCTTGTAGTAGTCAACTGAGCTAAGCATATTTCTAGATCAAGCAAAGATTTGATTAATGATTCCCTCATCTCTTTGGATAAGACAAGGGCATCATATATGCTTAACTTTGCTGAATACTTTCTAAGGTGTGCAAGGATATCATAATCAACTTTGGGTTGGTCCTCCATAAGCATATACATGGGTGACTAGGCCATGGATATTATTGAGTAGAATCTCAATGGCATGATTCTCTCGTAGCTATGGTTCATACTTTATACTTAGGTTATGTCATCTAAGAAAATAATCAATAAGGGACTCATTTGATTTTTGTATCTCTACAATGAGGTCCTGTATAGTTACCCTTTATTGAGCCCTTATGAATCTCTTGATGAAGAGATGCTCTAACTCTGCAAAAGACTTCACCGAATCATTGGGAAATTTGATATAAGAATCAAATGCTACCCCTAAGAGGCTACTGACAAACTGTCAAAAAAGTAATGCATCATTGCCACCGGTGTTGCAATAATTGGCTCAAAAATGTGCTATATACTGCCTTGGGTTTCCACTACCATCAAAGACCTTGAAGGATGCTAGCACAAAACCCTTGGGGTATTGAATTACATCAAATTCCTCTAGGTAGGGTCTACCCTTTGGAATATATGAGCTCTTTTGGACTTGCTCCAATGCTTCTTTCACTTGCTGCTCCACCATCTGCTTGATGTGTTTTTAAGCAAAGAGGTGCTATCAATGACCTTCCTATGCAAACTCCCAGTGTCCTCATCCATGGGAGTGCACTTGGGATCATCTAGGGTATGTGCTAGCTCAGGCTGGATGGCCTCCATGGGGGAAGGTTGTGAAACTGGAGCCTAGTTCTAGAAGGCTAGGACCACTACCATCAGCTCCTCCACTCTTCTCTCCATTTTATCAATCTGATCATCTTTTTGCTTGATTTATTGGATGAGACATTGAGTTAAGTCTGATGCCTCACCTTCCTTAACTACAATGCCTTCCTAGCTAGGTTGCTCCCTATGCAATGATCGTTGGGTATCTACCATGTGTACTTTGCTATGCCATCCAACATGTCATCCTCATCAATGTTGAAATCAATCATACCCTCCTCTTGGTTAGACTGATCATCCCTGACTATTTGCCTCATCGTGGCATGATGATCCTCTAAAATATCATCCAAGGATCGGTCATCCACTCGATCCGGTGATATAGGAACATAGGCTGACTAATGACTGACCACTGGATTGGGCTCCGCACAAGTGATGCACTGAATGTTCTGGATAGGCAAAGTACTCTCCCTAGCTGACTCAATAATCATTGGGGCTACCTTGATATCCCCTCTTTCCTTCTCCTCCACCTATGGTGGTGGAGCGACCACGACACTCTTAGGCCACCACTCCTTCTTCACCACTGTTGGGATGGAAGGCTGAGTGGGGGAGCTCGGTCTCACCTCAACGGTTAGAGTAAATGAAGTGGGGTCTTTGGGATGTAGCTGTATCACCAAGGGAGAAGCTCTCTCTCAAAATGTGGGCTTCTGGAACTTGGTGGGGACTTTAGATGGGGGAACATTGATCGATGATGGTGGTCGGCGAGTGGAGTGGTGTAATGAGGGTGACACCAGCTGCCTCTTCACCAGAGATCTCCTCCTGTGACTGTTGTAACTGGTGAGTACTATATGGTTAGACTAATCGGCTCTATCAGCTTGTCGATCAGAATGGTCAATCAAAGCGGAGGTTGTTGACTGTCTCGCAAATCTCTTCTTGTCCCTCTTGCCCACTTAGGTAGCTATCTTGGCCTAAGTGGCCCTTTCTCTATGAATCTAATCCCTAACACTCCTAGAGATCAACCTCTTCATATCATGTAGAGTGCCAGACTCTGAGTGTCCGTAGGCCCTCCTAACTCTCCTAAGCATGGACCATAGATTGGCATAGGGCCTCCTTCTCTCCCTAGCTAGTATCCCATACTCTACAGATGGTGGGGATAATGAAGCAATCTTTTTGTAGTCCTCCTCTCCCTATGAAGCTGAGAGGGGCAGAAACTTACTACCACCAAGAAAAGGAGAGGTCTCATGAGGGGAACCCTCTTCAACTACATGGGAGGCTTCTTCTACTTTCTTTGCCGCACGCTTGTAATGTCTTTTGATCTTTTTATTCTTATTACATCATTAGGTTTTGGTCAATGGAGCATGACGAGAACTAGAACCAACCTCAAATAGGGGGGATGCTATCTCAAAAGCTAAGACAGTCTTCCCCTTCAGGGCAGGGGTGACTATAGAGGTTGTACTAGCCTGGGCTGAGACTACAGCAGGCACTACTGGCACAATTGACAAAACTACCAGGGGAACCTCTACAGCCTTCCTCTTCAAAGAGGGAAACTCACTATCAAAGTGCAGGTCAAACTGTAGAAGTGGATTCTTATCTGCCACCTCCTTTTGGCTAACTATGGTGAGGGCAGGTCCCACGCAAGTGACTTTGAAATGCTCAAATCTGAGGCCAAACTTAATGATGGTAATGGTGGTGAGTATGGCCTGATCTAGGGCCAAATCCACACCAAGAGAGAAAGAGAAGATTAGCTTGTCGGATGACATGATGCTAACTGACTGAAGGAAGGAAAAAGAAGAGATGGGGCTGAGATCTCTACTGAACTATTAGAAAGAGAGAACGGGATTAGATTCTTATTTTACTATTTGTTGACTTTGATTTTATTTTTGAATTGGAACCCTCATTTAATAATTTTGATTATGTTAAATGGAGTTCGTTGGTATGTTAGAGAGATTTTGAATATTATAGAGAAGAGACTATTTTTTATTATTATTTTTAAATTGATTTTGATTTTAAATGGGAGCCATCATTTAATAAATTTGATTATGCTAAATGAGATTAATTTTTCTGTTGGAGAAGTTTGGAATTTTGGAGAAGATTCTTTTTTTTTTCTTTTGCTTTGGACTTCATTAGAGTTTTGTAGAGTGTTAGATGAACCTTACTTTACCAAGCTAGTGGTAAGAGATTCTTGATTTTGTTTGGTTTTTATTTTGGATGACTTTCCTTTGATTAGATTTATTTTTGGTAATTTTCTTTGATTAGTTTTCCCTTTTCCTATTGGGGATCCAATAGGGGTTTTAAGACCTACTTAAAGTGAGGTCCTAAAACGTAAAGGATGTTGACCACCCTTGCTTAAGGATGAAATGAGCAAGGTTTGCAACAAAAAGAAAGATAGCCTTGGGCTTATACAAAATATAAATCCATTATCGATGCTTGGAGATAGTGATTGACTATTAAATATGGAGAGAGGAGCCATCCCCACTAGAGATGCCAAAATAATCTATGGTGTTTTATTTCAGATGCCAAGTGGACACCACACAGATCTTATGGGATTCTTATTGAAGTGATCGGGTATGACATTAAGGTATGATATATTATCTCAAAAGATAGAAACATCACCTTATAATGTACCTAATCACTTAATAAGGACTCTTAAGGAAAATGGGTCTACGTATATACAAGATATATTTCTCCTACTTTATATAAAAAAGTAAAGTAGGGTTTATTTTAAGCCGGGTTCCTTAGTTCTCAATGGAAGCAAGCTTCCATAGTTAATTACATCCTAAGAAATGGGGATTTCTTAAGAATACTCTCGATTAAAGTAGTCAATCAATTATCTCAAAGATTTTAAAGTTAGACTATCAAGGGATTGGGTAATTTGGAAAATCAGGTGAGATTGTTCAATTTAGAAAGACTTATTTTTGGAATTCAAAGGAGGATAAGTAGGGAGCACTCATGATACTAGGAAGCTTAGTAAGCACTCCAATCTATCCTATAATGAGGTTTTATGTTTGAATGAGAGAGTTTATTTTGATTTGAGTTGAAATTTTATTAGAATGTTATGACTTATAGTCCATCAACACTAGATTATGGAAATTCCTAAGAATTAAAGATTTATTCTCGTGGCCTAAAGGAAACAAGCAACCTCAGATCTCAAATCTAGGAAGCTTGAGCACATGTCAAAAGCACAACCTAAATCTAAATGGAACAGTGGACATAGTAGTTTACCTCCACAAGAGAGGATAAACTAATTAGACTCTTTTGGACTTACAACCACCTAGAGTGACCGTCAGCTAACATCTCCTATGATTCAAAATCATGCAGGCCAATCTTATGAAATTGCAAGATAGCTATGCTATTATTTAATTAACATGGGAAGCTAGAGTCCTAAACTCGCTCCTTAAGAGACTAGATCATAACTGATATCATTTCATGACTTAGACTAAATGCAAAATTTATAGATTTTATATCATTTTGACACATTTATTTTGATAAAGGCTTAGGTCAATTATGCTTAAATGCATGATGAAATTGAGTTATTATCCAAATCAGAGAGAGGAGGTGTTCTCCACTAAGAGGGAGTGCTCTCATAGGTCAAGCATTCCTTATATTGCAAGAATGGAGACCCTCCCTATTCAAGAGTGAAATAAGATGATATGCATGATGTTAGACATTCAACATTCATCTAAGGGGTTGCTAAATCTTTTAATTATCTTGATTATATCCTAGGCTTTAGAATGAAATTGTTTTAGCTATGAGTTGTTAATCATGGTAGTATAATTTATTTTTTTCCTAAAGAGCCTACCGCATCTAAGCTACACATTCAAACATCAAGTTTGAGAAACCTATGAAGAAGATGCAATTTTTATTACACAATATAAACAAAATAATGAAACATATATAGATTTCATAAAAGAATAAAAGGTCGGTACTGCCGGGTACCGCCATCACCCCGGAAAGGAAAAAATTTGGGTAGCCGAGCTCTACCCTTATACAACCCGGATTACAAAAGAATATTACAAATTAGAATTAAATTACATGCTATGGAGGTTTTCATTTTTCATCTTCTTTTTCTTCATTCTTTTTTCTTTTCTTTTGATTTGATTATGCTCCAAGGCTTCACAGGGCCTCCCAGGACTTTGCCTTCTAGCCAATGCTTATCCTAAACCCCATAGCACTAATCTTAATTCCTATTGCAAAATTACATACTTATGGAAAAGTAAAATCTAATTACTCCTACAAAATAGATGTTAGCTAAACATACATACAACCCAAGCAGTTATATTTTGTAATTTGGACTTAGCACCCTACCCATGGGTAACCAAGCCCACCTATCCTAATCATGGATTATGCATATGGGGATAAACAACGTGCAAGTAGAGGCATTTATATTTATTTTAGCGATCCCATTAGGATAATCTCGTACAAAAAATAACATTAGGCTAATAATAGCCTAACATCTAGTCTACGCACCACAATCCTAACATCTAGAATAAACATTACATCATAAAATAAAACACAACATCATTACATACACTGTCCTAACCTAAAGCAAGTAGTGGTGACTTGGCATTCTAATGTATTTGCTTAGGCTTAATGTAGTATGTCTTAGCTAGGCTTTAGAATTTTAATTGGTTAAAGTTTGGAATTGTTTAAATTATACATGAGGGTGGTTTCATTTCAAGTTATTTAAAAAATTGGTGGATTTTAATTTGTACTATTATTTTGTTTCATTTGGTATTTACTTAGCAACTAAGTATTATAAAGAAAAGAAAAGAGATTTAACCTCTTTCATCCCTACCTTAAATTGCTTTCTAAAGCATATTATTGTGACTTGCTTTCTTTTAGTGAATGATTTATTAGGTGTTTGATTAATCCTAAGTTTGTGTTAATCTTAAATAATTCTACCAACATGAAAGGCATCTTAGGATAAATTTCATTAAATGTGCGTTCAAGCAAGATAAATTCTTTTTAAACTTTATTAAATTATTTTGATGCCATCCATAATTTTTATTTATATTTTTTAGTGCATGAAAATTAAATTATTCTAAAATTATCCTTTTTTTTCTCTTATTCTCTCTCCTATTATTCTTTCTTCTCTCTCTTATTATCATTTTCATCTTAACATTATTTTGGCTGAATTTTTTAATGTATCTTGTGTAATAAAATGTGTGAATTTCATTCAAAACATTTTCATATAATATTCCCTCATTTTTCATATTTTAAAAATTCATTTATTTGAATTTTTGAATGTGAATTATTTTGAATTAATTTTTGAATTCAAACTTCTTTATTCATGACATACACTTGCTAAATCAAATCAATTTTTTTATGAAATATGTTGAAAGTCCCAAGAATGATTAATTATGATTATTTAGAGCCTTATTAACCTATTAGAAGTTATTTTAATTTTAAATTCAAATCATCCTTCTTCTTTTTTTTAATTTGATCTATTTTAGAAAAGTTTTAGGGGGTCGGCCACTTTACTTTGAATTTAATAAATTTATATATTATTTAAACATTAAATAAGTATATAATACAATCAGGCTTGATCTAAACTAATTCATGGATCAATATGAGGATTTTCTATTTTTGAAAACTCCTTTGCAGAATTCATTAAATGAATTTTCCATGGATTTATTTATTCAAAATTTTCTCCTTCATATCTAGATCTTCTTGGCCAAAATTTCTATGGGATATTCTCTATCTTTAGGAAAGAATTACATAACAAACATTCCATATTGGGTTAAAAAAATTTGGAAAGGAGCTTATTGAAGATCTCCATGGCCGATCCATATTACTTTGAATTTGAAATTTAAATTGATGCCTAATCAATTTCCTTCATCCTTGGCCGACCCTAGACTCCTCTCTCATCTATTTAAGAGCCTTGCATTTCAAAGTCATTCAAGAAAATCATTTCAAACTTTTTAAAGATCATTCAAGCAACATTAAGTTACTTATTTGCATTAAATACTTGATTGAAGATCTTATTTTAATTTCATTTAAAGTTATAATGAGCTATCTTTATCATTAATATTCAATTGCCTTAATATTTGTATAGATTGGGTTGTGAGGCAAACATATTTTAAAATTGAGAGTTATACTTGTATCTTTCTCTTTGCCTTATCTTGATATCTTGTTGGGTTGTACTTTCCCATTAATAAAAGTATGTGTTGGGTTGTACTTACCCGTTAAGAAAAATACGCATTGCGTTATACTTGCCCATGAAGGAGAGTACAGGAGATTTTTTGTAATATCAACTTTGGTTTTGTGAATTCCTAGCCTGGGTGGCTAGGCGTAGACGTAGGCCAGTTTTTAGGGTTTGGTCGAACCATGTAAAAATTCTCTGTTTTCTCTTTCTTTCTTTTTCTGCACTTTACTTTTCTGCTATTATTTTTCTACTATTTCATTTCACTAAATCATTATAATTAAATATTTTTAAGTCTTTTACAAATGATAAAATTAAATTTTTGTAAAATTTATTTCTAAAGCCTAATTCACACCTCCACCCCATTTGGGTGCTATAGCTAAGTAATAGAATCACAGTCGTCTGATCATCAATCAGACGAACAACAATTAACCCATGTGTGTCATTAATTTAATGCGGATCCACGTGGATCTCGTGGTGCAATGACACGACGCTATGTGGAAAGCAGTGCCATGTCGGATCCACGTGGATCTGACATGCCTAAATGAGAAATTCAAGTTTTTCTAATTAAAAAATTAAGAAAAAATGCATAAAAATTCAAAATTTCAATGAAAATTATATATAAATCCAAAAAATGCAAACTTTGGCTCTATGGATTCCTCTCATCTGGAGGAATCCGTTAAAATTAAAATCCCTAAATTATATGGGTATTTTGGCCTTAATTTGGGTTTGAATGAATATTTTCAAACCCTAATTAATCCCAAAACAATAATCCAATTCAAAAGAAACTTTAGGAAATTGGAATTAATGTTAAGATACACATTAGGTAAATTTTTCATAATTTATTAAGCAATAAATCTTAATATTGGGAATTTCAAACCCTAAATCCTCATTTTTATGAAATAAATTAATAATAATGAGAGTAAATGATGAAAATTAATCAAAATAACTTAAAACATCATAATATATCCGAATGACCATAAATAAGCCATTGAAACCATTAGAACATAATAAATAACAAAATGGCTTAATTAGGCCATTAATTGAATTAATTAATTAAATTAATCGACCTAAACTTAAATAAATCATAATAAATCAACCAAAATCCCTAAAATTATGAATAACCCCTCTTTAGATGTATATTCTATAGGGGGATCAAGAAAAAATAAAAACCCTGAATGGTCCTAATTAAATTAGGCCAAATTTAGGTTTTAATGAAATAATTAAAACTTAATTACACATTAATTACATATCTAATGGTAGTGAAACTTTAGGAAAATAAAATTGGCAAGGAATCCCACATGCCATAAAAATTTCAAATCCAATTGACCTCTGGATTGAGAGTATTTGAATTTCCAAGTCACTAAGTCAATTTAAAGGAAATATTAAATAAAAAAATCACAAAAATTATAAAATCTATAATATAAATTTAAAACATCATAATTAACATGAGAACATTTAAATAAAATACCCAAGCCAATTGAATGTAAAAGAACCTAATTAATCCTAAGTTAAAGTTCATGATTAAATGAAATTATGAAACTTAATCATGTTTAACAATAATAATCCCTTAAAACATAATAGTTCCAATTTCATTAACCTCTGAAATTTATAAGTTATCAACATATAAATACATTATAACCATTTAGGAATGAAATGGTATAAATTCAAATATGAAAAGTTAAGTATAATCAAACTTTAAGTTAGGTTGAATTAAACTTAAAATGACAATGTAGCATAAGGCAAATTTAATACACAAAGAAATAACCTTTCTTTAAACTCCTTAAGTCATGAAAAAAAGGGAAATAATTTTATATTAAATTCTAAAAGAACCTTTCAAATGACATAATGATCACCCCCCTTAAATTAATTAAAATGAATTGAACCATTCCATAATATGTGAAATATACAATTTGGAGTTATTCATCTTAGCCTAAATTCAATAACAAACCATAGAGAATTTCATAAAATCAATAAATTGAAATAAGAAAGAATCATTAACGTAAATAAGTTATAAGAATGAAATACAATAAATTGAATAATATTAAACATAATAAATTGAATGTAAATTTACTTAAATTAATGAACATTAAAGAAATGAATAAATGAAATACATATATCTAAATGTAATGAGTAAATGATATGTATTCCAAAATGTAATGGAAATAATTTAAGTGAAACATAAAGATATATAACCAAATAAAAAATTAAATAAAATAAAATTATACATAAAGCTTTACCCTAAATCAAATATAACAAAACCAATAAACAAAAATAAATATTAAATTAAGGGTGAATTCAAATGACATAAACATTAAAACCTAATCAATCTAAGAACAAATTCAATATGCAAGTGAAGTAAATCTAAAGAATTTAAAATTGGAAAAATATAAATCATCATAATCGATAAAGAAAACATGCAAAGTAAAAAATGAATCAAATTAAGAGGATAAATGATAAGTATCAATATCACAATATTAAGCCAAAGGAATTAAATGAAACTAAAATCATAAATACAAATGAATTAAACCTCAAGTTATAATTAATTCAAACTAAATCACAACATCATTGATAAAGAAATAAGAACATAAAACATTAAGTGAAAAAAAAAATAAAGAAATTTAAAAAAAATGAAATAAACTAAACTAATTCAAACCCTCAAAATTTTAGGATGAATCTTTACCTTACAATAAAGATATTATCATATTAGGACTTAAGATGTTGAATGGAATGGGCTCCACCCAAAATAGAACCTATTGTATCTTTCATTTTTGAAAACCTAATCTAATTTTAACATAATAAAATGTGCCAAAAATGAAGAAAAAAATCAATAAATCATTAAATCATTTGAATTGAAACCATCCACAAGTAAATAAACAAATACTCAAAACCAAAAATTGAAACCTAAAACTCTAGCAATGTCTTGTTACACAAACCCTTTTTTTTCACACATTAGAATTAAAGGTCATGGACCTTACACTTAGATTAGGTCATTCTATGATTTTCTATAATTTTCTGTGATGTTATGATGAGAATTATTTTTATTATTTTGTGGTGTACTATTTTAGATTGGATGACTATGATTGATTGTCGTTAGTCTAGATCGTAGGATATTATTTCTAAAATTAATATTATCTTCTACAGGGAGTTGTGTTGAAGAGACTACCATCATAAATAAAAAATATTAAATTTTTATTTGCTTGCTGGTGCTGAATAGTCCCTTAGTATAGCCCATAGGACAGGTGGGCTTGGCAAACAACTAATGATAAGCCCACATGTTTGTAAAATATAACAATTTTGTGTTGTTTGTATTTTCCTAACAGTTGTTTTGCAGAGCTTAAGATTTATTCTTGAATTTAAAATGTAAATTTGACCCTAATATTAGGTTAGGATCTATGGGGCCTAGGATTAGCAAAAGTTGACCCTACCAAGAGATGGTGTAGAGTCCCTTGTGAAGCCCAGTGGAGGTCCCTGAAGAAGAAAAAAATCTTGGAAAGAAGACCCATAGATCTAGACTTATAGTTCTTGATTGGGCAGTATAAGGGCATAGTTCGGTTGCCCATTTATTCTTTCTTCCGAGGTGTATAGCGATACCTGGCTGCATTGGCCTATTTTATAAATTTAAATTGGTTTGATTTATTTTAGGTGTGCGGTAGAGCCAACCAGCCTTTTTAGGTTTCTTTCTATGTTGTGCTTTTCTGTGATGAATTCCTGGACAAAGGCTCATAGGAAAAATTAAATTTTTAACCCAATTAAATCTAATTAACTCGAACATAAAAAATAATGAAATTCAAAACCTCACATAAATTAAAGCCCTAGGGAATAACTTTAAATTAATTAGAAACAAATTATCTCTTGAAAATCATGCAATCATATTGCTCCAATCATTGAATTGGGCAACTTTTCTCATTGCACATAAGAGGCATCTATCCTGTAAGGATGACCGCCTTCTTGGGTAGGCTTGCCTTCCATTATTGATTTGGCCCATGACTTTCTTCTAATTGCATACCATGTAGGCATAAATCACACCCATGACCTAAAATGATCATCGAATCAAAATATTAAAAATCTAAAAAATGTGCATTAGTTAGTGCATTTGATACCCTATGTTATCTTAGGGATTAGGGAGTGAGTCTAGGATTTTTAGATTCTTTTCTTAAAAAGAAAACAACCTAGCCATCTTACAATCATAAGACTTGACATCATGAATGTAAAATGCGCTTAGGTGGTGTTAATCGGCAGCCCTCTCCAAATAGGTTGTACGTCTAAAAGAGTCAGAGATAGGTTAGTTCCTTCAAGTGATAGGAATGGCTAATAATTCCCAAGAATGAAATTAAGTCGAGCATCTAACTTGTGCTAGAAGTAGTTGTTGGCTTAGGTTCTGAAGCATCCTTCTTAGAGTAAGTCTTTAACCCTAGGCATTTTTGCAATCTTATGTTGCTAAAATATAAGTCTTAGATTTCTAAAAAAAAATGTCAACTCAAAATCTAAATTAAATTCTAAAATTTAAAGCCTAATGATAGAATAGTTGAAGTACCTACTAGGCATCCTAATATTAACGGGCATTTTTTATTTCATCCCATTTGGATTTCAAAATTAACTCTTTCCACTTTGGACCATTCCTAATTAGAAATTCCAAATATTATTTCTTTGAAAATTAACCTAGAAATCCTTAGAAATAATGACTTATTTCTTTAATCAAGAGTATTCTTGGGAAGAGACCCTTCCTGAGATGTAATTAACTATAGGGGCTTGCCCTTATAAGGAACCATGAACCCAGTATAAAATAACCATGTTCTACCTTTTCATGTAGTTTAGGGGAAAATTCTCTAGTACATGAAAGACCCATTAGCTTTAGGGTCTTTTATTAAATGATCGAATTCATTATAGAAAAATATGTTTATCTTCTAAGATAATATGTTTATTTCTTTAATGATGCATTTCATCATCCAAACAAGAAATTCCTAAATTCTATGTGGTGTCATAAATTTTTCTCACAATGCTTACCGCACATAAAAGGTTGTTGAATCCAAGTATGTATGTGGATTGAGCAAGAACATCTTGAGATATTTAGAAACAAGGTTAGGCAAGTTAATATGAATAGAGAAAATATAATAAATGAATTTTATTTCCTTTTTAAATTTGAGTATAAAGGTTATGATCCTAAAGAAAAGATCCCCAAAAGTCCCCCTTGAAGAGGAGCAACCCCCTTTTATATTTTTTAAGTGGAGATATTAAACATGGCAAGTATAGGTAAGGTAGGTCGAGTATGAGTCAGAGCTCATCTTGACTTAAGGTGAGTATGCTTAAGAAAGTAGAGATCTCGATGGCTGGTCATGAGTAAAGAGTCCTCCATGTTAATCCATGAGTTTTGGTCAGGTCATTGAATAATAACCATCCACACTTTCCTTGATCACCCGCCAGTTATGGGTGAGTATGTTCAACACTTGATTTTGTGTTGTATGCTCCAAATTCTTCTTAACTCACTCTGTTTGGGGGCAAATGAGAGACTATTCCACTACAAACTTGGGTTTGTTCTAACATTACCTCACTAGGTGGTCTATTCTTATTCATCTTGTTCATTTAGGGTATACAGGGTCTATAGTAAGAGGAACACTAATTTTGCTAGAAATTTTAGATATACCAGTTTCAGACCAACAAGAAAGAGGGAGGCTAGGAAATTTCACCAATATGGGAACTTCTTTGAAGTCCTCCTTCATTGGCATAAACTCATGAAACCATTTTTTTAGAAATGAAAGACTTTCTAGCAATAATCCAGGGACCCCATCAAGAACCATCTCAAAATATTCAATGCAAGTGAACCTAAATAGAAAGAAACTTTTAGCAAGAGAAATAATCTCAATAGTTCCTCAAAGCTTCCATATTTTATTTATAGTTCAATAGAAATTACCATAGAACAATTGCCAAAGAGTATAACCAGCCAATGCTAAGCTCTATTATTTAAAACCTTCTTCAACTTTAACATCAGAGAAAACCACCTAATCATCTGAGTGAAAGATGAAGGTGAGATTAAAGGTCTATTTGGGGGAAAGTGTAGCTTTTTGAAAAGATGGTTGTAAAGTTATTATGGAGAAAGCAACTTTTTAAAAAGCTATTGTGGGTGTTACAAATATTTTATTTTTTGAAAGATTCAAACAACAACTTTCAAATAACCACCACACTCTAACAACTCTAGTTCTCAAAAGTAGCTTTTCACTACAAAACTTTCTGAAAATAATCAAAAAGTTGGTAGCCAAAAGCAATTTTGGTTGCTTTTTGAAAAGCAAAGCAACCAGAAAGTTATCCCAAATGTACCCTAAAAGAAGATGTATTAGGGAGATGAGAAGAAAAAAGGCCTTGCCAGTTAACAATTGGCTGTCAAACAAGGATGGAGCCATCTGAAGATCAGGTATGAAGGGAAAGAGAAGAGGTATCCAGTTAACATTTTAACCACAAAATCTTGAACTTGTAGTTAAGTTTTCTTGAATTTTACACCTTGATCTCATTCATGAAGAAAATTACTCAAAGCTTGCTCCATTTAGTAGAACATCATTCTTGTTGTTTAACATTAACATAATTATTTTTAAAAAAAATGCTTAGTATAAAAATAAAATGAAATTATATAGGATTTGTTGTAATCATGTTCCTAATGAGTCATAGTATGAGTCACATATTCAAATATGAGAAACTAATTTTGATTTGAATGGATAAAAATAAAATATTTTGATAGGATACTTTTAAGATGTTTCTGAGAGACTTGGAGTGGTACAAGAGTTTTAGGGTTAGTGGAAGGCTAAGAGAAAATATTGACTAGCTTAAGTTTTTTAGATAAAGTTTTCGTTGAAATATTCTTGAAGTGGGCTAACAAATTATTTTAATAAAAAAGAGCTACATATTTTATATCTATGGTTTAAAACATTGTCTAACAAATTAAGGTGATTTTATATGAATTGAATATGTAGTTAGGAAGTTACGAATTTTGATGAATGTTAATAATAACATGTTGATAATAAGAGTTATAGTCTTGTTAAAAAGGTGTGGCTCAATTTTTATTAGAGTTGAAGTTATAATACTTTAATGATGTGGTGGGGGGCATATATAAGAATATAAAATGAAAGCAAAAAAGATATGTTAAAGCTTCACAAATTTTAACTATGGTGCATTAATAAATCAATTGAAAAGCTAACATTACTAACTTCTTGCATACATAATTTTTTTTGTAAGCAATTAAATTTATATATTTTATTAAATCATGAGATATAGATTATAAATGATGTTCTAGAGGAAGATGAGAAAATTAAAAGATTTAAATTTAAAATTACATCCTTAAAATTTCATCCATAGATTATAATAGCAACCCAATTTAATTATTTTTATTTTAAAAAATAAATAAACTAATTAAAATATTAAGTATTCTTTAAACTATTTTACTATATATAATAATCTTCCATTTGGATTGATTGATGACTTTTCTAGAAAAGTTGTTTAATATTTATGAAAATTTCTCCAAAATACACATGATTAACCACTTATTTTTAAGATAAACTAAAATAAAATTAAAGTACAATTACTTATTATGATAATAGAATTTTGAAATTGATCTAATAAGTAGCCTCTTAATTTTCATATATCAACTCCCCTAGTCTTAAAGAACTTAGCTCCACATAGTTAAAAGTGTTGTCATAAAGTAAGAGAGTCAATACTTTATGCCTTTACAAGTAGACTACTTGTATATGCATCTAGTGGTACAACTATTGAGATAATAAATAATAATAATAAATTTAAAGTAAACTTATATCTCCAACAAATAGGTTAGTTCGCCAATCTTAATGTTGGTTAAATCCTTTAGATTTAAAGATGCAATACATTATTAAAAATGAGTTAAAAATATATTAGGAGGCAAAATAATAAAACAAGTACTAAGTCTAAGGGTTGATGAATTGAGTATAAGTTAAAATAGTTAAATCCATTCATTTAGCACAAGCAAAAAAGATCATATATACATTATGCTATCATCCAATGAATGATGTGCTATGTTAATAAATTTAGGATGTATCAAAAATAAATAAATTCATCAATTATGATACTCAATTAGATGAGTCAATTTTAATAAGTATATGAGTAAGATCTATGTTAGATTATATGATAAGAAAAGATGGTGTGGCTCATCATTATACTCTTTAATGTGTGGGTCATATAAAATATGATGAAGATTTGAGATCTTAACAGATATATAAATCTGAAGAAACAATAATGTGTTAGACTTCTTAAGAAGAAAATTCATAACAAGTATATCATTAAGGTTAAAAAAAAAGTTAGGGGTGAGATTAAGAGATATATTAAATATTTGCATCATAGAAGATAGTAGTCATTGTCTTTTAAAAAATAAAAGTCTTATAAAAAATGACATTAAAAAATTGATTAAAACTTTTTGACTAATGATATAATATCACAAATGATATGTGCATTTTAAATGTAATTGGAGACAGTAGTAAGCTCACTAGACAAGAGTGCAAGTAACTCTCTCAACATTAAAATAAGTACAATAAACATTAGTCAAGTGGGTGTTTTAGGCCCATCAATATAGATATCTTAGATAGATGGGTTAGTAGTTAAATCATGCATATTAAATTGGAGGGTTACATTTTTTTTTATGTATTTTGAGAAAGGTTCTAAGTCTTCCTCAAAATTATATTTAAGTATTTTATCAAAGTTTTGCATGGTGTTTGGTTTAATTATTAATATAAGGTGAAGCAAAATTACAAACACATAGTGTGAAATGCATTGAATTTAGAAATTTGAAAATATGGATGATAAAATTTTGATTATTTGAATTTTTCTTACATGAAAGAACTTTTAGGTGAGAGGGAAGATCACAATGGACCATTTTTTAAGGTCCAATCTCTTGTAGATAGATTTAATATTTTTATAAAGTCCTTTTCTTTATATAAATACACAATATATATAGATAGATAGATACACTAACTATCAAAGATGCATGAAAGCATAATCTATTGAAATTTCTTATGTTGAATCAAAAATCTTTTGGGACCTATTAAATACCGCACATTGAAATATAAATGCCTAATAGCCTTAATCTCCATCATACCATATATATATATACATAATACATACATAGCAAAAAATTATTATATATTTATATAGATAATATCTAAATTTTAATATTTATATAAATAACATCCAAAGATTTAATATTATATCAAAAATAGCATCATCTTTAACTTTTCAAAGTACAATGAATCTTTTCAAGCATAGAAAAAGTGTTATAATTATAAACATCAAAATTTAAGTATGAGATATATAAATTCATAAGAACTATGTGCTATATATATAACAAAAATTAAAAAAAAAAAAGAGAAATTTACATACATTGTACATCATTCTTATGCATTTATGTATCTAACACTCAAAATTTGATGTCTATAAATATAGCACTTTTTTATACATCAAAAAGATGCATTTAACTTTAAAAAAAATTAATGATGGAGCATATATATATATATATATATATATATATATATATATATATATATATATAATTAAATTTACTTAAATATCTTAAAATAAATTTACGGAAGAAAAATATACACAAATATGACTGCAATTTTTCTTTATTTGTTTTTAACTTTCGCCTCCTAATTTTAATGTTGTTCTGCGACTCACTCAAAACGTTGCTCGGCGGGGTATCCCCTTCCTTCTTGACCGGCGGTGGCTGGCGACGGGGAACATGCTTTCCGGCGAGTTTCCCTTGTTCCTCACATCTGAACTCACTCTAACACATTCCTCTGCGTGCACCGCATCCACTGAACGCTTCGAGGACCTGGAAATTTGGTCGGATTCCGACCATCGGAGACCTTCTGACCGCTGATGTTGACCACAAAGAGCAATGGTGATCTTTTGATCCTGGTTCATTCCTCTCGACTGAAAGAAAAACAATCGCCAAACTTATTCATCAAATTTGACAAAATAAAATAAAATTAAAATTTTTGTGCTATATGGTATTCAAAACAATCAAAGATGAAACCTTGCAACCAATCGAGCAGAAGCGATAGGATTCGAGGAGCGGGCGGCAACAGGTTTGGCAGGCATAGGTGACTCCCTTGACAGGCCTTGCCTGCGGGCGCTCGTCAAGGAACAGAATCTTGGCACTATTAATGACGTAGGTCTGCACGCCGGAGATGTCGATTAAATCGGATATCTCAGAAACTTTAATCACGTTGTGGTATGACGACCTTCGAATCTGAAAAGTTGCAGAAACCAATCAGCCATAATTCCAGAAGCAATGGGAGAGAAGAAAGTGGTAAAAAAATCACTTTTTTTAATATATGCAAGGAGAAGCTACTAGTATGGGGTGGGTGACCTGGACAATGCGGTGGTCAGTGTGATGTGGGAGGCAAGAGGAGCAGATGGCATCGCCTGTGCAGTCCAGGCAATAAAGATTGCACTCATTCTTGTTTGACTCAGCGTGGACGGTGCAATGTTCGAAGAATCTGGCTCGTAGAAGAGGTGTTAGCCATGGCGGTACATGATTTTCGTCACCCAGTGGAACATTGTGAGGCCCCTGTTAAAAATCAAGAGAGTACTAAAACTAACGAAAGATAAAACTACTGAATATCAAACCAAGCAAGGATGAACCTTGCCTTCTTCTTCTGAGTATCCCAATCAAATTCTTTCCTTTTCCCGTCTTCAATAGCCATGTCAACAAATTGGCCGAGCCGAAACGGAGCACGGCGATAAATTATACCTATGAATATCCAATTGAAGCACAGGCCGCCAGGGAATATGTAGGTAGGCAGACAGGAGGAAGAATGAGTTGGAGAACAAAATAGGGTTTGGAAGCTGAGCAGTTTTCAGTTCTAAATCTGAAGCGGTTTCTAATGAAATTGGATTTTCTTCCTGAAGACCATCTGAGTTAAAAAGTAACCGCCGGATACGAAATCGAGGGAATCAGTAGTGGAAACCAAAAAGGCAATTAATATTAATGGAATCTTTGCTAATATGTTCCTGCACATAAGAACATTTCATTGCCAAAAATAATTTAATTAACATTGTTGAAAAACTTGACAAGTGTCAACCCTCAATATTAATTATATAATTAAATTATTTTTTAGTCGCGAAACCAAATCCTACCTATTGTTTTCAAAGGGTTCCCAGATATATATATATATATATATATATATATATATATATAATATATATATATATATATAGCCTGCTAAAGGGGAAGATGATTTTTTGTCATACAAATATACAAGAATATGATAATGTTAAAAATATAAATAATCAAATTAAATATAAGCCTGAGGCGTTTCGTCATTATGATAATGTTAAATAGACAAGATATTTTTTTGTCAATATTCCTTTTTTATGGAGCGATGGTTATATTCTGAGGCGTTTCGTCGTTATTATTCAGAAAATAAATTTAATTTTGTCACAAAACATATACTTATTTCTTTATGCGTTGATAAAGCTATATGTTTTAATTATTTTTTCAGGTGTTATTTATTTGAAATTGTTTAAATATAACATAAATTTTAAAGGAAGAAGTTCGTCACGAGCAAAGTGAATGGAGTTCTCATTGACCCAATTTTATTGAGTTCTTCAGAGAAAATGAAAGTTTTGAGATATTTAAAATAGACTAAGGGGCTATTTGATTGCTTAAAAAAAGGAAATATAATATAAATAGAATATAATATAAAGAAAATGTAGTGTATTTTGAATAATTTATAGTTGCTTGATTGAAGATTATATAAATATATATATTTGCTTTTTCTTATTTGATAAAGTGAATATAATGTAATGTATTTAGCAGTGATTGAAAAAGATGGTAGCAGATAGTAGATAGTGGTCAGCGATGACAATGGTGGTTGGTGGCTAATGGTAGTGATAAAAGCGGATATGGTAGTGGTAGTTTGGTGATAGTAGTGAGATGGTTGGTGGTATGGTGGGTGGTAAGCGTGAGTGATGGTGATGGTTGATGGCAATGGTGGTGGTGGTGGTGGTTGGAGTGGTGGGCAATTAAGCGGCAAAAAGCTGAAGAGATAGCGATGATTTAGTAATGGAGCGGATAGTGGTGGATGGTTATGGGTAGTAGGTATGAGATGGTAATGGTTGGTAGAGTGGTGCGTAGCCAACCACCGATAATGATAGTGGTAGTAGCTGGTCGATGCGTGTTGATACCGGGGTCAGCAATAACGATTAGCGGTAGTGGCACGATGATCGGCTCGATGGGTGTACTACGATGGTCGGCGATAGTACGATGCAGCGTCGGTGGTAATGGGTCATGGCAGACATTCAGCAATGGTCGTGATTGTGACCAATAGCTGACAGAGGAGGTAGTCAGGGATGGTCTTCACTTTACATTGAGCATTATATTTCAAATTTATTCAAATTTGATGAATTCTAAATATATTGAATTTGAACTAAATTGTAAATTTGAAATACTCTAAAATTTTACATTGTAATCCAAATATATCAAATCAAATTCCATAATTTTCAAAGCTTTTGCATTTCAAATGCAATACACTCATTTTACAGCACCAATTAGTCCATATTATTTTACTTTATGTTTGGTATACCAGTGGTATTTATTTTCGGATGTGTTCAGGTGGACACCTTGCATATCGTAGGGGTATTTATTGAAGTGATTGGGTACGACATTAAAGTATGATATACTATCTCGAAAGATAGAAACATCACCTTATAATGGACTTAATCATCTAATAAGGACTCCTAAGGCATGATGAGACTTCAAATATACCAGAGATTCTTCTCCTTTATATAGAAAAGTAAAATAAAGTTTATTTTATGTCGAGTTCTTAAGTTCCCTATGGAGGCAAGCCTCCATAATTAATTACACTTAGGAAATGAGATTTCCTAAAAAAACTCTCGATTAAAGTAGTCAATTATTATCTCCAAAGATTTCAAAGTTAAGACTATCAAAAGATTGATTATTTTGGAAAGTCAAGTGAGATCGTCCAATTGGAAGACTTACTTTGGAATCCAAAGGAAGATGAGTAGGAAATGCTCATGATACTAGAAAACTTAGTGAGCATTACAACCTATCCGATGGTGAGGCTTTATATGTTTGAAAGAGAAAAGACTTATTTTATTTGAGTTGAAATTTTATTCGATCGCTAGGGCTTATAATTCATCAATAAAAGATTATGAAAATGCCTAAGAGGTGAGAATTTATGCTTGTAGTCCGAAGAAAATAAGAAACCTTGGATCCTAAATCTAGAGAGTTTTAACACAAGTTAAAAACACAACCTAAATCTAAGCAGAAAGGGGACATATGGGTCAATTCCACAATAGAAAATAGACCCATCTGACTCTTCTGGACTTACAACCGCCTAGAGTGGCTGCCAGCTAACACCCCCTACACTTTAAAACTATGTAGGTCGATGTTATGTAATTGTAAGATAATTTAAGCTGTTGTTTAATTTGGAAAGATACTAGAGTCTTAAACTCGCTCTCTGAGATACTAGAATATGAGTGATATGAGCATATGACTTAGTCTAAAAATGCAAAAAAAATTTAAATTTTTATGATATTTTTACACATTTATTTGGACAAAGGCTTTAGGATTTTATATGCTTAAATGCATGATGAAATTTGGTTGTTGGCCTTCATAAGAGAGTGAAGCTCCATCATAAGGGGTTGCTCTCATAAGTCAAGTTGTCCCTAAAGTGCAAGAATGGAGGCCCTCTTTTTGCAAGAGTGATTGAAGATGCCATGCATGATGTGAAACATACAACATACAACTAAAGAGTTTCAAAATCTTTTAATTATTTTGATAATAACCTAGGTTTTATGATGATATTGTGAGTTGTTTTAAGATTTAGTTATGAGTAATTAATTGAGATAGAAAAATTAATTTTATCTTAAGAGCCTATCACGTCTCGGCCACACATACAATCATCAAACATGAAAAAACTATGAAAATGAGGCAATCCTATTGGGCAATCTAAACATAACATCAAATATTTTATAAACTCCCGCAAAAGAATTAAGAGTCCAGTGCGGCCGGGTACTGCCGTACACCTCAAAAAAAAAAAAAAAGTTGGGTAGCAGAGCTCTACCCTTATACAACCCAGAACACAAATGAATAATATTACAATTTAGAATTGAATACATACTATGAAGGATCTTCTTTCTTTATTTCTTCTTTCCTTTGATTTGCTTCAAGGCATCACAGGGCATCACAGGACTAAGCCTTCTAGCTATTGCTCATCCTAATCCCAATAACACTAATCCTAATTGTTATTACAAAATTATATTATTATGGAAAAGTATATCTAACTACACCTACAAAATAGAGATTAGCTAAACATATATACAATCCAAAGCAGTTATATTTTATAGTTTGGACTTAGCACTCTTTACATAAAGAACCAAGCCCACCTATCCCAATTTGGATCATGCTTAGGGGCATAAGCAACCTATAAAGAGAATATTTATATTTATTTTTGAGAAACCCCTTAAGAATAATCCCCTACAGAAAGCAAGATTAGGCTAATAACAGCCTAACATATAGTATACGTAATATACACCTTAACATCCAGTCTAAAATATTACATCATAAAATAAAATATAACATCACACATACATTGTCCTAACTTAAAACTAGAAGCGGTGTCTTAGTTCTACTATGCGTGTTTTGGCTTTGTGTGGTATGTCTTAGCTAAGCATTAGAGTTATGATTCTTTAAATTTGGAATTTTTTTAAGTTAGCATGAAGGATGGTTTCATTTTAAGTGGTTTAATTGATTTGTGAATTTTAATTAATATTTTGCTTTATTTCATTTGACTTATACTTAGCATCTAAATATTATAAAGAGAAGAAAGAGGCTTAACCTCTTTCATCCCTACCTTAAGCTTCTTTCTAAAGCACATTAATTTGTTTAGTTCTATTTAGTGAATGGCTTATTAAATATTTTATTAATCCTAAGTTTGGGTTAACCTTAAAGAATTCTATTCAATATGAAAGGCATCTTATGATTAATGTAGTTGGATTTCAATCACATAAAACATGTTATGCCATTTCTTTTTATCACTTATTACATGCATATGATTGGACACTTAGCATACCTATACGTACAATATATTTTGCAACACTTAATGATTATGAATGCATACATACTTAATGGAAGAGGGTATTTTCATTCGTTAATAAAATATACATACATATGCATGGAAGATGTGAGCAAGTACGTGTCATTGTTAACTAGGAAAGTGAGATAATCAAATTGACCTCCTTGGGTCTACTTAAAGTCTCGTATTCCCTGGATGTCCAGACTATATAATTGCTATCTTAAATACATATAAATGTATATACAATTATGAGGATGAAAATTATGCCAGAGATTTATATTTTATTTGATTGAATTATTTGCACATGTAAATTAAAACTCTATCCAAATTCTAATACAAATATACATAGGAATGAAATTAAATAAGTACCTGCAATTGTTAAACCATGGAAGTGAGGTAATCAAAAGACCTCCTTTCTGGAATGTCCATATTATATACTCATTATTATTCAAACTTATGTAAAACTATATATAAATATACGGAAAGAGAGCTTTTCATTCACATACTTAAGCTATAAACACATGCAAATCCTATATATTTATAACTATCATCATCCAAATATTGTTATCATTTATAAAGTTTGGAAAATACATTTACATTTAATAGTGATAATAACCACACATATGATAAATTAAGTCAACACATGCAAGCTTACATAAATAAATTTCATTTGATTGATTTAAATTTTAAAAAGATGAATGCATGAGATCACATGGCATACAACATTTAAAATGATTGAAAAGGAATAGCTAAACACAATCATACAATTCATTCAATTACACTAATTCTTAAAAAATATCACATTAAATAAAGATATTTAAAGAAAACCAAAGCTTCTTATTAATTTGATTCTTTGGATTTGGATTAAACTTAAAGAAGAAATAAATCATTTATTATTTTAGTTTGGTTTAAAAGAAAGATAATTAGATTGATTTTATGAATTAATTGAGTTGGATTATTAATCAAATAATTTGATTACCCTTTCTTATGCTCTTTTAATTTAATTAATCATTTAATCATAAGCCACAAATGATATGAATATGGATAAAAATAAAATTGCAATGCCTCTAAGGGAACTAAAGCAATTGGCTCATAATTAAAGATTAATTAAGTTAAAAATCTAATTAAATACTTTTATGATTTTCTCACACTTATGGGTTAATCATAAATTCCTTAAGGGCCTTTATGTTATTAAACACATAAAAAGGAACCCTTAATTTTATTGTTAATTATTTGAGGTGATTAACCTTTTAATTTGATTTGATTTAAATCATTAAATTATTAATTAATCATCTAATTTATTCATGACTCAATTAACTCTTTTTAATGAAATGAATTTAGAATAATTATTATGAATGAGGCCCTAATCACTCTCCCTCATCACCTCATGGTTAATCAGTGATTAATGAGCTGAATTAATTAATCATTATTGTTTAGAACTTTAATTAATCATTAAATTGATTAAATGGGTAATTAAAATTTGAATTACCAATTCCCATAATCCCCAAGGCAATAAATTCTAAGATAATCATGGGAGGTAGAAGTCATCCCATTGAATCAACACATAAATATTGGAATTAATTGCTCAAGTATTATGAACTTAATTAAGCTAATTAAGTATATATTCAAATCCTAAGTAAGCCTAAATTACTATTCAAAATTAACCTAAATTATTTTTAATAAATTTTTCTATTACCTTTCCAATGAGCATTTATTTATAATTTTTGGATTTTTTTACAATTAGTTAAGGATTTATAAAATTTTAGCCATTAAAATGAATTATTAAGCCTAATTAACCCCTAATCTCATCGACACCACGGATTGCTGACGTGGCAGTGCTTTCCATGTGGCGTAGTAGGATTGGTTATTTAAACTCGTCTAACATGGCGCTGATGTGGCTGCGGTAGACGCGCTTTCATCCCCATTGTTTGATCTCAGATCGGATGGTAGGGATCTAACCTGTGGTTCTTATAGATTAAAAATTGAATTAATCTAGAGAATAATTATGACTATCTATTCCAATCACGTGAAACAGTGAGATGATCCATTATCTTATGAGCGATGGAAGACGGACACTGTCCATTTTCCTCTGCTCGATCCTAGCTCGTTGGAGCTTGTGTGATGCCGAAATTGATCCTAAAACATTCACGGAGTGGATATAAGAGAATCCAATTGTGGGAATTGCACGACATCAACATTTATTTCATACAGGCCCAAATTTTTTTTTAAAAAATCTCAGTTTGCCAAAAAATACCTCACTGGAGCTCAGGACTGGCGGCTAACTGACCGAGATAGCTTCACCTTTAAGAGACAAAGCCCTATTGAGAAGATGGGACCTTGACTCCTCACCAGCAGCTCTATGGATCAACTATCATTGGAAAACTCTTCAAAGTTGGTCTAGGAGAGACTTCTGGTGATTAAATCGCTCAGGAGAAGATTCATTTCACCATGTCGGAGCTTGGTGAATGTGTGGATGAAGTTAAGCCTTGTTCTATTTTGGGCAGGCTCGATTTCATCATCACCGATGATGGGGAGGCCCTGGAAGCTTGGATAATGCTTGGGGGAGTTCGGAATGCCCTAAGGAAGCTCTGAGAATGAGTGATTGTGCGGTTTGAATCAAATTGAGGGAAGTATACTCCCTTCCTCCTCCAATTTGATGGTTGTGATCCACTCTACATTTTGCAAGCGATCGTGGGTGGCAAGAGGAGACTAAGGTGGCTTGGTTTAGCTTTCCAAGTGTTCCAATGGGGCTCCATGGGTTAGCTTACCTCCACTTGGATCATGGCTAACCCAAATAACTTTAAGTCAAGTAAGCCAATGGTCCTTGTGTCCATTTGTACCTTAGGGTGGCTGCCAAGGGGAAGAGAGTGGGTTTGTCCATCCAAATGTAGGTTTTATCCCATGTACGAGGCTTTACCCCTTGGGTATCAGGTTCAATTTGGGTTGGGTTGGATTTGGGTTGATCCAAGGTGACCAAGAAAGGGTCATGCCAAGTTTTAATGGGTTTGGACTTTGTTTGAATGAGTTTGGCTCAATTTGATCCATGTAGGTCAAATTGGCGTAGGTTGGGTCAAGTTGACCAATTGGTCAAACTAAGGGTTAAGTTCAAATGAGTATTTGGAATATTTTGGTTCAATTGATTTGGTTTAATTTGGCTTGGATTTGGATTTAACCCATTTGAGTTTATATGGGTCAAATGAGCTAAGTTGACCAATTTGGTCAAACTAGCCAAATTAGTTTGGGTTAGGCATTGGTTTATGTTCAATTGATCATTTGAGAATGATTGTAGGATTTTATTTCAATCAATTTGGATTTAGGAATGATTTAGGCCAATTTGACCATTTAGATCAATTTGGGATAAATGGGCCAATTTGGTTCAATTGAACAAATTAGATTCAATCAAGGCTTTGATCATGTTCAATAAATCAATTTGAACTAGATTTGAGTTGTTGGTTTGAATCAATTTGGATTAGATTTTGATTTGGCCTAATTTGGCCTTTAAGGTCAATTTGGGTCAACTTGGGTCAAAGGGCAAATTGGGTTTGGTTTGGCTCAATTGATGGTCAAGTCATATTCAAATATTAATTTTAGATTGATATGAATTATTGGCTTCAATTGATTTGGAATAGGTGACATTTGGTTCATTTGGTTCATGTAGGTTAATTGGGTTAATTTGGTCAAATGATCAAATTGACTTGGTTTGACCTAATTGATTGTAATTGATCAACCAAGGATGATCATCAATCATTGAAAGAGGTTTTGGATAGGTCGGTTTAATCTAATTTGGGTTGGATTGAGATTTGGTTTAAATAGGTCCTTTAGGTTATTTTGGGTTAAGTGAACCTATGTGGGTCAATTGGCTTGATTGCAATTAGGCTATCCAAGATGATCAACAATCATCATGGAGAAGATTTGAAGGATTAATCCAATCCAATTTGGGTTGGATTGGAGTTTGGTTCAATTTGGTCAAACTGGTCACTTTGGGTCAAGTGGACCAATTAGGTAAATTGAGTTGGATTAGTTTTGATTTGAGTTGAATTGAGTTTGATAATTGATTTCAAATTGATTGATGGCTTTGATTACAATTGGTTCAGGTATAATTAGATTTTGGCTCATTTGAGTATTTTAGGTCAAATGGTTAGGTTGGTTGAATTGATTTTGGCTTGATTTGTTTGATTATAGTTTTGATAGGTTTGAAATGATGATTGAAGGATTGATTGATTCATGAGAAAATCAATTGAGATAGGTTTTGATTAATGGAATTTTGGCTAACTCCATAGGGTTGAATAATCGGTTTAGGTTTAGATCATGGTGGATTTGATTTTGGCTCAGAGTTTAGACTTGAGTTGAGATTCAATTGGGATTAGTTATATTGATTTTAGGTTGGATTTTGGCTAAGGAAATGAGCATGGGTTTGATTAGGCTATAGGCTAGGTGGGTTTCCCTAACTCCTAAGACATAACATAGCCTAAGACTAATCCTCCTAAGTTTCTAGGTTTAGGTTAAGTGTTCACTTAGCCACTGGGAGTGTCTTATGACTAACGAGCTCTTAGTGTCTAGAGGAATCCTAGATTTAGGATGAGAAGATTGAATCCTCACTCCAAAAGTGAGGTCAACAATACCATATCAAATAATAATAATAATAATAATAATAATAATAATAATAATAATAATAATAATAATAATAATGTTGATACATTACAAGAAAATTAACTTGATCAAGCTTAAATCTTGATATAATATTTAAATAGAAAATTTCTTAAGTCAAATTCAAGATCATCTGAACTATTATTTTAATAAAATTATAGTCAAATTAAATGTCTCAATAGAATGAGTCTTACACACAAAAAATGTTTAATTTGAGTATAGACAAGCTCGAAGCAAACAGTCGAGGCATAGTTAAAGCTTTATGATAAGAATTAAAAGACTAAATGATTTTTAAATATCACATATTTATAATCTAAATGAGCAGTCGATAAAAAAGTTCAATAAGCCTAAGATTACTCAATTCTTAGGTCATTCAGACATTTAAATGTTGTAAGAATGATTTAAGATCAAGGAATTCAACATGAGTCGTCTGATGGACTATTTTAGGTTCATTGAAAAAAATATATAAAAAAATTACTCTCATATCATTCACATGAATGTGGCTTAGACCTTGACTTAAAAATAAACAAGTTTGGAGATCTAATGATATCTAGAATTCTGCATATGTTCAATGATAATGATCATCGCCATCAGTTGTTGTCGCATAACTGTCATCTCTCAATTAGTATTTCCAAATCACAATCACCAATTTTTCATTGCTTAACCTTCATTGTTTTATTAATTTAGCTAATCATCTCCATTGAATTGGTAACTTTTGATCAGTGTCATTTGATTATTATTGCCTAATCATGATTGTTCAAATTAACTCTATTGTCTGATTGATTCATCTAGTTATAACCATTCCAATACTTCTATAGTAATCTCTACTACAATCATAGACAACCAAATTTTTGTTTCAACCTTTATATTTTCATCTTCTCTAATTAAAGAAAAAAGTACTATCTTATATATTAGATTATTTTACTCGGAATAGACCACATTGGTTTTTCATAGATTATTCAAGTAAAATTCATGGTGTATCTTCTTGACTTTTCTTTATTTTATCTTTTTGTTGGATCTTCATATAGAGTTGAGACATTAAAAATTCTCTTGTATCACTAAATTATTATAAAATGTAATAGATTAGCTATGATATAAAAATAAAATATTTCTTATTGAAATTATCTTCCTTAAAGAATTAGCATATTTTGTAAAAATAGATTTTTTTTTAAGAGCCATCTGATATGCATTTTATGAACCATTTTTTCCATAGTGTTCATATTTATTGATTTTCTGTATTTTTTAAAGTAACAGATGTCAAAAAATAAGAGAATTTACATAAAATTATATATATATAATTAATAAGTATATTTTATAGAACATATAAAAATAATTTATAAACATCTCCCTTTTTCATTTTCCCATCACAAAACTTGTGAGCAATTCTAGTTAAGAGAAATGGAGAAGGAAAGATAGAGGTAGAACAACAAAGTATAGTTCAAAGGTCACAATGTTGATTTCATTTGATGAGGTAGTTGAAAAACATTAATCTAATGAGAGAAGGGCCACCATTACCCTACTTCAGATTCCAATTTTATTACTTTCGTGTATCTTAAGTATTTTATTTGTTTAAATTTCATAGGAATTCATATCTTCAAAAATTAAGAAAGTTTTCACCGCATTACTTTTGATATATTATAGATAGGTCGGGTGTTGGGTCGATACCCATTCTAAAAAAAAAAAAATTGTCATTCCCATCATGGTCCCATTGTCCCCTCATTGATAAAAACAAGACAAAATAAATAAATATATAACATTTATCGAATGAATTAATGAATGTTGTGGATAGACATTGACATCAAACTAACCATTTTTGTTACATAATCATTTGTCCTGCATTATTTTTTTTTAGTGTTGGTTTTTTAAGATAATTATGTAAATTTGTACATATTTGCACAATATTTCCTCAGTTTTAAATAATAGTAACTATTATTATTGTTTTGCTTTTATACAATTAAGCATATAGTTGAGTAAAGCTTGCGGATTACTATTAAGATCATATTGGCAAATACAAAATTAATTCTTCATTGCTTATGTTATGTTATGTAACATTATAAGTATTTTAGTAAGTATATTAAACTTGATAAAAATAGCTTTAGAATAACAAATCCACCAAAATGATATTATTAACATCATATATGAATGATTTTATGAATTATGATAGTCAAATTGTATAAATCATTTAACCCCATAAATACCATTGTTTATTGTTATATTATATTTTAATAAATTTTTGTAGTAGGTTAAATGATCTTTAAACATATTAAAATAGTTGTATTTATATGCTGATATATTTAAAATCAATGCACAATAAAAGAAAATTAGGGAAGTGTCACTTGCTATATAAGTGGAGGTATAAGTGAAAGTTAATGCATATGAAGTGTAAAATATTCTAAAATAAATAATTATTTTCCATTAAATAATTTTATTTTTAATATCATATTAAAATAATTTTTTACATTATTACTTTTGATACATACCTATTATTGAAATTAGTTCTTGTGCTAACACTACATTTGATAAGCATTACAAGTAAGAGGTTAAGAGTTGTTGTTTCTTATCCTTAATATATTTACATATGTTATCTCAAGGAGGGATAAAGCTCAAGTTGAGTAAAGCTTGCTGATTACTATTAAGATCATAATCTTAAGTAAGTTAGTTATTATGAAATTGTTCTTTTAGTAATCATGATGATGTATATATTTTGTCAAGAGATTTAAATCATGATTATTGTATTGTTTATGATATAAATAAAAGTATAAATGATTCTCTCTCACCCATAGATGATATTTATATAAGATAGAGGGAGAGGAGTTACAAAATATTTACATAATTTTAAAAATTTTAAAAATTTTTTTAAAAACTTTTAAAGTATTTTGATCTTTATTTATTTTTTTATTTTTGCCTTTCTATTAAAAGAAGCAAATTTTTTCTTAAATAAAAAAATTAACTTTTAAATTTTTTAAAAAATATTCTTAAATATTTGTAATAAACTTAAAATGTTTAGAGCAAAAAATCTTCTAAGCCTATGAATGATCATGTGTGGGGCATGGCATTGGTAGTAGTAAACTAGCCAACTTACTGACACTCAAATGCAACTCAATTTACGCCTAATTTTGAGTCCACACAAACATTATTAGCATTTTTAGGGTCTTTGAAATCATTTCTGACACTTTAAACATACTTATGCACTTTCAGAGCCTAATAGAGCAATTATATTCAAATTTAAATAAATTTATGAGGCTTTTATCCAAAATTTTCAACAAAATTCATTCTAATCAATGACTTAACTTTTAAGTAAGTTAAATAATGTTTAAAATTTTGGCTTCCACCTTTAAGGGGACGTCCACATTGACATCTAGAAAGTGATGGTGTTGTATAATTTTTTTAAACTATAATATTTTTCACCCAATTTTTTTTTTAAACTCAATCTATTTTGAAATGGTCTAAATTTTGACATCTAAAATTAAGAGATAACTATTAATTTAATTTATTTAAATTTATTTTCTCAATGAGATGAGTCCAACAATACTAAACTCATTTTAATTGGAGTCCAAATAAGTCAAAACTAAGTACTTAAAGTATGGTTAACAACTTTATCACATTGATTAAATGACCAAACAAAATGTTTGAATCTCATGTAATTATAATCAAAATGAAAATGTCAATAAGAGAAATCTAATGAGCGTAAGATCACCTAATTTTGAAATTATTATGACACTTAAATATTGAAAAAATAGTCTATTATTAAGAGAATCATTGGGGGTCATGATGGAGTGTTTTGGAGATTTGAACTAAATTACCAAAATAAATGATGGAGGTGAGCATCATTCTTTTGGTGAGATTGAAAGAGTTAAATGGCCATAGATCTTCAGATTGATATTTAAAGATATATTTTGGAGTTTTAGTGGGATAATAAATGGAGTACAATAATATAATAGTGGGATTACCTAAACTAGTCCATTTCGAGCTATATTGGGCTAATTTGAAACATAACTTCATGGAATGAGCCTTAAGTGAGATAAATGGCTGAAAATACTTGTGAATATTTATGTTAGAATATGTATTCATGATCTGAAATAAATGATTAAGAATTGTAAGATTTAAGAGGTTATTTTACTGTAAAGATCAGAGCTAGATCATAAACAGTGAAGTGTGGAGACAATTTTGTGAGACCACATAGTGTTTAAGAATTTATTATTTAGATGATCAAATACATCATTAAGAAATAAACATATTATCTCAAAAGATAAACATGTTATCATATAACAGATTCGATCATTCAATAAAAGACTCTTAAGGCTAATGGATCTTTCGTTTAGCAGAGATTTCTCCCCTGAACTACATGGAAAGATAGAGCAAGGTTTATTTTAAACTCTATTCATGGTTCCCTATGGGGGCAAGCCCATATAGTTAATTACATCTTAAGAAGGATCTCTTCCTAAGAATACTCTCGATTAAATAAATAAGTTATTTTTTCTAAAGATTTCTAAGTTGGTTTTCAAAGGATTGATATTTGGGATTTTCAATTGGGAATGATTCAAATTGGAGAGAGTTCTTTTTGGAAGACAAACGTGATGAAGTAAGAAATGCCTATTGATACTGGGGTGCCAGTAGGCATTTCAACTATCCTATAATTGGGCTTTAAATTTTGGAATTTAATTTAGATTTTAGTTAAAATTTTTTAGAAGTCTATGGCTTAGATTCTAGTAGCACAAGACTGAAAAAATGCCTAGGGTTGAAGACTTACTCTAAATGAGATGCTTCAGAACCTAGTCTTTGCTTTTGACACATGTTAGATGCTCGACCTAGTTTTATTTTAGGAATTATCAGTCATTCCTCTCACTTGAGGGAACTAACCTATCCATGACTCTTCTGGACTTATAACCTGCCTGGAGAGGCTGTTAACTAACATCACCTAAGCGTATTTAAAATTCATTACACCAAGTCTTATGAGTGAAAGATGGTTAGGTTGTTATATTTTTATGAAAGGAATCTATGAGCCTAGACTCACTTCCTAATCTCTAAAATCATGTAGGGATGAAATGCATCTAACTAATGCACATTTTTCAAAATTTAAAATATTTTGATTCAAAATTTATTTGAGGTCTTGAGTATGCATTTTTATGCCTAATGTCATGTAATTAGAAATAGTTATAGGCCAAATTAATAATAGAAGGCAGGCTTCCCTATGAAGGTGGTCTTCCTCATAGGTCAGATGCCCCTTATGTGTAATGGGAAAAGTCCACATTCAAATATTTAGAGCAATATGATTTCATGATTTCACAATCTACTATATTTTATGTGAGGTTTCAAATTTTCTTTTATTTTTATTTCAGTTGTTTAGATTTAAGTTGGGTATAAAATTTAGTTTTTCCTATCAATCTAATCGTCTAGGCATTCAATCACAAGAAATCATAACATAGAAAGAAACTTAGAAAAATAGGTTGATTCTATTGCGCACCCAAAATAAATCAAGCCAATTTAATTTAAGAAAGAGGCCAATGTGGCCGAGTACTGCTGTACACCGTGGAAGAAAGAGCAAATGGGCAGCCGAGCTCTACTTTATACAACTCGACCTAAAACTATAAGTCTAAATCTATGGGTCTTCTTTCTAAGATAATCTCCTTCTTCAAGGACATCTATTGGGCTTTACAGGGGACCACTACACTTATCTTCTTGTAGAGTCAGCTTCTGCTAATCCTAGGCCCCATAGATCATAACCTAATTCTAAGCTCAAATTTACTTTTTGATTTCAAAATTAATTCTTTATCCCTGTAAAATAAATGTTAGCAAAATATAAAAATTACGTGGAAGTTATATTTCACAAACATACGGGCTTAACATTAGCTGCTTACCAAACCCACCTGTCATATGGGCTATGCTTAAGGGCTTAAACATACCTGCAAGAAAATAGTATTTTTTATTTTATTTATGATAATAGTTTTTTCTAGCATAGCCCCCTACAAAAAATAATGTTAGATCTAAAAAGAACATTCTATCATACAGTCTAATGGGTAAACAATTCCAGACAAGCAGTCTAAAATAGTACACCAAAAAAACATGTGAAGCATATCATATCACAACACATCACAAGGAATCATAAAGAATCACAGAATGGCCTAACCTAAGTCTAGGGTCTGTGACATAATAATCTAGTGTGTGAAGGAAATAGGCTTGTGTAGCAAGACTTTGCTAGGCCTCTTTAGTTCAAGTTTCAATTTGGAATTTGAGTTTGTTTGAATTTTATCTTTGGATGGTTTCAATCAAATAATTTAATGGTTTATTTTTATTTTCATTTCACTTTTAATGGGTTAATGTGAAGTTTAGGTTTCAAGAATGAAGAGTAGAATGGATCCCACTTTTGGGTGGAACCTATTCTATTCAACATCCTAACCCCTTGTGGACTGAAACTTCCATCCTAAGATGAAGATTCATCCCAAGGTCTAACTAAGATCTTTAAGTATCTTAATTAATCCTTTTAGTTTCATTTAGATAATTGAATTTGAATTTAGTTTGGATTTTTAGATTAATTCTTTTCTTTGGAATTTGATTTTCCATTTCATTCTTTTGATTTGATTTGACTTTTATTCTTGGTATAGTTTGTTCTTTTAATTTAATTTGGTTTGAATTATTTCATTTGATTTTTATTTGAATTATTTCATTTGGTTACATTAATGTTTTGGGTTTAAGTTATGTTTAGGTTTGTTGAATTATTTTCATTTCATTTAGTTTAATTTATGTTAACCTAATGAACTTAGGTTAATGTTTTAATGTACTTAGGTTAGTTTGATTGTATATTTAAGTTTCATGAAGTGTTTTTTTATGATTTTATTAACTTAGGGTTTAATTACTCTTAATATGCATTATTAATTTCCTTAACTAAGTATGAAATTGATTAAGTTCTTTTGTTTAGGATGTTGGAGAACTATCCTAATTTTTTTGATGTTTGATTAGATTAATTCATGATTTGATGAATTTATGAATTTTCTTTTGTTAATTACTTGATTGATATTGACTTAGGAATTTGAAAAGTCAACAATTCCCAATTCATAGCTCAATTGGGTTTAAAATTTTTATGGCAAGTTGGTTCCATACCAATTTCATGTTTCCAAAATTTTATCTTGATTAGATTCATAATTATGGTGTAATTAAGGTTTTAATTAGATCATTAAAATATAAATTTGGCTTAATTTGATGAAGGTCAATTAGGGGTTTCATTTTTCATTGATTCCTCTATGAAAGACGTTCAAATAGAGTTCATTCATAATTTTTTAGACATTTGGTTGATTTATTGTGATTTAATTAATTTCTATTTTTTTAATTATTTAATTCATTTAATTACCTAATTAAGCCAATTTAGGATTTATTAAGTTTGAATGAGTTTCATTGATGATTTTATGTTCATTTGAGTTCATTAAGTTAATTTATGGTTATTTAATCCATTTTCATGAGTTACTTCATTTTATTAATTTATTTAATTAAGATTAAAGTTTAGAATTTAAAATTTCATTTCTCACGAATTACATTGCAATAATTCATGAAACATTTTCCTAGGGTATGTTTTAACATCAATTTTAGTTACCCAAAGTTTCATTTAAATTTAATTAATGGTTTGTGATTAATTAAGGTTTAATTTATTTCATTCAAAATCAAATTAAGGCTAAAATACCCTAAATTAATTAAAGATTTTAATTTTAATAAATTCCTCTAATCAAGATAAATCCACAAAGCCTAAGTTTGCAATTTTGAATTTGTATTTATTTTTCTATGAATTTTTAAATTTTTTGTAATTTTGATTAATTTTTAAAGGTTTACTTGTTTTAGGAAGGTGGGTCGATGTGCACCACATGTCGCGGTGGCGAGACGGACGGGCATCTTGCAGAGCATCGCGCATCACGCAGACGATCTTCAAGCTCATGGAGATTTGGCCATGTGGATCCTCCGTCGATTCCGCGTCAAAAGCGGTGCCACACGGGACAATGTTCGTCCGTCCGATCAAATATCGACGGTCGATTGATCTAAGATCCTTAAAAAAATGATGTCCAAAGAGGATGATCAATAGTGGAGATTCGATCCCACAACTCTCTGATGATAGACGGACATCGTCCATCATTTTTGCCAAAATTCTGGCGATTGTCGATGATTTTTGATTCATTTTCGGTTGCCCTTCCATGTAGTTTGATCCACTTGGGGATCAATTTTGTTTTGAAAAGTACCAAAGATGACAACTTAAGGAGATGGTGGTGGAGTGTACCTCAATTCTAGCGATCACCAAAGTGGAGACCAACATCCCCGTGGCATTGGAGGTTCTCCGGCCTCCCGGCGGCGAGGGGATGAGATGGTGATTCATTTGAGTTCGCCTCGACCTCTAGAATGTGTTGGAATGTTCAATTTGATGAAATAATCTCTCCTTTGGATTTCACCATTAATGGAGCTTGGTGGCCATCAGTTTTGGTTCATTTTCTGGCATGTCGGGGGCGAGGAGTCGAGGGAGTGTTCTCCTCCTTCATCTCTACCCTTGATGAATGATTTGGAATGAAAATAGTGAGGGAATTGGCTCTCTGCCCTCTTTCCATACTTGGCTGAGGGGCTTGCTTATGGCCTTCTAGGTGGCCAAAATCTAGCCACCGGCAGTGGCAAGGCCGCCCAAGTAGTGGATTAAATCCCCCTTGGCTTTGTGAACAAGTTTGTATGATCGCATGGAAGGGAGGAAGGAAATTCCTCTTCCTTTTTTATTTAGCCGAGCTAGAGGCTCCGTCATTCTTCCTTGGTTTCTCCTTGGCTTCTCCGTGGAGGAGGCCAAAATTCTTTTTTTCTTGAGGCTCATCCTCTTGCCTTCAGCCCTTGGAACCATTCTTCTAAGAGGTGGTCAAGGGTCCGAGGCTACTTGAATAAATCTAAGTCATTTACATTATGAAAGGGGGAGGAATCTTCTCTTAGTCAAAAATCTCCACTCCTTTACTTTGGTTTCATTTTCTTTTTGCTTTTGGAATCACTATTAAATCCCTTAAACTAATATGTGGCTGCCTAACTCAAACTTAAAGTGGGTTTGAGATCATGTTTAAACCCATTTGACTTGGATTGGAAATTTGATTCTAAACCAAGTATTTGGTTTCAATTTAATTCTTGTAATTTGAAGTTTAATCACCTTTATTTGATGATTAATTGGGTTTTAATTTAATTAATTCATTTAAATTTGAATTAATTTGAAATTTCATTTCATTTTAACCCATTTCAACTTAAATGGGTTAAGTTTGATTCCAATTTGGTTCAAATGATCAATTTGACTCAATTGGAATGGGTTTGGACTTCAATCATGCTTGATCACATGTGTGAGATGATTTGGAGTGATTGATTTCATTTAATTTCAATTGGATTTTAATATGAACTCATTTGACCCAAAGTGAGCTTAATGGGTTAAGCTTGGGTTTCATTTGGGTCAAATGACCAATTTGATCAAATTAGACACAATGATTGGTTGGATTATCTTTAATTATTATTTCCAAATGTTTTTGAGTAATCTAATTGAATTGATTTCAATTTTATTTGGGTTTGAACACAATAATAGGACCCATTTAGGTTCATTTAGACTAAGTATTCTAATGAACCCAATTAAGGCCTAAATGAATTTGAATTTCTTTAGATTTGTGATCAAACATGTTTATTTGATCATTTGAAATATTTGGAATGATTTAATTTGATCAAATTCTTGGTGGGTTGACCTTTGACTTGGTGGGACCCGCCTAAGTCAAATTTATGCCAAATGGGTTGACTAGATTTGACTTAGTTTGGTTTTGAATTTGTTTCTTTATTTTAACTTAATTTTAATTTTATTAATTTGGATTTTATTTGATTTAATCGAAATTTAGAATTTGGGTTGAGTATACTATGCTCATTAGGTTAGAAACCTAAAGAGGGTTCCCTAGGTCACTAGGTATAATATCCTAAGCATTGAATTAGAGGATTCCTATTTGAGATTAGGACATCCTAATTACTAATTTCAAAAGTGATATTAACCACATCCAAAAATGAGGTCAACATGAAGTAGAGGTATTATTGAGTTAAGGAAAGGTGTAGGCTTATAGAGGAGAGTAGAAGGCTTAGTGGATAGTTGGAGATGATGTTAAAAAATATGAGAAAGATTAAAATAAGTTATCTTGAGTATTGAGAATAAGAAAAGAAAAATATGTTCGATAACTAGCATTTCTACTAAAGATTATATCAAATTTTGGCCACCAAGCTCTTAAACCTTAAGGATAACTCAATAATTGGTAATGAGAAGATCTCCTTTCATTCCAACAAAGAGGACTATTTATAACTATTACAATCATTTTTTTAAAGAAAAGAAATTCAAAATATGGAGGGAAAAGTGGGTGGGCACATTAATGTGAAGTAAGTTACCTTATTATTTTATGTTATCTACCCACTTCACATGCAATTATTTTACATGGATTCAAGCATCTCACATGTCATGATTTGAAGTTTAAATTTAGAGTTTTAAACCTGGACCTTTTTGAAAGAAATTAAAAATTATATAATTAAAAAAACTTAAATCATAAAATGAGCCTTGGCAAGCTAATGGGATAAACAAGTTTTTTTATTAAATTTTTTGGACTTTAGCTTGAGATCTAATAAATTGATCTTAAGCTCAAATTTCTTAATCCACATGATCTTCTACTTCAACTCACCTAGGTTCAATTGAACTTTGCTTCGTAGAGTTGAAATCTAAGAATCTTCTACTAATTATGAGGCTAAAATCTCCAAATTAGCGTGTGTCAATTATGTGTCTTCAGCTGGTGGCTTATTCTTCCAACGAACTAGAAAATAATGTTCAAAAGCTAGATTAATGAGTGCTTCCTCGATGATGATGATATAGTCAACTTGAAAGAAAAAAGGATTCTACAAGTATGACACTATATCTCCTGCTAAAGAGTTAGAGTGAACACTAACTCCTTCATATGATAAAATATCCTCAATACTAATGACAATGAATGAGCATATCAATAAACAAATTAAGGTGATAAGCATTAGTTCTAATATTCTTAAGAATTTAAAAAGACCAGAAGCCTACACATATAATTTTTTATATTTAGTGATTTGATAATGCTCAAAAAATACAAATCAAAACATAATTACCTACTTTATAATTTTTCATTGAACAATTATAATTTACTTTAAAAATAATTTTCATTACTTATAGTAATTTACTTTATTATTTCTTCATGGAAGCTTTGAAAGTCTTTAGAAAATAAGCATGTTGTATCAAAAAAAGTATAAGATGGTAGATAAGCCACATCTATTGGTCGTCTTAAGTTTTGACCATAAAAATGTAGTTTAATTGTAATTACTGAGATAGTACTATTATAAGCAAATTCTAAGGCTGGCAAATATAAATTCCAATTTTCTAAACTTTTACATACAAAACACATAAGCAAGTTTCCTAAGGTGCGGTTGACCACTTTAGTTTGTCCATCAGTTTGTAGGTGAAAGGCTGAAGACATTTTTAATTTAGTGACTAATAGTTTCCATAATATTTTCCAAAAATATGAGACAAACCTAACATCTCTATAAAAATAATGGTTAAGGGGAGACCTTGAGTCACACTATTCCTTTAAAGAATATTTTGCCTATCTAAAAACATCATTTGTTTTTTAATAAGGCATAAAAAGAGTTATTTTTTTAGAACCTATCCACTACAACAAAAAAATTTATGTCTTTGAGTTATCCTAAGTAATCCTAAAATAAAATTCATTAAAAGGTCTTCCCAAGGCATACAAGGAATAAGTAAGGCAGTTTATTGTTTAAACATTTATTTGGTAATTTTAGCTTGTTTACAAATTAAGCATTGGGCCACTAATATTTGAACATCTCATTTTAATGAAGGCCATTAAAATCTATTTTTCAATAAATATATGGTCTTATCCTTCCCAAAATGACTAACTACACCTCCATCATGTAGCTTGGTATTAAGAAATTTCATAAGAAAAAATTGAGGAATACATAGTTATTTTCCTTTATATAGCTATCCATTTGTTATAAAAAAATATTTCTTGTAAAGGAATTAGTTTATCTAGGTGTTCAAGATAAATTAAGCGAAAGTTAAGGCGCACTATGTAGTCATCTTTAATTTGATCAAATCCAAGGATTCTCAGTTCTAAAAAACAATTCATTAGGTTTACCTTGAATAAAGCATTAATAGATTTATTCTTAATTCTATGCTCATGCTTCAGAACAAAAGAGTATTCTTATAAAAATTTAATTCATTTAGCATGCCTATGACTCAATATTTATTGAGTACTAATGAATTTTAAGGCATGATGATCATAATTAAGTATAAATTATCTATGCCAATGCTTTAAGAATTAAATTATAGCATAAAACTCCCTATCATAAGTAAAATTTTGTTGTTTGACTTCATTTAGCTTTTCACTAAAGAATGATATAGGATGATTTTTTTTTTACTCAAAATTCCATCTGTCACAATTCATGAGACATTGCATGTAACTTCAAAGGCTTTAGAAAAATTTAGAAGCCTAAAGATTAATGTAGAAGTGATAAAACTTTAATTTATTCTAAGATATTAAGAGTCCAACAAAATTTATCTAATTTTGGTATATTAGTTATTAGAGCAATAATGGTACTAAAATTCTTGATGAATCTTTTATAAAAGGTGGCTAAACTATAAAACCTTCAAACTTCAGTAAAATTTTTAGGTGATGGCTAATCTAAGATTGCTTTCACTTTATAAAGATCAAGTTTGAGTGTAACAATGGATACAATAAAGCCTAATATCTTAGTTTGCAAAAAAAAAAAAAACTTTTTAAATTAATATATAATTTCTCCTATTTAAGTGTTTAAAGACTTTTTTTTAGGTATTGTAGATGCTCATTCTCACTTGGATTAAAAATCAAAATATTATCAAAATACACCATCAAAAATTTACTTATATATGATTTAAGAACAATATTCATTAACCTCATAAATTTTCTAGAAGCATTTGAAAGTCCAAAATGCATGATAAGAATTCATAAAGTCCATCATGTGTCTTAAAAGTAGTCTTCCCTCATCTTCTAATCTAATTTAAATTTGATAATATCCACTTTTTGGACCAATCTTCAAAAAATAAATCACTCTTGAGATTAAATTTAATATATCATCTAATCAGGGAATAGAAAACCTATACTTGATAGTAAAAGTATTTATTGCCGATTATTAATACACAATGCCATATTCCATCTTTATTTGAAGTTAATAAAGTTGGGACTACACGTGGTCTAAGGCTTTCTTAAATAAAACCTCTATTTAGTAACTCTTCAACTTTCCTTTCAGTCTAAACATGATCGATAGGTTCATCCTATAATGTGGAAGGTTAGAAAGTTGAGAACCAGGTAAGAAGTCAATAGCATGTTGAATATCTCGATAAGGTTCTTATCAGAGAGAAAAGAAAAAAAATATTATCCCAACTACTATGTTAGTGAATCTCAATAAGGCACCAAGTTGAACAATTCCATCATAAAAAAATTGCTCATTATTTCAACATGGTGGCTTCAACAACACTTTTAAGTGCACTCAATCCAAGTCATCAAGGATTATTGGTTCAAATTTATGGTCACCAAGCCAGATTATTTCATGATGTTATTGAAATGGTTAATAGAATTAAGCAGGTTTGATATATCTTAGTCACCCTTAATGGTGATCAAGGCTCAAACACTTGCAAATTTCCTCATCACCTTCAGTTGTCCACATACTATTCTAATTAATCTAGAACCACTATGGAAATTATACTTAGACTAGTCATCTAGCAAATGTTGATATAGCACTAAAGAGCATGATAGGGATCACCATAATGTATTTGGTCAAATTTGGCTTCAAATCAACAAACAATTATTCTGATTATGATGCTCACGAACTAAGATTTGCCTAAGCACTCAAAGCTTTGCATATCGTGGCTTATTCAGATTCATAACTAGTAGTAAAGCAAGTCAATGATGATTATGAGGTCAGATGAGTCATTAGAGATACTTACTCAAGGTAAAAGCAGAGATTGGATGACTATAGTACTTCATGATTGAGCAGATACCCAAAGAGTAAAACAAAATCGTGATCTATTATAGAAGATGACTAGACTTGAGCAGCATTCAGTCATCCAACTTGCCCAACCAAGCATGAAAGAAGATGAATTGATACAAGTAGAGTATGAGCATTCACCATACTGGTTTGATCTTAATAAAAGTACTAGCATACCATGAAAATCAAAGAGGCTACTAAATACTCGAGAAGATTTAAGATAAAACCTACCTAGTACTAACTAATTGGAGCCTTATTTCAAAGATTAATGACTTTGCTTAACATGAGATGTGTGTGTGTGGTGTTTTAATTTGGAGTTGTAGGGACACCATGCAGATTTTAGGGGGTACTTATTGAAATGATTGAGTGCGACATTGAGGTATCACGTACTATCTCAAAAAATAGAAATATAACCCTACAATGGAATTTATCACCTAATAAGGACTCCTAAGGCAGATGAGTCTTAATATATACCAGAGATCTTTCCCCCACTTAAATAGATAAAGAAGAGGAGGGTCTACTTAAGTCGGGTTCTTTAGTTCCCTATAGAAGAAAGCCCCTATAGTTAATTACATCCTAGGAAATGAAAGTTTTCAAAGAACAATCTTGATTAAAGTAGTCAATAAATATCTCCAAAGATTTCAAGGCTAGACTATATCAAAGAATTAGTTGTTATTAGAAATCAAATTGGAAGAGTTCAAATAGGGACTTATTTATGGATTCAATAGGAAGTTAAGTAGGGACGTCCAAGATATTAGAAAACCTAGTGAATTCTCTAGTTTACCCTATGATGAGGCTTTATATTTTTGAAGAGGAGAATTTATTTTTGTTTAAATTAAAATTTTATTAGAGTGCTAGGACTTATAACCCAATAACACAAGATAATGAAGATACCAAAGAAATGAAGAATTATACTTGCGAAAGAGAAATAAGCTATCAAAATTAAGTATAAAATGCTTTATCACAGGCTAGAAGCACAACCTAAATCTAATCGGAGAGAATGGGATATAGTGGTTCACCTCCATAAGAGAGATTGAACACATCCCGACTCTTCTGGACTTACAACTGTCTAGAGTGGCTACCTGGTAACACCTCCTATGCTTTAAAATTATATAAACCAGTCTTATATAAATGCAAGATAGTTAGACTGTTATTTAATTAGAAAGGAAGCTAGAATCTTAAACTCATTCCATAAGAGACTAAATAATGTTTGGTATGCAAACATGAATTAGTCTAATGTTAAAAATTTATAAGATTTTGGATCATTTTGACACATTTATTTTGGAGCAATGCTTAGGACAATTATGCTTACATGCATGATGAAGTTCATTATGGGCTAAATCAACTAGAAGAGGTGTTCTCCACTACAAAGACTCACTCTCAAAGGCTAAGCTTGTCCCCTATCACGCAAGAGTGGAAATCCTTTATATTCAAGAAAGGAGCAATATGATAGCATACAACCATTCATAAAGGGGTTCTAAATCTTTTATTATCTTGCTTATATACCAAGGCTATAGAGTGAGGTTGTGAGTTACATTAGAGTTTAGTTATGAGTTATTTAGTGAGAATAGAAATTTTAATTTTATCCTAAAAGCCTACCACGTCTAGGCCACACATCAAACATACACACTTTAAGAAACCTATAAAAAGCATATCATTTCTATTGCATAATCTAAATATAATAATCAAATATTTAGATTTTTGTAAAAGAATAAAAGGCTGATGCGATCAAGTATTGTCATACACCCCAAAAAAGAAAAGAAATTGTGTAGCCAAGCTCTATTCTTATACAACTCAAATTACAATTACAATTAAAGGAAAAGCTATGGGGTCTTCAATTCTACTCCATCTTCACTTCTTGGATTTGAATACTCCAAGCTTCATAGGGCCTCAAGGTCTTTACCTTCTAATCATTGCTCATCCTAAACCTCATAGCATTAATCTTAATCCTATTACAAAAATTACATCTTTATGAAAAAAAATCTAACTACACCTGCAAAATAGATATTAGTTAAACAAACATACCAACCAAATTATTATATTTCACATATTTGGACTTAGCACCTTGCACTTGGGTAACCAAGCCCGCCTACCCTAATTTGATTATGGTTAGGGACATAAGCAGCACCTGCAAACAAAAGTATTTTATGTTCATTTATTATTACAGCGGTCCCTCAAGCATAATCCTCTACATAAAATATTATTAGGCTAATAACATCCTAACATCCAGTTTATGCACAAATAATCCTAACATACAGTTTAAAATATTGCATCACAAAAAAAATGTCACCACAACATACACGGCCTAACCTAATATTCAAATCAATGACTTAGTATTCTAATGCGTGTGATAAGGCTTAGTGTGGTATGTCTTAATTGAGATTTAGAATTTAAATTTTCTAAAGTTAAGGATAATTTAAATTACCCATTAAGGGTGGTTTCACTTTAAGTTTTTTAGTAACTTGATTGAGTTTTAACTTATGTATTTATTTTGTTCACTTCTTACTTAAGATCTAATCATTATGAAGAGAAGAAAGAGACTTAACTCTTTCATCCCTAACCTAAGTTGATTTCCAAAGATAGATTATTATTGCTTTAACTTTCTTAATAGGCCATTTATGAATTATATTTTAGCCTAAGTTTAGATTAATCTTAATGAATCTTATCCAGACATGAAAGACATCTTAAGACCAATGAAATTAAGCCACCATTACATGAATAATACTCTAATACTCTCTTTCATTATCAATAACATCCACATTCTTTCCTTTTTAATTTCTTCAATATTTGATTTTGTATATATATATATATATATATATATATATATATATATATATATATATATATATATATATATATATATATATGTGCAATATACTCATATTATTTGCACACTTAATGAATGTTGATGCATGGATTTAATAGAAAAAGGGATTTCATCTCATATTTAAACATATGCAAATATTTATAAGAAATTTAAGCAAGTTCGTGCCATTGTTAAACCAAGGAAGTGAGATTATCTAAGTCTCCTTGGGGATACTTAAAGCCTCGTGTTTCTGAGATGTCTAAACTATATACTTAACTATTCAAATACACAAAAATATATACATTAACATAGAAATAAAATCATGAAAATGGTTGTATATAAATAACTTTTGCTTATGTAAAGCTTAATGTCAAAACGAGGGGTTCACTTTATATTCTAATATATCCATGCACATAAATGAAATTATGCAAGTATGTGCCATTTTTAAATTAGGGAAGTGAGATTATCTAAGACCTCATTGGACTACATAAAGTCTCGTATTCCTGAGATGTCCACACTATATACTTGTCAATTCAAATATATGAATACATAAGTATAAACATAAGAATAAAACCATGAATTGCCATCTTTTGATTACAAGTAAATGAATATTTTTTTTCACATAATTAGTTATTTATAATAAGCATTGATTTAAAATTCATAATTAACATATAGTTTCAAAATAGTTTGAGACTTACTAATGATAATAACCACATCATATGATAACATTTATCCAACTCATGCAATTTAAATACAATCATATTCTTTTAACTTTAAAATATGAATACATGAAGCACATGGTATGCACATTTATGATAATTGAAATGAAGTAATTGAATATCACCACATAATATACTTGACTTCATTAAAACCTAAGGAATCAAGTTAGATAAATATCCCTTAAATCTAATCAAAGTTTCTTTAGTGTTTAATTTTAATATTCAAGTTGTTGAAACCTAAAGAGGAGAAATAATAGTTACTATTCAACCCATATCCATGTTTGTTTGTTAATAAATTTAAAGAGAATTTAAGTGGATTTTATGAATTAATTAATTTTGGCCCATTAATATTCTATTTAATTATCATCTCAAAAATCTCTTAATTTGATTAATTATTGAGCAAGAGCTCACAAATCATGATAATATGCTTGAAAAATAAAATTTGCAATCTCCTGAGGATTCTAATGCAATTAAGCTCATGTTTAACAAACAATTGAATTAAGAAGATCAAGCTAATTATTTTTAGAATTCCCACACCAATGAAGAATCATAATTTCATTAAAGATTCTTATACTAACTAAACATATAAGGAGGGTTAATTAAACATATTTTTATTAAATGAGTTAATTATGATGGTTTCATATTTAAATTTCATCTAATTAATTAATTAATTAATTAAGCACTTTAAGAGTAATCTTGAAAAATTATTAGAAATAAGGGTTCTAATTTTTTTATTATCCTTACTGTTATAATGATTAATTAACACCCTTTAATTAATTTCATAATTTTCTAATCTTAATAATTACTTAATTGGATAAGAGGTATAATTTGGGTTTAAAATTTTGATTTTTTTTAATCCACTTGAGAAATTAGCCTAAGAAAATGATGAGAGGCAGATGTCATCCCATATACTCAACATGTCAAATCTCAAATTAATTAACCAAGTGATTAGGGATTAATTAAGATAATTAGTTGAAATTTCAAACTCTAATTAGTCATTTTTTATTAGATGAAACTAAGGATTTTATTTTTCTTGGATTCAACTCTATCCAAGCTTTCCATAGAGGATTTATTTACATTTTTTTTACTTTTATACAATTAGTTATGATTTTTTAAAATTTTGTGAAATTAAAGTAATTAATTAATGCTTAATTAAACCCTAATTTAATTACTTTTGTAATTTAGTATGATCGTGAAGGTCTAATTAATGTTTTAAGATCTTTGATGTTTATTAAAGAGATTTATATTATTTTGATGAATTTTTATAATTTTTTATCATTTTTAATTAATTATTTATTTAAAAATAGTCAATTGCCTTCAAAAATTAATAACTCTTAAACCAAAAAGCTAATTAACTTGAAATTTTTATGATAGGTAGGTGAGAACTTTGAGTTTCTTTTCTAAAATTTTCAAGTTGATTGTTTTAGTATTTTAAGAGTAACTAAAGAAATATAGATTTCACTAAAACTCAAATTACTCCTAAAATGTACATCCAAATTTGGGATTTTTAAATTCATTGGATTCCTCTTGAAAATGTCGAATCCATATAGCCCTTATTTACATTTTTTGTTTAGTATTTTATTTTTTTATGATTTTTTAAAATTTTAGTTCGAACTAATAGAATAAATCAAAGATGAGATATAATCGTAGCTCTCCATTATATCGAAGTAAGATGGGACCCGAGGTTGTCTCCCTCATGGGAGGCAAAACAAGTAGGGTTAGATTGATAAGATCTATCACAAACATCACCAGATCTCATGGTCTTCTGGCGATCTGAACCGGAAGTTGCTTTATTTCACGTTGAGGAATTAAAGAAAGAATGTGCAAGGGATCTAAGGAAAATCCTGGATTCGTGCAAACTTTTCACCAAACACAAATACCTATGATTGATCTAAAGTTTAGAAAAGTTAGCTCACTGAAGTTCATGTTCATTGTATACTAGAAGATCTCCTTGGAGCTCCTCCTTTGCCTCCCTATGGAATGCTCCAGTTATCGTGCACCACCACTCGTTGCTAGAAATTTGTGGCTTTCGCACTTAGAGAGCACAAGAGGTGAGGAGAGAGGTTTTCTTCTGGTTGGGAGAAGGTGTGTTGTGTGTTTTTTTCTTTTTAATATGTTAAGAATAACATAAATGAAGTGTGTAGACTATAATGTTTTTTTCCATCCCCCCCACTCATGTGAAGAAAGAAATGTATATTTTTTTACTCCTCATGCTCACCTCCCTCTTTCTTTATTTCCTTGTGTTTGGCATGATCTTTTCTTTATTAAAGCTAAAATTTTACTTGTTTTGATATATTTGGAGGTGAGTGAACTCATTTTGGGCTAAGATTTGAGTTGACTCATCTTAACCCAAATTAAGTTCGATTGAGTCAAGTGAGTCTTGTTTGCCCAATTGATTTAGGATTAAATTTAAATTATATTAAACCAATTATTTATAATGTCTATGATTAATTAATGCAATTTAACTTAAGCCTAAATTAACTCAATTTAACCTAATAAATCAAATTGGGTTAATTTGGGTTCACTTGGGTCCATGGGCCAAATTGATCAAATTGAATAAATTGGACTCAAATGAAGTTAAATTAAGTTAAATAAGTTTTAAAAGTGAGTTATAATAATTAATTTGATTTAATTTTAATTTATGTTTATTTTGGCTTGATATACTCATATAGGTCAATTTAAATCAATTCAAGTCAAATTGATCAATTGACCAAATTGGCTAAATTGGGTGTCATTGAGAGTTGAGTCATATTCATAATTAACTTAAAAATAATTTTAAGCATTGATTTGTTTAATTTTGGTTCAATTAAGTTTTGACTTAAACCCATTTTTGATTCAAATTGGGCTTAATGGGTCAAATTGGGTTCATGTTGGTTAAATGACCAATATGATTCAAATTGAAGTATGTTCAAGCTTCAATTATATTTGATTGAGTATTTGAAATGATCTCAAGTAATTAACTTTAATTGCTTTGATTTTGTTAGATTGACATCATAGAAAATGGACCATAATTGGCGGATAGGGGATTATATTTTCATGAGTCTCAAGGAATTCAATTGAATTTCACTTCAACACATCACCCTCAAAGCAACGACCAAGTAGAGATGGTTGTAAGTTATTTAGGGAGATGCTTAACAACTCAAGATACTCGGCGTGTCATTTTTGGCCCAAGAAAAGGTTCCACCTAACGAGCTACAAAGAACCCGAGTAGAAAATTTAAGTACTTAGCATGTCATTCTTGGCCCCAGAATATCAAAGTTGAGTACACAATTCTTGAGTTGCAATTATTAACATTTGTCTATATTTGCATTAAGAAATGCTAAGATCAACACTTTGTGTGGTAGACAACTTAAGTATAAAACTGACACTCTGAGAGGTTAGTAACGATTAACTAAAATACTATATTCTATGTGATTGGCAACTTAAGTGCAAGACTGGCACCCTAAGAGGTTGACGACTATTAACCAAAAGACCAACACTCCATGTAGTTAGCAACTCAAGTATAAGACAGACAGCCCGAGAGGTTGGCAACTATTAATTAAAAGACAAACATTATGTGCACTTGGCAACTCAATTGTAAGACCTACACCCTAGGAGGTCAGTGACTATTGACTAAAGTCCAACTCTCCATAGTTGGCAACCAAAAGTGCTAACACTCCTTTCGGTTAGCTACTTAAGTGTAAGACTAATGCCCTGAAAGGCCAATGACTATCAAAAAAACCAACTCACGATGATTAGTAATTAAAATTTATCAAACTTGTCATGATTGACAACTAAAAAAGGATAACTTCCTATAGTCAGCAATCAAAAAATAGAAGCGCAACCCGCTTCTCCTAAGTACTAGATAAAGTATCCATATAATGACAAGTACCACACAAGTATTATGACCAAATTCTTGTCCAAAAAATTTAGCAAGTATTCACAAAATGACAACCTTCAAAAATATTCAAAAAAAAAAATTTACAAGAATAAAATGTACTCGACAAAAAAGAGAAGGATGGGGTTTTTTATTTACAAAAAGTTATAAGGGCATGTGTACGAGATATATGATTTCTACTTTTCCTGACTCGTAGTAATAAAAGAAAGAAAAAGAGAAAAATTAGCTTATCCTACCCTCTAACCATGTTTAATCAGCTTAGTAATAATGAAGTCAATGCCCACCTTAAATGTTTGTTGCATTAGATTCTGGCACTCATCAGAATCAAGGAAGCCTATGAACCTAGCCTCCTTCTTTTGAAATTCCTCAATATAATGAGAAAGCTCCTATTTTAGTTCCTTATTCACCTCAATAAGTTGAGTTAGCTCTAGGGCCACCCTATTCTTCTCCTCCTCTTACCACTCACCCCCTCTTGAAGCTCAGAGAACTTCGCTTCAAAAGATTTAAGCATTTCCTTCACAATTGTTAGTTTTGTCTTCACCACGACCAAATTTTACCTCTTCAGAAAAACTTCCTCCAAATCTTCCAAGTCGACTGCCACACAATTTCTTAAGCAGTCATTACAGTAAGGGAAGTCGACCATTGGGAGTGACCTCAAGAAGTGAGTCAAGCTATTCAAAGAAGATATTCTACCCGAGCTCAAAGGCCTCACCGGTCAACTTGAACAAATATAGAATAAAGCTGTTGACAACATATTCTTCCTCCTGCACCCTTTTAGACTCGTTCTTCTTTTTCTAGCAATCATGAAAAGTGGAACTTGCAGCCCTCTTCTTGGACGTTTTAGGAGTAGTACTCAGCTCAGGCTCATGATGACCTCAGTAGGAGTCAACTCGCCACCATCTCTCACTGTTGACCTCCTTGAGGAATTGGATTATTGAGGGATCAAATATAAGGGGCACAAAAGCCTTATCTCCTACAATTAAATGAGTATAAAAATAAGAATGGGCAAGTTAAACATTTACATAAAAATTGTAAAATTAATAAAGTACATACAGTGAAGGACACAGTTAGTAGGATGAAATGGATATAGTAGTGAATGTTCAAAGTTGGTCATCATTGCCTCCAAGGCACTCACCTCAGAAGCGATAGCCTTGCTTGCCAAAAAGTGGTGTGGAATGATCGGCATTAGCAACGGTGATGAGCTCTTCACAAACAAAAGTTTTAAGCACCACTTTCTCACTTTGTTTGGCAGGCTTCGAATCCTTAATAAGACCACTAAGAATTGAATGGTCCCATTTTGGTGACCCTTCACCAATAAGACATGGCGAGAAAGTTTCAAGCTCCACAGCAAGCCCTCCTCCCATAAGAACAAAATGAAAGTGATGACACTCGCCATCAAGTTTGGCATGACTTAGGTGAGTATAACTCCATAAAATTTAAAATATCTACCCATTTGACAGGAAAAGGAAGTCAATAATTGCATCTGAAGTGGTCCAATGGGTATACACAACTTGCTGGACAAAGTTTAGTTAAACTACTTAACCTGGTCAACCACTCGCACTAGATATATTTAGTTTGGTTTTGTTATAGTTGTAGAAGACATAAGTCACCATCACTAGCTCAAGGTCGGGCACCTCTTTGGCCTGGATTGCATATAATCACCACCTTCCTTACAACCACCATTACCATAACTCAAAGGTAAGCCTTGAGGTTAAGAGGGAATATAATCTACTTACACAATGGGATATCCATTCACTCGAAGTCAAAAAGAAAGACGATAAAGATCCATCCACCCATGATGAAAATAAATTTATAGGCACAACAAAAAAGCTCAATAACATAGAAGTCACCTTAACATTAAATGGTGGAATCATTATTAGATCCCACGGAAATCTTAAGTGGTGCATGTCACAATAAAAATAATTAAAGATTCCCGCACAACTCCTCAACACAAAAAAAACCTTGATAATAGAAATGGCAAGTATGAGATATTTCTTTCTTGAAATGTTTTTTTATTAAAATCAAGAAAATAATTACAATGCACTCACTATACCTACCCTACATCACTTTTTGAATTACTTTACAATGGGGTCTAACTGCCACTCCTCGCTAAATACACCCTTATCGCACATGTAATTGAACATGAAGTTGGCACCATAAATGAAAAGAGAAGACGCCTTTAACCCAATCAAGCATCAAAGCGAAGTCAACTCAGCCATCATTATCTCTAAACTCTTATGAAATTCTATCTCCACAATTTGCTTCCATTGCGACACCACTGCTGAGAATTTTTATTTGGAACATGCAGATCTTGACGGCACCTATTTAGTTAATCAAATATGTTATTAAGGATAAAAATATTATCTTAAAAGATAAACATATTACCATATAATGGATTCAATTACTTAATAAGAACTTCTAAGGATGATGCGTCTTCAATGTACTAGAGATTCTTCCCTGAACTACATGGAGGGGTAGACTTAGATTTATTTTCTTGCAGGGTTTATAGTTCCATATAAGAGCAAGCTCTATAGTTAATTATATCTTAGGAATGAAGGATCTCTTCCTAAGAATACTCTCAATTAAAGAAATAAAATTTTATTCTATGGATTTCAAAGATTGTCTTAAGAGAATAGTTAATTTAGAAATTCAACAGGGAATGCTTCAAAGGGGAAAGAGTTCTTTTCAAAGGCCAATCGACAATAAATAGGAAATTTTTTTAGATATTGGCAAGCCGGTAACATTTCAACTATCATATTATTGGGCTTTATAAATTTGAGATTGAATTTATTATGATTTGAATTAATATTTTATTAGAAATTTAGGACTTAGATTCTAGTATAACATGAGTACCGAAATACCTAGTGGTTGAAAATTTATTTTAGTAGGATGCTTCAAACTAAGTTTACAAATACTTCTGATATAAGTTAGAGGCTCGACCTAATTTAAATTTTAGAAATTATTGGTTCTTTCTCTCACTTGAGAAAATGAACATATCCTTGACTCTTTTGGACTTATAACCCTAAAAGGGTTGCCACTTAACACTACCTAAGATATTTTGAAAATCACGAATCTGGTCTTATGTATGCAAGATGGTAGGTTGTTGCATTTATGAATGGAAGCTAAGAGCCTAACTCACTCCCTAACCCCAAAATAATGTTTTTCATATTATGCACCTAACTATTATAATAAATTTCATCTTTTATGTATTTTGACTCATGATTCATTTTAAGGCTTAGGAATGCAGTTTATGCTTACAATAATATGCAATTAGAAGCGTCATAAACCAAATCAAGAAGAGAAGGCACACTTACATTAAGAAGGGTGGCCATCCTCATAGGTTAGATGCCTCTTATGTGCAATGGGTGAAGCGCCTAATTCAAGAGGAACGAATAATATTATCATGTTTCGCAAAAGCTAATTATTTCTAGCTACTTTTAAATTGTACCTAAGGATTTTATTAAAGTGTGGTTATAAGTTTCTTTATTTTATGTTTGAGTTGTTTAAGTTTAATTGGGGTAGAAAATTTAACTTTTCCTAAGAGCCTAACATTACATACATTTCATCATAGAAACACACCACAAAAAGAAACCTAAAAAAGCAGGTAATTTTTATTGCACACCAAAAATAAATCAAACTAAATTAATAAATAGAACAGGCCAATGCCGCAAAGTACCGTTGTACACCCTAGAAGAAAGAAAAAATGGGCAACTGAGCTCTACCCTTATACAGCCCGGTCTATAATTAAAAATTTGATCTATAGGGTTTCTTCTAAGATCGTCACCTTCTTTAAGGACTTCCATGGGCTTTATAGGGGACCACTAACTGGTAAAATCAGCTCCTGCTATTCCTAGACTCTATTGATCCTAACCTAATTTTAGACAAATTATATTTTAAAATATTAAAATAAATTCCTAATCCCTATAAAAGAAATGTTAGGAATTACATATAGCACACCTAATTTATATTTCAAACATACGGGCTTAACATTAGTTATTTGTCAAGCTCACCTATCATATTGGGCTATGCTTAGGGACTTAAGCATACCCGCAAGCAAATAATATTTATTATATTTTTTTTATTACAATGATCCCTTTAAGCACAGCCCCCTATAGAAAATAGTGTTAGCCTAACAAGAATGCTTTATCATCCAAACTAGTGGGCAAACAATTAACCATCCAGTCTAAAATATTACACCACAAAATAAAATTATTTCACATCATAGATCGTTGGCCTAACCTAAGTCTAAGATCAGTGGCTTAATAATCTAGTGTGTGAGAAAGGGGTTTGTGTGATATGACTTTACTAGGCCTTTTAAGTTCAAGTTTGATTTAATTTAAAATTTAATTTTTTACTTTTCATAATTTTACTTTGTAAGTATGTGTCATTGTTAAACCAAAAGTTCATGGTATCAAGATCTACTTCGAGCCAATAGTCCCACGACCTCGGGTATCCAGACTATATACCATATGATAGTTATGAAAATTTTATTTTTATTTTTATTTGATTTCTTTTATTTTATTCTTAAAATGTGTTCAATTTGTCATTGGGTGATTTCAATTTATGTGATTTAATTGATTTATGAGTATATTTCTATTTTAAGTTTAATTTTTTGTTGAGGTTGAAATTTAGGTTTTAAAGAATAAAGAATAAAATAAATTTACTTTGGATAGAACCCATTCTATTCAATCATCCTAAATCCTATTAGAATAAAATTTTTATCTATTTTAAAGGTCAAACTAAGATTCTAAATATCTTAATTAACCTATTTTGAGTTCATTTAAAAAATTTATTTTAAGTTGGGCTAATTCGAATCTAGATCGATTTTTATGTGATTTGACTATGATTTAAATTCTTAATTAGTGTTTAGTTCTTAAGTTTCATCTAATATTTATGAAAATTTGTTTAAAGATTCTGTACTCCTTTCATATGAGTTTTATTGATTAATACATCTTGACTTAACTAATTAAGAATTTATTATTTAAATGATTATCTTTTAATTTGATCAATGTTTAATTCTTCTTTAGAAATTTGATTTTAAATAGGATTAAGATTTATTCTTCTTTCATTTCTTTTAATTTGATTATTATTTCTTAATTAAGATTTAATGTGTTTCTTTAAATCTTAACTAAAAGTTTAATCATTCATTATTATAATATTTGGTTTAATATTTATATAATTTGATTTGGTTTCAAGTATTTTCATTCATTTATACTTTATATTTTTTTTTAAAAATTTTTTAGGATATGTACAATTTTATGACTTAGATATATATTTAATCTTTTATGTTATAATCATTTCATCTATTTGATTTGAATTGATATTATTCATTTGATTCATTAATGTTTATTATTAGCTTGAATGAACTAATTTAATTCTTTATTTTTATTTATTTTAAAATTAATTTAAAGGTTTTGGTTTTATCATTTGAATGATTTATCATATTTTATTTTCATAACTTAAGATGATTCATTAATTTATATATTTTTATTTCATCATTTAAGTTAATTACAATGGAATTTTATATGTTAAAATATCATTATTTAATTAAATCTCTCAAAATAAATATTTATTTATCAACTTCAATCTAATAAACTTAGGAAATGAACCACTTTAGGCACCAAACCTAGCAGGCCATTCCAAACTTTTAGGTTATTTAGGTTTAATTGATTTGATTAATCATTTATTTCCTCTTTTTTATGATTTAGAATTATATTATTCATTAACTTAAATGGGTTTAAGTCATTTTCAAATTAATGAATTCTATATTTAGATATGAAATTCAAAGGTTGATTAGTTTTGAATGATTAATTGATTTATTATGAATTTATCAAATTGATAACATAAAATTTAATTTAATTTATATTTTTAATCATTTCATTAAATCCTAAGTGCATACTCAATTAAATTCTTTAGCTTCAGAAGGTTAGAAAATTTTTTGAGTGTTATGATGTTAATGGAAATGATTTAGATTGATTTCACAAATATTTATAATTTTATAATTTTTTATTTATAATTTCATCTAAATTGACCTAGGGATTAGAAATTAAACAACTTCTAATCTAGTTATCATTTGGCCTTGAAATTTTTATGATGAGTGGGGTTCCTTGCCAATTTAAGTTCACTAAATTTTTATCTTAATCAAAGTGTTATTTAGGACTAATTAAAATTTTAATTATTTTAATAAAATCTAAATTATGCCTTAATCTTTAGAAATTAATTTGGGGTTTTAATTTTTTAAATTCCCCTATAGAAGATGAACCCATAGAGGGTTTATTTAAATTTTTTGGAGTTTGGTTAATTTATTATGATTTTTAAAAGTTCAGATTAGTTAATTGAATTTATTTATTTATTTAATCCCTAATTAAGGTCATTTTGTGGATTATGAGGTTTCAGTGAATGTTAATGTTGTTCTTAAAATTTATTGGTATTCATTATGATGATTTACGTTAATTTCATAATTTTCTTGATTTAATATTAATTTATTTCATTAAATTAAGGGTTTAATCCTAAAACATTTATCTAATGTGTCTTTTAACCTTAATTTCAATTACTCAACATTTGAAATTTATTAGATTAGTGGTTTGAGTTTAATTTGGGTTTGATTATTTTTAATTAAACCTAATTTAATCCAAAAATATTTAATAAAAATTAATGATTTTTGGTTTATTAGATTCTTCTCACTGAGAAGAATTCATAAATTTTTTATTTATATTTTTTGGTTAAGTATTTTATTTTTTATAATTTTTTGAAATTTTAAAGATTTTTTAATAATTTTTTAAATCGAGAAAATTAGGATTTTCTTTTCAAAATGCTTAGCACGATGTGGCACTAACATGGCACTACTTTACACTCAGTAGCCCATGATTCATCCAAATGGGATCCACATGGATCCGACATTATTATAGGTCACTCGGGATTAATCTGGATCATCCGATCATGAATCAGATGGTCCTGAATAAATCTCACTTTTCTTAAGAAATTTAAGTCAAACTATGCAACTAGATCAGAGCCATCCTTTCAAAATAGAAGGAACGGATAGCTCAAATTCATCTCTGTTCTTGCCAGTGAGAACCACTGACATACCACATTTAAGTGTTAAAATATAGTGATATGGAGAGAACTTTAATGAATTATCGATTGCAAATTCATCTAGACCTCATTTGGAATGCATCTATATGGTTTGATCTCACTTCAGATCAACTTCCATTCACAAAGGACTAAACCGAAATGCAATAGCATCGACTTTGGAGCATATCTTGCTAGCGTCGATCTTCGACGATGGAAACACTTCAAACATGTTCGTTGGGATGTGGTGAATCTCCGGAGAGAGGAATTGATTTTCCTCCTCTCCAAGCACTATAGAAGCCAAGTTCCACTCATTCGCCGGCAGGTTTGGGTGAATTCTGGCTTGCCAATGGCATGGAAATCTGAGAAGGAGTTGGTTCTTCTTTGTTTCACTCGGTGAACGTGTGTGTGATGTTAAAATGGAAATAAAAGGTCTCTCTCTCCTTTCCATGCTTGGTTGTGAGCTATATACAATGAGAAAAGTAAATTAGAATTGGCCATGCTGATTGCCACCCTTGGACTCTTCCTAAAATGATGGTTACTTGATTAGGAATGAGTTTTGGTCAGTTAGATGAGGAATGAGAAGGATATGGAGGAAGAGAGATTGAGTTTAGCTTCTTATGCATGAATTTTGGTTTATCTTTCTTCCTATAGCATATTTCCTTATCTTTGGAATTTCTTAGCTTTATGACACCACCTTAATTCTTCTTAGATTGCTGGCTGACTGCCTAAATCAAACTCAAAATGGGCCATGAGTCAAACAAGCTCATTTGAATTAGGTTTGGGCTTAGCTGTCTTAAGTTGATACTTTTATGTTTGATTTAATCTAGATTGAATTATGTTAAATTCACTTAATGGATTGATATTAAATGATGATTGCAATTGTTGTTGATTTTTTTAATGATTTCAAGTTCAATTGATCCATTTCACATAGAGTTTTAATTTGATTCAAGCAATTTGACCCACAATTAGGTCAAATGATCAATTTGACTCAATTAAAATATATTTGGCTTTCAATTGTAATTAACCAAGTGTTTGAGATTATTTAAATCAATTAATTTTATTTCATTTGAGGTTAATTTTGAATTCAAACCCACTTTGACTCAATTTGGGCTTAATGGGTCAATATGGGTTTAATTAGGTCAACTGATCAAATTGATCAAATTAAACTTAATAATTGGTTGAATTATATTTAATGATGATTTTCAAATAATTTTAGATATTTAATTTGAGTTGATTTTAACTTAGGGTTTGTTTGGAGTGCTTTTGAAAAAGTTGTAAAAGTTGTGGAAAATAATTTTTTGAAAAAATTTGTTGTGTGTTCTGAAATATTTTTCTTTTCAGCACTCTAACTTTGTGATTCTCAAAATATTTTTTTTCATCACAAAACTTTCTAAAAAAAATAGCCAAAAAGTTGGTAGCCAAATAAAGCTGCTTTGCTTTATGGCTGCTTTCTGAAAAAACAAAGTAGCTAGAAAGCTATCCCTAATGCACCCTTAACTTGAATTTATGTTCAATAGGGTCTATTTAGGTTTATTTAGATCAAGTGATCTAATTAACCCAATTAAGACCTTATTGAATTTAGATTTGTTTAGATTAATATTTAGACAAGTTCATTTGATGATTTTGAGCCTTTAGAATGATTTAATTTGGTCAAATTTGGTGGGTTAACTTTTGATTTGGGTGGGACCCACATAAGTCAACTCTTTGTCAAATGATTGACCATCTTCAACCTTCATTTGAATTTAGTTTTGAATATATTCATGTTCATGTAGTGACTTCATGCTTTTTATTTGATTTAATTTTAATTTATTTTAATTTTATTTGAATTTTTTTGGGTTTAATTAATTTTGAGCTTAAGTAAGATAATTGAGTTAACTACCTTAATTACTTTGATCTAAACTCAATTGGATTTAGATTTCAATTAGAATGTATTTGATTCAGTCATTTATTTAGATTTAAGTTTAGTTTGGTTCTACCTAATTCTATTAGGTTAGGTCAAACCCTAGAAGGATTTACTAGGACACTTAGTATAGTGTCCTAAGTGCCTAATCAAGAGGCTCCAAATCTAAGATTAGGTGTCCTAATTATTAATTTTAGAGATGTTATTAACCTCATCCAAAAATGAGGTCAACATCCACCTCTAGCATCAATCAAAGTTCACTTAACTCCCGCTTCAATGAGTTTAAGTTCTCATGCAAAAGTGTGAACCTTCTTTACAAGGCGATGGGCTCGAATGGGTTAACAAGTGCTTGTGACTCCCTCTCAGCATCCTCCCCCTCCGAATAAGAAGACTTGTTCCTCTCAGACTCGCCACTATCTCAATGAGCGGAATGAGGGAAACTTGCTAACATCTCTTGAATGTCATCTGAAGTGAAACTAGTTGCTTTGAATGGATGATAAGGCAAGTGCCATAGTTGGTGTTCCCTATAAAACCAAGCCCTCTCCCAAGGTAAGACTAGACATCACTATGTTAATGCATTGAGAAATTAGATCCTCCCTTGAATAATAAGAAATGAATTTGTAAAATATAGACAATCTGATTTCGATGAATTGATTAGCTAAGAGTAACTTCCTTGGAAAAAGAAGCCACTACTCAAGCAAATGAACTTTCTTGCCACACAAATGCTGACTTAGAAACTTGCCCATAGTAAGATGAATCATTTTTTAAAGCTACCAAGAGAATCAAGAGAGATAATCTGAGGATAGTGAGTGTCATCATCTCCTTCCATATATACTTGCACATTCATCATGCTAAACCATAATAATAAGAAAAAAACTAAAATGTAATATTAAGAAAGACCTAAGAAGCAAATAAAATGGGTCCTACCTCGATGAGACATTCCTCCACACCTTTTCGCAGAAGGTCCTTGATAGCCTGCTTATCATGACTTTTCTACTTAGAACAAAGGGGGAGTTATCTTTCCCATCTTAAATACTTGCCACCATCATTGCAAGGTGAACAAAATGAAGCTCGGCCTAATTTGACAATGGAAAATCTGAGATGTACTAATTCTTTCTCACCTAAGAATTATAGAATATCCTTACACTTTTGGATTTATGACTCACCTGGTTGGTGCCAGCTAACATGTCCTATGAATAAAAATAATGAGTATAATATTTATGAAATGCAAGATGGTTTAAGTTATTATCGATTAAAAAAGAAAGTAAGAACTTATATTCACTCCCTAATCCTAAGATCATGAGTGGTATGATATACTTTTAATTAATGCAATAATTTTTAAATATTTATATATTTTTGACACTTTCTTTTATTTTTACAATGAGATATAATTACAAATAAATTGTGGGTTAAATCAAAAGAGAAGACAAACATCTCTAAAATGGTGGTCATCCTCACGGTCAAATGTCATTTTATGTGCAATAGGAGAAGGGCCCAATTCAAGGAATGATGAAGAAATATGCAATCATGATTTCAAGTTCTAGGAGTTTCTAGTTACTTTTTTTATTTATCCATAAGATTTTAATTTTGTGAGGTTAGGAGTTGATTATTTTTATATTTAAATTATTTAATTAAGTTGAGTAGAAAATTTAATTTTATCTAAAGAGCTAACTGAATAGACTAGGCTTTCAAATCACATCGCAAAGTCATAGAAATAAACCTATAAAATATATGGCAGTCTATTACACACTCAAAATAAACACACCAGATAGAGAAAATTAATTAAAAGAAATGTCGTTATGGCCGCATTTCTCTATACACCAAAAAAAAATGGACAATTGAGCACCCTTATATAGCCTAGCCTAGAACTAAAATTTTTTATCTATGGTGGGTCTTCACTTTACTTTTCTTATTTTGGATCATCTCCTTCTTAATGATCTCCTCCTTAGGCTCCATAAGGGACTACCAAGTGATCAATCTGCTCTTACTTGGTTTGGTTAGGTTTGGCTTATTTAGACTCTTATGGGTCAATTTGGGTTCAATTGATTAGGTTGACCAATTGACCAAATTGAGCTAAATGAGCTATTGAATTATATTCCAATGATGATTTATAATGTGCTGGTGCAATTGGTCTGATTTAATTTGGATTATATTTCAATTTGGCTCATGGATTCATATATGTCAAATGGGTTAAGTTTACCGATTTAGTCAAATTGACCAAATTGGGTACAATTAAGTATTCGATCATGTTTGTTTGTCATTTTGGAATTGATTGCAAGCTTTGATTTGATCTAATTTTGTTGGAACAAAGTTTGGTTAAATTTGGCCCTTTAGGCTAAATTGGGTCAAATTCGATTGGGTTAAATTGGCTCAATTATGCTCAAATGGTGTTGGGTGATGATCAAAAGTCATCTTAGGATTGATTGTAACAATTGGTTTGGTCAAATTTAGATTGGATCAAGATTTGGTTCAATTTGACCCATTAGGTCAAATTAGGTCAAATGTGATTAAGTGAATCAATTAGCTCAATTGGCTTACTTGGCTTCAATTGGGAGTTAGAATATGATCAATTATTGATTGAAAGTGATTGTAGAGATTGATTTGGTTTGAATTGGATAGATTTGATTTCTAACCCAATTTGGCCCTTTAGGTCAAATTGGGCTAAGTTGGGTTGGATGATTCAATTAACTAAATTAGATTATAATTAATCATAAGGAATGTTCAATTGAATAATTGGAGTGATTGTAAAGCTTTGGGATGACTTAATTTGGCTTACTTCAAGTTAGATTTGATTTTGGCCCTATAGAATTCAATTTGGGCTAGGTGAGCCAATTAGCTAAATTGAGTTCTACTAAGGCTTCAATCAAATTTAATTAAGACTTTGGTGGGTTCATGTAGGTTCAATTTCAAGTGATTTGGGTTAATTTTAGATTTAGCCTCTTTAAGGCCAAATTGGTCAAATTAGGTCAACATGATCAATTGGTCAGATTGGGTATAGTTTGGATAGGTTTGAGATTTTGGCTAGCATACAATCAATTGGTTTGATATGAGTTTAGTTTGAGATCATGGTGTCATTGGGTCCCACCAAGTTCTAATTCAAGGTCTAGCTAGGGTCGAGCCATGTGAGCCATCTAGACTTTGAGTTAGTGTTCTCCTAGCCATTCGAAGTGTCTTAACCGTAAGTATGGAAAACCTTAGTGCCTACATCAAAACTTAGGACTAAGAAGATGATTATCAACCTCACTAAAAGTGAGATCAAATGTGTTGTGTTGCTTTGATTATTTTTGTAAGAATAAGATAGAAATATTTGCTTGAAAGTGCTTAATGTGTGATCATTGCTTTTACTTTATACGGTTCATACGTTAGAATATAAATATTTTATGTTATTAATATATGATGTATTTTTGTCATATAATATTTCCATTGTGATATGATGGCTCCATTTAGTTTAGGATGTTTTCTTTATTTCATTTCCCCTTAAGAATTTTGCATGTGAAAATAAAGTATATGCTAAGTTTATTAACCTAGTACAAGTCAATCCAATCCTAACTAAAGACATATAATTTGAGCTAAAAGCAAGGACCAAGAGCAGAGGAAACTAAACTTATATTTTATTATTAAAATTTATTCAAGCTTATTGGGTGGGACTTGGCTTACCCTTTTTATTTTCATTCTGGATATTTATAAGCAAGTTATCCAATTGCATTAGCATGTTACCTAATTTATATAGCCACCATAGCACAATGACTTATTTATGATTTGTTATGTTTGCTTGATATTATTTGCTTTATTCCTATATTGTGATTGTCTAAAATTATAACTGATTACTCACTCAGATCATCAGCTCTAATAAAACCTCAAACAACTTAAATTAATTAAAAAATATTTTAAAATTAAATTAAGCTCTCTTTAGTAAAATATTTTAATTCCTCTTGCTCTCTATGAGGTATAACTAGCAATCTAAACCCCAAAGCATTGGTGCACATTCATAACATAGACATGTCAAACATTCATTAAAAGTCTTCACAAAAAGATAAGTAACTTGCATTGCATTCTATATCCCTTAGGATAGAGCTTTTGGTAGGCACTAGTTTAATTATGCCTAAAGAGTCTTAGTAGTTTAGTAGTAGCTTCCTAACCTAAATATGATTTTAAGTGCATAGTAGACTAGCACTAGTTATAACTTGCAGTATCTCATTTCATCTCTCTTTGTAGGCATTTCTCTACCTATGTAGTGATCATATGTCCATAATCTTTCTAATCATTTCCTTAAGAAAATATCTATGTAGGATCTCTTGAATTTTATTTTCCTGATTTAAAGTTATAAGGCTAACTCTAGATGATGCAATTCATGATAGTTGATGGAGTGCCTCACGACTTAGATGTTTGACTACGTTCCCAAGCTAAATGACTTTGGACTTGACAACATGAGTTGATAGAACCATGGAATCTGCACTAATTCCTTTCTACATTTTCCTTGATATCTTTCTCTTAGCCATTTAAACTTCAATATAGTGTACTCTTTTTGTTGAGTCTTTTGTTAATTCAATAATTATTATCATGCAGGCTTTTAATATAGTTGCTTCCTCCCTTACTTACATTGATTCACCCTTTGCCTTGTGGGTTAACGCTCGATACATATCATCTTATTGTGACAAAAATTATTCAATTATGAACCCTCCTTATTAAACCCTTATGAAAACAAAGTCAAACTGAAGGCATGTTCCATTTATCAAGAGTTTCTCTTAGAGGCATCCTCAAGTGTAATTAACTAAGGGGAGCCTAATCTCTCTGGGAGATTGGATAACACACATTCTATTGATTTTTATAAATTAACTTGATGCTATGTCTATGAATGAATATTTATTATGAGTTTAGATGAAAGATAGAAATCTCACCTAGATTTACTTTTCATCTCATCTTATGTAATATTTCATTTGAAGATTCTATTATCTTGTTAATATATTTTTCTCCACCTAAAATAGATTAGCACTCCCGGTGAGACTTGATATCTCTCTCTCTCTCTCTCTCTCTCTCTCTCTCTTTCTCTCTCTCTCCATATTTATAAACACAATTGAGTATGATTTATGTCCACACCTATTCTTTTAGTTGTATTAATTTTGACTTGGTAGTCATAACTACAATTACTTATCTATGAATAATAAAAACTTACTCAACCAAAAAAAATATACTTTTCAAGATACTTCAACCCCCATAATCATCTATCGGTAAACTATGTCTTAATACAATGTTGGGTAAATTGTGCATGCAAAATTACATTATTGATTAAATAAAAAAGTGAGAATAGAGTATTATTCTCTTAATGATTGAATACCAAGTATTGAAATTGGATTGATTATCAATTATTTGGAATGATGAAAATGGGATACCAAAGAAAAAACTATAGTTACTTTATCGGGGTGATCTCAATGTAATTAAGCTTAGGGATTGAGTTTTACCATTGTTGATTTGTAATGTTAAGATTTCAGCAAAGTAGGAGTTGACTTTTATTGAAGTTTGATCAAGGTGGCTACTACCTTTCTATCGAAAGCCTAGGTCCTCATTTTTCTTGTATAACCTACCTCTTCATGAGAAATTAAGTGCAAAAAAGTCGGCCAAAACTTTTTAGATTTTAATAAGAACTTAACCAACATTGTCTTTGATTTACGACCTATCACAGCGCAAAGCGTCGATTTTTCACCTCTCAATTTCAAATGGATTCCTAATCTATTAAAATTGATGTTCAATTCAATAAGTGATAAATTTCAAAACAAAATACATAATAATTAAGAGAAATAAAACTTTAAAATTTTATTAAATTAAAACAAATACAAATACAATATGTTTAACACCCAACCGATAAATGATTACTATATGAACGTGTTTATAATAAAGAAGGACAAATAAAAGAGAAACTTAAGTGAAGAAGCTCTCAATCAAAAGCTTTATGGAGAAACTAAAGTGGAAAAGCTAAAACAGTTCTCCTATCATACCCTTTGATTTAAAAAATTTGTTGGAGGTTTTGAATCCACTTGTTGTTGCAACCCATATCTCATTGGAGGATCCAAATTTTAAGGGTTTTCTACTGATAGCCCAAGCTGCCAATTTTCAGGAGAGTTATGCCGCACTCACCATGCTGAAAGTCAAAGGATCATAATCTTCAAAGTTTGAAGAGAATGGGCGGAGGCAGAAGGAGAATTTTCCTAATATTTTCTTATAATTTATTCTAAATATGATTATATTTCCATTCCATTTCAAGTGTTATTACAAGTTTACAACCACGCATGCTGTACATGGAGAAGAAGGAAAAAAAAATTATTAAACTATAAATATTGAATTAAAATTAATTTATAAACTTAATCAACTAAACAATTCATAAATTTTCAAAAGAGATTAAGTTCATCCTAATAAGCTCATATTTTAAATATTGTTATGATTTAGGAATAATGAATTTCCATTTATATAAAAATTATTTTTTTATATTATATATTATTTTGCCAAAACTTTATTTCAAAAGCTTGACAGTCTTTTTTAGGCATTCATGAAGCATTTCTACTTTTTTTTTCATAATCTTTTCAATCGATAAAAATAATGCATGCAAATGGTTTAGGTGAAATTACCATTTTGCCTTTAATCCATTCACCTGACTTTCATGCTTTTTATCATGTTTATAACATCAATCCATGTTTATCTAGTCAATTATCATTTTACCGCCAAGATTTGTATGTTCTTTAACTTCAATTAAGAGTATTTAAAAGTTATGTTTTAACTAGATGATCATGTCATCTTGTTATATTAGCCTATTAAGAAGCATTATAAGCGTAAAATGGTAAGTTCACTCTTACATGAGTGAAATTATTATTTTAACTTTATATATATCTTGCCTAAATGTGTTGTTTGAGGTGAGCAAAACATTTTAAACTATCTTAATATAGCCACTAGCTTATTGTTGGAGCCATTAGTTCATTCATATGGAGTTAGTGTTTCTTTTATAGCAAAATGATCACCTTGCACTTAATACCTCAATACTTAATATATTTTTCATAAGTTTTATGAATATATATATGTATGTATATATATACATCTGTTTGTATATGTGTGTATATGTATATGTGTGTATATATATACCTCAATACTTAATAGATATATATCTATGTGTATATGTGTGCGTGCGCATGCACGCGCGCCAGCACGTGCGCATCATATACAACATATGTATTTGAAGTCATAATACCCTTGGCTTGAGAATTTCACTTGGAGATATTTGATTAATTAAATTAAGAATTGATATGACACTGAAAATTCTACTAGTCGAAGCACGAATCTTGATGTCAAAAGAAAGTTGATCATCAGTTGAAACTAGTCGAGATCAAGCACTTAAGATATCGTTGGAAACTTTGGGATATCGCTTTCCATATAGCTCTCAAACATGAAGTGTTCTGATCAAATCGGCGTCTAATGCGGATCTAACAAGCCCGATCTCATAATTCGACATTTGAGCATTCAAATACTTAAAATATATCAAATGATTAAAGGAATCATTTTGAGCCGTCCGATGGAGAAGTGGTTCAATTTTTTATTTATTCTGAGAGCGTCCTCCTCTCTATAAATAGCCTCATTTCGTATGAAGAGGCCAAGCGAAGAGAGAGAAACGTAAAACGAAAATCCTCCGAGCATAATTACCACTCTGACGGCACCGTTGTTACCGTATACTCACCGTCGGCCATACCGTGATCTTGCCGTCATCTCTGCCGTCGTCATTTCTTGTCCCCTCACGACCCTCATCGCCGGTCATCGACATCAACCATCGTCGCCGGTCATTATTGCACCATGGCGCCATCACGCTCATTTAGGTCACCGCCGCCGATCCTCGCCGACCATCTTCGTCGGTCTCCATCATGACGACCTTCATCGTCAGTGGCCATCCCCATTGCCATCTCTACCTACACTTGCGTGACTATATGACGTTGTTGTCCGATTTTGGGATTCCATTGTCGACCCTTCTCATATACTGATTTTGTAATCCTTATCGGAAAAGTTGTACTCGAAAATAAATATATAGTGTAAAGCTTTTCTTTGAAATTTGGTATTGATTTCCTTTGTTTGAGATTTTTCACGTAAAGTGCAGTTTTCTTGTTGTCTTTAAATACATGTTTGTGTCTTTGGATTTCAACAAGGCTAAGGCATAAACTTTCACTCTACCACAATGATTTTCCGCACACAGGTTTGGCGTAGATCGTGAAATGATTCTCATTATTTCATCTTGTATGGCGACTAAGTTTCCTAACAAGATCAAAACCACCAGCGAGGTGAAGCATTTCAAGCTTTTAAAGAGCATATAAGAAGAATGAAGATTCATCAAACTTCAATCCTTCAACTTTTGTTGAAAACTGAGGGGCAACTCTTAATCTCAGAAGATTGCCCATGTTAATATGGTAAGTATCTAATCGATTATCATCCCAAGAAACAAGTCAAAGTTGGAGGATATTTCAACATTGAGAAAAGATATAACTTTGCAAATTATGATTTTCCAATCATACTAATGGAAAAAGACCAGGTTAAGGAGCAACTTTGGCTACAACTAAAATGAATGTTTTGATTAGGCATCTTCCATACATGTTAGCGTCATTGAGCAAGACTACAAACAACCTGGATAGGTCAAAGGGTGGACTTCCACGACTCTTGCACAGTTAACGTCGTGGTGCATCACAAAATCTGGATGGGTCAAAATTCTCAACGGATTCAATTCAACCTCTTCCATACAGGTTAACGTCATCGAGCGAAGACTCGACAACAACCTCGGATAAGTCAAAAATCTCGGTGATTCAACCTCTTCCATGCAGGTTAACGTCGTATCACCAACAAATAACCGCCGGATGGGTCAAAATTCTCAGCAGTTCAATTGACCTCTTCCATGCAGTTAACGTCGTGGTCGCTCGACAAACAACCCGGATGGGTCAAAAAATTCTCGGATTCAATTCCTCTTATACGCGTCGTGAGTAACACTCAAACAACCTGTTAGGTTAAAGGTCGCGGTGGTTCCTTACCCTCTTACGCCGTTCGTCAGTAAACTCGACAAATAACAGATAGGCAAAAGGTCCTTTGGACTTCCAACATCTTCCAAGGTTCGTATAACACAGCAAACAACGATGTATAAAAAATCCTCAAGATTCAATTCGACCTCTTCCATACAGTTCTTAAGCCGGATAACTTTGACAAATAACCGGATGGGTCAAAATCCTCAATGGATTCAATTCAACCTCTTAGTTAAGCGTTAGAGTCGACCTGACAACAACAAGTAGGTTAAAGGTCGCGGTGGACTTCTATGACCTCTTCCACAGTGCGTCGAGTAACACTCGACAAACAACCTGGATAGGTCAAAAGGTCCTTGGTGGACTTCTGCGCCTCTTCCAGTTAACATCGTGGGTGCTCTAACAAATAACCCGGATGGATCAAAGATCGCCTCGGATTCAATTCTTCTTCCGCGAGTTAACGTCGCCGGGTAGCACTCGACAACACCGGATGGGTCAAAATCTCGGATTGATTCGACTTCTTTCATCTAGTCGGCGTCGGCGAGTACATCGATAATGGATAGGTCAAAAGATCCGGTGGACTTCCTGCGGCCTCCACGCGAGTTAACGTCGTGGTAACACGACAAACAACCGGATGGGTCAAAGATCCGGATTCAATTCCTCTTCCAAACGTCGAGTAGCACGAAACAACCTCGGATAGGTCAAAGATCCCGGCGGTTCCATTCAAATTCTTACATGAGTTCGTCTCGAGTCACACTGGTGACAAATAACTAGATATGTCAAAGATCCGGTGGACTTCTACGCGTCTTCCAGGTTAGCGTCGTGGGTAACCTCGACAAACGCCGATAGGTCAAGATCCTGCGATTGATTCAACCTCGACGGGTTAGCGTCGCATTGTAACTCGAACCTCGAAGATCTCGGCAATTAATTCAAATTCTTATACAGGTTAACGCATCGGTCATAATCGACAAATAACCTCGATAGTCAAAATCACCCTTATGCTGCCGTTGGGCATTGCAATCATCGTGCTCGGTCGTGATGCCGGCCGTCTCCACAAACTATGCGCCCGATTCGCATTGCCGGACCCCGTCGGCCGCCAGCCGTCGGGTCCATCGGCTACTGCTTCCGGTCCACCGCGCGTAGGCCATGGCCATTATCTCCGTAGTCACCACCATCATCGTCGGTCATCCAGCCGCTGACGCGCCGATGCTCAATCACCGTCGCCATTCGCCGTTGCCGCTGGTTTGCCGATACGATCATGCGTCACCGCCGCCGTTTGCAATCTTGCCGGTCACCTTTCGGTCATTCGCCAACCGCGTGATTCTGCCGTCGTCGATTCTTGCACTGCGCCACCATCGGTAGCGCCACGATGCGTCGGTCCGCGGTGTAACAGCGGTCACGGTTGCCGTAGACCATTGCCGGCTCATTGGTCACCCATCGTCGGCCCGTAAATTCACGCCGTTATGCGGGTCGACCACCGTCGACTCCGACCAGCGTCATCATGCACCACCCGTCGGTAGCCGTCAGCCGGTCGTCGCCGACCAGCATTCGCCGGTCCAGGTCGCGACCACGTCGGCAGATCCGCTGGCGCCATATCCGGTTGCCACCATCGTCGATTATTCTCGCGGACCGCATCCGCGGTCCACCGTGCCAGACCTATCGTGGCCACCATCGTCGGGCATCTTCGGGCATCGCGTGCCAGATCTCCGATTGCCTCGTTCGCGATGATCGCTCGGTTCCGACAAGGCGGTCGCCTCGAGAAAGCAGAACCTCGAGTATGAGCTACGGGCCTGATCGCCTCCAGAACTTCGGTCAGTGGAAGCGAGCGGTTCCTCTTTCGAGGAAAATCACCAGATGAACTACGGCCTGATGCCTCTCCCAGTCGGTGGGCGGTTGGCGCCTCTTTCGAGAAAACAACCTCGGACGTATGAAACGGCATTAATCGCCTCAACCGGTGGTCGACAGGCGGATTAATGCTCGAGGAAAATCGTATCGGTATGAAATACCGCGATGCCTCAGCCAGTCGAGAGGCGGTCAACGCCTCTTTCGAGGGAAAACCAGAGCGCTTATGAGCTACGGGCCGGTCGCCTCGTCGGTCAAAGCGATCAGCGCTCTTCGAGGAAAAGCAGCCTGTAGTATGAGCTATGGGCGATCACCTCAAACCGGTCGGTCAAAGAAGCGGTCAACGCCTCTTTCGAGAAACCGAGTCAGCTATGAGCTACGCCTTGATCACCCTCAACCCGGTCGGTCAAAGAGCAGGCGCCTCTTCGAGGAAAATGCTCGGCGTATGAACTCGGCCGGTGCCTCAGGGCGTCGGTCCGACAAGGCGGTTCTTCGAGGAAAGCGGGCCAGTATGAGCTGGGACGCCTCAAACCACCTCAAGAAGAAGAGAAGGTGTCTTCTCCTGCCACAGGGGTTTTATAGATCCTTATGGGGAAAGAGAATAAATTAAAAAAAACCCTCTCTTCATTATGACATTTAGTTTTTTAAAAAAACCCTCTATTCATTATGACACTTAATAATAAAAAAACCCTATATTCATTATGACATTTAATTAAAAAAAAAACTCTCTTTATTTTGACATTTAATTAGAAAAAAAACCGTCTCTTCATTATGACATTTATTTTTAAAAAAAACCCTTCTACTCATTATGACATTTAATTAAAAAAAATTGGATATTTTTGGATGAATTAGGATAATGTCATCCAAAAATAGGGAAGCGATATGACACGAAAATTACTAGTCCAAGCAAGAATCTTGATGTCAAAAGCAAGTTGATCCTTGGCAATTAGATCAAGCACTTAAGATATCGTTGGAAACTTTGAGATATCGCTTAAATCCTTAAATAGCTCAAACATGGAGTGTTTATAAATCAAGCGTCAACAATGGGATCTAACAAGCCCAAGATCTCATAATTCTGACTTCATTTGAGCATTCAAATACTTAAAATACATCAAATGATTAAAAGAATCATTTTGAGCCGTTCGATGGAGAGGAGTGGTTGAATTTTCCATTTATTTACAGGCGTCCTCCTCCGATCTATAAATAGCCTCATTCTCATGAGGAAAGGCCAAACAGAGAGAGGAGAGCTCTAAAGCTTGAAAATCCTCAGGCATAATCGTGTCACCACTTACTCAGCGGTCTAACCACCCCGTTGGTTACTGCACCACCTGCGCCGGCCGCCATCGTCGCATACCGTGATCCTTGCATCGATCAATCTCATCGCCGGTCGTCATAGCGACCACTCTGGCCCGCCGCCGTCATGGTATCGTCGTCGATGCCGGATCGCCCACGCAGGTCGCGCCATCGACTATCGTCGGTCATCGCCACGTCCTCATCTTTGTCGGTCTCCATCATGACCCTTCATTCCATTATTTATTCGCATAATCTCGGCCAGCAACTTCCGACTATATGGTTGTTGTCGATTTTGGGATTCCATTATCGCCTTCTCATAAACAATTTTGTAATCCGTTATGGAAAAGTTGTACTCAAAATAAATATAGTGGAAGCTTTTATTATTTGGCAGTGGTTTTCCTCGTTTTGAGGTTTTCCACGTAAAAATTCTAGAGTTTTCTTGTTCACTCATTAAATAATTGTTTGTGTGTTGGATTTCACAACAAGGCTAAGGCATAACTTTCACTCTACCACAACTGATTTTCCAGCACACAACAAGAATATTCCTAAATAAATTGATATTTGCTAAAAAAAACAATTTGATTATGATTTATCATTCTTTGCTTAACCATAAGAATACCAAATTATTTTTTTTTTCATATATATCATTCTTAATCAAGAATAATCTTTTATACTTGATTTGGTAATTTTAAAATTTTAAATTAATTTAATTCTATTAATTTTGATAAATTCTTAAATTATTATAATCCCTATTATATATCTATATATTATTTAATTTATTAATTAATACGTGGATGGATTTTAACTTTGACACTTAGCCTCATATTTGAATTTGAAGTTTTCCATGCAATCAATGCAATATATTAATTCTTAAATATAATTTAATGTTTTCAAAATTATAATTTGAAGATTTTTGAATTATTCAAAAAATTTTGGAAATACATAATTTCTAATATTACATTTGAAAATTTAAAGTTTTCAATTCAATATTTCATTTGATTTGGAGGACAAATCATAGCAAAAATCTCATCAGAACACAACACTGTGGATACATTAAACTATGAGTATATGGTCAACTACATTATCATGATAGTTTTTAATTAGAATAATTTGATTTCTACATTATCTAACATGAGGTTGATTATACAAATCAATCTTATACACATTGATATCTATGCACATAAATTGGTTGCCTATGTAGGTGAGCCAACTTAGTAGGAATACAAAGTCTAAAATAACCCTACACAACATCATTGGGCTTAAATTGTTTTCTAAATTATTTTAGTAGTTTGCATTATAAACATCATACATGTTGCCTTTTCTTTGAATTAATTTTGTAGTTTAGTACTGCACTCTTTACTAAGTTTTCAATATTTAACCAATCGATTTGATTTATGTATCCTTACTTACACAAGTCTATTTCTCTCAACCAACACTCTTTTTATCCCTTTATCCATGTCTACTTTACTACGAAAATATTATGGGCTAATCATACACATAGTGACTTAGTCCATTTATAATATAGTCACACTTTGATAACTAATCTGAATCTAATTTCATGAACTTAGACATCCATTGGACCTAGTCAATTTGAGTTTGATTAGCACATTCATGGTCAAATTCCCACCCAACTGAATTAGTTTGACAAATTTATTTCATAGTTTAGTCAAACATTATGACTGAACACTTTAGGTTACAAGTATACACATGTACTTGGTCACATTTCTTTTCTTGAATAGATGGTTTCTACTAAGCCCTACCCTGTAGTCTTAGATGATCAGGATATTTTTCTCAGTTATTGAGAACCTTGAATCCTGTATCTAATAAGTGATGGTTTCAATTATTTTATCAGATTCGTACATTTATAAGCATACTAAATAAGATAAGCACTTTAGGTTAAAATGCATCCTATGAAAGTAATAATAACTCTGATCGTAATTAATGAACTATAATTATTAGGTGATAGTTCATCTAATAATAAAAGTTTCTTAATCATGATCACACCTCATATGATCAATCCATAAACACAATTAGCTTAAAGCTTATCACTTTGATTTCCTATAAAAGTGATTGAATAATTGAAGTTCATAAATGACTTAGTTTTGGTAAGATATTAGGTCATATGAATCAACCCTACAATACATTGACATCCACACACTTAGGTGTGATGATAGTCTACAATCTTATAGTTGTATAGGAAAAGGATCATGTAGTTAGGCCATTTTGATGTGCAATCATTTTGACTGCTCCTGAACAGATTGCTAGTGTGCTACTATATTACAAGATTGATTGTTATGTTTATTGTGTGATATGTTGTGCCACTTTAATTTTTTTTGTTACACTAGGATAAAAATATTTTCTCACAAGTGCTTGACATATGACAATTACATTTACTTTCACTTTCATAAGGGTCGTACATCAAAATATAAATGCTACCATGTTATTAATTTGCAAAGTTATATTTTGTTGTGTGATGTTTCTGTTATGTTATGATGGCTCCATTTAATTTAGAGTACTTTTTTATACTACATTTCCCCTTTTAGAATTTTATATTAAAAAAAAGTATAATAGTTTAAGCTAGAAGAAAGGATCAAGAGTAGAGGGAAACTAAACATATATTTTATTATTGAAAATTATCCAAGCTTGTTAGGAAGAACTCAACTACCCCTTTTTGTTTCTTATTTTTTATTTTTTTAATGTAAAATCATATTACCTATTTTTTAGCCATCAACACAATCACTTATTTATATTTACTCTATTTATCTATTTTTATTTTATTTTTATGTATTTTATTATTCTTTTGTTGTGATTATTTGAGACTAAAACAATGTCACTAAGCTCATAGTATAAAAAACTTTCTACCAACTTTAATAAAATATTAAATAATTTAAATTTTATTAAATATATTTTTAAGTTAAAATTAAGGCTCTTTTTCGCCAAATATTTTAAATTACTCTTTTTTTCTTATATCTCTTGAAGGAGATACAAGATAGAGTTGATCAACGATTAAAAGTCCTAAGTGCTGGTGCACATTCATAGCATAACTAAGAGAAACATGCATTAGGAGTCTTCGCTTAAAGACAAACAAGATTCATTGCATGCCATATTCCTTAAGATAGAGATTTGGGTAGGCATTGGTTTAATTACATCTAAGGAGACCTATTACAATAGAAAGTGGCAGACTACCCAAATAGAATTGTAAGTCCAAAGTCAATTGGAACTAATTCTATATAACGGGCTATCTCATTTCCGCTCTTTCTGTGTCTACCTATGTAGAGATTTGCAAGGTATACATCTTTCCAACATTTTTCTTAAGAAAACATCTATATAGGATCTCTTGAATTTTTTTCTCTAATTTGAGATCATGAGGCTAACTCTTAATGATACATTTCATGGTTGCTGAAAAATTATTTGACGATTGGATTGGGTTGACTACCTTCCTAAGTTAAATGACTTTGAGTTTAACAACCTCGGATGGTGGATTTATAGAACCCGGACCAAGGTTATTTATCAATTTTTTTTCTCTTTTTCTTATCTATTTTCACTTTAGCCCATCATACACCTTGTTGGGTCTTTTAGGTGATTAAGTAATTACTTATGCTAAAGCTTTCCGTATATTGGGACATCATCATGCTTGGTTATAATGATTCATCCTTTATCTTGTGGATTGAAACCAAGTAAATATATCTCCCTATTATGACAATAATTATTGAATCATGAATCCTACTTGTCAAACCTATGAAAAAAAAGTCAAATGAAGCCGTCTTTCTACTTATGAAGAGTTTCTCTTGGAAGTGTCTTTAAGTGTAATTAACTAGAGGGAGCCTAGTCCTTCAAGAGATTGTGTAATCCATATTCTCTAAATTTGTTTGACTAACGTGATGATATATCTATGAATGAATATTTACAATGAGTTCAAATGAAAAATAGAAACCCCACTTGAATCATCTTCTTATCTCCTCTTGTGAAATATTTCATTTGAAGGCCCTATCATCATGATAGTATGTTTTTACTCGTAGAACCTAGATCATACCATTTTCTCCCAAATTTGCTCTAGACAATTCTCCACATAATTTTGCACATCTATGACTATATTTCACTCCTTCCTTACAATCTATATAAACTAATACCATAAATGCTGATCAGAACACTTATTGCTCCATCTTGAGTAATAAGCCTAATATTAATTTGAAATGAACCTAAAAGCAATAGCAAATTTATTATATCAACAAAGTTTCTTTTAGGGCTAATTTTAGATATCATATAATAGAGAAATTAACTTGAACACTTATTAATGCTACTCGCACTATATTTTTAGATGCAATATATTCAAGTCATCATAAATCATCTTTAAAATTAGTCCTAACAAAGCATGATCACTAAAGATGACTACTGAAATTGGTAGTTGAACTCAATGAATTTCATTCACACTAAGAATCATTATTAAAGCACATGCATTAGCTAATTTCTTTATCCACTTCACTATAGATGGTGTTGAATAAAAAGAAAATATAAGGGATGAATTATTGTGGATGCATTATAATGATGCGGCCTCTAGAACGGATACTTTTGGAATTAGGATAGTTCTAGAAATTCTTATAAGAATTAGTCTTCATCATTCAATAAAAAATTAATCAAGTATAAGGAATTAATAAATAGTTGGTGTAGTCACTGAAGAAGGAATTTTATGGGGATTCTACTCAATAATGTGGAACGGTAGTAAGAGTTTACCAAATCTCCTGTGAAGGTAGGCCACTAAGCTCCAACCAAGAGTTTCTACTCAAATTTCACATATCAAGAGTTTCCACTCAAAATCTCATAAAACAAAGCATCCACTTTTTTATTTCCACACTTACAAATGTTTAAACAACTTGCAAGACTCTTAAAGAGTGTGTCCCTTCGGAGTAACTCTCAATTAATTTTGAAAAAGTATTCAAAAAACTGAGCTAGCCAACTCATGATACCTAGGCTCCAAAAGCTTGTGCCTTAGTGTTGTCCTCCCAGTCTCTAAACACAAAGTACAGAGGCTGAGGCATCGAGGTACCGCAACACCAAATGATTAGTGCCTAGGCCCTATGATAACTATTACATACTAATACCTAATTTTGACCACAACACACATAAGACATCTCCTAATACAAATTAGAACACATAAAACACATATGATGACTCATAGGCCATGTCTTCTAGCTTGGGACTTTGTGGGAGGCCCTCTTCTTTCATTTCTTCATTCTGTGTTGTATCACTTGTTTGTGGTTTGTTGAAGGAATTGGCACCAAACACTTAATTATACACTCAAACTCCCACTTTTTCAATAATTACCTAAATGGGAAGTATGAATTCAAAGGACAAAATCTTTAGAAATACATACTCAAAGTCAAAGTTAAGATAAAAAAATAATACTTCAAATTTGAGAATATCTTGAGAAATCAAAATCAACTAGCTAACTTACACTCTAAAACTAGAACTCCTAATAAAAACAATTTTAGAGTCATAAAAGCTTAAGAGCAATTTTGGGTCACCTTTTTTTGTTTATATTTTAATTCAAAATGAAATATGTTTGATGATAATAAGTATTTTTTAAAAATACTCCAAACATTTAAAAGTAGTTGAATATTATTAGAAAATAATAATAATAATACTTTAAAATATAATAAATAAATATAATTTTAAAAATAATATATAAACAAAATAAAAAAATATAAACAAATTTAATCCCAAACAAGCCCTTAGTATTGAATAAGTTAAGATGATGAAAATTGATCAATAAGCTTAACCAAGTTTGATGAATCCAATAGTTGAATATTTGAAAATGGGAAACATTTTGGATATAATCAAGGATCTAAGATGGTTAAAATAAAGCCAACTTAATACTTGCTTATTAATGGTGAGGTATTAAGGAAGTTAGTGACATCAACTTATCTAGAGACATCACAAATATTTTGAAAGAGGTTCATTCAATACATTGTGAAAATCACTTAGGAGTCAAGTTATATCTAATAGAATTTTAAAGGTGGGGTACTTTTGTTCGACACTCAAAAAATATGCAAAGAAGGTTTTAAGAGTTGTCTTTAATGTAGAGAGATTGCTCCTATTTAGCTTCAATGATCACATAAATTATAGCTAATCATTAATCTCTTGTTATTTACTATTTAGGGAATGGATTTACTTGGAAAAAAACTTCTAAAGAATAGAGAAAGTTTGTTCTAGTTATGATTAACTATTTTATAAGATGAATTGAAGCCAAGACACTCACCAAAACAACATCATTAGACTAACATTATATGTTGGCACGACCTACCTATGGTAATCACTGAAAGCAATCCTCAATTGTCGAACAACAAACTTCAAGAATTTTGCTAAAGCCAAAAAAATTTACCCACATTTGCCTCAATCCATCATCCTTGAACAAATGTTCAAGTTGAAGCAGAAAAAAAAACTCATTCTCAACTTACATGAGAATCAAAGTTGAAGGTTTGAAAGGTAATTGAATTGAGGCCCTATTTTAAGCACCATTAAGTTGAGGCCCCATTTTAAGCATTATGGGCTCTAAGGATGACTTCATTATAAATAACAAGCTAGGCTCCCTTTGCATTAACCCATGGAACTAAGGCATTATTATAAGTGGAGTATAACTTGCATAATCACTATTTCCAATATAATAGAAGGTGAATTTAATGATTGAAAATATTTAAATAAGAAAGAATTGAAAATAATATCAAATCTATTAGAAGAGCTCATAATTTAGTTGTCTATGAAATATGAAGAAAAAAAGGGCAAATAAAATATTGCAATTCTAAAGTATAAGAAAAAAATTTAATATGAATGATTTTGTTTCTAAGAAAATTGAAGCACTTCTTGGTAATCTACATTCAACAAAACTAGTTCATCATGGGAAGGTCTATATATAGCAAACAAATAAGTTGGTCTAACATCTTATCAATTTCAAAAATATTCTAGCAAAGAAGTACCATGGACCTAGAGTGATAACAACAACAATGACAACAAGCTTTTATCCCACTGCATGGGATTGACTACATGAATCCTTCTGCTTTATTGTTCTATTAAGTGTCAAATTCTCATTTAAGTCTAATAAAATAAGATCTACTAAAAAGCTATGACACCCAAGAGGGAGGGTGAATTGGGTGATTAAAAATTTTCAAATGAAACTTAAGATTTCAATTTTGTAGAAAAGTTAGTTGCAAAAAGTATATGAATGATCATAATTAATGATCAAAGCAACCAACCAAACCAAATGTAGAAAAAATAAAATGCAAAAAAATAAATACGGGAAGCACAAATATTTTTAAATGGTTTAATCAAACCCTAAAAATTAGCTTACGTCCACACCCGATCACCTTGACTAAGAATTCACTAATCAAAATAAGATTACAACTACTTTCTTATACTTTCCTACTAGACAAGTACAGCTCCAACTCTGTACTTTCTTATAATGAGCAAGTACAATCTCAACACTATACTTTCCTATAATAGGCAAGTAAAACCCTAACAAAGTTCAAAAGAACAAGAAAAAGAAGATACAATTTGAATATCTAACTCTCAAATTTTAAAATAATTTTGCACTCAAATCCACTAAATAATATTAAAATAAATAAGATGGAAGAGCTTAAGCTTATATTTGTGTTCTATGAAAGTGAATGATTTTAAAAAATATCTTGAACACAAACTGTAAGAATGAAGTGAGATTTTTAAAACACTTGCACAAAATAATTTGCAAAGATCTTAAAACACTTGCACAAAAAGCAAGTAAAAAATATTTATAAAAGCCATTTAGAAATGATTTCAATTTGGTCTAACCAAAAAAAAGTCTTTCAAATCATTTTAAGGAACATGAAAAGAGATTAAGAGAATACTTTGACAATAAAGTATATGAATCTTTTTATTCAAATCGTGCTAATGAAAGCTAATGATTCAAAAGAACAAAGTGAAATAAATATTCTTACTTGTCCTTTCTGTGTATTCAATGAAAACAATGACTTGTAATTATCTTTCCAAAGCTTAAAAGAGGCTTGAAAGATGTTGGAGATGATCTCCACTTGAAGGTTGTTGAAGATGTGAGGAGAGGAGATGATCTTGTGCACTTCAATTCATGCAAACCTCAAGCAAGGTTTTGGCCAAGGTGGAATCAATCAAGAAGAAGAAAGCTTTAGAACTTTTGATCTAAGAAGCTCTCCAAGAATTCAAATGGCAAGGGTTAGACCTAAATGGAGAGAAGCAAGAGAGCAAGATGTTAGGGGCTACTCTTTTAATAGACTTTGAATAAAGTAGGGTTCAGCCAATGCATGAAGAAAATAAGAGGGAAAAAGTAGGTGGGAAAGCCAATAAGGAATGAATTTAATATTTGAAATTCAAACATAATGTAGGCTAATCACACATGAGAGAAGGAGGGATTGCTTAACATAATTAAGCAACACATGAATTAAATCTACCCATGCAAATTTTGACTAAGCAAAAAGAGGAGGGAAGAATGGTTAAGGTAAGCATTTTAAATTTTGATTTGATGATCACATGACAATAACTTGAATTCAAATAAAATTGTGATTAGTGTGGTTGGTCAAGGCTAAGAGAGGGAAAGAGGTGTATGCACTTAATATAAATGACTCAAATCCATTTAAGGAAATAATCAAACAAGGAAAGGATTTGAATAAATTCAATATAATTTGAATTTGAGTTTATCAAATGCATGGGACGACCAAGGATGATTCCAAAAAGGATTCAATCAAGAGAAATCAATTTAACTAAATTTGATTAAGATGAATTAAGGCAAGTAAAATAAAAACAACTAATAAAATAAATCAATAATATATAATGAGGGATTTCAGCCACTCTCATTCTAATGATGGATCTAATTTCAATCAATACAATCAATCACATGTAAATCATGGGAAATCAATTCAAGATACTTTTTGAAACATTTACATAATTTTGATTAATTAAATCAAATGAATATGGGCCAGCCAAAATAATTCTTAAAATGAAAAAAATAATTTTAGAAAATGCACTTAATTTAAGATCCAATGGAATTTGAATTTAAATCAAACTTAGATTAAGTTGATTAAATTCAAATATAATGAATTAAAATACATTATGGGTCAGCTACATTATGACATAAGAAGATATAACTTGTTTGAAAATAAATCATGGTAAATGCAATTTAAATTTCAAAAATACTTAAATTCAAAGATCAAATAAATATGAATTTAAAAAATAGGAAAAATAATATGACAATAATTTCAATAAATATCATAAGATTTATCAAGCCAAAATCCGTACAAAATTTATCCAAAAGAAAATTAGGAAGGGATTATTGGTAGGAGAGAGAAAATAAAGAATAAGAGATAGAAAAATAATAATTGGATAATGTAAGAATAATTTAATTCTCATGCTAACACAAATGGGTATTTAATAAGACCAAGTATTGAAATAACTTAATGAAGTGTGAAATAAATTCAACACATTTTAAAAAGTAATGGATAAGGCTAAATATCATTCAAGTGCTCAAATTATCTAAAAAGGATAATTCCAACAATAATTAAAAATATTATGCAAAATAAAATATAAAAAATATGCAAAAATTTAAATAAATAATATAGAAATATTTAAGACAATTTTTATATTATTGAGCTTTTATTTATCTTATTATTATAAAACTTAAGAAGATTCTCAAACAACCCTAATCCAAACTGATCTTAACTTTACAAATTTGGTATTGAGTATGGTGAGCTTCTTGAAGGACTTGAAATGAAACATTAATTCCATCCAATCATATATTTCTTATCATCAAAAGCAATTATAAAAGCAATGAGGCTCATGGAGTTAACAAGATTATTTTTATACAACCTAACCAAGTGTTCTTATGTCTACCTCTACCTTCGTTAACTTAGGTCAAATCTAATACATCTACTCTACTAACTCGGTCATCAGACAACTAGCATTTTTTGTCATCAAACCATCTAAGGCGACTCTCTCTAATCTTATCTTCCACTATAGCTACTCCAACATTTTCATGCTTATATTCATTTCGCATTTTGTCTCTAAGTGTAAAGCCACTGATCCTCCTAAACATTCTCATTTCTACAACACTAAATCTCATTTTTATGCTTCTTTTATTGATTGGCATTCTGCGCCATAAATCATTGCAGTTCTTACCACCATATTATAAAATTGTCCCTTAGGTCTATGTGATACTTTTCTATCACATAACAGGCCAGATGTATTCATCCACTTCGACCATCCAACTTGAATTCAACTAATAACATCCCCATCTATTTCACCATCATTTTGAATAATCAACCCAAGATATCTAAAACATTCACTCTTTCTAATGACTTGACCACCTAATGTCACAACCCCACCCCTAAATCTTTTACAACTAAAATTACACTCTATATATTTGATTTTAGATCTACTTAAATGAATGCCTTTAGACTCTATGATTGGCCTCCATAATTCATGTTTCTCCTGAACTCCATCTCTAATCTTATCAACAAGAAGAATATCATTAACAAAAATCATACACTTGGCATAAATCAAACTAGTTTTGAGAAATTTTTGTATCGCATCATAACCTATGTTCAGTTACTCTCTCCCATAATTTTAATATATGCCACATTAACTTAATTCCTCTATACCTTGCACAATTTCGTGCATCACTTTTATTCTTAAAAGTTAGAATCAACAAACTCTTTCTCCACTCACCAGACATCATTTTAGTCTTTAAGATAATATATAAAAGATCAGTAAGCTAAAAATTCATTGATCTCCTAGATATTTCCACACTTCTATTGGAATATCAAGTCCTACAGCTTTTTCACACTTCATTTTCTTTAAAGCTTCTTCAACTTCAATTTTACTAATATGATAATAAAAATATTCTCTATTTTCATTTAAAATACTAAGGTTGCTACACTTAATCATATTCTCATAACTTCCATTGAAAAGTTTATCAAAATAACTCATCCACCTATGTTCAATATCCTATTCTAAAAAACACATTTTATGGTTTACATCCTTAATGCTCTTAACTCGAACTAAATATTTACTTCAAATATCTTTTTTCTTGGCTAACTTATACAAATATCATTTACCCTCTTTAGTATCCAATCTATTATAAAAATCATTAGAAGCTAAATTCTTTATCATATATTATTTTCTTAGAATCTATATGGACTAATTTATATCTTCCCTATTTCTCTGAACTTTTACATCTAAACTACCTTTTATAACAAAGCTTTTTATTTTTTTTATATTTTTTCTTGCACATTTTTACTCTACCAAAAATTGTTTTTACTAAATAGAGCTTTTTGTTTGATTCTTTAAATACATTTTCTATAATTTATTTAATCACACTTATTATATTTTTTCACATAACATTAACTTCTCAAGAACATCCTAAATTCTAAGATCTTATAGCTTACTCTTAAAAATATTTCATTAATATTCTTTAAGACCCACCACCTTATTCCAAGATAATATTTTAATTTATTTTTCAACTTTTATACTCCCCCCACCCTTCATCTTAAAATCCAAAACTAATAGTTGATATTAGGTATTTAAACTTTTACCCAAAATGATCTTACAATCATTATAATCAAAATGATCAATTTTTTTTTTAACAAAAACTAATTAATCTATATTTTATTAGGTCCGTTCTTATAATTGATAATATGCCCATCTCTTTTCATAAATAATGTATTAATAATTATAAAATCATAAGCTAAAGTAAAATCCAATATGGTTTTATCTTTATCATTAACCACTCCAAATCCATGGTTACAATAAATATTTTTAAATTCTTCTACTACTCTATCAATATATCTATTTAAATCTTTTCTAATAAATACTCTTTCTTCAAAAGATATTCTTTGTATGAATCTCTCTTGATCAATCTACTTTTTTTACATCCAATCCTATTTGAGGATAAAAACTCTTAACATTAATAATCTCAGCATCAATAATAATCTTTAAAGTTGTAATTCTATCTTCAATCATATTACTTTTACAACATTATCTTTCAAACTCTTATCTATAATTACACCTACATCATTTATAGTATAAATCCTACATAAATATCAAAATTAAAACCTAAACTATGAATCTTCTTGGCTTTCTCACTATTTAGTTTCTTGAATAAATAATTTATCTTCATATGAATCATAATATTTATTAATTTCATTATTTTACCCGTAAGAGTACTTATATTCTAAATTATTATCCTAATTTTAATTTCACGGACTAATTTTTTTGGCTGCATCTGTCCATACTGTGGGACTTGCTTATTTAATAATGCACGATGTAACAACCCTTGCACTTTTACCAATATTTTAAAAATCAGATCGAACCAGTAGGTTAAATCATGAACCGGCCATATGGTCAATCTAATTATTTAAAAAATTACCTTTTGCCTCGAACCGGCGAGAACTGGTTAAACCATTAGTTTAATTAATGAACCAACGAACTCATTTCAATTTTAAAAAATCGGTTGGTTCAATTAATAATTATATTAAATTATTTAACATATTAAATAATTATATTTTAATATTAAACTTAATAAATTATGTAATTTAAATATTTTAATAAGAAGTTTTATACATTTTAAAATATTATTATTATATTAAATTATTTAATTATGTTATTTAAATATATTAAATAATTATACTTAGATATCAAACTTAACAAAATATGTCATTTAAATTTTTATAAAAAAAAATTTGTAAAATTTAAAATTATATCTATTATTATAATGAGTTTGAATTAAATTAATTATAATATATCCAATAAATTATAACTAATTATGTTACAAATTTGGAGCTTGACTTCTCAACATATATAGTGCAACAATAAATTCCCTTCATAATGTGAGACTTAAAAAAGATAAATATAATGAAACATATTGAGTTGAACTGTATCATTTAGATATTTAAAATATATATAATGGGCTTTAAAATATAACAACATAAAAAAAAATTTTAATTATTATTTTTATATTTTTATTATAAATTATATTAATAATATAAATTTTTAGAAAAATAAAATTTATAATAATATTTTATAAATATTTAATAAAAATTTTAAAATACTTTGTACATCATAAATTATATTTATATTTTCATAGATCTATATTAACAAAATGTTTAAATTTGTAAACATTTTAAATATACATATACTTATATTTATAATAATATTTGAAAATACTTTTTTTCTACTATAAATTGTATATTTTTTATTATAAATTATACTCAATATATATTATATATTACAATATATATATATATATAATAAATCTTGATTGATGATTTTGAGTCAAACCGTCGAATCATAATTAAAGATCATTATCTTTATCAATTAAATCCTATTTAATTGTTTATAATTATCGATTTATCTAACTAAGATCTCATAATTAGCTTCATTTTGGGCATCAAATGCTCAAATCATCAAATGATCGAAGGAATCATCTCAGCCGTCCAGATCATGATCATTCGTGAATTCTGAGAGTCTTCCTCCCATATAAATGCCTTCATTCCTCACACAAAGAAGCCTAGTGAAGTGAAGTGAAGAAGAAGAGGCTGACAAGTGAAGAAGAGGAGGTGCAGAAGCAAGAAGAAGAGGAAGAGTCCAGAAAAGAAAGGAAGAGTCACCAAAGAAAGAGTCAGCAGGAAAGAAGAGTCAAATAAGGAGGAAAAAGAAAAATGAAAAGAGCAGATCTCAATAGATCTAAAGTGCATCCTTTTCCTCCACCTCATATCCAATAACCATCTCTATTTCTCTTTTTCCCAAAGTATACTTTAATCTTGTGTCAGACTATGAACGGATATATAGTGGAAGCTTTTCATCCACAGTTCCTCTTTTGAGGGTTTTCCGTCAAAGTGCAGGTGTCTCTTGTTGCTTCTTTAATTACATTGTGTATTGTCAATGAAATTTAAGCGTACTTTTTTTCATTAGTTTTGAATATATATATATATATATATATATATATATATATATATATATATATATATCTTATTGATCTTAAAATTGACCTTGAAATTTATAATTATTAAAAGTATTATTTATGTTTATCCTATTTAATTTTTGTTATTTATTTATACTATTTTATCATTTATTTAAATCAATATTTAATAATTTTACTTTTTATTAAGTCATTCCGTTCAACATTAATCTAACCATTAAATCATAAAGCTCTTCTTTCGGTTCAATATCTGATCTGATTTTCACAACCTTATTTTTCATTATATTCAAGCTCTTAAGAAAAACCCTAACATTAACACAATAAACATAGAGCAATAATGACCTAAAATTTTTAATCCTTAAATATCATTTTGTACATAAATTTCAAATTTTCACCAATAAAGATATTTTTTTTATTCACCTTTCATTCAAATGTGTTAACTTACACTTAGATAACTTGAAAATAAAATCTATATGTTTTAACTTGAACTTTGGCCACCTTCAGATACACTTGGATAAAAACTCTCGTGAACTCACCCACCCTATTAATAAGCATCATCTCTATTTTTCTTTCTTTTTTGAATATCCAAAGGAAATACACTTGGAATTTACCTCCTTAAAATGTAACAAGAGTTTCTAGAAGCCAAGCATAATGTGGCCTTTTTGCTGGCAAGTCTACATAGGCATGCTGAAATTGATCTACTCTAGCAAAATGTATGACCTTAAGGGCCTGCCTATTCTAAGAGTATGTGTTCATGAAAATAAGAGAATGAATACGATTAAATTGGGTAAGAAGATACTATAAAAAAAAATTATGTAAGTTTGTGAATGATTTCCTTATAATTGATGAAATTTATATTGAATTTGGCTTTTCAGCTTAAATTTGAAGTCATTCACTAATTATCATTCAAGGTCATCCAAAATGGAGAAGTTATTCAATGATTCATTCTTTTAAAGTAGCCACTTGAACATTGAACTCATACAATACCTTAAAAAGCATACAAGTGGAACTTAGCTCAATATTGAGATCAAAATCAAAATATTTAATGGCTGATAAACTTTTACACATTACATTATATAGAAAGAAGTAAAGGGGTAGCAAGGAAGCTCAATTGTTGGTACCACTCTCTTCATCTTTATATTATTCTTCCTCTAAGCTCAATTCATCAACATTATCATGGACAAGCTTGACTCCTTTTCTTAATTCCCACTCAAATTCTCAACCTCTTTCACAGAAACCTCTTTCTCAACCCTTTCCTCTTCTAAAGATTTACTGAGTTCAAGGCCTTTCATTGCTTTATAAGAAAGTAGCGTATGTGAAACTTGACTTATTTTTCTCTATGCTGTTTTGAAAATATGGTTGTACCAAGATCATAAGTCACTATTGAAATACCATTCTTGAGAAGAGTCAGAACCACAAAATAGTCTATATAGAACCTTTAAAATCCTTAACCTTAGCAAGCGCACACTTCTTTGGAGCAGGAGGTAGGATACTAGAAATCCCAAGAGTGTTCAATTGGGCTCCAAATACTACACCCTAATTAGTGATTACCACCTTCTTCTAAGATGGTGACTCTTACAATCAAAATTTCCTTTACCTTTCCTTTAACCTCAGGAGCAGTGAAGCACTTATATTCTTAGCTACCATTTATTGAGTAACTATTCACTTGTGATGTCTGCAATAGTCTTCAAATGAATTTTCATTGAGGTAAACTTCTACACACCCGTATTTATTGATTAAAATTTAATAGGAGGAACTTTGGTATACTTGCAACTTTAATGACTACAATAACCTTTATTTTTTGAGGACTTAATTAGTGATCACCACAGTTACAATTGAAGCCAAGTGCTACTTCAGGAGTTCTCTTGTGGTGCTTCAGCCTCTGATTCTTCTTCCTAAGGGTTGCAGTGAATGGGTGACTTCTTCCTTTTCCTTAGAGATCTTTTAATCAAGGCATCTGCTTCCAGAAATGATTTTAACTCAAAATCAAGAGGTATTTCTTCTTTTAACTCAATCATAGCAATAGGAACTGCAGAATAAGTAAAGAAGGTAAAAAAAAAATACTTGAGGAACTAGACAAAATGAATCTAAAAAGCAGTAAATAAAAAATCACTTGAGAAATGTCGCTCCAGAATGCCTACTAAGTGTAGGACTTCACATTTAGACTGAAATACTTGATTTGCATAAAAGTTGTATGCTCCTCTAGGAGCAATGGCAACTCAATATCTCTTTTTGAAGGAGGACCAGCTTGATTAATTTTCATGACGCAGTACCGATCTTTTACATGCAATTGAGCTGTGATAATAAGATCTCAGAACTTGTCTCTTTATAATTCTTATTATATTTCTCCTTATTAAATTCTCATGATTAATTATATCTTAATAAGTTCTAATATAATTATCGGATAAATTTGCATTCAACAATATCCATCATAAAATTCATGGAAAAGCCTAATAAATGATCATATGTGAAATAATAATACATAGGGTTAACCTCCATATATGTTTCGTAAGTCAAATCAAATACATACGGTGAAATCAACAAATATTAAATATGACGTCACGTAAATCAGAGCTTAATTGTCTTGATCATAATCGAAATTGAGTGAAATATCCTCCAATCAAAAAATTATGTCAATGCATTTAGAATGATGAAATTGACTAAAAGAGACTTCTTGTATTGTCTAATGATTGTTCGATGGAGAAAACGAGCCTTATGTTCAGCTTCACATATATCAGAGTTGGAGGTCTCTATGTCATCCAAACAACCTCCATTCACAAAACAGACAACGTCGATGTTGCCGAAATGTTGAAATCTTCTAAAAGGGACCCTCCACAATCAATTTGATCGAGCGTAGGGCAAATCATAAGCCACAAATGCGATGTCATATGAATCAAGCTTGGATTGTTTCAACCAACACAGAAATTGCTCAGACAACTTCCATTCACAAAATAAACAATGTTAATGCATTTGGAACGTTAAATTTGTCTAAAAATGATATTCATATCTCTCGGACTTGCTGCACAAAGGGGTTCATCAAAATTCACATGTATTTTGAGGCAACAATACATGTTAAATGACAGTGCATGAGAAGAAAATTAGTATATTTAATAACTTCTTTGAGGATAAATAACATTAATATAATATTAATATTCAAATTCATATTCATATTATTTAAACACGCCACCCAAATCCCCTTAATCATGTCATTCCTCTAGCCTAGGAATTGTACCTCGCCGCCTTGCTATCTAAACCACTATTTCGACATTCTATTTTTCACCAAAAAAATATATAATCAAAACCTAATACTACGGGCAGCATCCCATGTTTTTTTATTCTCCTACACTCCTTCATCCAGTGGCTCAACCACGCCATCCCATCTCTCCCCTCTCTATGAGACATCCAGCTCATTCTCCCTCATGCAAACCTCCCCTCCGCCCCACGTTCTACCTCAGTCATCACTCTCTTAGCCCAGACTCCCTCTTTGTCTCTTCCTTGCCTGCAGCGAACACCACACAACCCCACCCAAAGCTTGCCAGTAACTCCAGCCAACCGACCACCTACTTTCCTCCCGTCAACCTCTCTCCCTTATTGTAGTGTCTGCTTGCACCAACATTGCCCATCTCCCTCTGGATTCGTCCCTCACTCAGCTCACCCGACCCAACTCTTCCTCTTGATTTCCCATAGCTATTTAGCTACTCACCTCCATGAAATAGCTAAAAGCCTCCTCATCCTCCTTGTCTCTTCACACATCATGTGAAAACTGCCCGTGTAGGCCTACATGAGCCCAACACTTAAAGCTGCAATCCTTTCTTCCCTCATTATCTTAACTATCCTAATATCTCTCTCAAATCCCTTTCCCATTTTTCTTCTCTCTAAAAGATAGAAAACAAAATAAAAAAAGAATTACTTTGCATCTTTTGTCTCACAGAATCTTGTCATTTCACCCCTTCAAAATCACCTCACCGTCGATCATCACATGCCAAGGTAAAATAAAAAGGTTTATCAAAATAAGTACTCGTAGACATTGTTCTAATGTGACGGAAAAATACAGCAAAAAAATCTCAAGCTTGTGTATTTATGCAGATTATTGAAGGTCCAAGCACACTTTTTTAAGCATGGTGAGTGTGAAGACCCTCCAACCACAGTGTCGTAAGACACCAATCATATATACTTTGTATAAGCATGGTGGGGAGGCATTAACATACCCGATATAGCTCTCTATGTAAGAATGATGTCGGGATACTGTCAAAATTTTATCAAATTTGATGAAGAATTCATAAAATAGATCTAGTAAAACACAGATTGATTATTTTCTGATAAGAAAAATAGATCGTTTAGATTGTAAAGATTGTAAAGTCATTCCAAGTGAAAATCTAGTCAATATCGATTGTTAGTTTTAGATTTTAAGATGAAAGGTTGTAAGAGAAAAATAAACCAAATTATCCATTAGATGGGGACACTTAAAAAAAAAAAAATAAAAATTTATACAATTATAATTAAATGTTCAGGAAGCTAACATTATGTGAGAAAAAATAACAAGTGAAATTAAGTTCTTAAAGATGTCTTGGAGAATCAAAGGAAAAACTTTTAATAAGAATAGTTGGTGGTGGAGTCGAGTGTCTGAAAAGATAAAAATAAAAGTATTGTTATAAAACTTGGTTTAGATATAAAACTTCAATTGGGAAAGATATAAAGTAGCGTAGAGATTCTAAAGAAGATGAAAAAAAATTTAACTTTAGTAATTTATACAATAGATTAGATCAAAAAAAAGGAAAGATGTATGTATAAGTTAAACCAAAGAGATAGGAGAATAAAGCATAGTTCAGTGAGGTGTATTAAGAATGAAAATAATAAAATATTTTTTTTAAAAGGATATTGAAAATAGGTGGATGAGGTATTTTGATAAACTTTTGATGAAGGATCGAAAATGATTGATTTTAGCAACCTTAATACCCTAAACAAAATAGAATTTCATTTTATGGTCATTAGTAAATCTGAAGTTAGTGAAGCTTTAAAGAAAATGAAATGTGGAAAAAAGTAGTAAGGCGGATAATATTCCAATAGAAGTATGGAAATGTTTAGGAGATCAAGGAATTTCTTGGCTTACAAATCTTTTAATGTCATTTTAAAGACTACAAAATGTCGGATGAGTGGAGAAAGAGTTTGTTGGTTCTATATTTAAGAATAAAGGTGATGCACAAGAGTGTGCAAATTATAGAGGAATTAAGTTAATGTGTCACATTAAAATTATGGGAGAGAAATTAAGCATAGGTTACGATGTGATAGAAGTTTCTCACAATCAGTTTGGTTTCATGCGTAGATCTACTATGGATGCTATACATTTGTTAAGGGTTTGATGGAGAAGCATAGAAAGTAAGGAGGATCTACATATGATATTTATTGATTTAGAAAGCTTATGATAAAGTTTCAAGAGATGTTCTTTGGAGAGTTCTAGAATAGAAAAGTTAATATTGGTTATATTCAAGTCATTAAGGATATGTATACTATTTTGTGTCCAAACACAAGGAGGATTGACAAAATATTTTCCTATTTGTTGGATTACATCAAGGACTTTAAGCCCTTATCTTTTACTTTAGTTATGGATGTTCTTACTAGGCATTTACAAGAAGATGTACCTTGGTGTATGCTTTTTTTGATGACATTCTTCTTGTTGATAAGATTAGAGGGAGTCCAACAAAAACTTGAATTATGGAGGTCAACTAGAGTCTAAAGGTTTTCGTTTAAGTAAATCTAAAACTAAATATATGGAGTGTAATTTTAGTTGTAGAAGTTAGTAGTAGTGTTGTGACATTAGGTGAACAAGTCATTAAGAGTGAGTTTAGATATTTAGGCTCTATTGTTCAAAATGATGGTGAAATAGATGAAGATGTTATTAGTAGAATTCAAGTTGGATGGTTAAAGTGGAGGAATGCATCTGGCCTATTATGTGATAGAAAAGTTCCAAAATTTGAGGAAAATTTTATAAGATGGTGGTAAGACAATGACTTATGATCGAGAATATTGGCCAATAAAGAGAAACATAAGACTAAGTTAAGTGTTAGAGATGAGGATGCTTAGGTGGATGAGTGGCTTTACTCTTAGAGATAGAATACAAAATGAGTATATTCGGAAAAAGTTGGAGTAATATGTAGATAAGATTAGGGAGAATTCTTAGATGGTTTGGCCACATAAAGCGTCGGTAGTCCAAGATGACGATTAGAGAGTAGATGCATTATTTGCCTTATGTTAAGAAAGGTAGAAGTAGACCTAAAAGACTTGGTTAAGATGTATAAAATGATCTTAGTATACTTGATTTAAATGAGAATTTGACACATAATAGGGGCCTGATAGACGAAGGATTCATGTGACCCTATAGGATTAAGGCTTGTTGTTGTTGTTATTGTTGTTGTTGTTGAAGAAGAATTCAAACATAATAAAATTAGATAAATTTTTAAATTAAATTGATATTAAATGAAATATGAAATTATAAAATTTTAAGACCAACAAACTCCCCAAAATTTGGACATGAATAAGCTTACAATGAACTAGAAGTTCAATGAGCTTAAGTGAGATCTTCCCATGAGCATTTCAACTATAGCACTTTGCATTAAGCAAACAAAAAAAGAATTTATAATGAACATATGGCTCGCTACAATCTATATAGAACTAAATATGAGGGGACTTGTCCTAAGCTCAATAGCTCATGAATGAGCATAAACAAGACCTTTTTCTTAGAACATTCAAATATTGTTGTATTTTGTATTGAAAGTACTGAAACTAATTCAAGTAGAATGAGAACAAAGATATACAAAAATTTTGCTTGATTACAAGCAAGAACATGACTTAATGACCTGCCAATAACACAATAAGCAAGGCTATTGAATTACTAGTAAAAAATTTTCATCCTTATTGAACAAATTGGAGAGAACCCAAAGGGTTTGAAAAGCATTTATTGTGAGCATAAAAACTCATCAATGAGCATCGAAAGCCTTATTGAACATTTCAAATTTAATAAATTGAAGGACATGCAAACGATGGTGCATTGCTTGAAATCATGATAAGGTCAAAAATGTACTAATGCCATCAAATCCACAACACATGCAATTAATAAAAAAATATTAAATGAACTCTTGCATGCATTATGGGGCAAACTTTGCATCAACTTGAATGCAAGCACTGAAATTGAATTCACCATCACACACCTCGAGATAGTCGTACATTTAGATATATTGCACCGATATATGTGCAGACGTATCAAATTAACAAGAGACCTACTGGTAACCTGAAATAATCATTACGGGTTTGATGGTACTAAATTTCAACCACTTAAAAGAAATGGCCTAAAACTTTGTTGCTTAAATTGCATAAAGTTTTAAAAGAAGATGCTTGACAACGAAAGAATCAAATTATCAAGAGGCCTACTGGCAACCTGAAATAATCATTACAGGTTTGATGGTACTAAATTTCAACCACTTAAAAGAAATGGCCTAAAACTTTGTTGCTTAAATTGCATAAATTTTAAAAGTTCTAAAAGAAGATGCTTGACAACAAAAGAAATGACAGACCAATTATTGTCAAGGCTAATAGGGCGGCTCCAATCAAGAAGTTGTCATCTATCGTGGTGATAATACCAATCTAAGCAAGCTCCACAAAATAAGCATCAAGGCATAAAACTTGCACTGTAGATTCAAGGATCCACCATCAAAAGGTAACAATGGATGATGTTGTCAAAAACTTTGTATGCAACAATTCGAGTATATCATCAAGAAAATGATTTCTCTAAAGCCCATAGAGAATGTTCTACCAATTACTAAGAAAAGAGCAATATTTTTAAACTTGATAAGAGGTATTTTAATTCTCATCATAAATTCTTCATAGTTACAAATACTAAATAATTGATTCCTGCCCTCCCATAATCAAACTATAATTAATCGATGCCACTCTATGGAAGACTCCCAACCATGCAACTAACTTAAGGATTTTTGTTTAATTCAAACATCTAAATTTTTATCATCATTAGCTTAATCTAAGACATGTATATTATATCCTTAGATTTCAACCATCATAAACACAAAAAGTATGTTTGATCCTATGATATGGTCATATGTTATCTTAAGCATATTTTGCACGATCATTGAGAGTGATGTAGTTGAGCATGCACCCCTACATTTTCTAGGTGAAGAAACAATAATTGACTAAAAGGTTAAAAAATATATTTGAGCTCAAGACTTACTAAAATAAAAAAGCACAATACAGTAACTACCTTCAATCATCTCTCTAACTTCAAAGGCCACCCATGCCATAGTTATAGAAAGGGTGCTCAATTCAATTTGTTGTCTAATATTCAAATCATGATTTTCGATGGATTCTCGTATATTAAAAAGGGGACAATTCCCCGTGTTTTATTGAGAGATAGGGATATGTACATACGTACGTTATGTATGTACACACACATATATATACACATAAACACGGTATATAGATATACATATAAATACACATATATACACACACATACATACATACATACATACATATTATATATATATATATATATATATATATATATATATATATAAATGAAATAGTTAAAAGTAGGATAAATTGTATTATTTAAAAACTATTTATGGTTCATAAGTTGAATCTATGGTGTGTGTAGAGAAGTTAGAAGGAAAGCCTAGCTTGATCATCAAAGATCAAGACTTTCTGTGAGTATTCATACTTTTGATTTATGGTAATATTGATGTTTCTTCTAAATAGAATGCTTGTAGTATTATTGATAGATGTTTACACTACTTGTTATTATAATCTTTATCATGATTTATCTATTCTTATGATCATATTGAAATGAATATTTCAAACTCTTTTCAATGTTTGTTTATGCTTAAATCATTATAGATAGATATTGAATGAAATGAAAACTGAGAATATCATGAACTACAAAGGAACATTTGTATATGCATATTGACTGATGGAGTTTCATCCCCTTGGGGTATTAGCTAGGAACGCTAAAGTACTTGTGCACGTATATGAAAAATGCCATGGAAATGCATATTGATATTGAAGTGTCTTAAATGATACAATTTTAGACAATGACTTCTATGGCTGATATAATAGATAAAATGATATAGAAAAATATGAAATTGTATTGCACAATTGAATGTTTTGAAAACTTTTATATGGTCATTTTTAAATGAGTAAAAGGTTGATTGATTATCTACTAATTCAAGAAAACTTGACAAACATGCATAGTGTTTCTTAATCTTTTATGTTATTGTGAATGAGAAGTATGTTTACCACTATGTTGTTCATAACTTACTATAGATTACATTAACATTTTTCAAGATACAGTTTAAGTTAAAATAAGTGAAAGAAGAGAGGCCATTTACCATTGACATGGTACTACGAGAGACATGTATTTATAACATTGACTTAAATTAAGTTCATAGCTCTTTCACCATATTAATAGTTGTTAGTTTTAAATTTGTATTAAGATTAAAATAAGTTTGAAATTGAAATTTTCATCGTTTGACCATCCATTTCCGTGTTGGTAATTCCAAGCCCTTAGATCGGCTCGTGACATAAATATAGATATATTTATATATGAACATATATATACATATATATGTACATATATATACATATATATATATATACATATCATTACATATATATATATATATATATATATATGTGTACATATATATGTACATATATATATAACATATATATGTACATATATATTATATACATATATATATATACATATATATATATATATGATATTGATATTGTGTGATATCTATATATATTTTTATATGTCTTACATATATTACATATACACACATAATACATATACATACACACACACGTATATATGCCACATGTATACACACATATATATACACACATATACACACATATATACATATATATACACACACACACACACACACACACACACACACATATATATGTATAATATCTATCTGTTTTATTATTACATTGTTAATACATCCATACAAATATAAGTACATACGTGCATACTATATACATACATATATAAGTTTATTTTTGATAATTTTACTACCGATTTAGTCATGGTAAATGGGTGGTGGCTTCCATGACTTGATTGTAAGATTTCTTAAGAAAGAAATCAAATAATCAAGTGTATTATTTTATATTGATGTATCTAAATCTCTCCACTTTGTAGTAGTAGATAATGTTCTCTTCCAGTATTGGAAGAGAGCAATCATCAATGGAAGATTTCATGTTTCCATAGCCATGGTGGCTTCAGTCCCACTGATTGTAAGATTTCTTAAGAAAGAAATCAAATAATCAAGTGTATTATTTTATATTGATGTATCTAAATCTCTCCACTTTGTAGTAGTAGATAATGTTCTCTTCCAGTATTGGAAGAGAGCAATCATCAATGGAAGATTTCATGTTTCCATAGCCATGGTGGCTTCAGTCCCACCATGACTACATTCCACCTAAATCATTATAACATTTTTTTTAAATGTTCTCCATCATCTTTTATTATCCCCTCCCCTAGAAACGCATCTCCAAAGCAATGATATAACTGATGTAGAACAAGGATGCCTATCACTAAAACACAAACAAGAGGCAATAAAAGTACTTAGCTCAATTACATTTTTATTCTTATTTCATATGGCCCTATAATGTTAGATTCGGAGGGAATAATTTTTAATTGTTGAAATTATTTTGGAAAAATTTTAATCAGCCCAAAATTGAAGATTTCTAATTACAACCAAAGATATTATTGTATTTATCAAATTTGAAGTGATTACTTTTGTTTCCAAGTTGCATCTTGCATTATAAAATAAAAGGGGTACAGGGCGTTAGCCACACCATCCAATGATTCAATGAAGAAAAAGCCTTTTGTTTAATTGCAATTTTGTTGGCTTATGTGTTGTTATATGGAACTAAATTTTGGAATGATACAAGAATCAATGTTAAACTTCAAGAATCATAATATATCCTCCTCCCTACCTCTATTTTTTGTTATTGCCCTTACCCACCTTATCAAGGCTTTACATCTCTTCACCCCCTCAACAAAGTGAGTAACACTCTCTCCAAAACACCAGAACATGCTGTCTGCCAACCCATGACCAGTCCCTTCCAAAGCCCATAACACCATAATGCCCTCCCAACTTAAGTATTTGACCTACAAGCACCTTCATTAATTTCACAACATCTCAACCTCCAATCTGGAGCTTCTCTCTTAGCCCCAATAAATTTTCAGCCCCAAATCAACCAATAAGTCCTCACTTAGCCAATCCTTTCTTATTCTTCCATTAACCCAGACTGCTCCACGACTCTTCCACCTATCCTAGAAACATTTCCACCAACTTTTCATCATTTAACCTTTCATGCAAACAATAATTTTCTATCCACTCTTGGTTGCCACAAAAATCCAAACACCAGTCATCTCCACAATCTCCATAAGGCTCTACACATCACTCCACACTTAGCCAAGCCTTAATTACTCTTCTCTCCTCTCGGCCACACCAAATCCTCAGCATCGTCAAGCCCTTTGTGTCCCCTCTACACTACAATAATGATTCCTTCTTAAGTATTTTTTGGCCACCATGAAAAGTGATTTTTCATAAGAATCTAGAAATCCATATCCACTCTAATTATCATCTAATCACCATCATCAAGAGAGTCACATCCATTTTGAAAGCACTACACTTCCTTCCTCTTTTACAAGGTAGATAGAATACTAACATCCTTTCAATTTATCATATGCTTGAACCAAAGTCACATTTGTAGACAACATATAATGTTGGTGGTCATTCAATAACTCTAAAGTATCCAAGTTGTTTAATGTCTATTTCCATCCCATAGCATTAGATTGCAAAATGTCATCAACATCAACATATACTCATCTCTGTATTAGTAGTGTTAAGCCTGAAAAAACATTTTTTTTTCATTCGCTTGCTACCAGTGCTTCACTCTCCAATGTTAATGCTTCACGAGAAGTAGAAAGCATTTATATGACCTTTAGCCCACTTAACCACTTGTAATTTCTTCATGGGCCAAGGAGATTATCCCGATCAAGTTCACACGTGCATTCCGTCTCCTGACCACTTGCCTTGAGTGAAATCATGAGCAATTTTTATTTAAGCTCTGTTGCTGCTTAGATTATTTGCTTACAAGTAGAAAGCATTTATATGCCCTTGAGCCCCCTTAACCACTTGTAATTTCTTCACGGACCAAGGAGATTATCCCGATCCAGTTGCACACATGTATTCCGTCTCCTAACCACTTGCCTTAACCAGTGAAATGATGAGCAAATTTTTATTTAAGCTTTCTTGCTACTTAGATTATTTGCTAAGATGCCACAACAAAATGAAATATTCGAAGGTACAAGTTTACATAGCCAAACATATTCCATAAGAACAAGTGCATTCTAGAAAGAGTTCACTAGGCTAATGTCAAGGTTCACAAGAAAACCAAGATCACACTCCATTATGCTACTAAATGAAAGATAAAAATTTTCAAACTTTTTAAAATAGTGGCTGATTGCATGCTAAAAACTGAGAATACCTCAAAGGAGGATCTGATAAATTCATCAAGTTGTCACAGTGAAAGTCTTAATTATATGATACATATAGATCAAACCAAGTTATAGATCCCATCTTAACAGTTTCAGTACCATATATTATGCTAAAAATAAGCAGAAGAGAAACGGAAAATTTATTCCTAATATTCCTTATTCACTATTGTTCTTATCTCTGTAAATAATGACCATCAAGTTGCAAGTGGCCTGGTAAAAGAATAATTTAGAAAATAAATGCAAAGAATGTTACGAGGATGGCATCAACAGTTTTGGATAAATCAAAGAATTCTTTGTAAGTTGAATTACAGTTGAATGACTACTTTCCAAGCATTTTTAACCTAGACATGGAGCCTTGAAGTCGAGAAACATGTCAAAGCTCCCAACTTCTGGATTTATTCACTTTTTCAGCTGTCATTCAATGAATACAAGTACTAATCAAAAGAATCAGTAAATTCCTTAGATGAATAAACCATGTCCATAGCTCAAATAATGTTGGCACAATAACAGAAAAACTCTAATTGCAGAAAGTCTTCACGAAGAAATGAAAAACTAACCTGGTAAGTGCCCAACATTTAGGAGAAACCTTCTACCAATCCAAACTTGACAAGAAACTTCTTATGTTTACATTCCAGCATCTCAGACAAACTACAGTCTATTCTCTTCAGCTTGAGCAATCTCTGTCTAATTTCAAGGCTCTTCTTCAAACCATGCCGAAAGAACTCAGGATAATCTGTGACTTCACAAATATCTCTCCCCATTACTTCTACCAGGAATTTGATTCTTGGTTGCAGAGAATTTCTAATACTCTTGATCAAAATTGGGGGATATCCAGTGACTAACAACCTAATCTGCTCATTGTTGAATCCTCTTTGCTTTAAGAACTCTAGATTGGGCTTCAAAATCTTCTCCACATCTCTACACAAAACCTCAGGGAAGCTGATCACCACTCTTTGAATATCTGGCTTGTTAAGGCCAACTGATTTCAAGAACTCTGCAGTTGGCCGAAGCCGCTTCTCCACACTGTAACCCATGATCCATGAATTCTTCACCAGAATTTTACCAATAGCGCCTTCACTTTTAAGCCCCATGCTTGCAAGAAAAGCAATCATCTCAGCGTACTTTTGTCAACGCTGTAACTGATAAGCCTTGGATTTACCAATAACAGCTTACCAACTTTCTTTTCAGGAATACCAATCGCTTGGAATAAGGCCAGGAGCGGGCAGAGCTTCTCTTCCACACTGTGAAAGAGGATGTGGGGGAATTTAGTGATGGCCATCGCAACTTCACCAGACTTTGTTCCTAGGGTGGAGAGGCATTGAACAACTGGCAGAAGCTTCTCATTTAAGTTCAACGTGAGAACCTTGGGGCACTTGGAAATGACATGAAGCATCTTCCTTTCTTGAATCCCAATGGTTCTCAAATAATCCCATACCTCACTGGCTCTTTCTCTTTCCACACTCTCCAGGTACTTACATCTCTTGAACATTCTTTCAATCTTTTCATCATCAAAACCTTTGCTTTTTAAGAACCCTAGAATCTCACTCTGCTGGTTCCCCACTCGCTGCATGACTCCTAAATTAAAATAGAGAAAAAAGGTTAAGATGGCCGATGAGAAAAAGTACAAATAAAAACAAGCCAAGCATCAAACTTCAAAGTTGTAGAACTTAAAAGGTATCACTTAATTTTTTTTTTTTTTGGGAATGGTGTCCTAACATCCTATGGGATGTCTTATATAATTCCATCCTGCGTCACAATTCTCATCGTGTCGGTTACTTTTCACCATTCACATGACATCGCTCAGATGAACTCGTTGGTTCAATCTTTCGCCACCAACTGAGCTAAGAGATGAATAGTATCACTTAATTTAGTAACAAATCGTTCTCTCTGATGGAATGGGAATTTTGCTCCATGTTTGGGAAGCAACTTTTACAAGAAGTACGATTAAAATAAAAGAAAATACATGTCAGAATCATGACAGATTATGTAGAAGAAACAAGATTCAAAAACGAGACATGTTCGAAAAATTAATCCAAAAAAGAAGATAAAAAAGGAAGCTTTCACACTGGGCACCAAGATACATCAATTAGTTACAAGTTTTGAGCCTCATGAGATAGAAAACTTGCCTAACTGCGAGCAAATTAGAACGACGACATTCGTGTTCCGAGATCCTTCTCGATATCCAAATTGAGTGGAAGAGAAGCAGCCCTATCAATTATCAACCCAAGTCCTTCCCAATTTCAGAGATGTATAACTCCCAACATAGGCGAGCTTGGTTGGGTAACGTTGTACTAGGCACGCAGGGTTGTATTCGGGTGGCTATTATTTTTTTAAGGTGATTACTAAAATTTTATTTTATTTTAAAAAAAAACTAATATAAGAATTATAATTTTTGAAAAAAAATTAGATAATAATTTTCTCATAATTAAGACACTAGAGTTTTATTCTTAAAAGCTACTTTTTTCATAAAATTTTCTTTAAAATAATAAGGGGTTTTATATCTGCAATACATACACCAATTTCTTCGTTTAACACATTAATATTACAGTATCTTTAAAATAACGATGTTACTCATTTTTATCATTCCGTAAGCGTGGAGACGGGCAGCAGAAGAATTTACTCATTTTCGCGGCATTTATATTTCTTCCTTTCTGAATGATAAAATGAGTTCTGACGTTATTTTTTACAGATACATATTAATATTTTTACAAGTTAAATAGTTATGTAAAACCCCAAATAATAATAAACTAGTAGTCAAATAGATAAATGCCAATAATCTAAAAGAAAAAAAATTCACCTAATAAACACTGAATGAAAGAGGAGCGAGCACTTTTGAGCTTGGAAAAACTCGCATTCAATTAATTTATTACCTATTTAACTAGTCAAATAGGAATAGCAAGTTAAGCCTGTGATTGTATGAAAAGATTTTTTGAATGATGACTCAATCTCCTTGGAAGAAAATTTTAGATATGTGAATTCTCAATTAGGATTCATGAGTTACTATTTATGACTACTATTCAAAGCTATTTTTTTTGTTATTTATGTATAAGTACTATCTCACAAATACTACTTAATAGTTATTTTGATTTAAAAATCTTAGTATAGTACCAGACAAAGAGACAAACAATTAATATCTCATATCTCATGATGAATATGGCAGCTCTAATTCTGATCAACTCTCTAATCTTATCTGTCACTGGAGCTACTCTCACCTTTTCATATACATATTTGTTTCACATATTTTTCTCTAAGTGAAATGCCACTCATACACCCAAGCATCTTCATCTCTAGAACACCTAATTTAATTTTGTGCTTCTATTTTAATATCCAACATTCTGCATCATAAGTCATTGTAGGTCTTACCACCATTTTATTAAAAAATTTCTCAAGTCTAAGCAATAATTTTCGATCACACAATAAACTAGAAGCATTCCTCCACTTCAACCATCCAACTTGAATTCTACTAATAACATCCCCATCTATTTCACCATCACTTAAAACAATAAACTTGAGATATCTAAGATGTCACTCTTTTTAATGACTTAATCACTTAATGTCACAACCCCGCCACTAAATCTTTTATGACTAATACTATACTCCATAACATCCCCATCTATTTGACCTCTCTAGTCTTATCAACAAGAAGAATATCATCAGCAAAAAGCATAGACTAAGGTACATCCTCCTATAAATGTCTAAGAACATACATAACTAAAGCAATAAGATATGTGCTTAAAGTTAATCCTTGATGTAATCCAACTAAAATAAGAAAATACTTGGTCAATTATCCTTGTGTTTTAACATAAGTAACAACTCCAGTACACATATCCTAAATGACTTAAATGTAAGCAATATTTAACTCCTTTCTTTTCTAGAATTCTCCAAAGCACTTCTCTCAAATTTTATCATATGCTTTTTGTAAAACAACAAATATCATATACAGATCCTCTATACTTCTCCATTAAAACTCTCAACAAATGTATAAAATTCATAGTAGCCCTACCAGCCATGAAACCAAACTACTTTTCAAAATGTGTAACACATCATAACCCTTGTTCAATTACTTTCTTCTAAAATTTTAATGTGGCAGATTAAATTAATTCATCTATAATTTGCACACTTTTGTGCATTAGCATTATTCTTTTAAATAAAAACCAACAAACTATTTATCCACTCATTAAGCATCATTTTAGTCTTTAAAATAATATCAAAAAGATTAGTAAGACAAAAAATTTCTTAATTAAGCATTTTTACATTCTATTGCAATATGATCAAGTCATACCGCTTTTCCACACTTCATTCTCTTTAAAGCCTCTTTAACTTTAGATTTACTAATGCGATGATAAAAATAAATTCTTTATTTTTCTTTAGAGTACTTAGGTCACTAAAGTCAACTATATCCTTACAATTTGCATTAAAAAGTTTATCAAAATATTTCATCTGCATATATTCAATATCCTCTTCTATGAAAAATATTGTAAGATTTTCATCTTTTTTGCACTTAACTTGAACTAAATATTTACTTCTCATATATTTTACTTTATTTAGTATAGAGTCTATAATAAAAGTCACTAGAAGCTAAACTCTTTGCTTTATATATTGCTTTAGAATCCTTATAGGCTTTTTTTTATATCTTTTCCAATTCCTTGAGATTTTACATCTAAATTAATTTTAATAATAAATCTTTTTATTTTTATTTTATTTTTTATTGCACATTTTGACTTTGCCACAAACTATTTTTATTAAAAGAAGCCTTTTCTTATCATTCTCCAACCATATTTTTTTCATCTTGTTTAATCATACTTACTGTATTTTCACACATAACATAAGCTTCCTCATGAACTTCCTAAATTTTAAGATCTTGTAGCTTACTCTTAAAAATATTTTCACTAGAGTTCTTTAAGTACCCCATTTTATCCTAGGATAATGTATTGATTTATTTTTCATCTTTCATCCCCATCTTAATATCTAAAATTAGTAGTCGATGTTGGGTTCTTAAACTTTCAATTGGATTAACCTTTCAATCATTGCAATCAAAATAACATATTTTCTTATCAAAAAATAATTAATTTATGTTTTACTAGGTTCATTCTTATAAATGATAATATGATCATCTCTTTTCTTAAGTAAAATATTAGTAGTTATAAAATCATATGTTAAAGTAAAATTTAATATGATTTTACCTTCTTCATTAGTCATTCGAATCCATAGCCACTATGAATACTTTTAAATAATTTTACCATTGTATCAATATGTTCATTTAAATCTCTTTAATAAATACTCTTTATTTTAGAGATATATTTTTTATTAATCCCTCTAAGTTATTTTAAACCTTTTCTTTTTAGCATATATCTAAACCTACTTAAGGAGCATAGATACTTAAAATATTAATAATCTTGCCATCAATAATAATTTTTAAAGCTATAATTATATCTTCAATCCTATTTATTTTCAAAGTATTATCCTTCAAACTCTTATATATAATCACACCTATACCATTTCTAGTATGACTCTTACCTAAATATCAAAGCTTAAAACTTAAACTATCAATCCTTTTAACCTTCTCCTTGACCCATTAGTTTCTTGAATAGATAAAATATTTATCTTCTTATGAACCATAATATCTATTTATTCCATTAATTTACCTATAAGAGTATCTATATTCCATATTACTATCTTAATTTTAATTTTATGGACTAAATTCTTTGCTTGCATCCATCCATAATGTGGGAACCCTTGCTTATTTAACACTGCACCAAAGTGTTGATGCATTAGCACTTTTTACAATATTTGGGCCATACAAGGTGTCACTTAAGGAACACCCTAACATTGACACAATGTATTAAATGCTTCATGTCATAATTTGTTGACATGTTTTACTCTAGCTATCAACCACCTAATGCAACCCTCCAATTTTTTCATCCATAACTTGGGACCCTATAATAGGTCAAGGTCATTGATTCAAAAATTGACGGCCCTAATTTCATCTTCTTACTTTTAAATCTTAAGGAAGTCACATGAACTAGAGCATATATCTCTTTCCACAGTGGATCAACTGAGGTAAACTCAATTGAAGTAGCTTTAGGGGACAAAATGGTACTAGCCCATGGAGTTTAGCTCTAATCACTGTGACTTATACTTTTGGAAACCAAAGACAATGAGGAAGAGGGAGGGTTTGAAATTCTTACCTGTTAAGCTGGATTGTTTAAATATTTTGATTTGTTCACCTTCATTAAAGTGATATAAAAGAAATACTATCAACATTTGAGTTGAATATTTCTAGACTAATGGATTGACTAAGCTCTAACCACTAATAGAATGACAATGGTGGTTATTCTCACCTAATGGTTTTAAGAGTATGGAGCAAGGCTAGTTAATCTTCTTTCATCTAATGAAGAATGATTCAACTCTCAAATTTTAATAGGATAGCTCATGATTTTAAATGGTCATATAGCTATGAGTTTTATAGTATATGTAGGGTGAAGGCACACGAAGTGGGGGGTTGTGTGAATTAGGTTTGAAATATGTCCTTTAAATTCTTTTTCAAATTCACCAATTCAAATTCTATGCAACTATACAAATTAATACTAATAACTAAATATAAAAAAGCAACGCATCACACATGAACACTTAGATATATGATTATGATATCAAAAGAGATTTAGATAATGTAAGCACTATAGCATAAAAGTTAATCATAGATAAATAAATATAAAAGTGTAGAAAATATAAGAATAATAGGACAACAAGCAAAAAAAATTTTTATGTGGTTTGACCAAAACTCAAAAGCTTACATCCACACTTAGCCAACACCTAGACTATGAATCCACTACTAAAATAAATCTCCTACAACATGCAAAAGCCTTACACCGACACACTCTCCTTTTGGGCATGTACAATCTCAATATACTATTCTACACTGGGTGAGTACAACCCCAATATATTCTCCTACATCAGGGTAAGTACAACCCCAATATACTCTCTACATTGGGCGAGTACAACCTCAATATTCTAATCAATAAAAAATTTCCTTAAAATCAATGTTGTTTTAAAACTTTAGAGGTGATCAAAATAGTCACCTTCTACAAAACTCACAATCTCTCCACAAATTGATATATACAATAATAATTTTCTCACAAACCAAATGCAATTAGTAAATAACAACACTTGACAAAATATCCTAATGATTGAGTTATGGATTGATATTACTAATGAAATTTAAGCCTTAATTAGATTTATGTTAATTTAATTTTATCAATAAAAAAAATTTAAGGAACATTGCAATGGAAATTTCAACAAAATGATATTTAATTTTAACAAATATAAACAAATTATTTCAACTAAATACAAATCTTCAAAACAATTTCAGCAAAATAAATTTCAGATTATGGCCAAAAGAAATCATATTTGATAAAAAAAATTTCAGGTTTTTGTCAAATGTAATATAAAATTTCAGCTATCATAAAGATTAATTTCGGCAAATATAAATTTATTTCCAACATAAATAAAGCTAGATTTCCATCAAACCATAAATGAATTTAGCAATTAAAAAAAAGATCAAATTTTGAATATATAAATTTAATTTCAACAAAATATAAAATTAGATTTTGAAATGATGGAAACAAGATTTCAAAGGTAATACAAAGATAATTTAGCAAATCAGTTTCATCAAATGGAAATTTTAAATCTAGCATCGTAATCTTTGTATTCCTTCACTAGGATTTTGCAATAAGAAAGAAGCTCTTAAAATGTTTTTACATTGAAGAATTAGGCTGTGAGAGAAACTTAAGGAGAGCATGCATTGGCTTTTATTTCATTAATTCTATAAAATCTTTTTAGGAAACATTTTAGCCGTTGTAAAATATGCCTTTAAATAATTTTGGGGCTAGGGCTGTAATCGAGCCAAGCCGAGCCGAGTACTTATCGGATTAGACTTGGCTTAAATAAATTAAAAATTATTCATATTCGGTTCGAGTTTGAGCCGAGCTTTTGTATAGATATTCAAACTTGGCTTGCTTAATATTATCTAAATTTAACAAGACTTTTAAAATAATTTTTTGTTGTAAATTTTATATTTTTATTATAAACTATAATTTTAATAAATTATATTTTTATGATAAATTATATTTGTATTTATAAATTCATATTATCATTTTTAAAGATTTTAAATGTATTTAATATATAGATAATTAGATTTATAATATAGATATAATTATATCTTATTAAACTTTATATCAATCTTAAAATTAATAATTATTTGAAATATTATTTTTATATTTATTTTATTTATTTATTCTTATATATTTATATTATTTTATGTATTAATTAAAATAAAATATTTAATAAATTTTAATATTAATTAATTAATCCGGTTTAACCCTGATTCAACCCCAGTCGAACCTTTGAACCTTGAATCTCTCTCTCTCTCTCTTCAAGTTCTATGTCCGGTCTGGTTTTCACAACCTTGACATTTAAAAGAAATAGACGATGGAGAATAGCATGAATTAAGTAAAAATTGGAGTTCTCCATCCTAATCTTGTGGAGAAAAAATATGTTTCTTTTAATATTCATTTCTCAAAAGAAAAAAGAAACCCTCCAAATCAATAATATGGAAGCAAGATGTCTAACTTCAATTTGGTTTTACATGGAAGTAAAATTACTAATTTAAATTAATTTAAATCTTCTATAGGTCGAATAAAAAAAGGATAAATATTTGATTTCAGAACAAAACATACAATCAGCCATGCATGGAGCATTTACACCTTATCAAGGAATTAGAGGTTGGCATAAGTAATTGGAGTTTCAACAAGCAAATAAGTAAGATAATTACTTAGAATTAAATAATATATTTGTGTCCAAGTAAAATGAATATTTAATTATACATAATTGACTTCTTAATAATTATTAAAGATTACTAATTAACAAATCATTAATATACACCACTTAAGATTTATTATCATCAAATCAAATAATAAGATACACAAGGTGTATACTCAATAATATAACCATGGCCCATTGCCTTTCCCAACTAGCTGCAAACCTTTAGAGCACTTGTAGGCTATTAAGAAGTAGAACATAAGATTTTAGGTGGCATAGATTAGCTTAACTCCATTGGTTCCTTCCCAACATCCAAAACTTTCCATTTAGTTTACTTTTTTATGGAAACTTTATAATACCCAAAGTTATATACTATGGACTAGCTATTTTACTATGGACAATTATTAAAAAGAATTTAGTAAAATGGGGATTTGATTGGGTAAAATTTATAAATTGTTCCACTTAACATAAATGAGACATGTTTACTCATTTGATCAATTTAAATCAATCATGGATGTGGCACATTGCCTTAATGGGTTAAATTGACCAAATGGATAAATTTCCCTAAAGGTTATATGTCCAATTGATCAAACTAATATGATGATCATGGTCAATTTGATCAAATTGGCCCAATTGGGTCAACTTGAGTCAACTGGATTGACTTATATACAATTGACTCAATTATTGGATCCAATGTTCATATTATAATAATATTAGCATGTGGGTTTATTTTTTAACCAATTTTGAGTGGTCATTTCAAAGTGTTTGTGATTTACTTTAACTTAGGCCCATGGTTAAACTATATTGAATTTGGTTTGACTTTCTTAGTCTTAGAGTTGACCAAACATTTATCAAACGATTTTAGTAGTCATTTAATTCAAGACCATACTAAGAATACTCTAGGGTTAAATGTCTAAAGTGATTAGTCAATATGGTTAAGAAGGGTAATAACCTCGGTATGGACCTAAAAAAAGCTAAGCATAGGAGAGCACCTTTAACTTAGCTCAAAGTTAAATTCCCTAGATTAAATTTGAGGATGGTAAAGCCAATCTTTATAGTCTCATGATGAATTATACAAATAATTAAATCAATGAGATAAATTGATTTCTTGAGTTTAGTGCTTATATCTATTAAGGAATGATTGAGTTCATATTGTGAAAGACATATACCATAGGACTAATTAGAGTCAACCTTATAAGATAGAATTGATTTGCAAGCAAATCTCCTATTATGGTTCTTTTTAAGATTTCACTAAGTCCAACCTAATGGTTATGTTAAGTTAGGGCTTTGGTGTTTAAGGGATACATGATGATAGGTTTTATTGACGTTTAGATGTCAATCAAGACCCATAAAATTTTTGGTACATTAGTGAGTTATGCCATAAATATTGGCAAGATGACTTTTAATTTTAAAAGAGTTGAGTTTTATTTGCTAGACTCAACTAGTAGGTTTATATCTAGGAACCCTCTAGTTGTGAAAAGTCAAAGAGTATTGGTAATTAAACTCTTTTAGTGGATTCATATCTAAGAATCTTTTCGTGACTAGTAGATAACATTATCAAACAATCATCTAATATATGACTAAGGGTCCATGTGACCGTTTGTTCAATTACTAGTGCTCTAGTTGTCAACTTATATGGCTTAAGATTTCATTTTATATGTAAGATAATCTCTAAAAGATGGGTTTTGATCACTGAACTCTACGTAGCATCTAGAGGTATATTAAACCGAAAACCTTTTAATTACCTTATTAACTAATAAGATTTATTATTCCACTTCAAATTTGGTTATTAGTAATAAAATGAGATGGACTAAAGTAGCTCAAGCAAAGAATGGAAAAGATTGTCTAAATCTTTTGACCCAATCTTTTGAAATTAAATAAAGACTGCATGACTAACATAAATTTTTGGAGCCCTTATTAAAAGGCTAAGTTATCCTTTTTCTTAGTTCGGTACTTAACATGCTTACAACAAACTACACCCCTACCAATATAAAGTTTATGGGAGAATATTATCATGACCATATCTTTGTAAGCAGATATTTAGGGAAGTGTAGGAGTTTTTTTTAACTCAACCCACACATTAAATAGATAATCTCATTACTTTATCATTCTGAGGGTATCCATTCAAGCTTGAGTTGCAAGCTTAACCTACAAAACTTTTGTGAATATAGTCAATCAATCTTAAAATATTTAGAAAATAGTTTCTAAATATGTGTTTCAATAAAACTTGATGGTCATCTTATTGATTGCTAGCCACCTAGTATAATAAGCAGCTCTTTAGGTCAAACTTCCACTTCTATCTCTTATAATAGAGGTAATAAATGCTTTCACCTAAATTTTCTCAGTCTTGCAAGTTTGCGATAGTTGATGATGAATTCACAATCTGATACACTACTCTAATTGGTCGTATTACTTGATGATATAATATTTAACACTAAAAATTGACTATCAAACAAGCACTATGGATATATAATTATATTAAGGTCATGCCATTACAAGGTGGAGAGAAATTAATGTATCCCTGTTTCTTTGTATCCCTATAGTTTAAACCTTTCCACAAAAGCAAGGTTTTCATGAAGTGATTAATATGAGGAACTTGAGTTTTGATTTCATCTAATAAAATAAGCACATGAACATAAATCACATCTATAATTAAAGTATCATTATATAAGAATAACTTTAAGATGTACAATGACTTGAAGTGATTAGACTTATAAGTCTTTTTGGCTAACTCTTTTATATAGTACTACATGTGTACATATATTAGAGAAAGCTAAAGCATATTCTAATATTGTGGATGTGTGTGTCCATGTGATTAGAATATGATATTGTTCATTGATGACTCATATAGAAACATACATGTGGCTAAGAGACTCATTATAAGTCAAGTTGTATACTATTAGGAATTGTATATAACTCTTCACTTATTTTTAAAATGAGTTTGGATAATCTAGACTCAATCCAAAGGTTCATCAAAAAATAAAGTTACAAACTATCAAGAAGATTATAATAAATTCATTTTATTTTAATGAGTTTTGGTGACCTAGACTCAGTTCTAAGACCCAATCATAAAACAAAGTTACAAACTATCAAGGATGTTATTAGAACTTTATTTAATTTAAATTTTGAACTGCTTCTCAACTTCAAGTATGAAATTAATAATTATAGGTTAAAATGAATGCTGACAAAAGTGAAATCGAGTTATTAGAAAATAATTAAAAAATGGCAGCCCTTTTGAGTTTTCTCGATTTTGTGTTCAAGATTATATATAGAATATAGATAAATGGGTTATTTTGGGGTCCTTATGCAGGCAAACACATGAAAATATTCTTATTGAAAAATGCAACAATGAGTCAAATTTTATTAAATAACAACTTTAAAGTTATTTTTCTGTGGGATAAAGTTCAATATCGTCAAAGATTTTAATAGCCTACTAAAGGAAAATGAGTTTTGATAATTTAGCCACTCTGAAGATTCAACTAGGTTTATACTACTCATTGAAAGTGATTCATGTTGGAATATCTTATAAAAATAATGCTAAAGATTTTCAAATTGAAAACTTTTTTGGTTATTTTTATGCTAATATCTTGGTTGAAATGTTCAAACTCTTGAATTTATAAAACAAAATGACACATTCAAGATCTATTATTGAGATATGTGAAAGGTTATGTTGGTACTTATTATTGATTAAATTATCATATTTTTTTTTATTTAAATGAACCATAAGATATAACCCAAAATTTATCTTAAGATTTTCTTATTATCATACATATCTTGTTTCCATATCTAGAGAAATAAGGAAATACCTTTCAAGATTTAACATTAAAATGGATAGACGATCCTCTAGATCAATAAATTGATGAATGTAAGCCAACTCATAGGATATTTATTTTAAAATGAAAGATACATTTTTTTTGTATCTTACATGTAATAAAATAATTTTTAGATTTAACTGGGTTTCTTTTGAATGGGTTTGTTAACCCAGGTTCAACATTGAGATAAATTAGGTTAGCTTTTATTAAAAATCTTAGGAATCTTTGATGGAAGAAATTCTCCTAGCAAATAATAATGATAGATTCCCATAATAAGAGATAATCATAGCTATGTGTTAGGAGGATAGTTTTATATTAATACTAATTGGAGTATATTCTTTCATTATTTGGAGCAACAACTAGATATGACTAAAAATCTGTTGTTGAAGTTGACAATATAATTATTTTCTAGTAATTCAGATGCTCCATCTTCTTATTTAGAGGAATAGGTAGATGTGACAAGAGCATATAATTTTCTCATAGTCATGAAGGAATATCATGAAAATGTATTATTTGCTGAATGAGCTAAATTTTAAGATATTATTTTAAGAATAAGGTACACTTCTCAAATATCTTTATTCTTAAAATAGATTATATATGTCATATCCTTTTAAATATACTTTATTATTTTCTTCAAATATTTAGAATTATTTTATCTAAGAAATTTATTTTATTTTGGCACACATTCAATGCTTCACCAAATGTTCAAGAATAATAGAGAAAGCAGAATCATTCTATTTATTATTTAATGAATTGAAAAAAGATCATTCAACTATCTACTTTCATGTTTAATCAGAAGACTCTAGCACTGATACCATATGTATAACAATTCTAGTTAGTAACTAATTTAGCAATATTTGTACAAGTATACACTTGATATAATTTATTAAATTGTTTGATTTTTAAATGTGGAATATGATCGATGTGGGATACACATCACCACACAAAATTGTTAATACCGAACATATTAAAACTCCATTTTAATTCTTGGTCAACGAAAGATAGGAAACTAGCACAATTAAACTCTAAATACTTATTATTTCTCTGTGCTTTAAAGTCTAAAGATTGCATTCATATTTTTTGCTTACAAAATAAGAAATTAAATTTGGGAAAAATTGTGTGTTGCTTATGAAGGAAATAATGAGGATAAACAATATTGAATCAACAAGCTCTTATATAATTACAAACTTTTTTTTTATATTACCTCATGAGTCTATTTCTAACATATATAATGCTTCAATAAAATTATTACTTCATTTCATGCTTTGAGTAGAGAATTTATAAATCCTAAAAAAGGTAATAAAATTTTATGTGTTTACCTAAATCTTGGGATGCCAAGGTTAATGCAATTTTTGAATCTCAAGAATTGTCCATTTCTTCTATTGATCACTCATATGGTTCCCTTATTTTTTTGAATAAAAAATTTTGCAATGAAATACTGAACTTATTGACAAAAAAAAAAAGAGAAGGCAATTGCTTTTAAAGAAAACACTTTTGATTATAGTAAAGAGAATATTAGCACTGATGATAATAATGATGCCCTTATAACTGGGAAGTTTAAAAACTTCCTAAAAGATAAAAAGAAGAGATTTGATCAAAGAAAATGCAAAGTAAAATTAGGAATTCTTTAAAAGTTACTGATCTAATTTGCTATAAATGTAAAAAGTTAGATCACATCAAATGAGAATGTCCTTCACTCAAAGACACCAACCAAAAAGACAAACATAAAGAAAATGGTGATTTATAGAGGGGCAAGAAAATGGCTTAACATGCTTTCTAGATCAATTCTAATCCAGATTCCTTTAAAGAAGAAGTCATAAAAAAAACCATAAACCTTTTCTTGATTACAAAAATAAATTCTCATGATTCTGATGATGAGTATGTATGTAATCTTAGTTATGAGAAATTTTTAAATTTTGTGAGGAATTATATGCTACATTCAGATCTTAAAAAGTAAAATACTCATCTTTAATGAAAAATATATCTTCCTTTGAAAAACAAAAATTCTAGAAAATTATTAGATGAATATGAAAATTTTAAAAATAAGTAAGATGAACTAGAAATTAAAAAGGCCTAAAAGGAACATGATATATTTGAAAAAAAATTAGCTTTCTTGAATACACAAATAAAATTTTGAAAAAAGAAATTGGAAGTTGCAAAAAGAACTCATCCATTCAAAAAAACAAAAAATTTAAAACTAAAAAGATCATATGTATTCTTTCTCTAATGCCTGACACTTTTCCTATGACATATATGGACATATAGCTAATATGTGCATACATCATTCACATTCAAATTTGCAATGGATTCCAAAAATCACTCATAGCTCTCTTATTTTAAAATGTAAGGAGTCCAAGGAAGTCTAGGTTTCAAAATTACCGACCTAAATCAGTTTTACAAAAATGCCTTCACTCAGGAGCTAGTGGAAGCATATGGTACTTATACTTAAACAATGGATACTCAAGGCATATTACTCAAGAAGATAAAAACAAATTTATCACTTTGGAACTCAAAAATAGAGGAGAGGTCACTCCTACAAACAGCACAACTTGTAAAGAACTCAGGTTAGGTACCATTAGTATTTATATTTTTGTATCCACTAAACATGTCCTTTTTATTGATGGTTTGAAACACAATCAGCTCAATATTAGTCAACTATGTGATAAGGGTATTAATGTAAATTTTTTAATAATAAATGTTTCTTTGATTTAAATGAAAAAATTGTTTTAGAAGGTGTTAAGATTACCAATGTTTATATTATTGATATTGATAACTTAGGTTGTTCGTTGGTTGTCTATTTGAAGTCCATAGTAAATAAGTCCTAAGAATGGCATGGGAGATTGTGTTGTGCTAGCATGCATACACTTAGAAAGATTACATGAGCTAATTTGGTTAAAGGCATATTCAGTCTTTTAATCAAACCATTCATGAGTTCTTCTAGTGGACTTGTCAATACTAGTTCACGAGGAAAGTCTTACATATTTGTTATTATTGATGATTTTAACATATCTAATTTGGTGAAAATTTTACGACACAAAAATGAATTCTTTTATGAATTTAAGATTTTCACTATTTGAATTAAAAAAAATAAAAAACAAACTTGGTTGTAACATTGCATCTATTTATAGTGATCATAATGGTTTTTTTTAAAAAAAAAACCCCATATAGCGGAATTTTATTGCCACAAAAAGAAGGTTACAAGGTCCTTAAAAGAGGATAAACTCTAAATCTACCGCTTGAAGAGCTACAATCAGCCTAGAGAGTAAATCCCCTATCTAATTACATCCAAAAAAATAAGTAAAAGCAAAAGAAAAGTAAAAGATACATAGCGATCAACAATGGAAACTCTAGAACAAAGCACCACCATCTACAGAATCAACAGAAAATGAACCAATAATGCACCTGCAAAAGTAAAGGAAAGCTGCATCTGCAAATATGTGAAGGGAAGAATTTAGTACATATGCAATAAAGGGGCAGAAAAGTAAGGACTGAAGTGAAAGTGAGAGGAAGAGGGCTCAAGATATTCACACCAAAGGGTGAGCAAATGTGTGCATCCAAGCAACCATTGCATGGATACAACAAGAGCTACTACTAAACCAATATGGGGTGAAGCCATCATCTTCAAACCTCACACAAAGCGAGAGGATGAAGAATTTGTAGTCCAAAGTACCTGCAAACCAAATTAGAGCCAAATACAATGTATATGTAAAATGCAAACCATTATCCCGAATAGGTAACCATCATCCATTATATGCATCATAGCATAGAATCCCTACACACATCCTCCATAATAGTGTCAGAGTCATAAAAATGGTAAGCCCAGCAGATTATAAGCAGCAGAAAAAGAAAATAAGAGGAGGAAGAAAAAAGTGCCCAGAATCGAGAGAATCCGCAAACAGGACCTTCCCAGAAGAGGACACCAACTCTTTTTTTTCTATATAGGCAAGCAGGAAAATCTCCAGATGGTCGGCAAAACATGTTAGAAAAACCAACAGCAACAGGCCCAAAGGACATGCTGTAATCCAACCAGAATTATCAGAAACAGAAGCATTTGATCTAGCCATGATCATAACCAAAATTATACCAGTAAAGCCAATTGCAAGACTAATCCATTTACTGAATAAAAACCACCACATAGATCACGACAGCAGGCCAAAAGAAAGGAGGCCTGATAGCCAAATCTTGATGGGAGAAAAAATGATTCCAGCAATTCCAAACATCACAATCGAGCAGGCTGGAGGAAACGAGAGAACATTCCTAGCCTATTGAAGAAAGCCAATAAAACCAAATGCCATAGGTATCCAACTGATGGAAAGAAAATAACAAACAAATAAGCTCAAAGCTACACAACAAGTCAAATAGGAGACTCAATAGTAGACCAAAAAAAAGGGCCCATGACAGTAAATAATGCTGGGGGCAAAACACAAGGAAACTAGAAAATCCACAAACACATCATCCAGAAGAACCCACACCAACCAAAAGGCCAACATCAATAGGCTCAGCCAAATAAAAAGACATAAGTAGAAAATTTTCAATATAGATATATAGATAGACATTACCATCCAGCCGCTTAATGAAATAGGGAACATCATACCCTTCAAAATGAGACACAACATTATCAACAAACCCCATATGCAGTGAGCAAGGATCAGGTCAGAAGCACAGGAGAAGCATAAATTTAAATTATAGGAATGCATCTTGGAATAAGAAACAAAAATAAGAAAGAAATGATAGAGGGACTAGTTTCTAAGGTAGGGTAGGCCCGTATTATCTAAATAAACTAGACCACACATGTGTCTGGGGAGATTAGAGTGATCAAATAAAATTTGATCATCTAATCTAGCACCCAAATTAGCAAGATAATCAGCACATGCATTTCCTTCTCACCAAACAAGAGTTATTCTGTAACAAACTTGAGATAGGAGCGTTCTAGTTTGCTTGAGAAGATAATACAATTCAGTGTTACACATTTTATTAGAGGTTAATAGATCAATCAGTAAAAGAGCATCTACTTCAATCCAAATGTTAAGCCAGTTTTTATGCAAATTGATCTCAACAACTTTATTAACAGCCATTAATTCAACAAAAATAATAGAGCATGCAGGTAAAGGATTGGCAAAAGGACAAGTTACCATGCCTTTAAAATTTCTGAAAATGGCACCACATCCAAAATTATTTTGAGAAATAGAACCATCAGTGTTAATCTTGATAATATTATCATATGGCTTAATCCAATAGACAATCTTATCTTCTTTATAATTCAAGTGCTCATGCAAGGTAAGACCCAGTTTATTAGCGACAAATTTGCAATCTTTAAATTGATTGTTAGTAACTAAATTGGCATTGAATAAGGCACAAATTTTATCTTTAATTCTCGCAATAATTCTATTATGATTCATAGGAATCCCACTATGTTTAGCATCATTTCTGTCCATCCAAATAAACCATATTAGAGTGATGGTCGTTATAACTTTAATATGACCTTTAACAACTCTTTGAAAATAAGCCTCCAGAAGTTAGTATAAAGAAAGAGTTCCATTAAAAAGATTAATATTGAATAGATCATCATACCAAAACCATAGTTTAGAGGCTAGTTTAGAGGCAATAGCTCCATTGACAAAGACATGATTCACCTCCTCAATGTGATAACAACAATAGTATTTAGAGGGCAAGTAAAATCCTTTTCTCCACATAACAACATCCACAGGGATGAAATTTTTTAGAACTCTCCAAGTAAGGATATAATAAGATATAGGTATAGTGTTATTCCGAAGTTAAAAAAATATATTAGAGAAGTCATGAGTTTCTTTAATATGAAGCCAAACATCTTTAAGATTAAAATCTACATTGTGAGAGAGCTTAAATAGGATTTGATCAAGCTTGTTAGAATTGATATATATGTTGGTGAGATTATGTATAAAAGGAATAGGAATGTAGTCAATAAGCATGATATCATTCCAATTGTTATTCAGCCAGAAGGAGCTGACCTTAACATCAATAGTGGAATGAGTGGTTAATAAATTATCAATGAAACCATTGCCAGTCCAGTTGTCTTTCCAAAAGAAAGAAGTTCTAGAGTTAACCCCCTAAGAAATATGGGATTCATCTTCCCATTTGATGTTACAAAGTCTTTTCCATATTTGTGAGTTGCCCACTTTGTAAGGACGGATAAGAGGATGCTTATCTTGGAAGTATTTGGCAGTCATAAATTTAGCCCAAAGACTATTCTTGCTTCTAAAGTTCCACCAAAGTTTATGAGAGAATGCAATGATAGTTTCACGGATCATCTTACAACCCAGGCCACCTTCAGCAAGGGTACCACAACTTTTATACCAAGAAGTCCAATGCATCCTTTTAGAAGAGTTTTTAGATCTCCAAAAAAATTTATTAAGGAGGTGCTCGATTCTATTAATGGAAGAATTAGTAGGGACAATGGTTTGAATAAGATATAAATTCATGGACTTTAGGATACTCTTGAGCAAAGTAAGTCTACCACCAAAAGAGAGTAAATGAAATTCCCAAACATAAATTTTATTAGAGATTTTTTGGATAAATTCATCAAAGAGATGTGATTTTTTTCGACCTTTATAAAGAGGGGCACCAAGATATTTAATGAGAAGGTGATGTTGTTGAAAATTAGTGATTCTTAAGATTTGGTCAATTCTATTACTAAGAATTTTAGATGAAGGTATGAAACAACTCTTGCTTTAATTAATAGAAAGACCACTTTGCTTCCCAAAATTCACTAACAATTTCATTATTTTTTTGATGTGATGAATGGAACCATTAGAAAAAATGATGAAATCATTAGCAAAACTCAAATGAGAGATAGGGATGCCACCCAGGGTTCTAAAATACATGCTAGGATAATTGTTGAATAGATCAATAAGATTCCTAGAAAGATATTCCACTCCAATGATAAAAAGAGAAGGAGACAATGGGTCTCCTTGTCTCAAGCCATGAGAAGAGGGGAAGAAACCTAAGGCCTCTCCATTTAAAATGATAGAAAATCAAGCATTAGTAATACAATTTTTAATAAGAATTATGAATTTTTCAGAAAACCCAAACAATTTAAGAATTTGAAAGAGGAATTTTCAAGAAATATTGTCAAAGGCTTTAGAGATGTCTAATTTAAAAAGGATATTGCCACCTTTGTAAGGGGAATCCAAGTCATGAATTAGCTCTTGAGCTAGAAGAATATTATCGATATAGCTCTGCCTCTAACAAAGCCAGTTTGATTGGGAGAAATAATTTTTTGAAGCAAAGGAGTAAGTCTATTGGCAAGTAATTTAGCAATAAGTTTTTGAAAGAAAGTGCAAAGTCTGATAGGTCTAAAGTCACCCCAGCATTCAGGATTGTCAATTTTAGGTATTAGAATAATGGAGGTGCAAGAGAAATATCTAGGATTAGAGTTACCATTAAAGAAGTCAATGATTGCTTCAACTAAGTCTTGTTTAATAATAGTCCAACAATGTTGAAAGAAATGAGTAGTATAACCTTTACAAGAATAGTGTTCATGTTATTAACAATATTTTTAATCTCATCTTCCGTAGGAATCATAATAAGTAAGCGGTTATCTTCACTGGAAATAAGTGAGGGAATCAAATGAGTGTTGGAGATAGCATCTAAAGTATGGTTCTTATTCAACAAATTTTTGAAATGATTAATAACAGATTCTTTAATTTCGTTATTATCTGTGATCCAGTTGCCATTGGCACTTCTAATTTTTTGTATGAAATTTAATGCTCCCTTTTTTTCACAAAGGGCATGAAAGTATCTGATATTTCTGTCCCCATTAGCAATGTGTTTACTAACCGCCTTTTGCCGCCAGTAAGTTTCTTCCATATTTTGATAGGTAATAAGGTTATCTTTGGCTTCATTTAAATCCTTCAATTTAGAGGAATCAGTTAAAACAACATTTTCAAGATTGCATACCAATTGATCCATGTTTTTGATGTTAGCAAAAGGTTTTAAAGCGATGTTTGTTCCACCAAACAAGGTTTTGTTTGAGTCTTTTAAGTTTGAACTAGAAGTGAATCATACCCTTGACCAAATTGTCAGGGTGGAGGTGTGCAGTCTAGTTAATGTTGACAATATTTAAAAAATCACTATGCTGAATCCACATATTCTAAAATCTGAAAGATGTAGAGTGAGAGAGTTGATTTAATGGGTTCTTAACAGAAATCAAGAGAGGAGCATGATCTGACAAGGTTCTACTTAAATGTTCAACAGAAGTATGGGGCCATTGATTTATCCATATGGAGTTAAAGAGAGTTCTGTCCAGCCGTTGCCAGAGTCTAGAGTTATGCCAAGTGTAATCCGATCCCGAGTAGCCAATGTCAATAAGGTTACAATCTAGAATCATATTGGAAAAATATTCCATAGAATGCATGTTAGGAGAACATCCCCCCTTCTTTCCGAAGAGAGGAGGATGGTGTTAAAATCACCCCAAGGTTTGTTGACAGTGGTGGCAAAGGATCGTAAATTGTCCCAAAGAATGTTCCTACTAGCCCTATTGCAAGATGCATGCACAAAGGAGCCTAGAGCAGAGTAAGCACCCAAAGAAATGTTAACGTTGACTACCTGCTGAAGATCATCAAGGATAGAAACAGTGACTAGGTTATTCAAAAATACCAGATCTTATTACTAATATTGTAAAAGAAGTTATTAAAGCCAAGCATTCTTGCCACATGATTGATTTTAGAAGAATGAATTAGAGGTTCAATAATAACAAGTAATGCGATATTATTAATACGACAGAGATTTCTAACAGTTACGAACAATGAGAGTCCCAATCCCTCGAATATTCCAAATAAGTGCATTAAACATAAAGACAATCTAATTTGAAATAAAAGCAAAAGAAAGTATTTGTCTAAAGCAAATAGAAAAAGGGAAGAGCTGCTATTTATGAGATGTGGATCTCGATCTAGTAGATCTAGTGGAGTTATTAGAGAACATTTTTTCTTTGAGTGATTTCTTTTTGAGAATAGTTTGAAATGGTTTATTGTTGTCCAAAGAGTCACCATCCAAGAGAGACTTGTTGGATATGTTGAGAATAGTGTTAGAATCAGTCAAAGAATTTCTAATGGTGACTTCCCATTCCTCAATTTTAGTATCCGTATGCAAAGAATGATTAGGTTGTATGTCAATACCCAGAATAAGAGTAGGGGAGGTTGCAACTTCAGTGTTAAGAGAGGGGGATATGTTGGAAGCATCAAGGGCACAAATTTGAGGATCATTTTCAGGATTTTGTTTCAGTTCTTCCCCCATCCCTTTCAGATTTTCCTCCTCATGTTCACTCAGGAAGTCAAGTTAGGAGGAGCATTGTCTTTAGCATCCAAATTATTATGTAAGGAGTGACAGGTATTCAAGCCATCATAATGAGCCTTAGGGTCAACCTCGACATCCTCCTTATCTACATCATAAAAATCTTTCAGGTTAGCATCATTCAACATTTCATTAGGCAAATGTCTGGGTTCCACAGAAGTAGAGATAGAATTTCCTTCTAGAGTAGCTTTAGGCACATACTTAGGTTTACCAATTTTATCAATTGGAGGATTAAGGTTGGCCTCATTCATATATTTTTTTTAAGATGCGGTGTAACACAAAGCATTTGGAATTGTCGTGCCCATGAATTTTACAATGAGAGCATAACACAGGAAAATTCTCAAATTCAATTTTTTGATTATAACCATACTTTTCAGAGCCAATTCAAACTTCTTTAGGATATTTTTTGGATATATCAATTTCTACTAAAATGCGTTAACCGATGGGATCTTATAGCGATGGCACGATCAATTTGAAGAGGCCAAAGAGAGCCCCCACAGTAAAAAGCACTTGGTGCGTCACATAATGAATATTAGTGAGCCAACCAAACCAAAGACACTGGTGATTCCTCCTTTATATCAAAAAGAGGAGTCCATTTTAGAAGACGCATTTGGCAATTGAAAACGACATCGTCTAGCAAAAACTCTTGAGTAATCTAGGTCATTATTAAGCTGAATTAAAACATGCCTTGGATCAATCAAGCCAATAGAAAAAGCACCCGAAAGTTTCAGATTATGAAAAAAAGATCGATTTTATCCAGATTTGGCCTACGCAATGAAAATTTACCGACTAAAGTAATTCATAGGGCTTAGCCAACAATTCAACCTCCTTATCAGAGCACATGATCACCAGAATACCACGAAAAGAAGTCAAAACTAATTCATCGAAGCATCAGTTGAGAAACTCTTACCAGAGAGGGCATCCTTAAAGGATTTAACCACATTCAAGTTAGACGGGGCATCTGAGTCCAAAGAGCTCGAGAAATCCAATGCCTACCACTTGCACCACGGCCAGCGCTGAGGCTGAATCCATGAAGATAGCTATAGGAGCCTCACGCGCGCATTCCACCAGCGACAATCATGCAAAGAAGCGAAGAGAGTCAGGTAAAATGAAGGAGAATCGAAGGGAAAATGGTGTCACCCGAGAGCACCGCAGGAGGACCAAGTTTCGATTCCAAAAAAGAGTGAATTTGAAAATGATAAATTTAAATTTTTTTATAATGAGACAAGAAAAGACCATAATGTTATAGCCTTCATGATGCCACATCAGAATAAAAAAACTAGATGAGAGAATAAAACTATAGATGCTGCTAGATCCATACTTAATGAATATAAACCTCTTAGATACTTTTGGGCTGAGGAAATTAACTGTTGCTTGATTGGAAGCTATTTGATTGTAACCTGAATTTTCTCATTTTAAAGATATTAAATTGTTTCAAATAGAAGTTAAAAGTGCCTTCTCAAATGGTGTTATAGAAAAAGATGTTTTTGTTGAATAGCCACATGAATTTGAAAGCTCATCATACCATGATTATGTTTATTAATTGAAAAAGCCCATATATGATTTGAAATAATAGTCTTGTGTTTAGTATGATAGACTTATCTCTTAAATTTTTTTTTATTAAAGGTTCTATTGGCACTACTTTGTTTATCAAAAGAATGAAATCTTATATTCTTCTTGCTTAAATTTATGTTGATGATATACTATTTGGATCAACTAATTATTTTTTGTATGAAGATTTTTCATGATTGATGAGCCAAAAATTTGAGATGAGCATGATGAATGAGATTACTTACTTTCAAGAATTCAATATTAAGCAACTCAAAATGGTACATTCTTAAGTCAATATATGTAAACGAGAGAGTTAACTAAAAAGTTTGGATTGGAAGGTTGTAAGAGCATCAACACTCACCCTCATGAACCCTAACACTCATTTAGACAAGAATACTACTAGTAAGTATATCGATCTTAAGTAATTTTAAGGTATGATAGGCTCTTTACTTTACTTGACTATTATTGACCTTAGTTTTGGATGAGGTCGACATCATCCCAATCTTAGTAATTAAGATATCTAATCTTAGATTAGGAACTTCCTAATTAGACACTTAGAACACTACACTTAGAGACTAGGTGCATAACCAAATCGAAATAAATTAACAAATTAAATCAAAATCAAACTTAAAGCCAAACACCTTAGACAACTTAGATTAGGCCATTGGCCCCACTTGGACCCATCCTAGCCAAAGTGGGTTAGACAAGTCCAATCACTTATGAATTCAACCAAACTAAACCAAACACTAAATGAAATACATTTGAACTAAAATATAAATTTAATTGACCTTTAAATAAGTTAATTAGATTGATTAACCCAATTAGTCTATTTAACCTAAATTTGACTTAAGTTCAAATAAAACAAAATTAAATCAAATTAAATTAAATAAAGTATATAGTCATTGCATATATATAAATTAACCCAAAAATAAATCTAGATGAGGTTTAAAGTGGTCAACTTGGCCATTTGATCCAGAGTTGACCAATGTAGCCCCACCAAGTCGAAAGTCAATCAATCAAAATTTAGTCAAATTGAGCCATCCCAAAGGCTCAAAATTATCAAATAAATATAATCAAATATGAATATAAACAAATATGAATACAATGAGGGAATGCATGAGTTAGTGAGGGCAATTTAACCCAAAATGACATGATTAGGCAATTTTTTACCTTAAATTCAAAAGTAGCCCAAATAAATTGCACTTAACCAAACCTAACCACTTGGAATAGCTCACTAAATAATATTAAAACGTAATGTAAACTTAAGGTGATCAAGTCCAAACACTTAACCCAACCCAACTCAAATGAGTTAAATTGAACTAACATAAACCCATGACATTTTAGCTAATTCAAAATTAACTCATGAAATTCCAAACCTTATCAGATTTTAGTGTTGTTTGGGTTAATATCTCAACATGTGAAATCAATTTAAAGTAAAGAATGGGAGGTGATAAGAAAGGGGAGAAATGAAGAAAAGTCCAAAAGAACTCAAAACTCCATTCCTCTTCATATAACTCCTCCATAATCTAATCTCCAAAGTCAAGAAAGGCAACAAGATCTTAGCCAAATCAAGTGGAAAACCCAAGTTGGAAAGAGAGAGAGAGAGGAGAAATGAATATAAAAGTAAAAAAAAAAACATATCATGAAAAGAAATCTAATCATCACAAGAAATATCCACTAATAGAGACTTTGGCACTACTTATCTCCTCATCTCTGACATTGGAATAGAAAGAGCATGCTCTCAACGGTGCTAGGCCCATCTCAACCAACCACCACACCTCCAATCACCATTAATGGTGATTTTCGGCCACCATTAAAAAGAGGAGAAAAGAATCTTTAAAGGTCCTTGATTTTGGCATTTGATAGCCTCCTAGAGCTCCACTAATCACAACTATACCATCCCCTTCCTTTCCACACATAAAATCACAAATTCCAATCAAATTATAGCTAGGGGCAGCGGCCCTTGGTGGAGAAAATGATCCGGAGGGAGGAAAGCAAGGGGAACCATAATAGAGACTCATTTCAACTTGAGAAAGCTCTCTGACATGTATAATTCATCAATCATTGGCTTCAGGAAGCTAATTTCTCCAAAACATAAAAATTGGATGTTCTCATATTTGGTTGAAATATTTGCATGATTCTAGGGAATTTCCTTTAAAAACCCATCCAATTTTTATTCTAGAGCTTTCCCATGTGAAACTCCCTATTTTCTAGCAAATATCACATGAAAATGAGGCTCGAATGGCTTTTCAGGGCGAAAATCTCATTCACCAAGCTATTGTTTGCTCTCTATGAGGTAGACGGCACATAAGTTGTTTGATCCCTTTTTAAAGGGATAGATGGCTGTGATTAGAAGGTCCTCCAGGGATTCAATTTACACCCTTAGATCAACGTGATTATCGTGGACCATCCAATCCAGATCAATCTAACTCGAATGCATTCTCCCGCCCAAATGCCTTAACACTGCTCACGAGAGCCAATCAAATGGTGACATGCATAAATGCGGTCCAGTTAGTGCTGACTCAGTGCTGAGTAGGTTAAATAGAAAACTCAGGGATTTTTTGAATTTAAAAATTACCAAAATACACTTGAAACTTTAAAAAATTGTAGAAAATAAAATACTAAGTAAAAAATTGTAAATAACCCTCGTTGGATTCATCTCTTTAAGGGAAATTTAATAAACCCAAAATCTCCATTTTGTGTTGAGTATTTTGAGATTAATTTAGATTTCAATAAAAATTAATTTTTTTAATTAATCATAAAATATTAATTAAATTATAATGAATTTTTCATTGATTAAATGGACATTAAGACACACCTACCATAAACATTTCAAGTCCAAGTGACGAGTGTATTAAAAGTTACTAAATTTTAAAGTTAAAATGTCTAATTTTATAAAATAATTAATTAAAAATCAATCAAATTATAAAAAATTATCAAAATAGCTCAAACCATTATAAATAACTTTAATGAACCTTAAATATATTGAAAATGGTCTAAAACTCACTAAACCCTTAAATCACATAATTAGGTGATTAAATGGACAAATTAATTCAATTAATTAACCTAAACTTTAAGAATCTATAATAAGCCAACTAAAAATTCAAAAATTCTAAATAAATCTTCTATGGATTCATCATTTAGAGAGTAATAAAAGAAAATTAAAAACTCTAATAAAATCTTAATAGTTTAAGCCTAATTTGAGTTTTAATGAAAATAATGAAACCCCAATTAGTCTTAAAATAATGCTGATCAAACTGAAACTTTAAGGAAATGAAATTGGCAAGGAACCCCACGTGCCATAAAAATTGTAAAGTAAAATGACTTTTAGATCAGAAGTTATTAAATTTCTAAATTCTAGGTCAATTTAAATTAAAGAATAAATTAAATAATTACAAAAAAAATATGAAAATTAATGAAATCAACTCAAAACATTGTCATTAACATTAGAGAATCTCAATAAAATATTTTAATTCCTTGAAATTACATAATTCTAAAGTCACTTAATTAGGATTTAATAATCGTTAAAAACAAGGTTGATTTTATTAAAGCTAAATTTCAATAAATTAAAAATTATGACAAAATCATAAATAAAATAATATTGAAACCCTTATTAACCAAATACTAAATTGAATCAAGCAAATATCACATAATCTTTAATTCAAACAATGTTAAACCTTACTTTAATCTAACTTTAACTTAACTTAATTAATTATATGAAACTTAATTAAATATGAATTAAATTTTAAGTTAAACTTAACTAAATGAACCTAAATCATCAAGTCATTAATAACATCATTACTCTAAATATATAAAATCAGATTAAAAGCTTCAACAACTAATTAAATTAAGTTAAATCAAGCCTTAATTAACTTGACTAAAAGAATTTATTCAACCCATAATTAAACTTTGATTAAGCATTGAATCTCAACCCTTAATCATTAAACCTTAAAGTACAATAATCAAAAATCAAATTCATCTTGACTAATCATTGAACATTAATCAAATTAAATTATTCAATTTAGTCAAAGCCTAATTAACTATTAATTTGATCCTAATTAGATGAACTATTTAATAAAATCAATTGTAATTAATAATTAGTTAACCTTTAATCTAATAACCACTCAATTAAGTTAATGATAAAGAAATTAAATCAACCCTTAATCAATTTTATAATGAAATTTTAAAATAAATTAATCAATTATTTAATTAAACTAAATTAAAATAAACAATTAATAAAATAAAATAAAATAAAATTTTTTGATTAAACTATTAATCAAATCAATCATTTCATAAAATAAAAGTTTAGTTAATTATCAATTTATTATTAATTAAATTAATTATTTAATCCAATTAAACATAATTAATCGATCAACCTCTAATTAAAATCAACCCTTAATCAATTTTATAATGAAATTTTAAAATGAATTAATCAATTATTTAATTAAACTAAATAAAATAAACAAATCATTCTAAAATAAACCTTAAATCAATTTTAACTTAAATCAAACACTTAATGATAAATATTCATGAAAGTTCTAATCAAATCAATCATGAACAATTAGATCATTGATTAATATATAATTAATCTAATTAAGCTATCTAATCAATATAATCAGACTCTTTAATCAAATTAATCACTAAATCAAATTAATCATGTTAAGCTCAAATTATCCTTAATTAAATTAAATCAATCAAATACTTAATAAAGTTAAACTTAATTTGAACAAACAAATTTAAATAGAATAAATTAAGTTAACGATTAACAAAACTTTAATTATTTAAACTAATTAATCAAGATAATTATAAATATTCTAATCAAGTGAGTTATAACAAATTCAAATAATTAGAGATTAAACCCTAATTAAATCAATAATGGTAACTAATTAACTAAGCTTTAAATAAACTGAGAATTTAACCAAAGTCATTTAATAATCTTTTATCAAATATTAGCTAAGATAAATTATATAACTAAGTTGACTTAATTAAATAATGATCAATTATTAGTTTGGCTATTCAAATTGAGCAAATAATGAATTATATATATATATATATATATATATATATATATATATATATATATATATATATATATATATATATATATTAATTAATCATTGAACCCTATTTGAATTGGTCATTTAAATGCAAAAATTTACTTAAATTAATAAACAAATTTGGTAAATGAGAGAGAGAGAGAGAGAGAGAGAGAGGGAGAGAGAGAGAGAGAGAGAGAGAGAGAGAGAGAGAGAGAGAGAGAGAGAGAGAGAGAGAGAGAGAGAGAAGAATCTAATCAAACTTTAACTAGATTTATCATTAAATCAACTAGCTTGGAATGAAACTAATCAAAATCTCTATTGTCTAAGTTCACCTTTCCATGTATAAGTGATCAAACCTAAAATGGATCAATCAACCATTTGTTTAACTTAAACTAAGTAAATCATGTAAATAAGACATATCAAAGTAAATTTTAATCAAGTCATTAATTCAAATATTTGATCAAACCTCTAATTGAATTAAGCATCAAATTAAATTGATCTTATGAAACTTAAATAATCTTTATGTAAAGTGAAGTAATCAAATAATAGTTTGATCAAGCCACTTAAATATAACACGTTAAATTAAATATACCTTAACTATATCAATCAATCATATTAAGCATAAATAATTAATTAATTATTCAACATATCAAATCAAAATAAAAACAAACTGAATTGTAACTAATACAATCAAACATAATTAAATTCAATCAAATTAATTTAAATAAATATATTATAAACCCAAACCAAACAAATCTCATGCATTATAAGAAAGTTTAATTATATAATAAATCCCAAAAATACTAAAATACCTCTTAAACAATCTAAAATAGGTGAATTGAAATATTAAATTAATTGGACTTAAATCAAAACATGAAATAACTATACTCAAATAATGATAAACTTGGTTCAAACAAACATAAATCACATAAGCTGACAAGGTAATAGAGTGAATTAAATATTAAGCTAGCTGAAATTAAATAATTATTTCTTAAATTTAGATGGACTTAATGAGATTAAAATATAATTATTAACTCAACTTCTATAATTATTAAATTAATCAAATGAAACTTAATTTGACTGAATCATTTAAGTAAGTTAATTACATAAATAAACATAAAATAAATAAAACTTAAGGAATTTAATAAATATGTGAATGAAAATTTAAGTAAAAGACTAAACATCAATTGAAATTTAAATTTAAATGAACCTAATGAAATTAAAGAAACTAATATCTTAACTCAAATCAACCTTAATGAAATCATTAAATTTAAATAAAATGACCTAAGATTATACATTTTCAACCAAATTAAAATTATAAATAAATCAAGCAAATATTAATCAAATTAAAGCCTAAGTAAAAAAAAAAAGGATTAAACAAAATATGCATATCTTTAGGTTAGATTTCTAAAGTGAATATTTACCTTCTTGGTGATGATCTTACTTTATTAAGATTAGGGTGTTAAGTAGGTTGTGTGTTGCCATAAGTAAGGCCTAATCCCCTTTCCACTCTTTAAAACCTAAATTCAACATTAACATGAAAATGGACTAAAATTGAAAATCAACCAAATCATTTGAAGTGAAACCACCTAACGGTAACTTAATAAATCTTGAACTTAAATAAAAAACTTAAACTCAAAAAAACCCACTACAAACTTCCCACACTAGCCCTCCTCTCACACATTAAAATACTCATTCAATGACTCTAAAGTTAGGTTAGCCCAGATGATTTGTGATGTGAAGTGATGTGATGTATTTTTTGTATTATTTTAGATTGGATGGTTGGATTATTTGCTCATTAGTTTGGATGTTAGAGCACTCTTGTTAGGCTAACATTATTTTTTTGCAGGTGGGCTATGCTTAAAAGGGCCATTGTCATGAAATATATTAAATGCTATTTATTTGCAAGTGTTGCTTAAGTCCCTAAGCAGAACCCAATAGGATAGATAGGCTTGGAAATCACTAGTGCTAAGCCCGTATGTTTGAAATATAAAATGTTAATGTGTTGTATGTTTTCCCGATGTCTGTTTTGTAGGGCCTAAGATTTTCTTTTTGGAATTTAAAATATAATTTGATCTTAGAATTAGGTTAGGATTTATAAAGATTTAGAATTAGCAGGGGTTGACTGTACTCATTTGATAGTCCCCTATGGAGCTTAAGGAGGTCCTTAAAGAAGGAGATGATCATGAAGTCAAATGAAGACCCCATATATCAAACTTTTAGTTCTAGGCCAGGTTATATAAGGGCAGTTTTAGGCTCCCATTTTTTTTTAAGATTTATTATGGTACATGGTCACATCAGCCTGTTTAATTTAATTTATTTGGCTAGATTTATTTTGGGGTGCGTAATAAAATTACATACTTTTTATAGGTTTATTTTTTTTATTGTTGTTTGGTGATGAAGCCTTGCTATGTTAGGCTCTTAAGAAAAATTAAATTTTCTACCCATTAAATTAATATAACTCAATCATAAATAAATAATTCATAACCTCTTTATAAATAAAAAACTTAGATATAAATAGATAAAAGTGATTAGAAATAATTAAACTTTGTGAACCAAGCAACCATATTCTTAATGTTTCTTGAATTAGGCGCTTCATCCATTGCACATAAGGGGCATCTAACCTATGAGGATAACCACCCTTCCTAGGAAAGTGTTCCTTCTTTTATTAATATGGCCCATGACATATTTTTAATATCATCTTATTTTGGGCATGAAATTACATAACTAAAGTCTAAAATAAATTATGAGTCAAAAGTTAAAAAATAAAAAATAATTACATTGGTTAGGTGCATACTATACCATTCATGATCTTAGTATTAAGGAGTTAGTATAGGATCTTAGTTTCTTTTCTTAAATATAACAACCAGCCATCTTACATTCATAAGACTAGACTCATGGTTTTAGATCATATAGGTGGTGTTAGCTGACAACCCTTCTAGGTGAGAAGTAAGTCTAGAAGAGTTAGGGTAGGTTTATTTTTTCTTATGTGAGAGAAAGAACTAATAATTCTCAAGTTCATGTGATTGGACTAACTCAAGCTTTTGACTTATGTTAAAAGTACCTTTTTGACTTAAGTGCAAAAGCATTCTATTAGACAAAGACTTCAACTCCTAGACATTTCTATAGTCCTGTGTTGTTAGAATCTATGTTGTAGATTTCTAATAAAATGTCAACTCAAAATCTTAATAATTCTAATTTCAAAAATGTAAAGCCCAATAATAGGATAATTGAATTGCTTATTGAGTTTTCTAGTATCCGAAAGTATTTCCTACTTAATCTCTTTTGGCTTTTGAAAAGAACTCTTCCACCTTGAAGTGTTTCCTTTTGAATTTCTAAATTAACAATCTTTTTAAGGCAAGCTCTGAAATCCAAAAAAATAATTTTTAGTTTCTTTAATCGAGAGTATGCTTAGGAGGAATTCCTTTCCTTCTAAGTTGTAATTAACTATGTGGGCTTATCTTTATAGGGAACTACAAACCTTATATAAAATAAACATTGTTCTACTTCTCTAAGTAGTTCAAGAGAAAATCATGGTATATCGAAGACCCATCAGCCTTAGGAGTCCTTATTAAAAATTAAATCCATTATAAGATAATATGTTCATCTCTCAATATAATATATTTATCCCTTAATAACATATTTGATTAGCTAAATAAATACCCCATAGATTTACATGGTGTTTCAAATTAAATTCTCATAGATTAGAAACTCCACCAAGGAGTAATTCGCCTCTCCATCTTTAAAAATTGAATTTTATCTTTATATATTACCAGTGTAGTTGTGCCCCTCATGAGTTAGGACTACCTTTCTTTCCATTGAGTGCCTCTCCATTTCATCATTAGTAGAGCTCACTCAACATCTTAGTTTAGGTTCTAGAACCCCTTAGTTATAACAGTGTAATAAGCATGTCCTAGAACCATCATTCAAGTCTATATTAAATATAAAAATTTAAAAAATTCTTTTGAAAAAATAATCAAAATTTTCTAAAAATTTTAAATTATGATGAGTCACTGTGTTAGATCTAACCATGATCAAAATGGATTTAACCTCATTGATGATTTAAACAATATCATAGAAAATAATTATAATAATAATTCCTCTTTGCTTTAATATCTCCAAAGCTTTTAAAAAAGGTTAAGAGGGTTAAAGTAGGGTCCCTAAATTTCCTTTATCCTCATACCTTTGAGAGCATGTAAGTGCTCACTAGTGTATGCTGGGATGATGATTTTTCTAAAATAAAAAGTTTTTAATGATTGTCAAAAAAAATTTATAACATAAATTAATAATACAATTTATTTTTATATTACAAAAATAGTTGGACAGTTGATCTTCTCCTTTAATTATGGAATTAACTTCACTATGGATAATGGAAAACTACCTGATGGATCTGTGATTAAGTATGACACCGGTTTTGAAAATATAAATATAACATTTGATGGAATTACCTTAGCTCCAGTCACTAATAGCTTGGTCCAAGATATGAAACTTGTGCTGGAGTTCACTTTAGGTCACAGGGCCACTAAGCTTATTTCTCTTCTGAGAAGAAGAGAGAAATTGACACTTCAGCCCCTAGGCTTATCTTAGATTTAAGCATATGTATCCTAACCAAAAAGATTTAGCAACCCTTGTCTGAGTCAGCTCCTTTCACTTTCCCCAACACCTTTGAGATTGGGAACACCTCAAATACATTTGAGATGATCAGGACCTAGAGAAAGAATAGAAATAGAAGATTGAGGAGGAGGTTAGTGAAAGAGAGGTTGCAAGCTAAAATAAAAATATTTGAGGATGTTATGACTGAAGAAGGGTTTACCCTTCTTGACACCTCACCACTCTTGAGCGAAAGTATATTCCATCCACTCTCTATCTTATAGGAGGAGGAGAACAAGAGAATGATAGTGAGTTCCCCACACACCCATTTCACTATGAGACTCATAAATCACAATAGCAAATGAGCAGAGAACATCCGAATATAATGAGATTGATCTTTCAGGAGATAGCAGATGCCTTCAGATGTACTAATGAGAACGTACATAAGGTTATGAAAGGAAAAATATCTAAGGAATTAGAAAGAGAAATACTTAGAAAGGATGTTTATGTTAAGCCTAAGGGAAAAAAAAAAGAATAGCCCCTAAGGATAAAAAGCACCATTCAAGAGCATTATCGATCATCACTAATGGATATTATTACTTTGGGAGACCTAGGTCTGACCAAAATGATGGCATTGTCTTGGTAGGTTAAGGGAAAGGGAGTAGTAGTCACAAACCTAAAGTTAGAAAAGCCTATCTACCTGTGAAGAGGGGGACAACTTATCTATAAAACTCACTTTGTTCCACGCACTACCCACTAAGTCATTAGCCACTTCCACCACTTAACCATCCCCTATCAAGCCTCAAGTAGAGGGTTCACCATCATCACCTCCACCTATTAAAGAAAGATTGGCTTCTCCGAAGCCATCTTCTATCAAGGAAACATTATCTTCTCCAAAGCCATTTCTCTATTTTTGTGAGGATACTGATGATGGATGACTTGGTTTAGGAGCCGCTCCTAAATAAGAGGGTCAGCAAATTATTCATGGAGAGGGATTAAGTGATAATGAAGTGAACAATGAAGAGGAAATAAGAATAGAAGATACTAATTTAGAAGAAGAGGTACACAACATGATTCTGGATGATGAGGAGTATACTGCTTATACTCTAGTCTATGTGAATTATGAAAGACTCCCGAAAAGCTTTTAGAAGAAATAAAAGCTGCATTAAAGAAGTGGAAGAAGAAGAAAAAAATTAGTTGAAGAGAGCAGTTATGATAATGATCAAGATGACCTCTTGGCTAATGATCTAGGAATTAATGAGGCACATGATTTCATGGTAAACACTAGGTCATCCCATAGGGAATCTGAAGAAGTGCAAGATATTGTAGTAGGAGAGGGTGTCACACATGATCTCGCTCAATGTCTGCTTCTCTAGCTCCAAAAAAAAAAGATGGTATAATCTTTAAAATGGAGAAGAGGATGAAAGAGATGATAGTTATAATGTTAGCCTTACAAATCCAATCACCTGTCCTACAACAAATCAAAGAGAGCTAGATCACCCTGAAAACATTCAGATGGACAAAGAAAGAGAAATAGCATGAATGCGGGAGAATATAGCCATGATAGGAAAATAGAAGAGAGTGTCCTGCATGAGAGAGATTTAAAACACCTAATAGTATAACAAGGTAAGGAGGAATTGACCCAATCTTAGGGCTTTGAAAGGTAGACCCTACCCAAAAAAATTAATGTGGTATCTTATCCTAAGGGATTCAAGCCCCCTTCCTTCAAAGTCTTTGATGGGATACGACAACACTTAGCACACTTTAGGGATAGTTATTGTAATGTCGAGGGAAGCAATGCCTTATTGTTTAGATAGTTTGTTAGTAGTTTGTCTGGTGTAGCATTTAACTAGTATGTCAAACTGCCAAATGGATCTCTTCAGACATTCGTTGAATTAGAAAACCTATTTGTTAAGAGATTTGTTGGTGCACAACACCACATCACTGTCGGAGATCTAGTTGTAAAGAAGTAGAAGCCAAATGAATCCTTGGTCGATTATATCCTTAGGTGGAGAAACCTAAACATGAAATGTGAACCGCAATTGTAAGAACAACTGTTGGGGAAATCTTTAGGGGAATATTTAAGGCATGGTGGCCTTCCTTTCAAAAGAATTCTGATTAGGACTATTTGCAACCAAAAAGTAATAATAATAATAATAATAATAATAATAATAATAATAATAATAATAAGATACTAACACCATGACATCGAAACTCAAGCCTCTCCATTGCCCCTAAGTTTAAAGAGTTTGGAAAATACCAACCACTCCCACCAACAACTATCCTTGTCAGCAATAACCACTTTAGGGGAGAGTGGGAGCGATTGATAGGAGAGTGTGAGTAGTTGAGAACCAACTAATTTAAGAAGAGAATGGCTGGCCCTTCTTTCTTTTCTTCTTTTCCCCTTTCTAGCCACGCTCTCTTCCCTCTCTTTACTGTAGACTCCACTGCATGCTCTCCTTCTTGCACAAGACAAGATTCCAAGTAAGAGTATAAATAAACAACCTCTTTTGTACAATTCCTTACTCTACAAAAAATCTTGAAGAATTTCACTGTTGATCTTAAATCTGGTGTGAAATAAAGATCCTTCCTCCATCGATCTTAAATCCAAAACAAGGAAGAAGAATGCTGTCATGGTAAATATGATCTTCTAGGTATTGCCAAATAAAATTGTGCCAAAATCAAGATTAAATTGAGTTTTAATTCACTAAAAATAAATTTTAAAACTTCAAGACCTTTGCCGTTGAACTTGGTTCTGGCATGAGATGAAAAACCCTCTTTCCATCGATCTTGGATCCAGAATAGTTGAGAAGAATGTATTTTTGTGTTAAAATATGTCAAAACCTAGCATTACTAAGTCATTATGCTACCAAATTTTTTGGAAATCATTAAATCACATAACAAAATTTCCTTAAAACATAGTCTTTTGACTTTTAGCACCATAGTGTTGATACCCAACAATGTGGTACTGAGCTCTCAGGATTTTGAACATCATCGCTCCACTTCGCACTGCGATAATGCTATTGTATGGTGCCTAAATGCTGTGACTAGCTGTTGACCTCACTTTTGGAGTGAGGTTGACTACCTTTACCCTAAATTTAGGACTCTTCTAGATATTGAGAGTTTCCTAGTGCTAGGACACTTCTAGTGATTAAGGGAACACCAAACCTAAGCCTAGAGACTCATAGGGTACAACCCTCGGACTAGAACTTACCTTAGGAGAAATGAAACCTCACCTAACCAATGACTCAACCAAAGCCCATGGTCAACTAACTAACTTAATCCAAACCAAATGATTACAATCCAAGCTCCAAGCCAAAAAAACTAATTTAATATAAGCTTAATTTGATCCATCTTGGTTCAATTTAGCTAAAGAGGCTAAGGTGATTCAACCTATCCTCTTTGAGCTTAGGAAGACCAACTCCGATACAAAACTACCATGATTGAAACTTAATCTACCCAAACCTAACCAAAACCTCATGATCATTACAAATACTCAATTGTGGATCAAAACATATCCCAATCAATTCAATCAAACCAATCAACCCAATTGAATCAAGTTGACCTAGGTTGACCCATTTGATCTAAAGGGTTTAAATGAGTCAAAATCCATTCTAACTCAAATTAATTGTAATCAATTCCATTAATCAACTTCAAATTCATCATTGGAAACATTCCAGCCTTTATATAACTTTAATTGAATCCAAATCCATTCAATCAAAGCATTTGACCCAAGTTAGCCTAAATAGCCCAATTAGATCAAACTTTAATCAAACTCCGATTATAATAAATTAAGTTATCCAATCCATTTCTTGATGATTGTAGATCATCATTGATCACTCAATTATAATTCATTGTACTAAGCTTATCTAGTTTAGTCTCTTTACTGAAGTTGACCCAATTTGACCTAAAGGAAAAATTGGGCAAAATGATATCCTAACCTAAAATTTATTGCAACCAATTCTTCTCATCCATCACCAATTGAGTATTGAACATGATCCAATCACCAATTGAAGCCAATTTGATCAAATCAAGCTAATTGACCCATTTGAGCCAATTTGACCTAAATGATCAAATTGAGCCAAATACCATTCTAATCTAAATCAAGTCAAACCAATCTCAAATGATCAATTGAACATAAATCAACCCCTAACACGAACTAATTTGACCAATTTGACCAAATTGGTCAACTTAGCCCATTTGACCTAAATGAACTCACATGAACTAAACCAAAACCCAATCTAAAATGAGCCAAACCAATTATACTAACTCATTCCAAATAACTAATAAAATATAACCCAAGTCCCCTCTTGACCCAATTTGGTCAAATGGTCAACCTAGCATAAATGAACCCAATTTGACCTATATGGATTAAATTGAGCCAAACCTAACCGAACCAAGTCCAAATCTAACCAAATTTGGCATGGCTCATTCTTAGGTCCACATTGACCTACCTAATTGGACCCAACCCATGGTGAACCTAGGTTGTGTCTAACCAATTAAACAAGCTCTCCAAATAGAATAAAATCCCCATTTGGAAGGGCTATCCACTTCCCTACCCTTGGTAGCCACCTCTGGCCTTCTTTGGACATAGGCCCACTGACCCAACCTAACCCAAAGTTGTTGGCTTCAGTCCTTGACTAAGAGATGGTAGCCTTAACCTTGGCTAGCCATTGTTCTACTTAAAGAAGGAGGGTACACCCTATGTCAGCCCACCAAACTCACTTGGCTACTCAAACACCTCCACCTCACAAGTCCACTACCACCTCCGGCCACCAACTCTGGCCAAACAGTTGCTAAAGGCTAAGCCAATCTTGAGCCTTGGTTCAATTGGAGATGAGGGTATAGTCCTCCCCATCCATTCAAACTCATTAGAGACCTTCCATAGAAGATTCTACATAGACACAAGCCTTGTCTCGAGCTCCCCATGCACCTGACTGCAGAAGAGACCAAGCTCTGCTCACACTTGAGAGCTTCGTCTGTTCAAGCTCACTAAAATCTCACCAAAACTAAATTAACTCATCCCACACCTTCTTATATCCTTGATAAATAAAAATGAATCAACTCCCAATCAATTTAAGCACTTGAAACCATCTCAAGATCAACTCCAACAAGTCTTGCGATGGAATTTGGTCTACAGGGAAACTGGAGGTGATGTAACTCACGGGGCTCTCAATAGGGCTTCTTCTCTTCAAGATGAAGCTGCCTCTATCGTTGGACCACCGATCTTGAGCTCTAGTGAGGTAAAATTTGACAAACTTTAGAAAACTATAGGATTATTGATATTTTTTTTAAATAAATCTCATTATCATGCCGATCACACTATAAGATTATCTTAGATTTTCTCCCTGATCATTTTGGAATTAAATCCACCATTGAACGAGCTCTGGTGAGCTTAAATCAAGCAACAAAATGCAGATGATCTTTCGGTGCTCGTGGGATGATGAATCATCGGTCGTCCATTCCATGTGATTAGAATAGATGATCATGATTAATCATGTTAGACCTTTTGATTCCTTATGAATCATAGGATTAATCTTGATTGTTCAATCTATGATTGAATGGCCAAGATGAAACCACATCTATCATTGCTAAGTTAGCTACATCATTAGATATTTTAAATAGCTAATCCCATGATGCCACGTGGAAAGCATTGTTGCATCAACATCCACGTGGCACCAACTGTATAAATCATTTAATTAGGGTTAAAATGGTGATTAATTAGCTAGAACTTCAAAAATTTATAGGTTTCATCTACTTAATAATAACTAATTAAGATTTGAAATTTCAACTAATTATTTTAATTAAGCCCTAATCACTTGGTTAATTAACTTAAAAATTGGCTTGTTGGATACATGGGATGACATCTATCTCCCATAAATTTCTTGGATTAATTTGCTAAGTAGATTAGGCCCCTTTTGAGTGATTTAGTGATTACTAAAATTGAGAGAAGGTTATTTAATTATCATTACATTAAAGATGATTTAGTAAAACAATTAGGGTCTTCCCTTTTAATTATTTCCTCAAAATCACTCTTAAATCCTCTAATTAAGTGATTAAGTAATAAAAATAAGAGAGAGAGAGAGAGAGAGAGAGAGAGAGAGAGAGAGAAACTTAAATTAACAAGTAAAAATTACACCATCATAATTAGTGCAATCAACAAGATTGATTTAGTTAACCCTCCTTATGCGCTTAGTTAACATAAGGGTTTTAATGAAATTATGATTTTCCATAGGTTTGGGAAATCATGAAAGTAATTAGCTTAATCCTCTTAATTCAACTAATTATTTAAGCATGGGCCTAATTGCATTAGAATCTTTAGGACATTGCTAATTTTATTTTCATTTATGTCATCATGTTTCATAGGCCCTTGCATGATGGTTAAGTAAATTAAAGGACTCTTTGGGAGGGTGACTAATTGACTTGCTAATAAACTAAATCAAATTAAGTCATAAAATTTAATTAATTTATTTTTGAAATCATTAACTAAACAACATGGGTATGGGATAAATAAATTGATCTAACTTCTCCTCTTTAGGATTAAATAATTCAAAACATAAAATCTAAATCTTAAAGAAATTTCGATTAGAATTATGGTATGTTTTGTTTAATCTCATTATACTTAGGTTATAATGAAACTAAGTATGTCATTTGATGATGTTTAATTATCTTATTTCAATTATCATAAGTTTGGATGCCATGTGTTCCATACATTCCTATTTTAAATTTAAGAAGAAAAGGTTGCATCTAATTGCATTATGGGATAAATAAACTATATGGTGTGGCTATTATCACTATGTAAATCTCAAATTATGTTCTCCTTTAGCTAAAAATTAGGTGCTAATTATTAATTAAATAATTAGAAAGCATTCTTTATGTTTGCAAGTCTCATTGTAAGTAATAAAACTAAAATATAAAAAAAATTCATTTGATATAAGATAATAAGCTACAACTTTTCATGATTTCATTTTGTATCCACATATGTATGCATGTGTATTTAAAATTGCAAATATATAGTATGGACATTCTGGGAACTTGAGACTTTAAGTAGCCCCAAGGACATCTTAGATAATCTCACTTCTCTGGTTTAACAAAGGGACGTACTTGCATAGCTCTCTTACATACTTGTATACATATGATTAGATATGAAGTGAGATTTTCTTTGATACAAAACTCATGCATATTTGTGTTTACGTGTGTCAAAATGAATATGTAGAGTACATGTGTGTTTGAACTTGCAAGTATATAATATGGACATCCCAAGAACACGAGACTTTAAGTAGTCCCAAGGAGGTCTTAGATAATCTAACTTCTCTAGTTTAAGAAAGGCACGTACTTGCATAGTTTTCTTATACACTTGTATGCATAAAATGAGATACCTTTGTTACTAAATTTATGCATATCCATGTTTGAGTATGTCAAAATATGTGTAAGATATATGTATATGTATTAAATTAAAATGAAATGAGATTGTAATGTCATTGGTAATGAGTATAAAATAATAAAGCATTACACATTTGATGGTGACTTACCGTCATTAACATTAAGATGCTTTTCATGTTTAAATAAAATTTATTACGTCAAATCCAAACATAGGATTGATTGAAATTCATGATATATTAATAAAATTTAAAATCATAAAGTTCATCTTAGAATCAACTTAAGGTAGGGATTAAAGGGTCTCAACTCTCTTTCTTCTCTTTTCAATGATGAACTATAAGTAAAAGATACAAAATATATGATTTAAAAATCCAATTAAAGTCTTAAACTAATTGAAGCACGACTACCCTTAATAAGAGACTTAAACACTCAAACACAAAAAATTTCAATCTTAATGCCTAAGCAAGACATACCACACTTTCACTGTAACACATAATTAGAATACTAAGTCACCAATCATAGTATTAGGTTAGGTCAGTGATTGTTATTGTGATATATTTTATTTTATGATGTAATGTCTTAGACTAAATTTTAGGATTACTTGTGCATAAACTAAATGTTAGGCTGTCGTTAGCCTAATGATAGTTTTTGTAGGGGACTATGCTTAAGGGATCATTGTAATAATAAAAATATAAAAGTACTTTTTGCTTGAGGGTGCTACTTAAGTCCCTAAGAATAATCCAATTAGGACATGAGGGCTTGGTTACTCAAGTGTAGGGTACTAAGCCCAAATATGTGAGATATAATTGATTGGCTTGTGTATTTGTTTAGCTAACATCTATTTTACAGGTGTAGTTAGATTTAATTTTTCACAAAAATGTAATTTTTGCAATAGGACTAGGATTAGAGTTATGGGGTTTCGGATGAGCACTAGCTAGAAGGAAAAGATGTGGGAGGCCCTCGGAAACCTAGAGTATTCAAATCTAAGAAATGAAGATGAGCAAGAATTGAAGACCCCTATAGCTTTTCCTTCTATTATAATTCTAATTAAATCCAAGTTGTATAAGGGTAGAGCTCGGCTACACAAATTATTTACTTTTTCAAGTTGTACAATGGAACCCAACCACACTGGCCTTTTATTCTTTTATGAAATTCAAATGTTTGATTATTGTGTTTATAGTACACAGTTAAAATGACATACTTTTCATAGGTTTCTTAAAGTGTGTATGTTTGATGTGAGGCTTGGATATGTTAGACTCTTTAGGATAAAATTAAATATTCATGAATAACCTTAATTAAATTTTAATCAACTCATAACCTCATATTAAAGCTTAGGATTTTAATCAAGATAATAAAAGATTTAACAACCCCTTAGCTAGATGTTGTATGATATCACATCATGCATATTATATTGACTCACTCTTGAAGATAAAAGATCTCGAGTCTTGCATGATAGAGGATATGCTTGACCTGTGAGGGCAATCCTTTGTAGTGGGGCACACATCTTCTCGCTAATTTATCCCACAACTCAATTTCATCATGCATTTAGGCATAATAATCCCAATCCTTAGTCCAAATTAATGTATCAAAATGATTTAAAAATTGATAAATTTTGTATTAGTTTAAGTCATATTTTCATACCAATCATGATATAGTCTCTTAAGAAGTGAGTTTAGGATTCTAAATTCTTTTCTAATTAATAATAGCCATCTTGCATTTACATATGACTGACCTACATGGTTTTAAAATGTAGGAGGTGTTAGCTGGCAGCCATGCTAGGCAGCTGTAAGTCTAGAAGAGTCAGGATTGAACTAGTCTCCCTAGTGGAAGTGAATCAATATATTACATTCCCTTGAGTAGAATTAGATCGAGCACTTAGCTTGTGCTAGAGCACTCTAGATCTAAGTTCTAAGGTGGATTGTTTCTTTCTTGTTATGAGTATAAGTCAATCTTGTATTTTTGGAATGTAAGTACTAGATTTCTAATATAATTTCAAATTAAATAAATATAAATAACTTCTCTCTTTCAAAAATGTAAAGCCTCACTGTAAGGTAGACTAAAGCATTCGCTAGGCTTCCTAGTATAATGCTTTCTATTTATTCTCCTTTGGAATCCATGAAGAAGTCTTCTTATTTGAACAATCTCATTTGATTTCTAACAACAATCAATTCCTTAATAGTCTAGCTTCGTAATCTTTGGAGATATTAGTTGACTACTTTAATTGATAGTGTTCTTAGGAAATTCCCATTTCCTAGGATGTAATTAAGTTTAATATCTTACTTCTATAGGTAGCTAAAGAACCCATCATAAAATAAACCCTACTTTACCAAACCATGTAAAATAGGGAAAGATCTTTGGTATATGTGTAGACCCATCTACCTTAAGAGTTCTAATTAGGTGATTGAGTCCATTGTAGGATGATATTTCTATCTTTTGAGACAGTATATTATTACTTAGATTTCATACTTGATCATTTTAATAAGTACTACTAATAGGTGGAAAGAAACACATATTAAGTAAACCACATAAACTCAAATGAAATTTCAAAAACCTATTATCACAAATATGACAAAGCAAATCCCTCCCACAATTTTTAAACTCCACTTGAGCTCACTTTTGGTGAAGTTCAAATCAAACCAAGTCTATCTCAAAATTTAAATTTCTCCAAATATGAACCTCATCTAACATTATCAAATTTGTTAAATGAGGGTTTAAACTCAAATCAACATAAATCAACAATGAATGATGAAGTCTTCTAATCACATGCAATCTCTTTTTTAAAATAGAGAGAAAATCTTCAGTTCTTCCTTCCTCTAAGAAACAACAACAACACTAACATGTCTTCGGGAAAGCTCATCTTCTCATTCACTTTCGATGTGGATTTGGCTATGGATCAGACCATACTCACCGCTATTCTTGTCATCAAGTTTGGTATGGGCTTTGAGCACTTCAAAGTCATCTGTGATGGCCCTATCCTTACCACAATCATTAGAGAGGAGGTGGCTAATAAGAAGCCACTTTTATAGTTTGATCTACAGTTTGACACTGAGTTTCCCTCTTTGAAGAAGAAGGCCTTAGAGGTTCTACTGCTTCAAGTCCTTGCTATGTCCACCACTATTATAGCTAAGGCTAGGATCGCCTCAATGACAATCTTGACTTCCAAGGGAAGGCAGTTCTAGCTTCAAAGGTTGTCTCATCTACTTTTGAGGTTGGTACTAGTTCCCATCATGCCCCTTTGATCAAGACCCAGTGTCATAATAAGAATCATAAGCTAAAGAGGTACTACGAGCGTATGACTAAGAATATTGAGATAGCCTCTCATGTTTCTGAGGATGGTTCCCTTCATGAGACCTCTCCCCTCCTTGGTGATAGTAGGTTTCACCCTCTTTCAGCTGCAGAGGGAGAAGTAGATGTTAGAAGGATAGCTGCATCAGCCCCATGACTGGCAAAGTATAAGAAATCAGATAGGGAGAGGAGAAAGCATTATGCTAGTTAGAGGTCTATAATTAGGATGGTACAGAGAGCCAATGGATGTTCTGAGTCAACCACCATTCATGACCTAAGGCAGGTGATCCTTAGGAGTGTGAGAGATTAGATTCATAGAGAAAGGGCCATGGAGGCCAAGATAGCAGCACAAGTGACCAAGAGGGATAGGAGAAGGTTTACTAGATAGTCAACACCCTCAGCTTTGGTAGATCACCATGCCGACCGACAAGCTAATATAGTTGGTCGTTCATACAACATAGTTCTTACCAACTCTGATAGGAGGAGAAGATCATTGGTGGATGAGCAGCCTATCTCACTACCATCACAGTGCTCTACTCACTTCCCGCCATCACTTGTCCATGTCATGCCATCGCAAATCCCTACCAAGTAATAGAGGCCCACATCAGGGAAGAAGCCTTCGCTCTTGGTGATACGATTGCAACCAAGGGCCACACATCATCCTCTCACACTAATGGTGTGAGGCTAAACTCCCCTATTCGATCTTCTACATCATCAGCGGAGAAGGAGTGGTGGCCTAAAAGTGTTTCCATCGCCATACTAATTCAACAGGATGAGGAGAAGATTAGAGAGGACAAGAGGGGAGAAGTGAAGGTACCCATGATGGTTGAGCTAGTTATGGTTAGCACCACTTCAGACCAGTATATCCAAAATGATTCTCCTTCGAAAGATCATAAAATAGAAGACCACATTCAGCATACGTTCATATGTATCCTAAGAACATAGATGGTCATTCCTTTGAGGAAATATTTGTTGAATATAAGGTGGCCATCAAAGACATGGTGGGAGAAGATAGTGATGAAGAGATGGTCGACTTTGACATGGAGGAAGATGAGCTCTTAGAAGAACTAGCAAAAACATATGGTAGAGACTATAACTTCCTCCCATAGAGAGCACATCATAGCACTGAGGCACATGTGGTTATAGTTGAGGAAGGAGATGCATCAGACTCAACTCAGTGACTGTTGCAATAGTCAAAGTAGAATGATGATCAGATATATCATATACATAGGAGGATGGAAGAGTTTATTGTAGTTGTCTTAGCACTCTAGAGTCAAATACCAACACCACAACCTATCCTTATAGACACCGATAAACCTGAGTTGGCACATACCATAGATTGATAGAAGAATATTACTTCATTAGAATAAGTTAACGATAACCTTCATAGGAAGGGTATTAATAGTGTAGCCATTCAAGAAAGGAACATTAAACATATGGTGGAACTACAGGTGAAAGATGTGTTGGTACAATCCCAAGGGACCTCATCAATTCCAAAGGGTAGACTCTACCTAGAGGAATTTGATGTAGTCCAATACCCTAAAGGTTTTGTGCCACCATCTTTCAAGGTAATCAATGGCAAGGGGAATCTTAGGAAACATATTGCACACTTTAGAGCTAGTTGTTGTAATGTAGGTGGCAATGATGCCTTACTTTTTTGGTAGTTTGCCAGTAGCCTTTCCAGAGTCGCCTTCGATTGGTATGCCAAATTATTCAACAGTTTGGTAAAATCCTTCACAAAGTTAGAATAGCTTTTCATTAAAAGAATTACAAGAGAGAAAAAGGTAACTATAGGGGAGCTCATTGTAGAGAAACAAAAACCAAATGACTTCCTTGTTTATTATATTCTCAGATGGAGAAACTTGAATATGAAATGTGAACTATAACTCCAGGACCAACTTTCCATTAAAATTATCCTTAAAATTATTCATGGCATAATTTCTTTCATTCTTATGGGCTTTATAATTAAAATGTTTGAGATGTTAATCAATAAGGAGGCCATCCTACAAAAGAAGATAAATAGTTACCCTTCTAAGACCAATTGTGCAAGCCAAAGTCCTAGAAGATATTTGAGAAGAAGCTAGGAGTAGTGGTAGTAGTGGATAAGGGAAAGTAACCCATGAGGGCTGTGGTGAAAATATTCCTTCCTTCATCAATTCTTTGGAAGGATAAATGAAAACAAAAATATAGCGCCTTTTTGGGACACCACATAGATCCACAGATATTCTTATTAGGGTGTTCTGGTACGGCATTGAGGAATGGTGCACTATCTCGAGAGACAAAAGTCACCATCCTACAAATGGAGCTAATCACCTTAATAAGGACTCCTAAGAACTATGGGTCTTCAGAATGTACCAAAGATTCTTCCTACTTTATATGAAAAAGTATAGTATGGTTTATTTTAAATTGGGTTCGTTAAGTTCCCTACAGGGGTAAGCTCCCGTAATTAATTACATCCTAAGGAAGGGATTCTTTAAGAATACTCTCAATTAAGATAAATAATCATTGTCTCTAAAAATTTTGAAGGTAGGACTATCAATTGATTAGTTTAGTTTTAGAAAATCAAGTGGGATCGATCAAGAGGAGAGAGTTCTTATCGAAGCCAAATGAAGATGAGTAGGGGATGCTTAAGATACTAGGAAGCCTAGTAAGCACCCCAAACTATCCTATGGTTGGTCTTTACATTTTTGAAATTGAATTGATTTATTGGAGTTAAATTTTTATTAGAAAGTTAGGGTGTACAATTCCATGTTACAAGGTCATGGAAATGCCTAAAAGGTGAGGATTTATACATGTAGCCCGCCAAGGGGAGAAGCAACCTCTGAATCTAAATCTAAGGAGCTTTTCTGAGGGCCAAAAGCACAACCTAAATCTAAGGCAAAAATGGGTATTTGGTTTAACCCGACTATTTGGACTTACAACCGCTTGGGGGTGGCTGCCAACTAACTCCTCCTATAATTTTAAATACATGTAGGCAAGTCATATGCTTTTGCAAGATAGCTAGGCTGTTGTTTATTTAGAAATAGACTAAGTCCTTAAACTCACTCCCTAAGAGACTAGATCATGTAGGGCATGATTTAATGACTTAAATCTAATGCAAATTTTGTTACATTTTATTTTCATTTTTAGACAATCAATTTGAACAGGCTTTAGGATTCATATGCCTAGTGCATGAGAAATTAGATTATAGGCCAAAATCAGTAAGATAAGGATGTATATTTCCACAATGGCTCTCAAAGGTCAAGCCAAGTTTTCTGGCAAAGGTGAAAGCCCTCCAATTAAGAGTGAAATAATATGCTTTTTATGCATGATGTGAGAAAAGTAATATAACATCCAACTAAGGGATTGCTAATTCTTTTATCTTGATTTTAACCTAAACTTTAGGTGATGTTATGAGTCATTTATTTTTAATTTTGAATTGATTGGTTGGATAGAAAATTTATTTTCCTAAGAGCCTAATTGTCATCCAGGCCATACATCAAAGCAAGGAATAAACTAGAAAAAATGTCATCTTAATGCACAAGCTAAACAAACATCAATCAATTTATAAAGCTAGCACAAAAGAATAAGAGGCCATTTGTGGTCGGGATCCATCGCACAAACCCAAAAATAAATTTGGTAGTCAAGCTGTACCCTTGTACAACCCAGATTATAAAGGAATTAAATACAATCAAGAAAGAATTCATTGTTATGGGGGTCTTCATTCTTCATTTCTTCATTTCTTCTTTTCTTCTTCCTTCTTTCTTCTTTCTTCTTTCTTCTTTCTTCTTTTGGTTGGTTGGAATGTGATTGCTCTAAAGGCTTCACATGATACATAATACATAGTCTTATAACCAATGTTTATCATAATCCTCCATAACAATCATTCCAAAATCCTAATTATAAAATTACATGAAAATGGGAAAAGGAAAATCTATCTAAAACCTGCAAAATAGAGATTAGCCAAACAAACAATATAATTAGCTGTGTAAACGAGCCGAGCATGAGCGAGCTGAGAGCTGAGACTCTATTTATGTTTGGTTCGTTTATATTTTCCCGTGTTCGAAATTAGCTCGTTAACTCGCTGTTTGAATTCAGCTCGAAAATAAATTCGTGCTGGTTAAGAGCTCGTGTTCAGCTCGAAAATATATTAAGAGCTCGTGTTCGGCTCGTAATAGCTCATTTATATATTTTAAAATAATATATTTTAATAATTTTAAATTAAATATTTAAAAAAAATTATGAACAAAAATTTTATTTCATAAGCTCTAAAGTCTAAACTAATAAAAATAAAATTACAAATTCACAGAATCACAACTAATCATAATAATAATAATAAATTTAAATTAATTTTTTAATGCTTTAATCAATTTCATGATTTTATCAATCAAATAATAATTTTCATATAATTACAAATCAAATAATAAAATTTGAATTCTGAATACTTTAAACATTTACATAATAAAAATAAAACAAATATTAAATACAATAATTTACAAACATTTACTTTATACACTTATGTTTCTACAAATATTACAAGATATAATTTTTAAGCAATTTGATAAATGATAATTACATCACATTTTACACATATATACAATTAAAAATGAACATTTCATATGTTTGAAGCTTATAATTAGGATTTATGTCTTCAATCTTTAGAATCTTCAATCCTTAATGGCACTTCATCATGCAATCTTCAATCCTACAAAACTTTAGGTATCTTCATCATACAATCTGCATAATATATTAGTAAACCTTACAAAAAATGATATATTAAAATTAATCAATGGGCTCAGCTCCCTAAGCAAATTAAATCAAATAATCGTTGATGCCATCATAGCTTTTTTGCTGCTTATATTAAATACTTAAAAAATATAAATCAGCAAAATAAAATAAGTACAGATTTCTTAGGATTTAAAATTACAAAAAAATAAATAAATAATAAGATATACTGCAAAACATTAAAAAAATGGGCTCGGAGGCAACCAAAAATAGAAAACAGAAGTGCAATTTAGATGCAGTAGACATAACACAGAACCGAATCAGAAGTGGTAGAAGAATGAAAAACAAGAAATACAATAGAATGCACAAGCATCCGCCAAACCAAATCAGAAGTAGCAGAATCAAATTAAACAGCCAACCAGAAGAAACATCAAAACCGAATTAGACAGCCAACCAGAAGAACAAAAAATAAGAAAAGCTCTTAATCACAGTCGAATAACAAAAACCAAGTATATTATCTGTTATATAAGCAGTCGAATAATAAAACTGAGTTGCATCTCTTATAGAAAAATATTATTACCATCATAGCTCATCAATTTACAACATTTAGCATAATATCAAGTGTAATATCTGTAACCTTAAAAACTATTGAATAAATAAGTATAGTAGCATAATTATAATAAAATTAAACCATAAAATTCAACCGTATAAATAATAGTGGCCAGCAGTACATATATAAACAACACGAAATTAGAAGAGTAAACTAAAAACAATATAAGTATAATAATATAATCTAGTGGCCAGCAGTATATATAGTGCAGAAGTAGCACTGCAGCCTGCAGTAGGCAGAAATGCATAATCGAATTAGACAGCCAACCGAAAGAGCAGAAAATATGAAAGGTTCAAAATCTTAAGATTAACCCAACTATTAAAAGTATAATCATTTATTGCCTATCACAACAATGCAGAAGTAGCAGGTAGAATTGAATTAGACAGCTAACTAGAAGAATAAAAAGTAAAGAAGGTATTAATGAGAAACAAACCTTAAAAACTGTAACCTTAAAAACTGTTACCTTAAGAAGGTCTTAAACAAAACTGTTATATAAGCAGCTGAAAAACAAATCTAAATTGCATCTCTTGTAGTAAATGTTATTACCATCATAGCCCATCAATTCACAATATTTAGCATAACACCAAGTGCAATATCTGTAACCTTAAAAACTGTTGAATAGATAAGTATCAAAAGTAGTTAATTATACAAAATATTTAAATAAAGCAATTTTATAAGCAATATCTATAACCACAAGATTTAAATAATAATGTTAGGTGGTTAAGATGATTATGAAATTTTAAAGCACAAGATTTAAAAAGTTTTGATAAATCATAAATTAGAAGATTAAACCAAAACCATCTAATGTTCAATTATTCATATCACTCTGAAGATGTGACCAACTAATCCTTCATTTTAAGCTTTCAAAATCTGAAAAAGGTACTACTAAGTTTTCTTCTTCCATCAACTGTTGCTGAAATAAATAAATGATTAATTAGCAAAATAAATAAGGTGAGTAGGTGACTAATATGAATATTAAACCTTCAATTTTAGAGAACACATAATATAAAACTTGAATTTATATTTTACCAGTGGGTTCTTAATATTGTTTTGATAACCTCTAATCCAATTAGATGCACAAACATATGCATTAACCATCTTTAAGGATATATAGCTCCTATAATCATCAAGAACTCTACCACTGACACTAAATGTTGATTCAGATGTAACTGTTGTTATAAGAATTATCAAAATGTCCTTAGCCATCTTGGATAGGCATGGATACTTCAGAGTATTCATCTTCCACCAATCAAGCACTTCAAATTGATCATTCATGCACATGTACAACCCTTCTTCTAGATAGATTTGCAAGTCAGATTTTGAGGGTTGAACAGAATCCGAAGCTACAACAAAATCAGCAAACTCAAGCATGCAATCAACACGATGCATCATTTGTTGTATGTGAAGAGCATGAAGCACTTGATGAACTACTAGGAATAGTAACTGCATATTGATTATATATTTCTCATGTAACATCCTCAACAATCTTAATCTTAGATTCTAATTCAACAGGGGAGTATATTTTAGGAAAAGTGAAGTTGATAAATAGAAATATATAGATTGTGAGGGAGAAAAGTTAAGAGAATGATACTACATGTAAAGTCGACCGAGTCCCAAGTAGAAGCTTGATAAAAAGAAGAAAATAATGGACGATACCAAACCCTAGAAAACCAAAAATTGTGTTTGGAGGTTCAGCTCTTGCTACAGATAGTAGCATTGCAACTCACAAGACTCACAACTCCTAGTCCCAGAACACTTGAACACTAAGAAGAGTAGAAATCCCTGAACGCCAGAAGACTGAGAAGAGAAGAAAGTGTTATACAGGATTAGGGATAAAATTGCAAATGAAGCTAAATCGATCGAGAGTCAGACGGCGTGTTAGGGCTGCTGGGTCACGAGGAAGGCTTATATATGTGCATAGTTTTGAATTATTTAAATCTTAGTTGTAGAGCAAAAATCCCATGGCTATGATATTGCCTTATCGATTACCATAATAAAAAAAATCCCTAAAAATGTAATTATAATATATTTTAACTTATTTGATCTAAAATTTTATCAACTAATTTAATTATTAAAATAAATATAATTTTTAAAAATATTTAATGACATAAATTATATTTTAAATAAAATTTATATAATTAATTATAATTATTTATTTATTTCGAGCAAAATTGAGCCAAACACGATCGAATAAAGGATTGTTCATATTCGACTCATTTATTAATAGAGCTTAAAATATTTTTTCATGTTCGGCTCGCTTAATTAATGAACGAGCCAAACACGAGCTACTTAACGAGTTAAACACGAGCTATTCACGAACAATAAGCTTTTTAGACAACCCTACATACAATCCCAAGCATGTATATATATAAATTAGACTTAGCACCCCACACATGGGTAACCAAGCCCACCTGACCTATTTTAGATTATGCTTAGGGCTATAAGCACGAACATAGTAAAAGTAATTATATTTTTTATTACAATGCCCCTTTAGCACAATCCCCTACAGAAGATAATGATTAGACTAAGAACGCCCTACCATTCAGTCTACGCATATACACCCTAACATCTAGACCAAAACAATACATCAATAAATGAAAAAATAAACATCGAACCATGCACTGCCAAACCTAAAGCTAGAGTGGTGACTTAGCCTAATGTGTGTGCTATTTAATGTTTGAGTGTTATGCTTAGCTAGGCTTTAAGGTTGAAGTTTTCTAAGTGTGAAAATGTTCAACTTAGAGGGTGGTTTCATTGAAGTGATTTAGTTGATTTGGTTTATTTTTACTTTGTGATTTGATTAGCTTTGAATGAATCTACAATTAATTACTAAGTGTTGTAAAGAGAGGAAAAGAGAAGAGAACTTCTCTTTCCTCCCTGCCTTAAGTAATTTTAAGGTATATTGATATTAAATTATTGTTTAGTGAATATTTTATTATGTGTTTTAATTAATCCTAGGTTTAGATTTTCTCTAAACAAACCTATTCAAAAATAAAGGCATTCTAGTAAAGTGAAATACTATCACAAAACACACAACACTTCATTTATTTCCCAACATGTGTAACATGCATATGAATGAATTCTAAGCATATCTATACATGCAAAATGGAAATGTTTAGCACACCTTAATGATGAATACTAAGGGATGTTACTTAAGAAAATTTGGATGCTTCATGATGCATGATTTGGTTAAGTAGAAAAAGAGTGATACTTTTATCCATTTTTCATATGCACTTTTACAAGTATAAAAGACATAAGTGAGTATGATGCCATTATTAGCACCTGGGGTGTAAGGTACAAGACCTACTTAGGGCTACTTAAAGCCTTGCAACCCAAGGTTGTCCAGACAAATAACTACATTTCTTAGTTACATGTGCATGTACAAAATGAAATGCATGAAAAGAGAATCATGCAAAAAGTTTATGTTTGTTTGATTTTGGTTTGATTGTTTAGTTTATACGTGTGATGTGAAATTTTTTCTTAAGTCATGAAATAGAAGTGCATAGGAATGGATTTAAGCAAGTGTTATGTTTCTTTCAAATGGACTATACACTTTGCAAATCCTATACAAACCTATGTTAAAAGAGAAGAGAAGGAAACCCACATAATTCACATCTTTATATTTATACTCACTTGCAAGCTTATAAATAATTATAAGTAGCATACATTTCAGTTACAATATTTAATTTATAAGTTTTTAAAAATAATTTTGGATTTAATAGTGATAATAGCCATTCATATTCTTACTTTAGCCAAAACATGCAATTTGACATAAAGGAAACATTTCATTTTTTAATTTGATTTTTAAAAGGCATGAATGCATGATTTTCATATGGAATACACATTTAGCATGTTAGAAAAGAAATAAGTGATGAAAGCATGTAAATTCAATCACCCTAATTAATTCCTAAAGACAATCCTATGGAATAAGATTATTAAAAGTAAATTAATTTTATTTTAAAGAGATTTTTAGTTTTGTTTGAGTTTGATTTGAATTTAAGAAATGTGAAGAGGTTTGCTAGTCCTAATCCATTTCCCACATGTGTATGTTATTTTATTTTAATTTTAGAATCATTAAATTGATTTAATATTTTGTTTAGGTTAAGGTGTACATTAAGTTCATTAATTATCCCCTACCTACACCACTTTAACATATTTAATCAAATAATTATGAGCCAAAGTATGACATAAAACCATAAGAAATTTAAATTAGTAATGCCCATAAGAAAGAAAGGGGGCCTAATGCATTTGGCTCACAATTAATGATTAATTAAGCTAATGGGTTTAAGTTAAGTACTTTCATAACCCTTCTCATACATATGGGTTAGATTTGATTTCCTTAAGTTACTTAGGTTATTGAACACCTAAGCATCTACCCAAGAAGAAATTGATTAAGTTATGGATTGATTTCATTTTGAAAGTTTGATTAATTAAACCATTTAATTAAGTGATTAAATTATTTAATTAATTTGCATTTTAATTAGATTTTATCCAAATGAAATAAACTTAGGGGAAAAGATTTGGGAGAGGACTCCTAATCTCATTCCCTAAGTCCATTCACTATTCTAAGGTAATTAACAAACTTAATTAATTAATTCATTGGTGTTTAATAGGTTATTTAATCACTTAATTGATTAAGGGAGTGATTAGGAGTGCATCAAGCAATTACCCTAATTAAACCATTAATAAATTCCAAGAAAATCATGGGAGGCAGACGCCATCCCATTAATCAACCCTAGGAAGTTTGAAATTAATCAGTAGAATAATTAGACAATGATCAACATAATTACATTCCCAATAAAACTAAATTGCATAAAATTCACTATTCAAAATCCATCAAACTTAAATTTAGATTATTCCCCTTTGAATTATATTCACAATGCATTTTATTTTGTATTTTTTTGATTTTTCTACATTTAGTTATGAATATTTGAAGAAACTGTAATTAAAACCTAATTAAATAGCCTAATCAAATAGTTAATCTTGTCGGCGCCACGTGGACCACTGACGCGGCATGCACTTTCCACGTGGCACATCAGGATTCATTATTTAAGTAGTCACATCCAATACCGCATTAGTGGCGGTGCTACGCGCTTTCTCCTCGACCATCCGATCAAAAATCAGATGGTTAGGATTAAGCCCGTGGTTCTTAAGGGATAAATCCATGTATCCTACGTGGCTTGATCATGACCAACCATCCAAAATGTGTGGATGGACGGTCCATGATCCATCACTAAGCTCGCCTGCGGGAGAGGGCATCCGCCCACTCTTTAGGACATGATTTGAGCTCGATTGAGCTCAGATTAAGCTTGAACTCAACCCAAACCATCATCATGCAAGGGGATGAAGATCTAACTATTCATTTCACTTGGGGTAAAACTTTCCTTCAAAAAGGACCAAGAAAAATTCACATTATGCTTAGTTTTGAATAGTACCTCATTGGAGGGGCTATTACTGGTGCTCCCAACCATTGATGTAGTTTTTTCTAATGGAGATGAAGCCTTGTTGAAGGTTTGAGGGGTTGAGGTTGAGTAAATCCTCCAATTGGCCAAAGTCACCCTCCTAGGCCTGCGACTTTAGTCTAGCTCCCACCTCCCTTGCCTTCGAAGCTTGGAAGTAGCTTTGGATCAATTCAATTGAGTTCCCTGAGGGTGCTTGCAAGAGAAATTGGCTTGATATTAGGTATTGAGTGAGATGGAAATTCTAATGAAGCTCCTCTATTTTTGGCTTGAGAAAACCAAGAATGGAAAATTCCAAATGGCTCTAGGAGGCTTGGAGAAGCTTGAGGATGCTTGCTCTGAGTTACCTAGATTCAATCGAGTGTGAGTGTGTGCAAATGAAATGAAATTAGGGGGAGTATATCTCCCCCTAGATAGATCAGACAACCGCAAGCTATCCTTCCATTTTGAATCAATTGATCAGATGCAATGGGTTTGTTAGGTGATTTGAGATGGTACATGGTTCAATTTTAGCAGAGGAAGGTAGTGGAGAGGTTCCCATGTGCTGATTTAGAGTGTGGGAGTGATCCCATGTGCTCATGTCCATTGGGTCGGTCAGTTTTGGCCTTGGGTTGGGTTTGGCTGACCCAAACCCATTGGATCAAGTGCACCACTCTTACTAGTGTCCAAGGAGTCCACTAAGAGGGTGCCAAGTGGCCATGAATAGGATTTGACCAAATTCCAAGTGAATTTGGCCAAGAATTACCCTTCGACCTAGGGGTAAAATGGTCATTTGGCTTTGATTTCAGTTTGAATATGTTTTGATATGATTGAAAAATGGGTTGGGTCAAGTTTCAATGAATTTGGAATTAATTTGATATGATTTGGCTCATGTTGACCCATTTAGGTCAAAATGGGTCAACTTGGGTCAAGTTGACCAATTGGTCAAATTGGGTCAAACCAAGGGTTGGGTCAAGTTCATATGACCATTTGAAATGTTTTGGCATCATTGATTTGGTTCAATTTGATTTATATTTGGATTTGGATCATTTGATTTCATTTAGGTCAAATAGGTCAAGTTGACCAATTTTACCCATCTGACCTATTCGGGGTAGGTCATGGGTTGGTTTAGGTTTCATTGGTCATTTGAAATGTATTGGTATCTTTGTTTCTAATCAATTTTGGCTTAATTTGATTTTGGCTCAATTTGACCTTTTAGGTCAAGTTGGGTTCATGGTCAATTGGGCTAGCTTGGGTTTAGTTGGCCAATTGAAGCTCTAGTCAAGTTCAACAAGTGATTTGGAATGAACTTGACCCATTGGTTTCAATCAATTTAGCTTAGATCAAGTTTTGACACATTTTGACTTTTTAGGTCAACTTGGGTCAACTTGGGTCAAGTGGCCAATTGGGCTAGGTTAGGCTCAAATGATGATTTGGTCCAATTCAAACAATGATCATGAATGAGTTTTGATCAATAGTTTCAATCAATTTGTCCTTTGGTGAATTTTGGCTAATATAGGTTTCATTTTGGCTAAGTGTTGACTTGATCCACCCTTAGGTTTGACTTGGTTTGACCCAATTTGAGTGATTGATCATCTCATAATGATTGTTCCTCATAATGCGAGGCTTAAGTGGGCTTAGTTCAATCCAATTTGGGTAGGATTAGAATTTGGCTCAAAAGAGGTACTTTAGGTCACATTGGGTCAAGTGAGCCTAAGTGGGTCAATTGACTTGATCAAGGCTTGAATCAATTTTGGTGGAACTCACATATGGACTTATGATTGAAATAAAGGTCCATTTGCAAGTGATTTGAAGTCAAATGGATTTTGATTCATTTGACAATTTCAAGTTCAAAGCGTGAACATGAGTTTGATGTGGGTTTGATTTTTGAATTTAGTTTTGGTTTGAAGATTGAGTTTATGTTTATGTTTGGATTCATGATCGAAGGATTTATTGAATCATGAAAAAAAATCAAGAGTTTGACTTGATTTGAATTTGATTTGGCTAAGTTCAAGAATTTGACTTGAAAGGCTTAGGTTGAATTTTGGTTGAATTTAGATTTGATTTTTTGGATTTAGTTTTGGTTTGAAGATTGAAGTTTATGTTTATATTTGGATTCATGATTGAAGGATTGATTAAATCATGAAGAAAATTCAAGAGTTTGGCTTGATTTGAATTTGATTTAGCTAAGTTCAAGAATTTGACTTGAAAGGCTTAGGTTGAATTTTGGTTGAATTCGGATTTGATTTTTGGATTTAGTTTTGGTTTGAAGATTGAAGTTTATGTTTATATTTGGATTCATGATTGAACGATTGATTGAATCATGAAGAAAAATCAAAAGTTTGGCTTGATTTGAATTTTATTTAGCTAAGTTCAAGAATTTGACTTGAAAGGCTTAGGTTGAATTTTGGTTGAATTTGGATTTGATTTAGGCTAAGTCCATGAGATGACATCAAAGGGCTTAGGGAAGATTTTTGGAATTTAGAATTCAATCATTTGGAATTGATTCATGATTTGAGAAAATCCATTAGAATTGATTTAAGGTTTGGTTTGGAATTGATTTGAGTTTAAGGTTGATTTGAATTTGGAGTTTGACTTGAAAGGAGAAAGTGAGGATTTGGTTCAAGTTATAGGGTAGGCAAATTTTCCTAACACCCCTAAGGCATAACCTACTCATATGACTAACTTTTCTAAGTCTCTAGGGTTAGGTTGAGTGTTCACCTAATCACTAGAAATATCTTAAGACTAAGGAAACTCTTAATGTCTAAGAGGAGTCTTATGTCTAAGGTGGAGGGGCTGAGAGCTCATTCTAAAATAAGGTCAACAATGGCATGCCTAGAAAGGTCTAGAGTTCAATAGCCTTCCTTTCCATCTCCCCTTACACCTGTCCGGTCCCCATAACATCCTCCAGAGCAACACTACAAATATCCACCTCTAAGTAGCTATTTTGCACCTACTCTTACGGACAAGTTAAACAAGCCATACTCATCCAAGAGGGAGTTAGTCAGGAGAACTTTCAAGAACCTTCTTAAAAAGCTTGATTTTTAGCTACTTAAGCCTATAAAATTAGAGGAACTGGGCATGAGTGACGATCTTAACTACTACCCCTACCACTGCATGCTAGGCCACATCTTAGAGGATTATTTTACCTTCAAGGATTGGCTTGAATGTAGTTACAAGTTAGGAGCTATTGATCCGATAAGAATACTTAGTGGAACAACCCTTTGGTTCCATCGAAGTAATCTCTAGAAAATCATTTAATCCCCTTAAGATAAAAGAAGGTTGAGATATCTCCTTGTCCTATACCTATAAATTTTTTTTTTAACTCAAGAAACTTTCTTTGTAGGTGCCTGACTCAGCTCAGACCTCCAACATCATGGAAGGTCTGGCAGTTGTGAAAAGAAACTCAGAGAGGATGGAAGCCGAGTAACAACAGCCATCACCTGCCAGTGATAGTCCATTAGCACAGCCACCATTTGAGTCTGATGTTCTTACTCCTACCGATGTAGCTATTACTTCTACTAACTCCACCATCACCACTAGAAACATTGTATCCATGGATAAGGGCACTAAGCCACTCAAACTACTTACATCACTTGACTTTTATTTTGTACCTCCAAAGTTAAAGAAATAAATAAAGAAGATAAGATCCACTTACATTCTCTCTACTTTTGATGAGCTTAGTGATTTTATTCCAATTGATAGCTCTCTAAGTCATAATAATAATAATCTAAATAATTTTGATCAACTTCTCTCCAATTTAAAAATAGATTTCCCTTTCCTGAATCTTCGGGGTTCACCACTTGAGATAGATTTGGAGTCATCCAACTCTGATGATCTTTTAAGAGAAGTTGTATGTATGCTTGATGAGCAGATAAAACTTTCCATAAACTCTTCAGAAGAAGTCATTGAAATTAACTTCCATAGTGGTAAAGTTCTACCTCTTAGGGTAGCACCTTGAGATAATGGTAAATAAGTCATTGGATTTAGTGATCAAATAGCCCCTCCACATGATGCTCCACTACTGGATATGCTTGTAGAGGACTAGCCTAAGGTTGACTACAATGTCCTAGCGCATCTTAAAAAGTTTCCAACTAGGCTCTGCATATATGATGCCCTCATTTTGTCTAAAGAAATGAGGGAATCATTAATCAAAGCACTACTTTATCCTGGGATATGTTTAGCTTAGCTGGCTGCTACTGATTTAACTGGAGGAAAGGCATGCTTTTCAAATGAAGTCCTGCGTGTCACCTTTTCACATGAAGATCTATTGCTTAGGACTATAGTATACAACTGTCCTCTATACATTATAGTGGATGTTGGCAAGTTCATACTATCTAGGGTGCTTGTTGACCCAGGTGCATCCATTAACATCATGAGCCTAAGAATCCTTGCTCTTTTGAGGATTGACATCACTACATTTCAAGTTAAAAAGATGATGTTGAAAGGATTCAATGAACAAAGGGAGAGGGCCTTAGGCTTTATTACACTACCATAAAAAATAGATGATTGGAAGACTAAGGCCAAGTTTCATATAATAGATTCAGATACATCCTTTAATGCTTTCCTAAGATGACATTGGATTCATGAGAACTACATGGTACCATCTTTGCTCCACCAGTGCATCAAGTTCATTAGAGAAGGCATGCAATACTATGTCAAGGGAGATCTAAAATCATGCATAGTACATGAGGTTGGGATTTATGAAGATGTGGCATATTATCTCTCTAAAAAACAAAAATATCTATTTTTGTGAACTACATAAAAATCAAAAAGAAAAAGAAGACAAAAAGAAAGGAAAAGAAAAAGAAAAAAAAGGGAGCGAGAAGATGATTTTGGGGGAGGCAGTAGAGCCTGATATTGCGTTTCACCCACAGTTCATCACTCCTTTTGAACAAGTGGGTGGAATGCCCAAACCTCTTCCAGGAAGAGGGAGAGGAAAGTTTAGAGGAAGCACTAGGAGGAGAAGGCCTCCATACCACCTACCAGGAGTTTCATTCCAGCATCCAAGAGTACACTGACTATCTACATAGACTTAAAGTCTAGTTCAAATGATGAGTCTTATTTAGTAAACACACCAGCTACCTGTTCGCCCTCGAAGACCCTGTTGGAGGTGACACTCAAGCCAGATAGTGATGAAGATAAGGTTCCTAAGCAAAACATAGTTGTATCTAAATATCCTTTATATGAAACTGTGAGACAGCATGTGAGCAGCTTAGCTCTAACCCCACTTTCATCTCAAGAGGTTGAGGGTTTAGTAGTTAAGGATGTTCCAAAATTATATATGAATGGTAAGCCCTAAAAATTTCTATTTTGGAGCAACACCCTCAAGCTCATAAGTTGATGTAGAGCTTGAGTATAATTCATTCAAAGAATTAATAAAGTTATCTTTTGATTAGTACTCATCATATGTCTTGAACCTAGCTAAGAAAGGTTAATTCCACATGCATGGTCTAAAAATATGTCAGAATAATTCGAAAATCTATAGGGCATCAAATGTAATGCTCTCAATCAAGACTCAAGCTAGGTTTTGGTATAATGGGTATATTAGATGATGATGAGTACTACCTAGTCAACACTAATCATTTGAAATTTGATAGGTTCTTTTAGAAGTCATATGAGGAGGTATGTTTAGAAACTTCAGACGATATAGATGATTTTGAAGTCAGGATGCACCCCCAAAGTTAGAAGAAGAAATCAAGTCAACCATCAATGAGATAAAGGAGATCAACTTGGGTACTGAAGATAATCACCGCCTAATATATGCTAGCTCCTTATTGACAGAATCTGAAATCGATGACTTAGTTAGGCTACTCTTAGAGTTTAAGGATTGCTTTGCATGGAGCTATGATGAAATGCCTAGATTAGCTCTAAAGTTACAGTCCATGAGCTAGAGATTCAGCCTAATGCTATCTTGGTAAATCAAGTTCCTAGATGCATACATTTATACATCAAACATAGGTCATTTCAGAAGTTAAGAAACTGTTTGATGATAGTTTTTTCAGGGATGAAAAATACCCCACTTGGTAATTCCAGTCAAGAAGGAGAATGGCCAAATCTATATATGCATCGACTTTAGGGATCTTAACAAGGCATGTCCAAAAGATGAATTCCCATTACCCATACTAGAGTTGATGGTGGACATTGCCTCATCTCATGAAGTCTTCTTATTCATGGACAACTCGTATGGTTACAACCAAATTTAGATGGCCACTGAGGATGAAAAGAATACTACTTTAGAACCCCGATCAAAGTTATTGCTACAAGGTCATTCCTTTCAGTCTTAAGAATGCTGGAGCCACCTATCAGCTGGCCATGACTTGGATCTTCAATGAACTCATCCACCGCCAAGTTGAATGATATGTCAATGATCTTGTAGTCAAAAGTAAAGAAAAAGAAGACCACCTATCTTGCTTGAGAGCAGTCTTTGGGTAGTTGAGACAATATAACCTTAAGATGAACCCTTAAAAGTGTGCATTTGAAGTAGCTTTAAGAAAGTTTCTTGGATTTATTATGCAACGCCATGAGATTGGGATTGACCTCGGAGAAGATCTTAGTGATATTAGAAATTCTACCCTTGAAAGGCCTAACTAAACTCAGATCATTCTAAGGTAGTTTGGCATATCCAAGATGCTTCATATCCAACTTATCTGGTAACTGTTAACCATTCTCAACATTAATCAAGAAAGATGCCAAGTTCAAGTGAAATGATAAGTGCCAGCAAGCATTCAAGAGTATCAAACGATACCTCATGATGCTACCAATCTTAGTTGCCCCTATCCCAGGCAAACCCCTCAAACTATACACTATTATATTAGATGACTCCCTTCACGCATTATTATCTCAAGCTAATGAAGAAGGGGAAGAAAATGCACTCTATTATTTAAGTCATCTAATACCTATAGAGGCAAATTATCCACCCATTGAGAAGCATTGTCTGGCTCTAATCTTCATTGCCCAAAAGCTATGACATTATATGCTCTCTCACAAAGCAAACATAATTTCTAGAATCCATCCACTACAATATATTATGACATAGCCTATGCTATCCGGATGATTGGCATGATGGTCCATGATACTATCATAGTTTGATATTACATTCCTTCCCCTCCGTGCCATTAAGGGACAAGTGCTCGCTAACTTCCTAGCGGCACACCCTCTTCTTGCTGAATCCCCTCTAAATGATGATCTCCTAAATGAAAAAAATCATGAGTTTAGAGGGTACAAATAAGGGTAGATAGGAGAAGAACCATGATTTGCAATCCTAGAAAAGACATGGGTAGGAGTAGTTCTCTTAACACTAGATCGTTATATGATGAGGTTCTCATATCATCTATTTGAACCTTACACCAACAATGAAGCTAAGTATGAAGCTCTGATTGCCGGTCTGGAGTTAACTATCTCTTTGGGATTTTAAAGCATCAACATGTTTGGGGATTCACAATTAGTGATTAACCAAATTGTTGAGTGCTATAAAGTTCTCAAACATACACTCCATCACTACCATAAATACACCATGGAGTTATTGGCCTAGATCCCAGAGGTCACTATCTATAAAATCTCTCAAAGAGAGAATTCCATAGTTGCGCTCTCCAAGAAAGAAGACATTCAAGAGGAAGATGATTCTGCTTTCCTTTTATTGACTATTTAAGAAAAGCAAAACTACCCTAGGAGAAATCTGAAGCCCATCAAGTCTGGTAGAGTGCGCTCTCCTATGCCCTTATTGATGACACTTTGTATCGGTATTCATTCGATCATATGTGATTATGCTATTTAGGCAAGCACAAAGCCCATATAATTATGACTGAGATTCATTCAAGATTATGTGGGGCCCACCAATACAACCCTAAGATGAAAGCCAAAATCAAAAGATTTGGGTACTACTAGCCAATGATGATTAATGATTGCATGGACGTAGCCAAGTGCTGCCATTAATGTCAGATACATGGAGTGGCCTTACATCAACAACCCAATATCTTGCACTCGATTATAGCTTCATGGCCATTCGAGTGCTAGGGCACCGATATAGTGGGTTCAATTGATCCTCTCTCATCAAAGAGCATTTCTTCATTGTAACAGCTTCTGACTACTTTTCCAAGTGAGAAAAAGCAATCCCCTTAAGGGATGTCAAGGCTCACCACATCCTTCAGTTCTTCAAGAACCATATCCTATACAGGTTTGGAGTATCTCACCGAATCATATCCAATACTGGTACTAGATTTAAGAGTACAAAAACTAATAACTTTGCCAGAAGATGCAACATAGATTGAAGGTACTCTACCATCTACTACATTGGGGCAAATGATTTAGTAGAAGCTTTCAACAAGATCTTCATTCAGATTTTAAAGAAAATTCTTGATGACAATAAGCGACAGTGGCACGAGCAATTAGTTGAAGCCTTGTGGCCTTATAGTATTATGCATAGAATGCTAACACAGTCCACTCCCTTTTCCTTATTGTATGGGTCTAAAGCCATTATCCCCTTAGAATTTCAACTCCCATCATTAAGGATAACTATGAACAATAAAATCTCAGCTGAGCAGAATGTTAAGCACTGGTTGGAGGAACTCAAAGGTCTTGAAGAAAGATTCCTATGGGCATGTCAAAACCTCGAGTTATATAATGCTAAGATGGTTCAAGCTCACAACTAGTTGGTCTGCCCAAGAGCTTTTCAAGTTGGAGAACTTCTTTTAGTTCGAAGGAGACCAATTGTAGCTTGTCACAAGATGGGAGGCAAGTTCAAACAAACATGGGAAGGCCCTTTCATTATAAAAAAAGCATACCAATTGATCAACCATAAAGGTGAATGTCTGATGCTTCCAGTCAATGGACTTTACTTGAAGAAATACAATGCATGATAATGTTCAAGATAAAATTTCATCAATAAAATATTCCTTTTAAGAAAAAAATTTTCCCTTTAAACTAAAATTATTTTATCTAATTTTCAATCCCTAAAAATATTTCCTATCTCTTGGTGCTTTAGGATATGTGTAAGAGAACCCGACCGACATCTTAATCTTAACTCTTACAACATAACCACAAAACCACACACAAATATAAACAGACAAACACAAGTCTGATTAATTCAAGCAACTTTAAGTTGAGATAGGACCCCCAACGACCCACACTTAATAGCTGCTCTAGGTCTGGTTCGATTTATTACTTGGTCAATGAGTCTCCCTAGTGGTCAATTTTGCTTAGGAGGATGTGAGTCCCCATGCTTTCTTCCTAGCATGTCCACTATAAGGCATGGTCAGTAGATTGCCATAATGGTTGACTTTGCTTAAGAGGATGTGAGTCCCCCTACTTTCTTCTTGAGCTAGCCATCATGCACTGACTGAGTCTGAATATATTCGAGGATTAGGGTAAGACCCCTAGTGGCTCCTCTTCCTCATGACTATTCAAACTGGGTATAGTCCTCTTTTGTGACTTCCTACTTAGTAGTCACCCTAGGTCAAATAGTAGTTGTCTTTCCAATGATAGGCTGTCCTGATGATCAGTTCCACTTAGGATGATGTGAGTCCCTGATGCTTTCTTCCTAGATTGATCATTGTAAACTGACGGGCACTTTAACATGGCTAGTGTTTGCTTTATTGACTAGCCACCTAGCGGATAACACCATTTAAGCAAATGTGAGTCCCCGCACTTTCCTGATCTATCCACTATATACTTACAAACTTTATATGATTTAGGGATTAGGATAAGACCCCAAGAGGCACCATTCCCTGTGGGCATTCTATTTGAATTACAGCTTCATGGCTCTATCTAAACATGACCAAGGTTATAACCGATTAGACAATCCCCCTTTCCTAGTAGCCATCCCTTTGGTTGGATAGTGATTTTCTATGGATGCATGGGTTATCCCTTTGGGCTAGTAAATCTAAGATAAGTCAAAGCCCCTATGGCTCCTCCTTAGTGTGGCTCATCGTAAACCAACAAGATTCACACTAAACAAATAAACTAAAATAAAATAACATCTCTTGTGGATTAAGATAAGACCCCCAGTGGCACCCCCTCCCAATTATGCATCATATTTTCTTGAGTAGTGTTAGCAAAACTCCATATATGATTAACCTTGACTACTTCAAGTTGAGATAAGACCCTGAGTGGTTCTCACTTAATAGTCACCCAAGATCAAGTTTGGCTTACTGCACGATCAGCAAGTCACCTCGGTGATTGATTTTGCTTCAGAAGATTTGAGTCCCTAGGCTTTCTTCATAATTAAATCATTGCAAACCGACGGGTAATCTTAGGTTGGATAGTCTCTACTATAAGACCAGTAGGCTATTCATTTTAGTCAATAAAGCTAAGGAAAGTATAGGCTCATGTGGCCCCTCCTTAGTGTAGCCCCTATAATAAGGTCTCCATTTATTCGACAAATCAATATAAAATTAAAATAAACATAAATCACCAAAATAAAAAAAAATCATCAACATGACCAAATTAAATCAACCTTAAATTTAATCAAATATCATCAATCCCTAACAAATTCCTATTTATGCCCTCAGTATGAATCAATTTGTAATCCAATCAAATTCATATGCAATCCACAGAAGATCCCTCTTTGTGTCCTTAGCACAAAGCCAATTCTTAATTAATCAAATAAAATCTACTTAACCATCCCTTCATGCCTCTGACATGAAGCAAGATAAATCAACTAAACCAAAAACCAAATTCCTTGTACCCCCCCCCCTATGAATATTTCTTCACATGTTTATTGCCTTCTTGGGTGTAGTTGATCATTTCGGTCAACGCCAATACGTGTGATGTGCCCTGTCAGTTACACCACACATATTGGAGATCCTTTTATTGACCTCGCTTTTGGAGTGAGGTTGACTACCTTTACCTTAGATTTAGGACTCTTCTAGACACTAAGAGTTCCCTAGTGCTAGGACATTTTTAGTGATTAAGAGAACACCAAACCCAAGCCTACAGACTCATAGGGAACAACCCTAGGACTAAAACTTACCTTAGGAAAAGTGAAACCTCACCTACCTTAAGACTCAACCAAAGCCCATGGTTAGCTAACTAACCTAATACAAACCAAATGATTGCAATGCAAGCTCCAAGCCAAAAATACCAATTTAATCTTGGCTCAATTTGATCCATGCTGGTTCAACTTGGATAAAGAGGCTAAGATGATTCAACCTAACCTCTTTGAGATTAGGAAGACCAAATCCAATATCAAACTACTATGATTGAACCCTAATCTACCTAAACCCATTTGAATCTAATTGAACATGATTGAACCTTATTTTTAATCCAAGTTTCAAGACAAACCAATTTTGCTATTAACTCAAGTTAACCTATTTAAAATTCATAAGACCAAAATCCTATCCAACTTGATTCAAGCCATTCAAACTTAACCTAAACCTCTTGATCATTCTAAACACTTAATTGAGCATCAAAACCTATCCTGATCAATTCAATCAACCCAATTGAATCAAGTTGACCCAAGTCGACCCATTGACTTAAATATTTCAAATGAGTCAAAAGCCAATCTAACTCACATTATTTACAATCAAGGCCATTAATCAACTCCAAATTCATCATTTGACACATTCCAACTTTTACATAACTTCAATTGAACCCAAATCCATTCAATCAAACCACTTGACCCAAGTTGGCCTAAATAGTCAAATTGGATCAAACTTCAATCAAACTCCAACTAGACCACATCAAATTATCCAATCCATTCCTTGATGATTGTAGATCATCATTAATCACTCAATTGCAATTAATTGGACTAAGCCAAGATAATTTGTCCTATTGACCTAATTTGATCTAATTTGACCTAAAGTGCCAAATTGGGTCAAATCATATCCTAACCCAAAATTTATTGGAACCAATGGTTCTCATCCATCACCAATTGAGTATTGAACATGATCTAATCACAAATTGAAGTCAATTTGGTCAATCCAAGCTAATTGACCCATTTGACCTAATTTGACCTGAAATATTAAATTGAGCCAAATCACATTTTAATCTAAACCAAATCAAACCAACACCTCCAACCAATCTCAAATGATCAATTTAACAAAACCCCTCACCCAAATTAATTTGATCTATTTAACCAAATTGGTCAACTTAGCGCATTTGAGCCAAATGAACTCGCATTAACCAAATCCAAATCTAATCTCAATTGAACCAAACCAATTGCACTAACTCAGTCAAAATGACCAATGGAACATAACCCAAGGCTCCTCTTTACCCAATTTGGTCAAATGGTCAACTTAGTCTAAATGAACCCAATTTGACTTATATGGATCAAATTGAGCTAAACCTAACCAAACGAAATCCAAATCCAACCAAACTTGGTATGGTATTCTTAGGTCCCAATTGGGCCCAACCCATGGTGAACACGGGAAGTGTTAAACCAATTGAACCAAGCTCTCCAAATATGATAAAATCCCCATTTGATGGGGTGTCCACTCTCCTTGCCCTTGACACCCACCTTTGGCCTTCTTTGGACATAGGCCCACTAACCCAACCAAACCCAAGGCTATTGGGTTAAGTCCTTGGCCAAGAGAGGGTAGCCTTACCCTTGGCTTGCCATTGGTCCACCTAATGAGGAGGGTACACCCCATGGTAGCCCACTAAACTCACTTGGCCACTTAAACACCTTGACCTCACAAGTCCACTGCTACCCCTGACCACCAACTACAACCTGACGGCTGCCAAAGGCTGAGCCAATCCTGAGCTTTGGTTCAATTGGGAAGGAGGTATACTTTTCCCCATCCATTCAAACTCATCATAGACCTTCCATAGAGGATTCTACATAGTCCCAAGCATTCTCCCAAGCTTATCGTGCACCTAGCTGCCGGTGAGACCAAGCTCTTCTCACACCCGAGAGCTCCATCCATCCAAGGTCACCAAAACCTCACCAAACCCAAATTAACTCCTCCCACACCTTTTTATAGCCTCAGTGAATGAAAATTAATCAACTCTCAATTGGTTTGAGCACATGGAACCATCTCAAGACCAACTCCGATGAGTCTCATAGCAACATTTGGTCTACAAAGTAACCGATGGGGAGATAACTTACAGACTTCTCAGCAGAGCTTTGTCTCTTCAAGACAAAGCTAGTCATTGGATCATCTGTCTTGAGCTTCAGTGAGGTAAAATTTAGCAAACTTTAGAAAATCATAAGATTCTTGGTATTTTTTAAAAGAAATTTCATTGTTATGTGAATCCCATTTTAGGATACACTTAAGTTTTCTCTCTGATTATTTTGGAATCAAATCGTCCATTGAATAAACTCCAGCAAGCTTGGAAGAAGTGGAGGAAGGTGGATGGTGTCCATTTTTCAGTGCTCATGGGATGACATATCATTAGTTGTCCATTCCACGAGATTAGAATGGACGACCTTGATTAATCATGTTAGACCTTTCGATTTATTTTTCAATCTTAGCCATTTGATTCAAGATCAGTGGCTAAGACAAAACTGCATTAGCCATCATTGAGTCAGCTGTTACGTCAAACGTTTTAAATAGCAAATCCCACAGTGTCACATGAAAAGCATTTTTGTGTCAGTGTCCACATAGCCCCGACTATGTAAATCATTTAATTAGGGTTAAAATATGATTAATTAGCTAGAACTTTAAAAATTAATAACTAATTGTAAAAAAAATGAAAAAAATACAAATAAATCCTCTATGGAAAGCTTAGATAAAGGAAAATCCAAGAAAAATAAAATCCCTAGGTTTCATCAATGAACAGTGATAAATTTCAACAAAATAGTTTAATTAAGATCTAATCACTTGATTAATTAACTTGAAAATTGACATGTTGGATACATGGGATGACATCTGTCTCCCATAATTTTTTGAATTTACTTGTTAAGTAGATTAAGAAAATCATAATTTTAAGCTCTAATTACCCATTTTGAGTGATTTAATAATTATTAAAATTAAGGAATTTATGAAATTGATTATAAAATGTTATTTAATCATCATAATAATAAAGATGATTAAGAGAAATAATTAGGACCTCCCTTCTTAATTATTTTCTCAAAATCACTGTTAAATCCTTTAATTAAGTGATTAACTAATAAAAATAAGGAGAGAGAGTGAGAGAGAGAAATTTAAAATAAAAAAATAAAAATTATACCATCATAGCTAGTGCAATCAATAAGATTGATTTAATTAATCCTCCTTATGCACTTAGTTAACATAAGGGTTTTAGTAAAATTATGATTTTCCATAAGTTTGGGAAATCATTAAAGTAATTAGCTCAATCTTCTTAATTCAATTATTTAAGCAAGGGCCTAATTGAATTATAATTTTTAGGACATTCCTAATTTTATTCTCAATTGCATCATCGTATTTCATAGGCCCTTACTTGATGGTTAATTAAGGGACTCTTTGGGAGGTGAATAATTAACTTGCTAATGAACTAAATAAAATTAAGTCATAAAATTTACTTAATTTCTTTTGAAATCATTAACTTTATGTTTGCAAGTCTCATTGCAAGTCATTGCTAATTACCAATTAAATAATTAAAAAATAATCTTTATGTTTGCAAGTCTCATTGTAAGTAATAAAACTCAAATAAAAAAATTCATTTGTTATAAGATAATAACCTATAACTTTTCATGATTTCATTTTGTATCGACATATGTATGCATGTGTATCTGAAATTACAAGTATATAGTTTGGAAATCCCAGAAACATGAGGCTTAAAGTTTCCCTAAGGACGTCTTGCATAACTCTCTTACATACTTGCATACATATGATTATATATCAAGTGCGATTTCCTTTGATACAAAATTCATGCATATTAGTATTTAAGTGTGTCAAAATGAATATGTAGAGTACATGTATTTTTGAACTTGCATGTACATAGTCTAGACATCCTAGGAACACAAGGATTTAAGTATCCCCAATAAGGTCTTAGATAATCTCACTTTCTTGGTTTAACAAAGCCACGTACTTGCATAGATTTCTTACACACTTGTATGTATAAAATGAGATTCCTTTGTTACAAAATTTATGCATATCCATGTTTGAGTATGCCAAAATATGTGTAAGATATATGTATATGTATTAAATTAAATTAGAGTAAAATGAAATGAGATTGTAATGTTATTAGTAATGAGACTAAAATAATAAAGCATTACTCATTTGATGGTGACTTAGATTCATTAACCTTAAGATGCTTTTAATGTTTAAATAAAATTCATTGAAAGAAAATCAAACATATGATTGATTGAAATTCATGATTCATTAAGAAAATTTAATAGTCATAAAATTCGTCTCTTAGAATCAACTTAAGGTAGGGATTAAAGGGATTCATCTCTCTTTCTTCTCTTTACAATGATAAATTATAAGTAAAAAATAACAAACATATGACTTTAAAATTCAATTAAAGTCTTAATCAAATTGAAGTACAACTACCCTTAATAAGGGACTTAAAAATTCAAACACTAGAAAATTTTGATCTTAATGCCTAAGCAAAACATACCACACTTTGACTATAGCAGACAATTAGAATACTAAGTTACCAATCATAGTATTAGGTTAGACCGTTGATTATTATTATGATATATTTTGTTTTTTGATGCAATATTTTTGACTTAATATTAGGATTGCTCGTGCGTAAATTGGATGTTAGGTCATCATTAGTCTAATGAAATTTTTTGCAGGAGATTATTCTTAAGTGATCGTTTTAATAATAAAATATAAAAATACTTTTTACTTGCAGGTGCTGCTTAAGTCCCTAAGCATAATCCAATTCGGGCAGACAGACATGCTTACTCATGTTCAGGGTACTAAGCCCAAATATGTGAAATATAATTGATTGGCTTGTGTATTTGTTTAGCTAACATCTATTTTGTAGCTGTAGTTAGATTTAATTTTTCATAAAAATGTAATTTTTTTCAATAGGACTAGGATTAGAGTTATGGAGTTTAGGATGAGCAGTGGCTAAAAGGCAAAGACCTAGGATTCCCTGTGAATTCTGGAGTATTCAAATCCAAGAAATAAAGATGAGGAAGAATTGAAGACCCCACAACTTTTTCTTTTATTGTAATTCTAATTTTAATCTTGGCTGTATAATGGTAGAGCTTAGCTACTCAATTTCTTTTCTTTTTAAGGGTGTACGGAGAAACTCAGCCGCACTAGCCTTTTATTTTTTATGAAATTCAAATGTTTGATTATTGTGTTTATAGTGTGCAATTGAAATGACATGCTTCTCATAAGTTTTTTAAAGTGTGTATGTTTGATGTGTATCATGTATACATTAGACTCTTTATGATAAAATTAAATTATCTACCCTCATTAATAATCTTAATTAAATTTTAATCAACTCATAACCTCATCTAGATTTTAATCAACATAATAAAAGATTTAGTAACCCCTTAGCTGGATGTTGTATGTTATCACATCATGTATATCATATTGACTCACTCTTGATGATAAAGGATCTCCACTCCTGCATGATAGGGGATATGCTTGACTTATGAGGGTAGTCCCTTATTTTGGAGAACACCTCTTCCCACTAATTAAGCTATTACTCAATTTCATCATAAATTTAAGCATAATTACCCCAAGTCTTAGTCCAAATTAATGTATCAAAATGATTTAAAAACTTATAAATTTTGCACTAGTCTAAGTCATGTTTTCATAGTAATCATGATTTAGTCTCTTAAGGAGTGAGTTTAGGGCTCTAAATTCTTTTCTAATTAATAACAACCTAGCCATCTTGCATTTACATATGACTAGCCTACATGGTTTTAAAACATAGGAGGTGTTAGCTAGCGGCCACACTAAGCAGTTATAAGCCTAAAAGAGTCAGGATCGATCCACTCTCCCTATTGAAAATGAACCAATATATCCCATTCCCCCGAATAATATTAGGTCAAGCTCTTAACTTCTGCTACCGCACTGTAGATCTAAGTTCTAAGGTGACTTGTTTCTCTCTAGCTATGAGTATAAGCTAATCTTGTGTTATTGGAATGTGACACATAGCTTTTTAATAAAATTTCAACTGAAATAAAAAATAAATTCTCTCTTTCAAAAATGTAAAGCCTCACCATAGGGTAGACTGAAGCAACCACTAGGCTTCCTAGTATATTGAATGCTTCCTACTTATTCTTCTTGAAATTTGTGAAGAAGTCTTCCTATTCGAATAATCCCATTTGATTTCCAATAATAATCAATTACTTGTTAGTCTATCTTTATAATCTTTGGAGATATTAGTTACTACTTTAATTGATATTGTTCTTAGAAAATTTCCATTTCCTAGGATGTAATTAACTATGGAAGCTTGCTTCTATAGGTAACTAAAGAACCAAGCATAAAATAAACCCTACTTTACCTAACCATGTAATGTATGAGAAAGATCTCTTGTATATGTGCATAACCATTTTCTTAGGAGTCTTTATTTGGTGATTGAGTCCAATATAGGATGGTGTTTCCATCTTTCAAGATAGTACATTATTCTTTAGATGCTGTACTTGATCACTTCAATAAGTACCCCTTAAGATCTATGTGGTGTTCTTATAACTCTAAATAAAAAACAATGCACTAGCACCAAGGTGCTAAATCTTGGCACCATAATGCTACATTCTTAGGTTGTAAAGTCAAAATATTTAGTTGAAGTAGCACCACATTATTCTAAAAGCACTGAAGCATTGTGACCAGTGTTATGGCACTAAGTCTTGGCACTGTAACACTACCTTCTCATGTTATTAGCCAACGTGTCCACTTGTAGTGCTATCCTGAAAGTGCTGAGGCTTTGTAACAGTGCCACAGTGCTACTTGCTAGTGCATAGGCACTAGCTTCTCTGATTTTAAGCCTAAGTCCCACCAACTAAAATAGAGGTGTTGGGATCCAGTGCCAAGGCCCTGACTTTTCAGCATTGAGGCATTTTCTTGTCAGTCTAATTTTCTTTAAGTTAAAATGTTTTTATAACTTATAATAAATATCTAAATTATAATTAAGTTGAAGGGATAGCCAACCAATAAATAAATAATATGAAATAGAATTTTATTACAAAAAAAAATTTGTAATACAAATATGCAAATAAAATTACAATGGTAGGGGGGTTGGTGGCTGGAGGGGTTGAAGACTGTCCTAATAGTCATAGTCATCATCCTCCTCTTCTTCTTCTAGCTCTGGTGGGGTGCTAACATAGGAGTGATGAGGAGGCCTGGTGGAAAATGAAATTTACTCAGGCCAGCATTAAAGTTACAATTTTTAAACATTTGAATGAGTGCTGAGTTGAACTCATTCATGCAAGAAAATTATTACCGTTGCTGAGCCATATGATAATCAAATTTCTTTTCCAATTTTTGCTACAGTCGGCTACTTTTGCCCACCCTTTTTCTTAATTCTGAAACTTTCCCTCTAATATCTTGGAGTTGCTCAGTTAACATCTTGGAGGATTTGGAGTTGGACTGAAGAGCGCATGATCTTTCTCCTACTTTCATTTTTGATCCAAATCTTTCAATCATTTTTTAGTCAAGGAGCCCTTTGTATAAGGACTTCTTCATCCAAGTCCGGTGATGCACCGACCAAAACATATAAAGAATAAATAAAAGATGGGTAATCATACTATTGAGTAGTACTACCATTAAGCATATTATAAATTTAATTATGAAAAATGTTTCCTACATCTATAATAAAAAGCTCTTTTGAATGACATAATTCAAAATAACTCTATCCTTAGTTACTTCATTGATATTACCAGTGGGCATCAACTTTGCAAAAATAAAATAGTCTTAAGCTTTAGCCCCAACTATTAGGCTGGCAATAAAAAATTGATAATCTTTTCCTCCCACCATTTTTACTGAACATTTGAATTTTTAACAGTGGGGAAATTAGGAATTTTTTCAAAAATATAATGATTACAGTAGTAGGAAAGATATTGATCATATGCAAAATTTTGCATTTTGTAATATTCATTAATGGAATCACTATTAAAATGCATCCATTTTTCCTGTATAAAAACCTAGTTGTCCTAATTATCCTTCATGTTAATGAAGAACTCCCTCACCACGGGGATGACATAAGTGACATTATCATAGGTAAGACACTTCTAGCCTTGCTCATTGATGACCCTCTCCATGCTCCCACCTAGATTATGGAAGCTCCTCTCCAAAATAAGGTACTTCCTAATGGGGTCATGTCGGTACCGCCCCATAGAGTCCACATTAATGATTTTGTCAGCATTTCTTGAGGATGCCTTCTTCTTGCTCTTCTAGATGATCTTGAGGGGCATGTTTACTATTCCAGAGCTGAGAAAAAGCTAAGATGCAAGAACTCTTGAAATAATAAAGGCTTTAGAATAAAATTTTGGCTAGCCTAGGGATTCTATTTATAGGTTGGACCAAGCACCATGAGACTACTTCTGCAACGCCGAGGCGCTAGCCTTTGAGTTTCTAAAATACGGGATAAGCATTGTGGCACTCCACATGCAGTATCTAGCTACCGTTCAACTAGTCAAGATGGTTATTATGCTATCAAAAAGAGCATTTATTAATAGTTATCACTATTAATTTCATAACCGATCTAATATGAAAAGCATGACAGACATTGATGGAGCACTGTAGCACTCTAGCACTGGAAAATGAAATCAGTTAAAAATTCTATCCTTTTCTATTAAATGCCCCTACCAGCCTGTCAGTCTTTGAATGGCTTTTTGGTTGGAGTCGTGACACCACTTTGGTAGTGCATTGATGTTGGTCAGATAATTAACTTATTTTCTTTTATTTTTTTTGTGTTGTGGTGCTGAGTTTATAACGCCAAAGTGTTGCCCTCTCTAGTTTTGACATTTATATTTTTGCTTGACCATGCCGAGGTGTAGAGCTTTTGGCTCCAAAGCTCCAACTTTCCATGACCATGGCACTAAATCCTTAACACAGCGGTGCTACTTATACAACACTAAGGCATTTTCCCTGAGAAAAAAATTAAATCGAACACCTAAACCTACTGACATTTCTAAGATCTGTAAGCCCAATCTATTCGTTTATCATGCAAACATTTTTAATTTTGACATTCTAAAGGGATGTGAGTCCAATTTTTTTCTTTGTTATGCAAACACCTAAATCTACTAGCATTTCCAAGAGATGTAAGTCCAATCTATTCATTCTCCATGCTAACATTTCTAATTTTGGCATTCCAAAGGGTTGTAAGTCTAATCTTTTTGTTTGCTATGCAAACACCTAAAAGTATTGGCTTTCTAATAGAGGTAAGCCCAGTAATCTGTTCTCTATGCGAACTCCCCTATAATTCTAGCATTCCAAAGTGATGTAAGCCCATTCTATTCATTTGCCATGTGAACATTTCTATTTTTTCCATTTCAAAGGAATGTAAGTCCAATCTTTTCATTTTCTATGCAAACACCTAAACCTACTCACATTGCCAAAGGATATAAGCCCAATCTATTCGTTCACCATGTGAACATTTCTAATTTTGGCATTCCAAGGTATGTAAAGTAATCATTTTATTTGTTATACAAACACCTAAATCTAATGGCATTCATAAGAGATGTAAGCACATTTTATTCATTCACCATGTGAACATTTCTCATTTTTGCATTCCAAGGGATGTAAGTCTATTCTTTTCATTTACTATGCAAACACCTAAACTTATTGGTATTCCCAAGAGATGTAAGCCAAATCTATTCATTCATCATGCAAACATTTCTTATTTTGGGCAATCCAAAGAGATGTAAGTCCAATCTTTTCATTTGCTATGCAAACTTCTAAATCTACGAGCTTTCCAAATGAAGTAAGCCTAATCATCTGTTCGTTATGTAAACTTCCCTATAATTCTTGCATTCCAATGTAAGCCCAATCTATTCATTTTCCATATAAACATTCCTAATTTTAGAATTCCAAAGGATGCAAGTCTAATCTTTTCATTAGCTATGCAAACACCTTATAATTCTAGCATTCCCAAGGGGATGTAAGCACAATCTATTCATTTGTCATACAAATATTTCTAATTTTGGCATTCTAAAGGCATGCAAGTGTGATCATTTTATTTGATTTGCAAACGCCTAAACTTACATGACATTTCTAAGGGATGTAACCCAATTTATTTATTCACCATGCGAACATTTCTAATTTTGTCATTCCAAAGGGATGTAAGTCCAACCTTTTCATTTGCTGTGCAAACACCTAAACTACTAGCATTACCATTGGATGTAAGCCAATCTATTCAATCGTCAAGTAAACATTTCTAATTTTTGCATTCCAAAAGGATGTAAGTAAGATCTTTTTATTTGTTATGGAAACACCTAAATCTACTGGCTTTCTAATAGAAGTAATCCCAGTCATTTGTTCGTAATTCAAACTCCCTTATAATTTTGGCATTCCGATGGATGTAAGCTCTATAAATACCTATAAAGCAAGCTTCATTGAATTATTGGATAAACTTACTAATTAAGTTTACTCTTAATTCTCTAAACACCTACACAACACCTCTAGTCTACTCGAGATATCTAAGATAAGGCAACTCATGGCTGCTAATTAGACTCCCTAGACATTACAACTAATAGGCCTGTGATGTTGGTATTTTGGAATAATGGTAGTACCGGGATGACGGAACCATGAGATCTTGATCGGGACTACCCTCCTATTTTCCTTAAACATTCATTTACATTACACCTCTAGACACCGATTCATATCAAATAGATATGTCAATTTCTAGCTTTAATCGATAGTGCTCTCTTAGTGATAAGAGGGGTAAAAAATATGAAAGCTTGCATTGGTAACCCAAATAAAAGTAAACTCTAACATAATGTTAGAGGGAATCTGATTGAATATATATCAATCTACTTCATGAAGAATGAACTCCCCAAACATCCTAAAAAGATGGCACAGAGGTTTGCAAAAGGCATTTTTCCTAAGCGATCAAATATCTGGCAACTCCATTGGGGATTAGTTCTCTCTCCATCTTTGGTTGGAAAATTAAAATATATGATGTCATTATAGATTTAATAATTTCTTTACAAAAACTTAGGTTCTTAAAATATAGTAAAACTTAATTTTGAATCTATGGCTAGGTGTAAAAATTTTGATGGTAAACCTAACTGTAGTGTTTTAAAAAAATATGTGAAGGGGGATACCACATAGATTTTAGGGGAAACTTATTAAAATAATCGAGTATGACATTAAGAAATGATATACTACATTGAGAGGTAGAGAAATCACCTTACAATAGACTTAATCATTTAATAAGGACTCCTAAGGTTGATGGGTCTACGCATGCCAAAGATTTTTCCCCTACATATTGATGAAGTAAAGTAGGGTTTACTTTAAGCCATGTTCTTATGTTTCCTATATGAGAAATCCCTCATAGTTAATTACATCTTAGGGGACATGACTCTTTTAAGAATACTCTCAATTAAAGTGATTTTCTAACATCTTTATGGATTTCAAAGTTTGATATCAAAGGATTGGTAAATGTTGAAAATCAAATAAGAAAGCTCAAATGGAGAGTGTTCTTAATGGATTCCAATGGAGGATTAGTGGGAAGCACTCATGATACTAGAAAGATTAGTGAGTGCTTTAGTCTATCCTATAGTGAGGCTTTATATTTTTGAAGAAGAAAGAGTTGGCATTTCATTAGAAGATTAGGACTTAGATTATGCTAATACAAGATTACATGAATGCCTAAGAGGTGAGGAATTACACTCATAATAAATGAGAAACAAGTAGCCTCTAAACATATATCTAAAGTTCTCTAACATAAGCTATGAGTTTGACCTGACTCTACTCAGGGAAGTGTGAGATATTAGTTCACGTTCACTAGAGAGAGTGAATCAATCACAAGTCTTCCGGACTTACAACTACCTAGAGTAGATGCAAACTAACATCTTTTATGAATTAAAATCATGTGATTGGTTTTATGTAAATGCAAGATGACTAGGCTATTATTTATTAAGAATAAATCTAGAGTCTAAAACTCACTTCTTAAGAGACTAGATTATGACTGGTATGAAAATCTTGCCTTAGACTAATGAAATATAATTTATAGATTTTTATTCCATTTTGACTCGCCATTTTGGACTTAAGCTTGAGAAATTCTAATGCTTACATGCATGATGAAATAGAGTTATGAGCTAAATCAATAAGAAGGGGTGTTCACCACTACAAAGGGACTGCTCTCATAGGTCATGTCCTATCCCTTATCATGTAAGAGTGGAGATCCCCTATTTACAAGGAAGAAATAATATGCATGCATGTTATTAGAGCATACAACCATACATCTAAGGGGTTACTAAATCTTTTATTTTTCTTGATTAATATTATAGGCTTTTAAAGTGAGGCTATGTGTTGGTTAGAATCTAATTGAAGTTGATTAATTGGAGTAGAAAATTTAAGTTTTCTAATGAGCCCACCATATCTAGGTCATACAATAAATAATATAGCTTTAAGAAATCTATGAAAAAGCATGCCATTTTTATTGCACAATTAATGTAAATAAACCAAACAAATAATATTTGATTAAAAGAATAAAAGGTAAGTGCGGCCGGGTACCACCTTACATCCAGAAAAGAGAACTGAGCTCTACCTTTATACAACCCATATTATAATTTATTGATTTAAAAAAAGTTATGAGAGTCTTCAATCTTCATCTTCATTTTCACTTTATGGATTCGAACACTCCGGGCATTACAAGGCCACTTAGGTCTAAGCCTTCAACCACTACTCATCCTAAACCCCATTACCCTAATCCTAATTTTATTACAAAAATTATATTTTTATGAAATGAAAATTTAACTACACCTATAAAATAAAAGGGACAGCTTAACTTAGATTTACACTAAGCAGTTATGTTTTATACATTAGTGCTTAACACCCTACCTTGGGTCACCATGCCCACCTATCCTAATAGATTATGCTTAGGGACTTAGGTAGTACCTATAAGAAAGAAGGATTTGTAATCTTATTATTACAGTGGCCCCTAAAGCATAATCCCCTTTAGATAACATTGTTAGTCTAATGAGTAATGCCATACCATCCAGATTAACACACAAGAATTCCTGACATACAGCCTAAAATATTACATCACAAAATAAGAAACTCAGTACATCACAATGAAACACTAACCTAACCTAAATCTAGGATCGGTGGCCTAATCTTCTAGTGTGTGAAAAGCGGGATAGTGTGGCAAGTCTATATTAAGCTTCTTTAAGTTTAAGTTTTGATTTGAGTTCAATATTTATCTAATTTACCATTAGGTGGTTTCACTTTAAGTGATTTAGATGATTTCAAGGCTTTGTCTCAAATGTTAACCTCTTTTTTATGTTAAATTTGGTTTTAAGGTTTTAAGGAGTGAAAATAGAATGAGCCTTACTTGGGTAGGACTTAGTCTAATTAACACCATGATTCTAATAAAGTGGAATCTTCACCAAAGGGTGAAAATCCATTATAGGAGTTTAATTTAATAATCTATACAATTTAAATACATTAGATTAATCCCCTTTTATTTTTTTACTTATATGATTTAATGAAAATAAATTTAGGTTGAGATCTAATTACATTTCTTTCTTGTTGTATCATTAAATTTAGTTATTAATTTTCTTATTTTAAATGTTTAATGAAAGTTCAATTGTGTTTATCGTATATTCATTTAGGGTTTGATTATATAATTAGTTTAGTTGGAGTTATTTTAATTAAGTATTTTTATTCACTTTCAATTTCTTAAATTGGGTTTGATTTGTTAAATTGATTTTAATTAACGTCTCTTATCTAAGTAACTAAATTAGACTTGATTACTTAAAGTTCAAATTAAGCTTGCTATGATTGACTTAATTAAAGTTTGAGTGTTAATATTTAATCTAAACTTGATTATTATATTTGAATTTGATTAAATATCTTCCAATTTAAGGTTAAATTTATTTAATTTTAGCCTTTTATTAATAATTCAATGATTGACAAGTTTTATTAAGTTTCATTAACTTTTGTAATTTATGTTAATTAAGTCAATTTTATTTTTATTTAAATTTAGTAGTCTTATTTTTCGATTAGTTTTAATAGATTTGATAATTCAATTCACATAATTTAGTTTAATTGAAGTAATTTTAAAATTTATTACTTGATTGAAATTTCTTCTAATAATTAAGATAATTTGTTTTAGTTAATGATTCATTTATTTTGATTAAGTAAATTTAACATTTACTTGAAATTTTATTATGTTTAATTTAATTAATTAGACGAATTGGTTATGGTTCAGTTTGACTTGCTTAACTTGACTTAATTTGTTAAAAGGTTAATTAAGTGCTTAGGTTTAATTTTGATTGATTAAAATAATCAAAATTTGTTTAAATAACTTATCTTATTTAAGTGATGCAATCAAGTTAAGTTTAATATTTAATTATCTTAATTTAATCAAAAGGTTATCTCAGTTTAATATGATTAATTTAGTAAGATAATCAATTTGATTAAAGTATAATGAATGCTAAATTCAACCTTTATTAAATTAAATAGTTGAAATTTAGTTAATGGTTGATCTTGACTTATTTTGTTTTAATTACTTTGTTCAAACTAGGTTTAGATTGATTAGATGTTTAATTAAATTGATTTAATTAAGAACGTTTCAATCGTAACATAAATAACTTGGTTAAATAGTTAGTTTGTTTAAGGTCTTAATTAATTAAGATTAATAATTTAATTAGTTATAATTTATTAATTTGATTTAAACTTAGATGAACTTTTATAAATATTTTAGTTAAACACTTAGTTTTAGGTCAGTTTGACTTATATATAATACAACTTGCTTAACTTAATTAAGTTAATCTTGGCTTACTAATTAATAAATTTAATTTTAAGTTTCATTTATTATTGCTATCACTTCTATTTATCTGATTAAGGGTTTGTTTTGGTTAGAATTTGATAGATTGATTATGTTTAAATTGGTTTTATTTAATTAATTTGATTGCACTTTAATTAATACTTAATTATATTCATTAACTTTCATTTAATTTAAATTGAAGATAAGATTATGTTTGTTTGATCTAATCAAAGGTTTAATTAATGAGAATTCTAGATTTAATTTGTTTATGATTGATTTTAATTTAATATTTTGTTTATTATGCATTTCTTTAGATTTAATTTCAATAAATTTAATTAATATTGATTTTAATAAGTTATTAAACTCTAAGTATGTTATTTTAAAGTTTATTAGGTTTTCAATGGTTCTAATATTTTCTTAGAGCTCTCTAATGTCAATCATGATTTTAAATATTTAATTAAATAAATTAAGTCGTAGAGCTTAAAATATCATAACATTCAATTCATTGGCCAATAATCCTTGAAAGTTTTATGCTAGGTAGATTCTAGTGCCAATTTCTTATTGCCAATGTTTCATGTCAAGTGGGTAATTATTTTAAGAGTAATTAAAGTTTAATTATTTTTATTAAAACTCAAATTAATCTAAAAATTACAAAATACTAATTAGAGCTTTTGTTTTTATTGGATTCCTCTCAAAAATATGAATCCAAAAGGGGGTCATTTGAATTTTTTAGATTATTGGTTGATTTATTACATTTTTTTTGAAGTTTAGCATAGTTAAAGGAATTAATTAGAATTAACTAACACATAATTAGATGATTTTAAGATTTAAAGAGATTTAGAAGGTTTAAACATTTTTCCCAAGTGTTCTGGTGTTAATAAAAATGTTTGGAGCCATTTTGGTAAATTTCAAGATTTCTAAAAAATTAATTATTTATTTTATTAAAATGAAATATTTAAACTTCAAAATTTAATATCTTTCAATCCAATCATCATTTTTTGCTTTGAAATGTTTATGGTAGGTAGATCGAAGCATTAATTTCATTTCCTAAAAGTTTTAGGTTAATTTGATTAATATTTTTGGACTAATAAAAAATTAATTTTTTATTCAAATTCAAATTAATCCCAAAATATCTAATAAAAATTGGGGCTTTCAGACTCATTGGATTCTTCTTGAAAAGATGAATCCAACGAGCCATTCTTTATAATTTTTCATTGAGTAATTTATTTTTTATGATTTTGTTGAAGTTTTAAGTGTATTTTTTAATTTTTAAACTTAAAAATTCCATGAATTTCTTACTTAACCTTGTTAGCGCTATCTAGGTCTCCTTTACATGCATCACAACCTGATTGGATCATGCTGGTGTTGATGAGATATTTGACAAGGAAAATGGGTTTGGATCGAGCAAATCTGGACCGTCCGATCGAAGATCAGATGGTATAGGATGATCTTGAAGATCCGAGGGTGTAAATCGGATCCTGGGGACTTCTAATCATAGTCATCTGTCCCCTTAAAGAGGGATTAGATGGCAGCTGCTCTTCCCCCATCCCAGCTGGTGAACGATGGATGAGGCTAAAGGGATGCAAACTCCTATAGTCATTTCGGCTTGATTTTATGTCGAATCTCATCAGGAAATCACCTTCTTTCTCACTAGGGTTATGAATAAAAGTAAATCCAAGGCTTATCTAGTGAAATTTTCTAAAATCATGCGATCAATTTCTCAAAACATCAAATCTTATGGCTAGCTATGATTTTGAATAAATTACCTCACTTGAGCTGATATCGATGGTATAATCGATCCAAGCACATTCCTGGACACTAGAGAAAGTTATGAGTGGATACGCTCACTTACCTCCCTACTGATCATAAAAAAATCCATGCACTACCACCTCCTCACCAAATTTTGGTCGAAATTGGTGATTTTTGTGTGAATATGGAAGGGGATGATATGGTTATGATCAGAGGAGCATTAGGAGTTGTTTAAAGCTAGCCGAGAGGAACCATAGGCTGTATTTCTCTCTGATTTTAATGGTGGTCAAAAAGCACCATTAATGGTGGTTGGGTGATGATGGCCAGCTAGGAGGAGGCTTGGGAAAGTCAATAAATGATGGTTTAGCTACTATAGAGCCTGCAAGGATGAACCAAGTTGGGAGATGGGTTGTACTTGAGTGGATTTGAATTTTGGCACCTTTCTCTTAACTCTCCTCCTTCTCATGGCCTCCATTGTTGACTTGGAGCTCCACTTCATATGAGTTTAAGTGTTAGTCTCGATGGGATAGATTTTAGGTTGGGTTTTTGTCCACTTAGGTTGGGTTGAGTGGGTTTGAACCCCTCCTAATTTATTTGGATCAAATGAGTCAAGTTAGATTCAATTTATTGATTTGGCTCAATTGAGTTTATATTGGGCTATAATTACATTTGATTCAACATTTTAAATGATTTGGAGCAATTGATTCTAATTAATTTGGAGTTAGTTTTGATTTGAACCCATTTTGACCTAAATTAGATCTAATGGGTTAGATTGAGTTCATTTGGATCAAATGACCAATAAGGCCTAAATTAAAGTGTTATTGAGCTTCAATTATATTTGATTTATTATTTAAAGTTATTTAGAGTAATTGGTTTTAATTAATTTTGATTTGATTTTGATTTAGACCCATTTTGGCCTAAATTGGACTTAATAGGTCAAATTGAGTCAGATGGCCAATTCCGTCAAATCAAACATAGGGAAAAGTCAAATTATGTTCAAATATGATTCTAAAGTGATCTGAAATATTTATTTTAAACTAATTTTAATTTATTTTGAGTTTAAGTTTAAAATGATACATTTGGGTTTACTTGGACTAAGTAACCCGTTTATGTTATTTGAGTCATCATTGGATTCAAATTTATTTAGTTTTGTGTTCTATTATATTAATTTGATAATTTTGAGCCTTGATATAAATAAAATTGATCAAATTTTGATTAGTATGACTTTAACATGGTGGGGCCCACATATGTCAACTTTGGTCAAATGATCTAATTAGCCATTTTGTGCCCCATATGAATTTAATTTTATGTTTATTCATGTTCATACATTGATTATATGCTTTTGGTTTGATTTGATTTAATTTTTTTTTAATTTTAATTGATTTTTTATGGACTTATATGATTTCTGAGCCTAATAGGGTCAATTGGGTCAACCATGCAAATTGCTTCAACCTAGGCTTAATAAAATTAAATTTTCAATTTATATTTACTTGATTTAAGTTTTTATTAAATTTTATTGAATATGGATTTTTTTGGACTCACATTGTCCAATTAGGTTAGGTTAGACTCGATAGGCTAACCTAGGTTTTATCCTTAATGTGTTGGCATTTTAATTTTGCTTTGATTCCATATTTAGTTTCATCTTGATTTGTTGTTTCTATTTCTTCTTTGAATTACATTATATCACTTAGTTACTAATTGTAGTATCCTAAGTGCATAATTAGAAATCTCTTAATCTAAGGTTAAAGATCTTAATTATTAAGATTAAGGTGATTATCAACCTCACTTGAGGTTAATAGAACCTTAGTGCCTAGATTAAATCCTAGGTCGAAGAGGACTGTTGTCAACCTTACTAAATGTGAGGTCAACACTAAAAAATCTAATGACTGTCAAGTTGGGAGAGGGATCTACTATTATATTTTTTGAAGTCATGATCAACACTGGTTCTGGTAGAGCCACTCTCCAGTTTGGGATAATTTCTAAGGTTGTACAATTTGTACCGACTTGACCTATGACCACCATCATTGAAGGAACTGAAATTCCAAAAACATTCAAGAGACTATCGTGCAAGGGAAAAAGAATAAATGTAATCATTTCTAGCAAGCCTAAGATATTCAATCGAGGAAATAACTCAACTTCTAAGAGGGGTTTTATTTTTGATAGACTATCAAAGGCAAAAAATAAAAATTTCATCCACACATACATAATACCATACTCATAAATTTTAAAATCGCTAGGGATGTTTCGGCAACCCTTCTAGAAAGCTGCTCATTTTCTCTGGTAGGAAAAGGATCAATAATTCCTAAAAAATTAACATTAATTCAAGCCTCTAACTTATGTCAAAAGCATTTATAGATTTGGGGTCTGAAGGGTCCGATTGGAATAATTCTTCAACCACTAGTCATTTATGCAGTCTTGTGCTATTAAAATCTCAATCTTAGATTTCTAATAAAATAAAATTTTAAAATTTTATTAAATTTGATCTCAAAATGTAAAGCTCAATAATATAATAGTTGAAATACTTACTAGGTATCCTGATATCTATAGGAATTTCCTACTTAACCTTGATTTTCTCCTTTAAAGTATTTCCTAATGAAATTCCAAATTAGTAATTCTTTCATGACAAGCTTTGTAATCTATAGAAATAAAAGTTTATTTCTTCAATTGAGAGTATTTCTAGGAAGATATTCCTCATTCTTAAGATGTAATTAACTATAGGGGCTTGCCCTTATAGGGAACTATACTCAATATAAAATAAACTCTAGCCTACTTTTCCATGTAGTTTATAGAAAAATTTTAAAATATTAAACGACCCATTAGCTTTAGGAGTCCTTATTAAGTAATTAAATTCATTTTAGGATAATAAGTTATCTTTTGAGATAATATATTTATTCATGAATGAGTATTCGATTATCTAAATAAGAAATTCTTAAAATCTATATGGTGTCATAAATTTTTTCCACAAAGATACTTTATGGTGACTCCATTGGGGAATAGTTCCTCTTTTCATATTTAGAATTAGACTTTTATTTCATACATTAGTAATGTACTTGTGTTTTCATGGGTCAAGATTATCTTTCGTTCCATTGAGTACCTCTCCATTTCATCATTAGTAAAGTATACTCAACATCCACTTAATGGATTATAGAACTTTCCTTTTTGTTAAAATAAAATAAGAGGGTTCTATAACTCTTATACTTTTAAAAATAAAATACTTCTTTTAAAAAATTCTAGCCATAATAAAAATGACTAAATTTCCTAATGGGTGAAAACTTTTCTTTTGAGTACATTATGTTAATTAAATCCTATTTTAATTTATTTAATTTTCTTGTTTGAAATATAGAAAATGGTTGGATAGTTTATTTTTGCTGCTACATCTAAGATTAGCTTTCTCATTGATAGTATCAAATCACCTTATGGATCCATCTTCAAATTTGGAGTTGGCTTCAAAGATTTGAACATCACCATTAATGGAGTGACTCTTGCTCTTATTAGTAACATGGTTGTTAAAGACAAAAAGCCTATTTTGGTGTTTTCTAAAGTGCCCCATAGTATTTATGCCATTAATAAGGGAGTGACTATGGAGGCCTCTTAGAAAATCCAAATATGCCTTGTGTTAAAGAAAGCAAAAGTACCTCTTGAAGAGACACCAACTGTTCTCTTTCCCAGCACTTTTGAGATAGGTTCCACTTCTGAGCATTCACTAATGACAATAATTTAGAAGAAAAATAGAAGTAGAAGGCTTAGAAGTTTGGCCTTTAATGAGAAAAAAAGATAAAAAGAGATGCTATCAATTGAGCAAGTTATAGTGAGGCCAGGGTATACCATTTCAGATAGTTCTCCTCTTCTAAGAGGTAGCAGATTCCATCCTCTTTCTACAACCCATAGAGAGAAAGATATGTCTAGAATTATGAGTTCTCCACCTCACTCCTTTTCCTATAAAAGTAGAAAGAGCTTTGGATTGGTGAATAGGAAAACCCATGGTAGATTGCAGCAGATCCTTCATAGAACTCCTAGGTCCTCTTCATGCACTAAGGAAGAGTTACTTAGGGTCATAAAGGAAAAGGTCTTTAGAGAGCTTGTGAGAGAGATCTAAGGGAGACCTATGATTACTCAAAACAAAGGAAAAGAAAAAAAGTAGTCTTCTCTAATGGAAGAAGGGCTTATCGACCTATGCTTGTTATACCAAACTGATACCATCACTCAGGAAGGTCACTAACTTAGCATAGGGATCAGCCAACTAGCTCAAGGAAAATAACCAAAAAAAATTTTATGTTAAGAAAGTCCCAAAGCCAAAGATTCACTCACCATCACAGACAGAAAGAAAACTTGTCATCTTGTTTATTAAAGAAAGGCCTTTATCACCTTTGCATAGGCATCAAAATGAATGGCCATCTTCATCTCATACCTCTAGTAAGGGGATAAAATCTATTCATCTATCTCTTTATAATAGAGATATTTCAGATGGTGGTCACCTCAATTTGGGAGCCACTTTAGTTATACAAGCAGTCCCCACCATTTAGGGGAAGAATAAGAGAGAGACGTATGAAGTGAAACCTATGGATGTAGAAGAAGAATTCGAAGCCATCCTTGATAACAATGGTATTCCACTTCATCTAATAAAACAAGAAGTGGAAATCATTGTTAATGAGAATAAGGAGAAAGAAAAAAAATGAGTAGGTTTCAAGAACACTTTGACATATATTAGGATGACCTATTAGATGATAACCCTAGATTACCCATAGCACATGTCTTCATAGTTGATACGACATCATCTAAGAAAGAACAGAAAGAAACCCCCTGATAGTATAAAAGAGGGTCATGTATCTTACCCCACATAATAGTTTCTCCTTCAGTTACAATAGAAGGATGATCAGAGTCTGAGGTTGGAGAAAAAGATGGAGGAGATGATTTCCACTATGCAATCACTCCAAAGTCTAATTCCTACATGTTCTCAGCCACATTCTCTAGAACAACTAGAAGAGACTCATCCCATAGAAGAAAAGAATCTTGGTTTAGAAGAGTATCACCAAGAATATAAAATGATGGATGATGCATCTTCTAAAACTGACTTAAATTCTCTAGTGGAACAACAAGCGAAAGATGCATTAGCATAATCTTGTGGTACAACTCCAATTCTAATGGGTAGACCCAATCCCAAGGAATATGATTTTGTACCATACCTAAAAGAATTTATACCTTTTTATCAAAAATTTTGATGGGACATGCAATCCCAAACAAGATTTAGCACAGCTCCAGGCAAATTACTATATTGTCAAAGGGAGTGACACCTTGTTATTTAGGTAATTCATCAGTAGTTTGACTGGGGTTGCCTATGATTAGTATGCAGAGATACCAAATGATTCAATGCACACTTCAACTACACTAGAAAATATTTTTATAAACTGATTTATTGGCACACAACACCACATTACTGTAGGTGAACTAGTTGTTGGAAAGCAAAAGCCAAGTGAATCTCTTGTAAACTATATCTTAAGATGGAAAATTCTTAGCCTCAAGTGCGAGCCTCAGTTATATAAGCAACACATTGTAGAAATACTCATATGAAATATCCATGGCCATGTGGCCTTTCTATTAAAAGATTTTACTATTAAAACTTTTGAAAATTTATTAAATAAGGCCACTAGCCTACAAGAAAAAGCTCCTAAGATGCCCTTCTTAAGAGATCAGCCCACTACAAAACCATCTAAACCTAAGAAAGTGTTGAAAAAGAAGGTCGACATTATCTCTATAGTGGACAAAGAAAAAGCTCCAATTCAAGTCCAGGTAGAGCGGTCTCCACCTTGTAGGTCATCTCAGCAATAATTATCACCACCACCTAAGAAAACTCAAACTACCCTTTCAGTAAAAGAATGAACCAAATTCTTTCTTTTAAGAGAGAGATAGTGAGGAAGATCTTTAAAATTTAAAAAAAAATAGTCAAATTTCAGACTGCCTTATCCAAAAAGGCTAAAAGAAGTTAGCATGGTCAATGACCCAAATTCTTGTTCATATCATCAGATGGTAGTTCATACCATTAAAGGCTGCTTCACTTTAAAGAATTGGCTTGAAAAAAATTGTAAGAAAGGGTTAGTGTTAATTCCCAAAGAATACCTTATGGACCCTCAATAAACGTCCATTAAGGTAATCACAAGTGAATCTTCCACCACTTCTAGCTCATCATTTTTAAATGATTAGGATATAGTCTTATCCCATTCTTTTAAAAAATATTTGAGAAAAAAGATTTAAAATTTTCATGCAGGATCAAATGAAGATCGGGAAGAAGATCATCCAAATTGATCCACCGATGTCAGAAGACTTAGTTCCTCCTCATATTCAACACCATCGGATAATGCAGATGTATAGAGGTGGTGAGAGGGAATGTATTATCAAAGAGAATTTTGTATGATAAGGATGGAAAGGCTAAGCCTTACATCCCTTTAGCTCTGTGTACTAATTTTAAAGATATGAATAAAAGGCTTATTGCTAAAGGAAATTCTTATGTTCGTGCTATTTCTGATGATCATGTTATGAATAAAGAAAACAAGAAGATAAAAAAGAAATTTCTCATGCTAATTATGATGTACTTTGTGAATCAGGGTTAGAGAGTGAGGGTTCTATGACTAATTTGCAAGGCAATCCTATTAATATAGAAGTTGAACTTTCAGATTCTAATCCATCTTTAGAAAAAGATAATAGTGATGATGGATAGGTTGACATTACCCCTGCATCTGATTTAAGAGATAACACTAAAGTAATTCTTCACAGTGGGAAGGTCCTACCACCTCGCCTACGACCTCCAAAGGACAAAGGCAAACAAATTGTTGACCAATGTCTTGAACTTCCATAGAATGACCTAGTAGTTAGACCAGCTATTCCCAAGGTCAACAATAATGTTTTAGCCAATCTTAGGAAACTTCCTACTAGAATAAGCATTTATGAGGCCCTTATTCTATCTAAGGAAATGAGAGAATCATTAGCTCAGGAATTACTTGACCTATATCTAGCGGTAACTTCCTTAAATGAGGCATGCTATTTCAAAGAGATTCTTGGGGTAACTTTCTCTGATGAAGATTTACTTCTGAAAACCATAGATCCTAATCAACCATTTACATTTATGTCATGGTGGAAAACATCATACTATCAAGAGTTCTTATTGATCCCAACACTTCAGTCAACATCATGAATTCCAAAACATTATCATTTTTGAGGATTGATACAATAAGGTTTAGTTCAGATAAAATGTTTTTGAGGGAGCTTAATGAAGTGGGAGAGAAGGCTTTGGATTTAATCACTTTATTATTGGAAATAAATGGGTTGAAAATCAAAGAAAAATTCCATATTATTGATTCAAAAGCATCTTTTAATGTTATCTTAGGCAGGTCATGGATACATGATTATAAAATGGTTCATTCATCACTCCACCAGTGTATTAAGCACAAGGGATGGAGTAGAATATACTATAAAAGGTGATAAATAATCATTTTCTATTCATGAGATTAAATTTTATAAAGATGCCACTTAATATATGCCTAAAAGACAAATACCTGATTCTATGAAATCTGATATTATTGAGGCACCAAAGAAAATAAAAGAAGATACATAATAAATAAAAAAGAAAAGAAAGAAAAGGAGGGAAAAGAAAAAGAAAAAGAACTTCAGTAATTCAAATTGATTTGGAATCTAGCTTTGATGAAGATTCTAATAAATAAGATGCCTCAATAAAGTTTGAGATCACATTATAATTGATAGTGATGAAGAGAAAATACATGCATTAAAGGATGAATTTGAATTTTCCACTTATGAACAATTGAAAAGATATGTTGAAATTTTGACTTTAACTCCTTCATCCCAAAATAAAATTTTTAGTTAGAAGTCAAAGTAGCCCTTAACCTTTTAGGAGAGGTTGGGAAGTTGTCTAAGTTTTATTATGTATATGGATCTTCAAGTTTATAAGTAGATGTAATGCTTGAAGACCCATCCTATAATGAAATAATAGAACTCTCGTTTGGCTGGTATCCTAACTTTATTAAGAATGCTATAAAACATGGTTTGATTCTGTGTGTTTGGCCCAATGATATAGCTCAACACATGGAAAGTTGATGGAATACTAAAAGTAAAACCTTGAAATCTAAAGCTGGTGTTGGGTTTGGTACCATTAGACCTTTAGATAATGATGAACATTGCTTAATGATAAGAAATCATATGAAATTTGATCAACTTTTTAGAATTCTATCTAACCCTTTAGAAGAGTTCTATATTGAAATATGAGATAATTCTGATGATTACTTAATTCAAAATGCACTCCCAAAATTTGATGAAGAAATAAAATTCATTATTTATGAATTAAAGGAGATTAACTTAGGAACTTGGGAAGACCCAAGGTCAACTTTTATTAGTTCATTATTGGGTATAAAATATTCTAAAGAGTTGATTAAATTACTTTCTGAATATAAAGATTGATTTGCATGAAATTATGATGAAATTCTAGGTTTATCTCTAGATATTGCAGTTCACACACTAGAGGTTAAACCTAATGCAATTCTAGTAAAGCAAGCTGTTAGATGCATGCATCTAGAAATTAAGCAACAAGTGGTTATTAAAGTTAAAAAATTAATTAGACCAGTTTTATACGTGAAGAATAGTACCCTTCTTGGTTAAGAAGCATTATCTTGGTAAACAAAAAGAATGGCAAAATATGCATTTGCATAGATTTCAAAGACTTGAATAAGGCTTATCCCAAAGATGAGTTCTCATTACAGATACTAGAACTTATCATGGATATAGCCTCCTCGCATGAAATCTTTTCATTCATGGATGGTTCATTTAGGTATAATCAAATAAATATGGCCCTAGAGAAAGAAAAGCATATGGTATTTAGAACTCCTATTGAGATGAACAAATCATAAATTTAAAGAATGAAACTAATGCCACTTATGAGTTATACTTTAATAGCTTAGTATCATCAAAGAAAAATAAAGAGTTGAATTCTTTTATCCTAGGGAAGGCAGGGATTAGATTGATTTTTATAACTATAAACAAAGGAATGATGCACGATTATTATCATATGTTTGAACTCTGCATGAATAATGAAGCTAAATATGAAGCTCTTATAATAGGGATAGAGTTAGAAATCCTTATGGATATTAATAAAATTAAAATATTTGGGGAATTCTAACTCATTATTAACCAAGTGAGTGGAATATATAAGGGTACCCAAAGCTTTTCAATTATTACCAGTATACAATGAAATTACTTGAAAAGATTCCTTTTATGACTCTGTATAGAATTTCACACAAAGATAATTCTATGGAAGACATTCTGGCTAAGCTCGCTAAAGAAATTATATGTCCAGAAAAGAGTCTATATCTATAAGGGTTCAAAACCAACAAATTCTATATTTTATAGATTTAGATTACATGAATAGAAAAATAGGAATGCAATTATAGTCACTCTTACTGAGAGTCAAGAAGAATGTGATTGGAGATAACTATTCATTGACTATTTAAGTGAGGGGATGCTCCCTGATAATAAGTCATTAACAAATCAATTTAAAAAATGTGTCTTGTCTTATGCATTAATCAATAATGTGTTGTATCATAGATCATTTGATCAAATGTGGCTACATTGTTTGGATAAACAAAAAGCCCATAAGATTGTGAATGAGGTACATTCTCGATTATGTGGCACATTGAAAATTAAAAGACTTGGATATTATTGTCCTTTGATGTTAGAGAAGCTTTAAAGAAAATGAAATGTGGAAAAGCAGTAGGACTTGATGATATTCCAAAAGAAGTGTGGAAATGTTTAGGAGATCAAAGAATTTCTTGGCTTACAAATCTTTTTAATGTTATTTTAAACACTAAAAGATGCCAGATGAGTGGAGAAAGAGTTTGTTGGTTCCTATATTTAAGAGTAAAGGTGATGCACAAGAGTGTGCAAATTATAGGAGAATTAAGTTAATGTGTCATACATTAAAATTATGGGAGAGAGTAATTGAGCATAGGTTACGATGTGATACAAAAGCTTCTCATAATTAGTTTGGTTTTATGCTAGGTAGATCTACTATGGATGCTATACATTTGTTAAGAGGTTTGATGGAGAAGTATAGAGAAAGTAAGGAGGATTTACATATGATATTTATTGATTTAGAGAAAGCTTATGATAAAGTTTCAAGATATGTTCTTTGGAGAGTTCTAGAATAGAAAGGAGTTAATATTGGTTATATTCAAGTCATTAAGGATATGCATACTAGAGTTGTTACTTGTGTCCAAACATAAGGAGGATTGACAAAATATTTTCCCATTTCAATTGCATTACATCAAGGATCAACTTTAAGCCCTTATCTTTTTTTCTTTAGTTATGGATGTTCTTACAAAGCATTTACTGGAAGATGTACCTTGGTGTATGCTTTTTGCTGATGACATTCTTCTTATTGATAAGACTAGAGAGGGAGTCCAAGAGAAACTTGAATTATGGAGGTCAACATTAGAGTCTAAAGGTTTTTGTTTAAGTAGATCTAAAACTGAATATATGGAGTGTAATTTTAGTTGTAGAAGTTCTAGTGGTAGTGTTGTGACATTAGGTGAACAAGTCATTAATAAGAGTGAGTGATTTCAAATATTTAGGCTCTATTATTCAAAATGATGGTGAAATAGATGGAGATGTTATTAGTAGAATTCAAGTTGGATGGTTGAAGTGGAGGAATGCATCTAGCTTACTGTGTGATGGAAAAGTTTCACTTAAACTTAAGAGAAAATTTTATAAGATGGTGGTAAGACCTGCAATGACTTATGGTGCAGAATGTTGGCCAACAGAAGAGAAGTATAAAACTAAGTTAAGTGTTACAGAGATGAGGATGCTCAGGTTGATGAGTGGCTTTACTCTAGAGATAAAATGAGAAATGAGTATGTTCGGGAAAAAGTTGGAGTAGCTCTGGTGGTAGATAAGATTAAAGAGAGTCGCCTTAAATGGTTTGGCCACATAAAGCGTCAGTCGTCCGATGACCCGGTTAGGAGAGTAGATGCATTAGATTTGCCTTATGTTAAGAAAGGTAGAGGTAGACCTAAAAAGACTTGGTTAAGATGTATAAAAAAATGGCCTTAGTATACTTGAATTAAATGAGAATTTGACACATAATAGGACACAATGGAGACGAAGGATTCATATAGCCGACCCCGCTTAGTGGGATAAAGGCTTGTTATTGTTGTTGTTGTTGATGTTAAATGACTATATGAAAACTGTACATCATTACCATCAATGCCAAATACTTGGCTTCCTGGCCTTTTGAGGATTAGGGACTGACATCATAAGTCCATTTGATCCTCATTCATCAAAAGGGTGTCATTTTATATTAGCTGCAACTGATTACTTTTTTGAGTGGTCTAAGGCAATTGCCCTAAAAGAAATGAAAGCATATAATGTACTTAAGTTCTTTCATGAAAATAGCATATATTATTTTAGCATTCCTCACTGAATCATATCTGAAAGTGGTCCATCATTTAAGTCCACTAAAATAAATCACTATGTGGTTAGACATAACATTAATTAGAGATATTAGACCATCTATTATCCCAAGGAAAATGGACTGGCTGAAGCATTTAATAAAACTCTGGTAGAATTTTAGAAAAGGTACTTGATGAAAATAAGCGTTGGTGGCATGAAAAGTTTGTTAAAGCCATCTAGTCCTATCGGAAAACATATAGGACACCAACTCAATCTACACCATCTACTTTGATTTTTAGAACTGAGCTATTCTTCCATTGGAAGTACAATTATTTTCCTTGAGGATAGTTTTCAATAATAATATTATAATAAAGCAAAATTATAAACTTTAATTGGAAGAACTTGAGAGTTTTGAAGGAAAACATTAAGAAGTTCAACAAGACCTTGAACTTTACCAATCATGTATGGTTCAAGCTCATGATAAATTGGTCCATCTTAGAGCTTTCCAAGTAGGAGACTTGGTCTTGGTTCTTAGAAGGTGGATTTTAGGTCATTGCAGGATAGGCAGCAAGTTTGAGCCAACATGAAAATAACCATTTGTCACGCAAAAATTCTATGAAGGAGGTTATTACCAATTGATAACTTGTAATTGTGAACATCCAATGTTTCCTATTAATGGACTTTACTTATGGAAATATTATCCATAAATTGTACTCAATTTTAGAAATGATGATCAATAAACTTATGTTTATCTCTATTTTTGCAATTTATTCAGATCCAAACATTATCTCCTTTAATAAATTTTATGTAATGTCTTTTAGACCTTTGCAAAATTTTCAAAATCCTTCTGAATACAATTTCTATGTTTATGTAGGATGGGAGAAAGCCTTTTGTAGTACCCTTTTTATGTATCTTTTACAAGTTTGGAGTAAGCCCTTCGTGGCACCATTCATGCTTTCAATAGGTTGAGAGTAAACCCTTTGTGGTAACCTTCCTATGTATTTTCATAGGTTTGTAGCAAAACCTTCATGGTAGCATTCCATCTTATATATCAAATAGACTATTTAGGTTGAGATTAAGTCACCAAGACCCCTTTCCTATTAGCCATAACTTGAGGTTTAGGATTTAGTCGCTAAGAACCCTTTCCTCACCTTAACTATTTAGGTTGGATTTAAGCCATAGAAGGCTCCTTCCTAATAGCAAACAAAATAGGAGTAAGTCCCATAGTAGGCATCCTTTCTAAAAGACAAGGATAAGATTATGTCACGAAAGACCTCTTCCTATTAAAAGGACTACATAGGTTTAAGATTAAGTCACCAAGACCCATTTCCTATTACTCATAACTTGAGGTTTAGGATTAAGTCACTAAGGCCCCTTTCCTCAATTCAGTTATTTAAGTAGGAATTAAGCCATCAAAGGCCCCTTCTTAGTAGCTAACAAAATAAGAGTAAGCTCCTTAGTAGACATCCTTTCAAGAAAATTAGGATAGGATTAAGTCATTATGTCCTCTTTTCTTTTCAAGCTATTCAGGCTAGAACTAAGCCACTGAAGGCCCCTTCCTGTTAGCTAAGTTTTACTAGATTAGGATTTATGTCTTTGTGACCCCTTTTATAGTTCAAAATAAAAGAAATTATGAGATGAAAATAAGCCACACTAAAGCCTGGTTCATGTAGACTATTTAAGCTAGGAACTAAGTCCATGTGACCCATACCTATTAGTTAAAATCTTAAGGATTAGGAACTAAGCCAGTCAAGGCCCCTTTCATCAACCCAATTATTTAAGTTGGAATTGAGTCATTAAAGACCCCTTCTTAATAGCTAACCAAATAAGAGTAAGTCCCCCAATGGCATCTTTTTCTAGTTAAAATTCATGTAATTTAGAGAAAAGTGAATATCCATATTGGCATCTTCTTTAACTACCATTTCTAGATAGAAGTAAGTATCCATAGTGACATCCTTTCTAAGAAAAGAAAAACCTTAGGGTCTATCTATAGATCCTTTCTTTAAAATTTGCTAATCGTTTAGACTACCTCTTAGATAATCCCATTTAGAAAGATGTTAGTCCTCATGCTTTTTTTTTAAGTTAGTTATTGAAAACCTATTATATTCAAGATAAGAATAAGTCCCTTGAAGGTATCTTTTTAGGCTATCATGACCATGTTAGGATTAGACTCCTTATCGAGTCTTTTCTTAATATTATTTCTATTCTTCTTAAAGACTAATGAATCTAAGTTTCTTAAGAATGAATCATTCTAAATAAAAACTAGTTAAGGCATATTTATTCCTATCTTCCACAATCAAATTCAAAATAAAATTTGAAACCAAAATTAGAATTAAATCTAAATTCTAAAGTTTCAAAATAAAATTCAAACCCCTACAAGCATTATTACTTGTAGTCCCCTTGATTAATTCGATCAACGCCAATATGTTTAATGTATTTTAGTTAGTCCACTACACATATTGGGGGTCCATTTATTGAACTAATTTTTGAATGATAATTAGCATCAACCCCTACCCTAGTAATTAAGACACCTAATCATAGATTAGGAGATTTCTGACTAACCACTAAGGACATTATACTAGGATATCCTAGTAAACCTTTATAGGATTAGACCTAACCCAATAGGATTAAGTGAACCCAAACCAAACTCAAATTTATAGAAATAATTTAATAAAACATATTTAATTAAATTCTAAAATTTAATTAAGCTTGAACCAAGGTAATTGGGTTGGTCAACCCAATCAACCTACTTAAGCTCAAAATTACCTAAACTTAAAGAAATTTAAATAAAATTAAAAAATTGAAATCAAACCAAACAAAAAGCATAAAATCAATGCATGAACATAAATGAACCAAAAAATTAAATACAAATGAGGTTCAAGATGGTTAATCATGCCATTTGACATAAGGTTGAACTATGTGGGTCCCACTAGGTCAAAGGTTGAACCACCAAATTTTGACCAAATAAATTCATTCAAAAGACATAGAATCATCAAATAAACATGAAGAAACATGAATTTAAATGAATGTAAATCCAAAATGCTTGAAATGGGTTATTTAGATTACTTGATCTAAATGAACCCAAATGAACTTTATTGAAAACTAAATTAAAATAAAATGGTGATTAACTCTAATTAACTATCCCAAATCATTTGAGATCCATAAATGAATATAACTTAAATAATTATTAGGATTAATTTGACCAATTTGGTCATTTAAACCCAATTAAATCCACGTTCACCCATTAAGCCCAAATTAGGCCAAATTGAGTCTAAATTTAAAATAAACTTAAAATAAAATGAAACTAATTAAACTAAATCATTTTAAATGCTTAATTAAAGATAATTAAATGACAATTACATTTTGATTATGTAAAATTGGCCAATTGAACTCAACAAACCCAATTTAACTTAAAATGAGTTCAAATGGCTCAAAACTGAAATTACACCAAATCCAATAAAATCTATCAATTTCAAACATCATAAATCATCAAACAAACACAATTGAACCTAAATGTAGATCCTAAAGTAGATATTTAAGCTAGGATATTCTACTTGACCCATTTAGGTCAAAGAGGTCTAACCTAGCTTAAACCATATCAAACCTTCACATAATGTGGATCAATTGGCTTCGAAATTATCTATTGGACAATCAATATTGATTGAAATTCAAATAAAAAATTAGTCAATTAAGAGAAACATTAAATCAAACCACTCAAATCAATTTGAATCTAAATGGCATTAAACTGGGCTCAATCATCAAATCCAACTAAATGTAATCAAATTAACTTAAAGCTTACCTCTAATCTGATTAGAACTAATCAAACTTCAATCAAAATATTGTTAGAGTAAAGCTAGTGATGAGAAGAGTTAATGAAAAGAAAAAGAGGTCAAAGTACATGCATAATAAGTCAAATCCCATTGCACTTTCTTCATATCTTCTCCACTCCTTATCTAAACTAATTTGGGCTCAATCCCAATTAGTTAACCACCTCTTTGAGCTAGCTTCCAAGGATGTAAATCAGCGTGGAATAATCCAATTTGATCTCCTTCCCATAAAAAAGCTCTCGGCCAAACATTTAAGGAAAGAGGGAGACTATCTCTTGGCAATCTAGCATCACACACACAATCATGAGGTGAAACAAAGGTTAACCAACCGCTTTCCCGATTCCCTCACCACCAGCAAGACAAATTTTGACCAAACTCGCTAGCCCAGCCTCCATAGTGATTGATGAGAAGAAAACTCAATTCCTTATTTCTAGAGGTTCACCACACCCAACAATGAATGTGCTCGAAGCATTTCCACCACCGAGGATCAACACCGGTGAGGTATGCATCAAAATTGACCACTTTTAGCTCAGTGTAGTACTTTATGAAATAAATTTAATCTCAAGTAAAATTAAATAGTATGGATCGATTGCAATTTAAACCATGGTGATTTGCAATAGAAAGCATGCATCCCCACTGCTTAGATCACTAAAAATTAACTGTAGGGAACCAATAGCTCTCTGTTCTCTAAAAGGAGGAAGAGGACAAATTCTCAGTCGTCCGTTCCTTCTATACGGAGAGGATAGCTGTGACCTAGCTGCATTGTTTGATTTAAACCCATTAAGAAAATGTGGGTTAAATCCTAACCATCTGATCATTAATTGAACAACTATAGATGACCTTGCAGTCATAACTGCTTTTGACCTGGAGCCATGTAGATCCAGCTAGCCTAGTGGTATCGTGCCATGTGTAAAGCAGTGCCACATCAGCATCACATGGTGCTGACTAGGTTTAAGTAAGAAAATCAAAATTTTTAAGCTTAAAAATTACATAAAATCCTAGAAACTTTGAAAATTCAAAGAAAATAAAATACTCAAACAAAAAAATGTGAATTAGGGCTCTATGGATTCATCTCACTAAGAGAAATCTATTAAACCAAAAATCTCCAAATTTTAGTGGGTATTTTTTGGTTAATTTGAGTTTGATTGAAAATAATCAAATATAAATTAAATTCTAATCATTTTGAAACTTTAGGAGGTTGAAATTAAGGTTGAAATACACCTTACATAAACTATTTGGGGGATTTATTAGCAATTAAAATAATATATATATAAAACTTTCAAGTAATAAGCCTTAATTTAATGAAATAAATTAATATTAATACAATAAATTTTTGAAAAAAATATAAAATCAACTTAAATCATTATAAGGAATATTATTGAATCTAAAAACACCATTAGAACTCTCTGAAAAATAATAAACCTCAAAATAACCTAATTGAGTATTTAGTTGAATTAATTCAATCAATTAATTGATCTGAACTTTACAAAATCATAATAAATCAACTAAAACTCCAAAAATTCTAACTGAACCCTCTAATGATTCATCTTCTAGAGAGGAATTAAAGAAAATTAAAGCCTCAATTAATTCCATCTAATTAAAGATTAATTTAGGTTATATTGAAATAATTAAAATTTTAATTTGTCTTAAAATATACATCTAATTAGGATAAAATTTTAGAAAAATTAAATTGGCAAGGAACAACACTTACCATAATAATTTCAAAGTCAAATGACCCTTAGATCAGAAATTGTAGAATTTCCAATCTCTATGTCAATTTAAATGAAATAATAAATCATAAAATTTAAAGAAATTATAAAAAATTAATGGGACCAATTTGAAACACTTTAAATAACTTTAGAGGGCCTTAGAAAGTTTTTTAACTTTTTGAAGTTGGAAGACCTAATTAATTCTTCATTTAGGGATAGAATTTATTAAGAATAAAATAAGCTAATTAAATCTTAAATTACTAAAATTATAAAATGAAATAAAATGAACATTTATTTGAAGATTGAAACTTAGTAATCTTTGAATTTTAAAAAATTCATCAAAACTGGAACTAAATTAAGTTTACTCAACATTGAAAGGAAGACATTAATGATAGGTATAAATGATTAAAATTAAAATCAATTAACATAAATAATCCAAAAACTAATGGTGACTTAGATTAGGTTTGACACCTAAAATAGTTCATTCTTTAATGTTCTTATGTTATTAATTGTTAGCCAAATCCTTATTTTAAGAGGTTTAATGAAATGATGAATCCTTAACCTAGGATGTTCACTTAAAACCAACTTAAGTAATAAAGTTAAATGCATAAATTAATGAATATCCTAAGTTATGAAATTTAAAATGTAATGAAATGATTGAATGATTAAATAAAAACTTTTAAAGTAAGCTTAAACTTAAATTAACTTAAGTCAATTCAAAATAATTAAATTAATCATTCAAACTAATGCACATTATCATTAACTAAACAAATGAATTAAATCAATTCACTCATACTATCGTATGGATTGAACTAAAATATATAAAATAAGATAATTATTCCTTAGTCAAATCAAAAGAACATAAGGAAAAATATAATCCCAATTTATGAAATTATGTTCACCTTAACCAATTAGATTACATAAATCATGTAAAATTTCATGAAAACCTAAAGGAAGAAAGAAAACATTGAATTAAGGTAAACTAAATTGAAACTTAATAAACTTAAAACAAACAATCAAGATAAATAAAATAAATTTAATTTAATAAATTTAACTTTAGATAATCTTAATCAAATAAAAAAATAATCAATCAAATAGTTAAAATTAAATAAAATCTAAATTCTTAATTGATTAAGTCAAGATGTATTAATCAATTTGAATAAAACACAAATGGAAAGAATAAAAAATCTTTAAACAACTTTTCATAAACACAAGTTGAAACAGAAAAAGTAAACACTAATTAAGAATTTAAAACCTAATCAAATCACATGAACATCAATTAAATCTAAATTCAAATAAATCCTTCAAACTTAAAAAAAAGGCTTATTAAGATACTTAAAATATTAGTGTAACCTTTAGAATAAATTTTTATCTTTAGATGAAAATCTCATTCTACTATGATTAGGGTGTTGGATAGAATGGGATCTACCCGAAGTGGAGTTTATTTTATTCTTCATTCTTTAAAATCTAAATTCTATCTAAACACATAATAAACCTAAAAAATGTAAATAAACTCATAAATTAATTAAATCACTTAAATTGAAATTCTCTAATGGTAAATTGAATGAATTATAAAATAAAATAAAGAAAATCAAATGAAAATAAAACTTTTCATAACTAGCTATCATTGGTATATAATATAGACACCTGAGGTCACATGACTACTAATCTGAAGGAGGTCTTGATACCTCAAAACTCTAGTTTTACAATGACATGTACCTACGAAGCAAGATTATGAAAAATAAAAGATTAAATTTTAGACTAAGCTAAAGTTTGAACTTAAACAAAAGCCTAGTACAAACATACCACATAAGTCCATTTCTCACACATTAGGTTAATAGGTCATCGACCTTAGACTTAGGTTACATTGATGATCTGTGATATTTTATGGTGTGAAATGATGTGGTGATTTATCTTATTTTGTGGTGTAATATTTTAGATTGGATGACTAGGATTGTTTGCCAACTAGTTTGGATTTTAGGGTATTTGTTTTAGGTTAACATTATTTTTGCAAGGGGTTGTGCTTAAAGGGACTGCTATAATAAATATAAAATAAATGTTGTTTGCTTATCAGTGTTATTTAAGTCCTTAAGCAAAGCCCAATAAGATAAGTGGGTTTGGTAAGCAACTAATGCTAAGTCTATATGTTTGAAATATAAACTACTAGTGTGTTGTATATATTTCCTTACATTTGTTTTGCAAGGATTAGGAATTTAATTTTGAAAATTTTAAATTGTAATTTTTGCCTAGAATTAAGTTAGAATCTATAGGGTCTAGGAATACCAAGAGCTAACTTTACTGGCTGGTGGTCCCATGTGAAGCCCATGAATGTCCCTGAAGATGACAATCCTGGAAGAAGACCTTCATAGATCCAAAATTTTAGTTCTAGGTTTGGTTGTTTAAGGGCAGAGCTTAGCTACCTTTTTTTCTCTTTCTTTTAGGTGTACAATGGTACCAGACTGTAATAGCCTAATTTGTGGTCTGCAATAAAATGCATGTTTTCTAGGTTTCTTTCTATGTTGTGCTTTATGATGAAATGCCTGGAACATTAGGCTCATAAAAAAATAAATTTTTTTACCCCACTAAATTTAAACAGCTTAAACATAAAATAAAATTTTATATCATCATCTAAATTAAAATCCCTAGGTATAACCTAAAAGCAATTAGAAATAATTAGCTCTCACGAACCATGAGAGCATATTGTCCTTTTTTCTTGAATTGGGTGGTTCACCCATTGCACATAAAGGGGCATCTGACCTTTGAGGATGCCCACTCTGGGTGAATTGTGCCTTCTTATTTTGATATGTCCCATGACCATTTTGTTTGTAAGCATGAATTGCATACCGAAGGCCCTTAAATTGAATTATGAGTTAAAATATATAAAAGATGAAATTTATTGTGCTAGTTATGTACAAACATACCAAACATTATCTTAGAGATAGTGAGTGAGTTAGGTTCTTAGCTTCTTTCTTAAATGTAATAGTCCAACCATCTTGCATACATAGCATTGGACTCATTATTTTTAAAATCACTTAGGTGGTGTTTGCTGGCAACCCTTCCAGGAAAGTTATAAGCCCAGAAGAGTCAAGGATAGGCTCATTTTTCTTTGGTACGAAAAGAACCAACAATTCCTAGAAAATTTACATTAGGTTGAGTCTCTAGCTTATTATAGAAGCATTTGTAAACTCAGGGTCCGAAGCATTCAATTGGAATAAATCTTCAGCCATTAGGCAATTCTATAGTCTTGTGTTGTTAAAATCTAAATCCTAGATTTTGAATAAAATATTAAATCAAAATTTTATTAAATTTAATCTCAAAAAATGTAAAGCCCAAAAATAGAATAGTTGAAATGCTTACTAGGCATTCTAGGATCTAATCTTGATTCGTCTCTGAAAAAAACTCTTTCCCCTTTGTAGCATTCCCTACTGAAATTCCAAATTAGAAATCCTTCTAAGCCAAGCTCTGAAATTCATAGAAATAAAAGTCTATTTCTTCAATCGAGAGTATTCCTAAGAAGAGATTCCTCATTCCTAGAAAGTAATTAACTATAGGTGATTGCCCGTATAGGGAACTACGAACTAATATAAAATAAACTTTGTCATACTTTTCTATGTAGTTTAGGAAAAAGAATCTATAGAATATTAAAAGACCCATTAGCCTTAAGAGTCTTTATTAAATAAATGAATCCATTATATGATAACAAGTTTATCTTTTAAGATAAAATGTTTATTCTTTAATGAGTATTTGATTAGCTAAATAAGAAATTTCTAAAATCCATATGGTGTCATAAATTTTTCCCATATGGAGGATCTTCATTTTGCCCATGATCCAAGATTAATGATGAAATTCTTCAAGATTTTCCTATAGAGCTAGGAATCATATAAAAGAAGCTTTTTTATTTGGAGTCTTATCTAGAATCTTGCCTTGCACAAGAAGAAGAGTGTATAGTAGAGAGAGAGAAGAGAGTGTGGCTAGAAAGGGAAGAAGAAGAAAAAAATGTATTATGTCAATTAAACATTATGCATTTATCATTTTTTCCTTTGTTTATTAATGATTATATTCAAAAATATAAAAGAGAGAAAGAGTATACATTCAAGAAGTCAATAATCATAATATTCATGTATCATGTAACAACAAGAGATAGGTACTAAATAAAATTTTTGCAACAGGCAATTTATCTGAATTGTTCTAATACAAACAGAAGCATTATGAGCTAATAAGCTATAGTAGCATGTCTCTCTCATGCATCATGAAGATGCTAAAAGGCTGCTTCCTAATCATGGACTAATGAAGAGAGAACTTTCCCAAGTTCAAACACCTGAGTGTCCATCTGTGAGCAGTCTTCTTTTTTAGCTAGGATAGCCTATCTCACATAGACCTTCTCTCCAATAAGTATTACCTTCTCTATTGTAACTCTCTCAATTCAAAAAATATATTAAGAAGCTCGATTTGTGCTCTAAAAAGTTTTCTTTGGTATGATATCAAGGCATTGAGGATGTGCTTGAGAACTGATGGACTAGAGAGGCTTGATGTGTTGTAGTGTTGAGAGAATTCTCTACATTATCGAGTGTGTCTGATAAGAGGTCCAAGTAAGTAGTATGGAGTGAGAATAATCCAAACTCAACATCTCAGTATAAGGACTCCCAAAGTAGTAGCTCTCCTGCTTCAATTCCTAAAGTGGTAGCATAATCTAGTAAAGAGTTCCCCTCTACACAAAAGCTAGAAAGCTCAAGTAGAACTTCTAAGTTAACATCCAGAAGTAGGTGACATAGTGCTTGTTGACCTCACTTTTAATGAGGTTGATAACCTTTGTCTTAGACCTAGGACTTGATTAGGCACTAAGGTTCTGTTAACCTCAAGTGAGGTTGACAATCACCCTAATCGTATTTAGGTTCTCTAACCTTTGATTGAGAGCTTCCAAATTAGGCACTTAGAATATTAAGATTTGTAACTAAGTGTACAATCTAAACTAAAGTAAAAAATGAAATTAATAAATATGAAATTAAATGTAAATTAAAAATCCAAAACATTAAGAAGGGAACTTAGGGTAGTTTAGTAAGCCTGACCTAACCCATCTAGATTAAATGAAACCCAAATAAAACTCAAATCAAAGAAAACTCAATAGAAGTATAAATCAAACATATTTGAATTGAAATGTAAATTCAACTGAACCTAGATTGAGGTAATTGGGTTTGGTTAACTCAATTAACTCAATCAAGCTAAGAGTCATCTAAATCTAAGAAAATCATATAAAATCAAAATTAAATAAAATAAAGCCAAAATGAAAGCATGGAATTAATGCATAAATTGAAATGAACCCAAAAATAAATTTAGCTATGGTCCAAACCATAGGGGCCGAAATGAACTCGATTCTATGTCTTTTGGTACAAACGACTGATATATGGTTTGATCCAAATGAACTCGATTCGATCCATTAGACCTAATTTGGGCCAAAATGAGTTTGAATCAAAACCACCCAAAATTAATTAAAATCAATTGCTCTAAATCATTTTAAATATAAAATAAAATATGGTTTTAACCCAATTTAAAATTAATTAATTTAAATCAATGCATTGTGCCTAATCTGACTCATTTGAGCCAAATGGGTCAAGAGAGGTTCAAACTAACTCAACCAAACTAAAGTAGACTCAAACCACACCCAAAGTTGATCACATGAAGGCTAACATTTCAGCCCATGCGGAGTAGAGCTTCAAGTCAACATAGAGGCCATGGTAGAGAGGAAAATCATTATCAAGATGCCAAAATCCAAGGTCCACTTAAACACAAACCATATCTCCACTTGGCTGACATATAGCATGCTTTATAGTAGTTAAACCACCAAATTTGACTTCCACAAGCCTCCTCCCAAGTGGCCATCACCTTTTTATTTTCAGCCACCATTAATAATAGGGGGAAAAAGAGCTCATTTTTCCTCTTGGTTGACTTAAAACAACTCCTAAAGCTCCTTTGATCAAAATCATACCATTCCCCTACCTTTCCATGCATAAAATAATAGATTCCAGAAAAATTTTGGTGAGAAGGTGGCAACCATTAGTGGAGAAGGTGATTGATGGAAAGGAAAGTATGTATACTCATTCTAGGGCTTTGTCTCATGCCTAGGAGCATATTCGGATCAAAAAATCCATCAGACATTGGCTCTTTGCAAGGTAATTTCTTCAAAACTCTAGAAAATTAATAGGCTCTTTATTTGCATGAATACTCACTTGAACCTAGGTAAATCCCTTAGATTGCCCATACTTTTATTTTCTCCCATCCCATCGAAGTGAAGTAAGATGTTTTCAGTGAGTTCACTAAAAAATAGGCCCCCAATCAAGCCGTTTAGGGTGGAACCGACTGCACAATTAGCTCTATTCACCGGGTTTGAGGGAGATGGCACATTAGCCATTTGATCCCTATGAATAGGGATGGACGACCAAGATTAGAACATTCTTGGTCAATTTTGGACCTTTAGATTGGTGGGTTTGATCTAGACCATCCGGTGTTTGATCAGACGGTCCTATCTAAATCCATTTCCTGCTCAAATACAACGTCAGCGCTTGTATGCCCCAATTAGGTCACAACACACATTAACAGTGGCCCAGTTAATATTAACTCAGCATTGACTAGGTTAAGTAGAAAATGGGGTATTTTCTAAATTTAAAAATTATGTAAAATCACTTAAAATTTTAAATTTTCATAAAAAATAAAATACACAACCAAAAAATTACAAATTAAGACTCATTAAATTCATCTTTTCAAGAGGAATCCAATGAACCCAAAAGCATCAATTATTATTAGATACTTTAATATTAATTTTAGTTTGAATAAAAATTAAATTAATTTAATTAATCCCAAAATATTTATCAAAATAACCTAAAACTTTTAGAGAATGGAATTGACACTATAAAACATTTACCATAAAAAAATTATGTCCAAATGATGAGTATAGTAAGAGTTATTGAATTTCAAAGTTCAAGTGTCTATTTTTGTGAAATAATTTATTAAAAATCAAGAAAATTATGAAAAATCATTAAAATTGCTCAAACTAATACAAATAACTCCAATGAACCTCATAAAAATGTTGAAACTCCTTGGAACTTATTAGACCACAAAATCACCTAATTAGTGGATTAAATAAATTAATTAATTCACTTAAATAGTGTGAACATAAAAAATCATAATAAATAAAATAGAAGTACAAAAAATTCAAATAAACCCTCTCTAAATTTATCTTTCATAGCAAAATATAAGAAGATTAAAGCCCCAATTAGTTCCTATTGTGTTGGGCTTAATTTGAGTTTCAATGGAATCATTAAAACTCCTAAAGCTCCTTTGATCAAAATTATACCATTCCCCTCCCTTTCCACGCATAAAATAATAGATTCCAAAAAAATTTTGGTGAGCAAGTGGCAACCATTAGTGGAGAAGGCGATTGATGGAAAGGAAAGTATGCATACTCATTCTAGAGCTTCCTCTCATGGCTACTAGCATATTCGGGTCAAAAAATCCATTAGACGTTGGCTCTTGTGAGGTAATTTTTTCAAAACTCTAGAAAATTACTAGGCTATTTATTTGCATGAATACTCACTCGATCCTAGGTAAATCCCTTATATTTCTCATAATTTTATTTTCTCCCATCCCCTCGGTGTGAAGTAGGATGTTTTCAGTGAGTTTGCTAAAAAAAATAGGCCCCCAATCGGGCTATTTAGGGTGGAACCAACCGCACTCGTTCTATTCACCGGGTTTGAGGGAGATGGCACAACAGCCATTTGATCCATATTAATAGAGATGGATGACCGTGATTAGAACATTCCCTGATCAATTTTGGACCTTTAGATTGGGTCTAGACCGTCCGATGTTTGATCAGATGATCGATCTAAAGCCATTTCCCCCTTAAATAATACGTCGGTGCTTGTATTCCCTAATTAGCACACAACACACATTAACGGTGGCCTAATTAATACTGACTCAGCATTGACTGGGTTAAGTAGAAAATGGGGTATTTTCTAAATTTAAAAATTAGGTAAAATCACTTAAAATTTTAAATTTTTATAAGAAATAAAATACACAACAAAAAATTACAAATTAGGACTCATTAAATTCAACTTTTGAAGAGAAATCCAATGAACCCAAAAGCCTCAATTATTATTAGATATTTTAATATTAATTTTAGTTTGAATAAAAAATAAATTAATTTGATTAATCCCAAAATATTTATCAAAATAACCTAAAACTTTTAGAGAATGGAATTGACACTATAAAACATCTACCATGAAAAATTTATATCCAAATGATGAATATAGTAAAAGTTATTGAATTTCAAAGTTCAAGTGTCTATTTTTGCGAAATAATTAATTAAAAATCAAGAAATTTGTGGAAAATCATTAAAATTTCTTAAACCAATACAAATAACTCCAATGAACCTCATAAAAATGTTGAAACTCCTTGGAACTTACTAGACACAAAATCACCTAATTAGTGGATTAAATAAATAAATCAATTCACTTAAATTGTCTAAACATAAAAAAATCATAATAAATTAAATAGAAGTCCAAAAAATTCAAATAAACCCTCTTCGGATTTATCTTTTATAGCAAACTATAAGAAGATTAAAGCCCCAATTAGTTCCTATTGTGTTGGGCTTAATTTGAGTTTCAATGGAATCATTATAACTTTAATTAACCCAAAATACATCTCTAATCATGATGAAATTTTAGGAAGATGAAATTGGAAAGTAACCCTATTTTTAATAAAAATTTCAAAGCAAAATAATTTCAGGATCTAAAGTTATTAAAATTTCAAATTCTAGATCACTTTAAATCAAGTAAAAAAATAACAAAAATTATAAAAATTAATTGAATTAAAGCAAAACATTTCTATTGACATTAGAATACTATAATAAACAACGTCATGCTTTAAAACCATATAAATATAAAATCACTTAATTAGGATTTATAAGTCATTAAAATCAACAATAAATAAATTTATTAAAGTAAATTCAAGAAATAAAATATTAAGCTAAATTTTGAAATAAAATCATATTTAAACCGTCATTGATTCTTAATGTTACGAAATCTTCAACTCAAAATAAATTAAACCTTAATCTAATCAAACGTAAACTTGAACTTAATTTAACTATGTAAAACCCCATTGATTATTAGTTAAACTTCAAATTAAACTTTGTTATGTGAATCTAAATCATTAAATCATTAATGACATCAATAATCTAAATAATAAAAATCACAATTAAAAGCTCCAAGAAGTAATTAATCTCAACTAAATCAAATCTTAATCAACTTAATAAATAGAATATAATTAACCATAATTACATTTTGATTAAGCTTTAAATCTCAACCATTAATCACTAAACCTTAAATTGAAATAATCATAAATCAAATTCACCTCGATTAATCATAACATTAACCAAACCAAATCAACCAACTTAGCCAAAGTCTATTAATAATCAATCAACCTTCAACCTCATAACCACTCAATTTATTGCTAAAGGAACTAAGATATACACTTAGTTAAGATTGGTTTAGTTGATCATTAAATAAATCAAATTTCTTACTCAAGTTCCTAATTAAAAAAAATCATTCAATAAGGTTTAATTTAATTGATCTTTAATTCAATGTTAGTTAAACACGTTAACAATAATTCTTAACTAAACTGTTAGATCAAATAATAAAGTTAAGATTTGATTAATCCATAATCCCATTTTAATTGAATTAATTATCCAATCAAATTAAACATAATTAATCCATCAGCTTCCAATTAAGATAAACTCTTAATCAATTTGATAATGAAAGTTTCAAAATACACTAGTAAATTATTTAATTAAAGTAAATTAAATTAAATAAATCATACTAAAATATTCCCTAAATCAAGCTTAACTTAAATCAGACACTTAATTATAAATATCAATCAAAGTTTTGATCAACTCAATCATAATTGATTAAACCCTTGATTAATATTTAATCTATCTGATTAAAACTTTTTAATCAAATTAATCAAACTCTTTAATTAAATTAGTATCTAAATTAAATTAATTGTGTTAAACTCAAATCATCCTCAATCAAGTTAGTCAAATACTAAACAAACTTAAATCTAATTTGAACAAATTAAGTTAAATAATTAAAATTAAGTTAACCATTAATCAAACTACAATCATCTAAATCAATTAATCAGGATAATTATGGGCACCTAATTAATCATTAATCAAATTTAAATCATAGTAATTATTATGAATTTAAACATAAACTAGTCCTAATCAAATCAATCATGTAGTATACTTAATCATATTTTAAATAAACTAAGAATTCAACTATGAATATTTAATAATAATCTAAATATATATATATCGGAGTTAATTTAATTAAAATGTTGACCAATCATTAAATTTAAATGAAATGAATATTTAAATTAAGTAAGTAATAAAACAAAATGAATGTCTATATTAAATAAACAACAAACTAAACGCATTTTGAACCTTAATTAAACCAATAACTTAATCAAATCAATGCAATAAAAATAAATTCTAAAATAATTCAATTAAACATATAAGTGGATTAAATTATTTGAATAAAATAAAATAATAATTAACAAGCTTTGAGTGTATAAGTTGAATAATCAAACTGAACAATAAGTCGTAAATTAAACCAAATTCTAATAAACATAATAGATGAATAAAGATAAATGAAACTTTGATAAACAAACTTAATTAATATCAAAATAGATATTTGATTTAATTAATCTAATCAATTTAACAAATAAATAGAATTTAATCAAATCAAATGAGTATAATAATAAATATAAAGTTGGATATAAATTCAACATCTTGAACAAATCAAGCCAATTAAATCAATTAAATCAATTAAATAACATAAGTAAAGATCAAACTAAATTAAATAATAATCATTCTAAAATAATCAACATAACATTAATCCAAATAAAAGATCAAAGTAAACTTTAATCAAATCACAAGTTAGTTAAGTTGAAAGATATTAACCAGCTCGAACAAAATTTAAATAATAACCATAGTAAATAAAGAACACCCTTATGTTTAAATAACATTGAAATGAATAAATCAATAACATGTCATATAAGATTAAATCTTTAATGTAAAATTCAAAGAAAGAATGCACATCAATTGAATTATCAAAGTTCAATTAAATCAAATTAAAACCTAATAAACCCAAAATCAATATCAACAATCAAAACACATTAAGTTAAATAAATTCAAACTAAATCTAATAAACATTAGTCAAGCAAAATTAAATTTAATTAAATCATTCAAATAAATTCAAATTGATTAATTAAGAAACTTAGGTTCATATTTTGACCTTTAGGATGAATTTTCACCTGTGGGAGGAAATTTCATTCTATTAAGATTAGGATGTTGAACTGAATAGGCTCCACCCAAAGCAAAGTTTCTTCTTATTCTCCATTCTTTAAAACTTAAATTTAACCTTAATAATAAAATAAACTTAAAATTAGAATTAAATTATAAATCAACTAAACCATATAAAGGGAAACTAACTAATGGAAAACTAAATAAACATTGAACTGAAATCAAAACTCAAACTTAAGAAAGACTAGTATAGACTTGATACACTAGCTCGATTTTCACAAACTAGACTATTAGACCAACAATCCTTGACCTTAGGTTAGGTTGATGTTTAATCATGGTGTATTGATTTTTTATTTTATGATATAATATTTTAGACTGGATGTTTGAATTGTTTGTGTGTTAGTCTGGATTACAGGGCATTATTTATTAGACAAATGATGCCTTCTACAAAGGACTGTGCTTAAAAGATTATTGTAATAATGAAAATTATAAATGTCTTTATTTATAAGTGTTGCTTAAGTCCTTAAGTATAATCCATTAGGATAGACGGGCTTGATAACCCAAGGAAGGGTTTTAAGTCCAAATGTGTGAAATAGAACTATTTTGTGTGAGTGTATGTTACGCTAAGCTTTATTTTTGTAGGTGTAGTTAGATTTTCATTTCATAAAATGCAATTTTTATGATAAGATTATGATTAGAGTTGTGGGGTTTAAGATGAGCAGTGTTAAATGGCTTAGACTTGGGAGGCCCTACGATGCTTGGAGTACTTAGTCCATAAAGTAGAGATGAAGATGAAGATTGAAGACCCCATAACTTTAATTTTATTTATAAATTAATTATAATATGGGTTGTATAAGGCTAAAGCTCGGTTACCCAAATTCATTTATTTTTTGGGGTGTACAGTTGGTACCTGGTCGCACCGACAATTTATTATTTTATGTGATCAATGTTTGGTTATTGTATTTATATTGATTGCATAATAGAAATGGCATGCTTTTCATAGGTTTATTAAAATGTGATTGTTTGATGTGTGGATTAGATGTGATAGGCTCTTTAAAGATAAATTAATTTTTCCATTCTAACTGATAAAATTAATTAAAATTTTAACTAACTCATAACCTCACCATAAAGCCTAGAATTTCTAAGCAAGTTAGCAACTTTTTACCTAAATGGTTGTACATTTCAACATTATGCATGCATATTATTTCATGCTTGTAATAGGATATCACCAATTTTGCATGATAAGGGATTGGGCTTGACCTTTAAGATCAGTCCCTTGTAGTGGAGAACACCCCTTTCCATTGATTTAGCCCATAACTCAATCTCATCGCACATTTAGGCATAAATATTCCTAAGCTTAAGTCCAAAATTAATGAGTCAAATATGAAATAAAATTTATAAATTTTATTGCATTAGTCTAAGTCATAACTTTCATAATAGTCATGATCTAGTCTCCTAGAGAGTGAGTTTAAGAATTTATATTCTTTTTCTAATTAATAATAGCCTAGCTATTTTGCATCTACATAAGATTGGCCGACATAGTTTTAAATCATAGGAGGTGTTAGCTGGTAGCCTCTCTAGGCAATTGTAAGTCCAGAAGAGTCGATTGGTTCATTCTCTCTAGTGGAAATGAAACAACTTATCCCACTTCTATCAAATAGATTTAGGTTTAGCTCTTAGCTTATGCTAGAGCATTTTAGATGTAGATTCAAAGGTTGCTTGTTTTTTCTTTGCTGCGAGCATAAGTCCTCGCCTCTTAGGCATTTCCATAATCTTGTATTGTTGGAAGCTAAGTCTTAGCTTTGTAATAAAATTTTAACTCAAATAAATATAACCTCTCTCCTTTAAAAATATAAAGCCTCACTATATAATAGATTGAAGCATTCACTTGGTTTTCTAGTATCATGGATGCTTCCTACTCATTCACCTTTGGAATATATTAATAATTCTTTCCATTTGAACTCTTCCCACTTGATTTCCAGTATTACCAAACCTTTGATATCAAGCTTCAAAATCCATAGAGATGTCAGTCAATCACTTTATTCAAGAGCATTATTAGGAGATTTATATCTCCTAAGATTTATTTAACTACGGGGGATTGCCCTTAAAAGGAACTTAAGGGCCTAACTTAAATAAATTCTGCTTAACTTCATCCATATAAAGTAGGAAAAAAGTCTCTAGTATACATTGACTCATCAGCCTTATGAGTCTTTCTTAGATGATTAAGTCCATTATAAAGTGATATCTCTATCTCTTGAGATAGTATATCATTTTTTGATGTCATACTCAATCATTTCAATAAGTACCCCTTATGATTTACGTGGTGTCCCTCCTCACATTTTTTTCAAACACCACAGTAATTTCACTATATGACATAAACTCATTGAAAAGCTACAATGTGATAAGCCTGAAGGTCTAGAGTGTATCTTGGAGACAAAGCAAGAAAGTTCTAGAATATATATATATATATATGCTTCTGAGGTATATCCCTCAGACTTGAAGTAGGATGGCTATTTGTGTAGAAGTCAAGCTTTGTTGAGGAATCATCTTGGGTGGCACTCGCTATCACCCAAGTCGAGCTTGGCAGGAATGATTCATGGCTAGTCTTTAAAGCACTAGATTCCTATGTACATGGATCTTCTCTGATATGCAAATGGTCATCACTAACATGCTCAGTAAAATGGGAAACTTGGAAAGTCCCACTAGCATCTATCAATAATACTAAGGTGACATCACTCTCTACCCTCTCTATTGATGGTTCAACCTCTAATGGAGGAGATGGAACATGAATAGGGTCAGATGTTCCTACTACTCTCATATCATAATCAGTATGAAGAGGGCTTTAGGTATCCCTTTCGATCTCTGTACGAACAGATGAAGGATCTCAATGATGCTTTCTACCACTATCTTGTCTATCCGATGACTCCTTAGAAACATGAGTTATATGTCGAGGGAAATACAAGTGTCATGTCAGTCTGGCTTTTTTGAGTCTACGACTGTATATGCAAAATCCCAATTCCAAAAAGAAAGAGAAGGTGTGACAAATTCATAGCAACCATAAGTGGATAACTCCTATGTTAACCTCATGTAAAGCCACACAAAAATAATAACCAATCTTCAAGCAAAGTAGAAAAACACAAGTCATAAAAACTATCTTCAAATGAATGGACAATGATAACATTCCCAGGAAATGAGTATCTACTATATCAAGTATATGTGATACTCTATATATAGGTGTAGCCTAAGTAAATCCATAATTGGGATTGTATCCTTCTAAAATCATAGATTCATGATGATAATAATAAAGGTAAGCAGGTCTCAGCCCAATGAGATATTATGCTATGCATATATACCCCAGCTTTGATGATAATAAGGGTGTGCCTCTATTAATAATAGAATCCATGAATCTCTATCCCAAGTTTTGATAAAGTAACCTACAAGAAGATGATCTGTGAATAATTTGAAAGCGATCTATCATGCGTGTTGGCATAAATATAAATGTTTGGATCTAATCTCTATCTAAAGCAACTATCAGTGGACTCTGCTATATAATCAGTGAAAAATACTGCTCTTTGAAGTAAGGAGGTGTCTGAAGACAACCGAAGGCTCCAAAAATATGTGCATAAATCCATCCATATATTTAATGCCAAGGAGCCTCCACATCATAGTGGTGTGAGTCAGACATAATGCTAACTCTACCCAATCCATGATACATGTAGGCTTATGCTTCAGATGCAAGTGCAATCCTTTAGCCACGAGCAAGCAAACTAGCCATCGAAAGAGTAGAAGGGTGGAAGAGTTTACTATGACCCGGGAATTTGAAGTTTCATAGCCATGTGGCAATGAAGGCCACTAAGGATAGCTACTTATCGATGCCTCATGCTAAAACATGTCGAGAATTTGCTCTCCCTACATTGTCAGATCTTGTGCTGAAGAACCCCTCAATTGAATGAAAAACAATGTCAAATGGATCATCCAAGCATGTAAAATAAGGCAAGAATATTGCTGGATGAAGAAAACTCTCAGACCATATATTAAGAGTAATAATTACATATCATCTGCAGCCTAATCCCCACTTTCTAAAAAAACATTTGGTAGTAAGCTAGAGCATGATGAAAGCTAACAGAATATATGTAACCTCCTCTCCACTACTAACCAACTAACTAATGCTGAAAGAGCTCATGATTTAGAGGGGTACATTTTTTATAAGGAATGCCTAAAATAGGGTAGCCTATTATATCCTATATACCTGCCAAAGTAACCATCATCTTGTATAAACCAATCTAATAAGTATTGGTGGTCCTATCCCAATGTTCTATTATGCCACAGATCTAAGTGAAATGGAGACATCTATAGTCAAAGAGTGATGCATACATTGCATGATATATGCTAGCTCACCTAAGAATATTATCATGCATCTACAAATGATGGAGGGTCTAATATATGTAGCCACTAATAGCCAATAGAGGTGCCAAACACTGATTTTGGGTCCTAATTATCTACATCATGATGTAGTATATAGTTTCTCAAAAGTCAAATCATACCTACATAAGGAGCGATATTTGCAACTGACTGAAGTGCATTATGATCCCCAAAGCTAAGGTGATATGTGGTTCACTCCAGAAAAACAACATGATTATGTCTCAACTTTAAATTAATCCCAATCAAAAAGCTCATACCTTTATGGGAGTTGTGAATTAAAGAGTGGAATGTAGGATGATTGAGAAAATGAAACCTCATAATGTCTCTGCCCATCAACATATCCTTGCATCATAATAAATGATCTTGTAATCTAGCTGAACAATGTGGATCATAAGCTTTAGTAGTGGGCCATATCTACTCCTCTATGGGCTTAGTAAGAGGCATATCCTCTGGCATTTTCCAAATAAACATTATAGCAAATCTAAAAGATAGAAGCTTATAAATTTTATAGGCATCCTAAGAAGTAGATAATATCTAAATTTATAATTGAGCTATGCTTGTGAGCTTTACTTTAGTCATTCTTTGGTAAATGTGGAAGCCCTCTAATTAAGAGTGAAACAATATTCTCTTATGCATTATGTTTGAAAAGGAATACTCATCCAGCAAAAGGGTTACTAATTCTTTTATCTTGATTTTTAGCCTAAGCTTTAGGTGAGGTTATGAGTTATTTAATTTTAATTTTGAGTTATTTAATTTGGTAGAAGATTTATTTTTTTCTTAAGAGCCTAATCATCATCGAGGCCATACAACAAGCAAGGAAGAAACTAGGAAAAATATGTCATCTTAATGCACAAGCTAAATAAAACATCAAGCATTTTATAAAGCTTGCGCAAAAGAATAAAAGACCATTTGTGGTCAGGCACCATCGCACAAACTAGAAAACAAATTGGGTAGCTGAGCTCTACCCTTATACAACCCAGATTAAAAATGAATAAATTTACATTCAAGTAAGGAAATTCATGTTATGGGGGTCTTCATTTCTTCATTTCCTCTTTCTTCTTTCTTCTTTCTTCTTTCTTCTTTTGGTTCCTTATTTTGGATGGTTAGAATGTGAATGCTTCAAAGGCTTCACATGGTACATAAGATGTAATCTTATGACCAATGCTCATCCTAATCCCCCATAACATTTATTCCAAAATTCTAATTATAAAATTACATGAAAAGGAAAAGTAAATCTAACTAACACCTACAAAATAGAGATTAGCTAAACAAACTATACAAATCTCAAGCATGTATATTGGACTTAGCACCCCACACATGGGCAACCAAGTCCACCTGACCTATTGGATTATGCTTAGGGCTATAAGCACTTGCACATCAAAAGCATTTATATTTTTATTACCCCTTAAGCACAATCCCCTGTAGAAGACAATGATTAGAGTAAATCATCCTACCATTCATTCTACGTACATTCACCCTAACATCCAGATTAGAAATAATACATCATAAAATAAAAATAAACATCAAGCCATGCACCACCCTAACCTAAGACTAGAAGTGGTGACTTAACATAATGTGTGTGCTTTAAAAGGTTTGTGTGGCATGTTTAGCTATAGCTTTAAGGCTTAGATTTTCTAAGTGTGAAGATGTTCAACTTACATGGGTGGTTTCATTTTAAGTGTTTATTTGATTTGGGTGATTTTTATTTGGTGACTTATTTTGGTTTAGGTGAATCTTACAATTAATTACTAAGTTGTAAAGAGAGGAAAAAGAGAAGAGAACTTCTCTTTCCTTCCCTACCTTAAGTAATTTCTAAAGTGGATTTGTATTTGATTTTATTTAGTGAATATTTTATTATGTGTTTTAATTCATCCTAAGTTTAGATTTTCCCTAAACAAACCTATTCAAAAGAAAGGCATTTTAAGATTAAGTAATGTGAACTAATATCATAAAACACACATCAGTTCATTTCTTTCCCAACATGTATAACATGCATATGAATGAATCCTAAGCATATTTATACATACAAATGAAAATGTTTAGCACACTTTATGATGAATTCTAAGAATTGTTACTTAAGAAAATTGGAATGCTTTATGATGCATGATTTTCATTAAGTAAAAAAAGAGGGGTTTCTTTTATCCATTATTCACATGCACATGTATATGTATGAAAGGCATAAGTGAGTATGGCGCCATTGTTAGCACCAGGGGTGTAAGGTACAAGACCTACATAAGGCTACTTAAATCCTTGCAACCCCGAGGTTGTTCATACTAATATATCACTTTCCTCAAATATAAACACATGTACAAAAGAAATGAATGGAAAAAAGAAAGATGCAAAAAAGTTTGTATTTGTTTGTTTATTTTGTTTATGCAATTTATATGTACAAGTGTGGATGTCCTTCTTAGGTAATAGCATAGAAATGTATAAGAATGGGGTTAAGCAAGTAGTGTGTTCTTTTCAAATGAACTATACACTTTGCCAAATCCTATTCAAAACTATGCTAAAAGAAAAGAGAAGGAAAGCTACACTATGCACATCTTCATATTTATATCCACATGGAAGCTTATAAATAATTATAAGTAGCACACTTTTAGTTTTAGGTGTTTGATTTATATATTTTGAAAATATTTTTGGATTTAATAGTGATTATAGCCATTCTTATTTTTACTTTATCCAAAACATGCAATTTGCATAAAGAAAACATTTCATTTTTATTTTGATTTTAAAAATAGATGAATGCATGAATTTCATATGACATACACATTTAGCATGTAGGAAAGAAATAAAGTGATGAAAGCAATGTAAATTCATTCACCCTAATTAATTCCTAAAGACAATCCTATGAAATAAGAAAGTTTAAAGTGAATCAAAGTTTGTTTAATGTGATTCTTATTTTGAATTTGTTTTATGTTTGATTTAGGAAATATGAAAGAATGTTTGCTGGTCCTAACCTATTTTCCCCATGTGTAAGGCATTTTAGTTTAATCTTTAGATGATTAAATAATTTTTAGATTTTGATTAGGTTAAGGTATGAATTAAGTGTGTTAATTACCCCTTACCTATACCACCTTAGCATATTTAACCAAATAATTATGAGTCAATGATATGACATAAAACCACACAAAGAATTTCAATCAGTAATGCACCTAAGAAGAAAAGGACCTAATGAATTTGGCTCATGATTAATGATTAATTAAGCTAAAGGGTTTAAGTTAAGTACTTTTATAACCCCTCTCACACATGTGAGTTGGATTTTGATTTTCTTTAATGTACTTAGGTTATTGAACACCTAAGCATCTACCCAAGCTGGATTAGTTAAGTTCTGGAAGGTTTTAGAATTTTATAAAATTAATTAGGTAGGTAATTAGTGAATTAATCCTTAATTAAGTTTGGATTAAGGAAGAAAGAGGGGGTTTAAGGAATAGCTTAAGGAAAACATCTCATAATTATTTCTTAAACCTCTTATTCACTTAAACAAACCTTAATTAACTCAATCAAGGGGTTAAACCAATAATTACACATTTAATTAAGCTTAATTACATTAAGAGGGTAATTATAAATTAATCTTGCAATTCTTATAATTAAATCATCAATAAATCCCAAGAAAATTAGGGGAGGCAGAGATCATCCCACTAACCATACAAAAAAAATTTGGAATTAATCAGTGGGGTAATTAGAGAGTAATTAGCAAAATCAAATTCCCAATAAAACCCAAATCCATAAAATAACACTGTTCATAATCCATTGAAATCAATTTTATAATATTCTAGATTCAAATACCTTTCATATGCAATTTATTTCACATTTTGTTTTTTGATTTTTCTACATTTAGATATGAATTTTAGAAGTTTCCAAGATTAATTAAGTCATTTAAATCCCTAGTTATATAGTTAATCTCGTCGGCGCCATGTGGGGGTTGATGCGGTGCGCGCTTTTCACGTGGTATGATGAGATTCGCTATTTAACTTATCACATCATAGCGTCGCATCAGCGACGGTGCTACATGCTTTCTCCTCATCCATTTGATCAAGGATCGTATGGCTGAGGTTAAATCCATGGTTCTAAAGGGATAAAATGTGGGATCTATGTGGATTTAATCATGGACATCCATACAAAATGCACGGATGGATGGCCCATGATTCTCCTCTGATCTTCCCTGCAGGAGATGGCCACCGTCCATCTTCCAAGGGAAGATCCGAGCTCGATTGAGCTTGGATTGAAATAAAATTCAACCCACACCATCAACATGCAAAGGAGATCACATCTAACAGCTAGAATATCATGGGGTGATACTTTCTTTCATAAAGCTCCAAATAATGGCTAAATTTAGTTTGAATTAATGGCTTACCTCGATGGAGATGATCACTGGCACTTGATTCCCATGGAGAAGCTTCGTCTAGTGGAGACAAAGCTTTATTGAAGTTTTGAGGTGTTGAAATTGGGTAGATCCTTCTAGAGGCCAACTCCACCTTCACTTGAGCTCAGTCTTGGTTGAAGCAGCACCTCCCTTACCTTTGGAGCTTGGGAAAAAGCTTGTGTGAGTTTGATTGAGCTCTCTGATGAAGCTTGTAAAGTGAATTTGATTGGTATTGAGTATGGAGTAAGTTGTATTTCAAGTGGATCTCCCCTATTTTTGCCTAAGAAAATTGAGAGAAGGAGAATTCTAACTCACTCTAGGAAGCTTGGGAACACTAGCTATGGCTTGCTCTGAGTTCCTATGCTTTAATTGAATAAGGTAGAATGAGATTCAAGTGAAATTAGGGGGAGTATATCTCCCGCTAGAGCAATCGAATGACTAAGCCTTCTCTTGCCATTTTGATCCAATTGAGCTCCTTAAGTTGGTTTGTTGGGATGTTAGAGGTGTCCTTGCATTCGGTTTGGCCTAAGGAGTGGAGTAGTGGAGCTCCCATGTGCTCAAATCAAGTGGAGGAGGGATTTCCATGTGGCCATTTTCAAGTAAGTGGTTAGTTTTGACCTTAGGCTAGGTTGGGCTGACCCAAACCACCCATTGGGTTAGGTGCACCACACTCACTAGTGTCCACTTGGTCCACTAAGAGGGTGTCATGTTGTCATGAAGATGATTTGACCAAAATTTAACTTATGGCCTAGGGGAAAAATGGTCATTTGGCTTAAGTTTCAATTTGAATATGTTTGGTATGTTTGAAAAATGGGTTAGGCCATGTTTCATTGGATTTGGAGTAGGTTTGATATGATTTGGCTCATGTTGACCCATTTAGGTCAAAATGGGTCAACTTAGGTTAAGTTGACTAATTGGTCAAATTGGGCCAAACTAAGGGTTGGGTCAAGTTCATATGATCATTTAAAATGTTTTGGTGGTTTTGGTTTGATTCAATTTGGTTTATATTTGGTTTTGGTTCAATTGAGTTCATTTAGGCCAAATGGGTCAAGTTGACCAAATTGACCCATTTGACCTATTTGGGTTAGGTCATGGGTTGTTTCATGTTTGGTTAGTCATATGAAATGGATTGGTATCTTTGTTTCCAATCAATTTGGTTTATATTTGAGTTTGGCTCAATTTGACCTTTTAGGTCAAGTTGAGGGAGGAATCCACTAAGAGATCGAGTAGGTGAACCTTCCACTAGGGAAGCAGGTTCAAATCATCTACAAAGGGATGAGAGGTTTGTTTTGAGTTCCACTGAGGAAGAGGGTTGAATTTATTTTAATTTGTTATTTATTTAATTTGTTTTATTTTGACTCCACGGGGGATAGAAAGGTGAACTCTCCACTAAGGAGGCAAGTTAAAGTCAACCATAAGTGAGGAGTTGTGAAATCCACTGAGGGATTAGAATTCTAGATCTGATAGGGGAACTAGAAGGATTTGCATCTCACTGAAGAGAAGTAAAACATTCGATTTAGATTGGTTAATTGTTTATTTCTTTATTTCATTAGATTTGTTTGTTTCAAATTTGTTTCAGATTTTTGATTTTGGGATGGGCCATGTTGGTTTACGATGGATCGCACTTAGTAGGAGCCACAGAGGCCTAGACCTAACTCAGATTTACCAATCCAAATGGGTACTCTACTAGACACGTAGTAAGACTAGCCAACCAAAGGGATGTCTTTCGGTATATAGCAGTTGTACTAGGAAGAAAGCATAGTAGACTTACATCCTCCAAAGTAAGGACCAATTGCTGGGGTAATCTATTAGCAAGGTAATAGATTGAACCCAACCTAAGGCTGACTATTGAGTGAATGCCGTTGGGGGACTTAAATCAACTCAAAGATAGTCAAAGATAAATTTCATTTTTAGATTTGTTTGTTTAGATGGATTTCATTGGTTTGTGATAGATTACACTAAGTGGGGGCCATGGACCTAACTCAGATTTACCAATCCAAAAGAGTAGTCTACCAACCACAAGGTATGACTATCCAACCAAAGGGGTGCCTTTCGGTTTGCAATGGTCAAGTCTTAAGAAGAAAGTGCGGGGACTCACATCTTCTACAAACAAGGAACCACTAGGGTGATCGGTTGCTTTGGGCAATAAATTGAACTCGTCCTAGGGCTGACTATTGAGTGAATGCCATTAGGGTCTTAAATCAACTCAAGGATAGTCAAGATTAATTTCATTTTTTTAGTTTATTTTGATGATGATTCTATTGGTATGCAATGAACTACACTGAGTAGGAGCCATGGAGGCATAGACCTAACTCAGATTTACCAATCCAAAGGGAATAGTCTACCAACCACAAGGTAGGACTATCCAACCAAAGGGGTGTCTTTCGATTTGCAATGGTCAAGTTAGGAAGAAAGTTCGGGGACTCACATCTTCCACTACAAAAGACCACTGGGGTGATCAGTTGCTTTGGGCAATAAATCGAACCTAAATTAGGGCTGACTATTGAGTGAATGCTGGTGGGGGACTTAAATCAACTCAAGGATAGTCAAACACTAATTTTATTTTTAGATTTGTTTTGATGGATTCCATTAGTTTGTGATGGTCAAACTAAGAAGGAGCTTATATCAGCCTAGACCTATCTCAGATTTACTGAACCAAAAGGAGTAGCTTCCTGGCCGATGGGAGAACTATCTCACCAAAAGAGTGTCTTTCAGTTTGCAATGATCAATTTAAGAGAAGAAAGCCTGAGGACTCACATCTTTCATTACAAAAGACCACTAGGGTGATTGGTTGCCTTTGATAAAAAATTGAACCCGACCTAGGGCTGCCCGTCGGTTTGTTATGGTCATGCTAGAAAGAATGAGTCATAGACATATAACTTCCAAGCTGGAATGACTGTCGGGATAACCTGCTTATGGAAAAATAGATTGAACCCAACCTAAGGGTGACTACATAGTGAGTACCGACCCAGGGATTTACCTCAACTCATGTAGTCAGACAATTCCTATAGGTAGTTTTGTTGACACTGCCCTAAAGATAGGATGCCTGCTTGGGAAAAGGGGGCCCTTTGGGGGCTTGAATTCCTAATCCACAAGCGAATATATTTTGTTTATTTTGTTTAGTTTGGTTTTAATGTGGACCTTGTTGGTTTGCAAGGGATCAAACAAGGAAGGAGCTTATATCAGCCTAGACCTATCTCAGATTTACTGAACCAAGAGAGAATCTATATATCCGCTGAACAAATTCTCAACCACAGAGGTGGCTACTAAGAAAGGGGGGCTGTCCAATTCGAAAGTAACCCGGGTAATGTCTAAATGGGGTCGCAAATGACGTAATCCAAATAGAATGCTGTAGGGATGGGGGCCATAGGCTTAATCCAACACCCTGGAGAAGATGACATGGCAAGTCATATATCCGAAAGGTATTTAGTGTCCAACTCAAGGAGAAAGTGCGAGGACTCACATCTTCCAAGAGTGGTGTACTCATCGGGTGAGTCGCTATCAGTATAGCAAACATCAACCAACCTAAGGTGCCAGTTGGTGGCACCATTTAGTCAAAACTATTGTAATTGGTCTGGGATGCCACTCGGGTTCTCTCACACCTATTCTAATAGTGCTGGGAGGTTGTGTTTGTGATGTCAAAGAGGGATAGGATACTGCTGGGGGACTCTTACACCTACCCTAAACACGTCACGACATATTTGTATGATAAGCAAACAACGCTTTGAAAGAAGAGAAGATTTGATGAAATGGAATCTGATTTTCTATTCTTTTTATTAACAATTGTTTTCAAATATGATTTATTTTATGGGTAATATTTCTTTAGATAGAGCCCATTAATTGGAAGCATCATGTGTTCCCCTTTACAATCAATAAGCTGATAAGATCCTCCTTGGTAGGCCTTCTCTATGACATAGGGGCCTTCCCAAGTGGGTTCAAACTTGTCTCCCATTTTTCGATGGGCAACAATTGGTCTCCTTAAGACTAACACAAGTTCTCTTACTTAGAAAGACCTAGGGAGGACTAGCTTGTTGTGAGCTTGAATCATTTTGGCTTTGTACAACTTGAGATTTTTGCACGCCTGTAGGCGACTCTCCTCCAAACCTTCGAGCTTTTCTAACTGTAACTTTGCATTCTACTCTAAAGTGATCTTGCTACCCAATGCTATCCTTAGTGATGGGAGTTGAACTTCTAGAGGTAGAATGGCTACAGGTCCATACACTAAGGAAAATGGAGTAGACTAAGTCGGAGTCCGGTATGTGGTGCGATAGGCCCACAAGGCTTCAACCAACTGCTCATCGCACTATCATTTGTTTTTATCAAGAGTTTTCTTCAATATCTAGATGAGAGTTTTGTTGAATGCTTCTACTAAGCCATTTATTCTGGGGTAGTAGATGGTGGAGTATCTCCAATTTATACCTTGTCTTATGGAAAAGCTATTGATCTTTGTGCTTTTGAATATAGTACCATTATCAGATATTTTTCGTCGAGGCACCTTGATCCTATATATGATATGGTTCCTGAAAAACTAAAGCACATGCTAAGTTGTGACCTCTATGAGTGGGAGGATCGATCGGACCCACAATGTCGGTACCCCAACACTCAAAAGGCCATGAGGCCAATGTTGGGTGTAGAATATTGGGTGGTTGGTGGAGGACCACACCGTGCACCTAACACTAATGGCAACTTCTAGCTACATCCACGCAGTCTGTGATTATCAAAGGCCAGTAGTATCCTACTATTTTGATCTTTGTCTTCATCTTCAGACCAGATTGATGCTCTCTGCATAGACCTACATGTACCTCAGTTACAATGCCACAGGCTTCATATTTTCCTAAACAGTGTAACCACATTTGGTTAAAGGACCGGCGGTACTGGGTGCCATCAACGAGAGCATAGGAGAGAGCTCTCTATTTCACCTAATGGGCTTGTAACTTTTCTTAAGGTAGTTTGTTGGTGTTCAAGTAATCTATGAATGGTTGCCTCCAATCAAGCTCCTAATCCTTTTTGGCAACGGAAAACTCCCCTTCAAGAGAAAGTCTCTAGATGAGTTCAGCATCAATAAGGGATAGGACTTATCTATTTTGGACCCTTATTGGAATGGACTCATCTTTCGGACATACCAGCTCCTTAGAAAATTTGGCCAAAGCATCTGCTACTACATTCTCCTCTCGGGGAACCTTGTAGATGGTGACTTCAAGAATCTAGACCAACAACTTCATGATATACTCATAGTAATGATAAAGCTTGGGTTTGAGAACCTTGTAGCACCCCGCAATCTGATTGATAATCAACTAAGAATCCCTGTAGATGTTGATGCTCTTGACACTGATAGTGATGGCTAACTCCAGACAGGCAATTAAAGCCTCATAGCTTTATTATTGGTGCAGGGGTTAGAAAGATAGTATGAGAATCTCATCACATCGAGGTCTAGAGTTAGAAGAGCTATTTTGACCCCTACCTTTCCTAGGAGAATAGATTGTGGTGCTTCCCCTTTATAAAAAGAAGTTGCACCATCAAAATACATCTCCCATCAATGATTGTTGGCCTCTCCTAAGTTCATGATTTGTTCATCGGGGAGATCGTCACTAAGCGGAGAATCAACAGGAAGTGGGTGTGCTGCTAAGAAATTTACTAGTGCCTGTCCTTTAACCGCTTGGAGGGGTATGAATGTGATATCAAACTGTAAAAGTATCATGGTCCAACATGCCAAATGTCTAGATAGCATTGGCCATGTCATGAGATACTGCAGTGGATTTGTCCTGGAGATCAAGTTCACCTTATAAGAAAGCATATAATGCCATAGCTTTTGGGAAGCAAAAATCAAAGCTAGGCAATGTTTCTCAATAGGTTGATAGTTAGCTTCAGCAGGCATCAAATGACGATTGAGGTAGTAGAGAGTGCTCTCCTTCCCTTCGCCATTGGCTTGGGCCAATAGAGTGCCGAGAGAGTCATCCAATGCAGTAATGTAAAGGATGAGTGGCCTGCCCGGAATAGGGGCTGCGAGGACACCAAATACTGCTTGATGTCTTTGAAAGCATGCTAACACTTGTCATCCCACTTGAACTTGGCATCCTTTTTGATAAGTGCTGAGAATGGCTTGCATCTTCCTGATAGGTTGGCGATAATGCACCTTAGATATGCCATCCATCCTTGAAAGGATCTGAGTTGAGTTAAACTCTTAGGAGGTAACAACAAACCCAAGGAATTTTCTAAAGCTACTCCAAATGCACACTTCAGGGGATTCATTTTGAGGTTATATTATCTAAACTGTTTGAAAACTACTCTCAAGTCAAAGAGGTGGTCTTCTTTTTCTTTGCCCTTAACTACTAGATCATCAACATAAAACTCAACCTGATGATGGATGACTTCGTTGAAGATCTGAGTCATGTCCCATTGGTATGTAGCACTAGCATCTTTAAGGCCGAAAGGCATAACCCTATAACATAAGATTCCAATCAGTGTTCAAAATGCTGTATTTCTTTCATCTTCAGGGGACATCTTAATTTGGTTATAGCCAGATGACCCATCCATGAAAGAAAAGACTGCATGAAATGAGGCAATATCCACCATTAATTCTAGTATAGGAAGAGGAAACTCATCCTTAGGACATGCCTTGTTTAAATCCCTGAAATCGACGCATATGCAAATTTGGTCATTCTTCTTCTTAACTAGGATGACATTGGCTAACCAGGTAAGGTATACTTCTTCCCTGATGAAACCAGCATCGATCAATTTATTGATTTCAGAAATGACCTGTTGTTCAAATTCTAATCGCATGCATCTAGGAGCTTGCTAATAGGGGTAGCGTTAGGATCTATTGCTAGCTTGTGGACTACTACATCAGGAGATAATCTGGATATTATTTCTTAACTCCATGTGAAGCAGTCTTTAAACTCAGTCAATAGCCTAACTAAGTCATTGGTTTCTTCTTCATTCAGTAAAGAACTGATGTACATCAGGCGTGGATTTCTTCTATCCCGAGGTTGATTTCTTTGAGCTTGTCTATTATTGAATGGATTTCTTTTTCAAATTTTGGAGGTGCATCCATAACTTGAAGATCATTTGGATCATCTGAGGTTTCTAAACACACATTCTCATAAGAGTTGGGTTGTGTGAAAAGAACCTATCAGACTCCAAATGATTGGTAACAACCAAGCAGTAATCATCATCATCGACTGGACCCACTGTGCTGAATTTTAATCCTGCACTTGATTATGCTTCCCTACCTGTATTATTCCATAACTTTTCAAAGTACTCTAACCTATTCCTAGAACATGTATGAGGAACCAAACCTTTCTGTATAAGATTATGAACACAAGGCGAGTAAAAATCAAGTGGTAATTCCATTAATTCTTTAAATGTATCCTCCTCAAGTTCTACATCTACTTCAGGACTTGAGGATGATGATCCCAAAAAGAACCTCTTCTGCTTCATGTCACTGGAAGACTTAGGGACTTTCTTAACTACCAAACCTTCAACTTTCTAAGATGTAAGTGAGGTTAGAGCTAAGGTTCCCAACTGCTACCTAATAGTTTTACATAAACTAGATTCGAATGCTTTGCTTTGTTTGGAGGCCTGGTCTTCATAATTGTCTAGATCGAAAGTCACCTCCAATGGAACCCGCTGAGAGGGGTTAGCTGGTATACTAATTACATTAGACTCATTTTCTGAGCTGGATTCCAAGTCTATGTGAATAGTAGGGGTACTCCTGTGAACTAGAACACGACCTCTATTAGCTGATGGTCAACCAGGGGGTCTCCCACCTCTAGAATTATCTCTATTTCTGCCTCTACCTCTACCTGGTGGAGGTTGAGTCATTCTACCCACATGTCCATATGATGGAATGGACTGTGGGTAGAATGTAATATACCGCTCTATTTCTTCTTCAATTTCCCTTTCTTGTGGACTTGGATTTTCATTTTTATTTCTTTTTCTTTTGTATTTTCTTTTTCTTGATTTTCTTTTTCTTTTACTTTTGAATTTGAATTTTATCCAAGTTTACAAAAAAGGGTGTGTTGAGGAAGATAGTAGGTCGCATCCTCATAAATCTCAACCTCTCTAACTGAAAATGGCTTTTCATCCCCATTGATTCGATATTCAATCCCATCCTTTCTAAACTTGATGCACTAATGGAGGGAGGATGGAATGATCTTATTCTGATGTATTTAAGGCCTACCAAGCAAAGCAGGGATCAAAGTATTCAAATCAATGATGTAGAACTTGGCTTCAGTCTTCTATTCACCTATCTCCAAAGGTAACAGTATAGAACCTAAAGCCCGCTCACCTTTTTCATTGAATCCTCTCAACATCATCTGATCTCCTCAAAGTGTAGAGATGTCGATCCTCAAATAGGCAAGGCTCTTTAGACTCATAATGTTCATCGATGCACCTGGATCCATGAGAACTCTGGAAAGTCAAAACTTGTCTATGTCGACTAGATGTAGAGGGGACTGTTGTGCTCCAAGTCCCTGAAGGTCTTCATCTGTGAAGGTGATCCCTTGAGCTTCTTTTGTATAATGTGCCTCCTCACCTATAGCAGTCAGCTGAGCTAAGCATATTTCAGGATCAAGGAGGGCCTTGATTAATGATTCCCTCATCTCTTTGGATAAGACAAGGGCATTGTATATGCTTAGCTTAGATGGAAACTTTCTTAAATGAGTAAGGACATTGTAGTCCACCTTGGGCTAGTCCTCCACAAGCATATCCAAAGTTGGAGCATTCTGTGGAGGGGCTTCTCGATCCTTTGTACCAATGACTTGTTTTCTTGTATCTTGAGGTGCTACCCTAGGAGGTAGAACCTTGCCACTACGGAGGTTGACTTCGATGATCTCCTATGGAAGGGTAATGAAAGATTCTACCTGCACATTAGGCAAACCTGCAGCTTCTCCTATAGAACCCTCAGAATCGGATGATTCCAAGTCTATCTCAAGAAGTGAACCCATAGTGTTCAGAGTAGGAAAGTCCAACTCTGAATCAGAAAGAGGAAGATCAAAATTGTTATAGTTATTTTGACTTGAAGAGTTATCGTTAGAATAGAAGAAGATAACCCATAAGAAGTTACATAGATGTAATTCAAGCTAGCTTTATTCTTTAATTTCTTAGAATTATTTGGAGGTGCAAAGTAGAAATCAAGTAAAGTGAGTGGGGTAAGGGATTTGATGCCCTTATCCACTGATATAAGAGTTCTACTAGTAGAAGAAAAAGAAGAACTAATTGAAGTGGAAGAATTCACTGGTGTGGAAGTTGCAAATATAGGTAAGTCGGACTGGTGGTCTACACATGTCGCTACCGCTACTGAGCTCCCCCTTTCCTAGAGTCTCACTGGCAATTTGGAAACCTTCCTTGATGTTGAGGGTTTGAGCTGACTCAGGCACCTGCAAGGAAAGCTTCTTGATCTTCTGGATGATCTTCTTAGAGGTTTTGGATAGAGAAATATCCCAACCTTCTTTAGTTTTGGAAGGATCACATGTATCCCCAAGGATTACCCTAATGAAACTGGATGGTTGTTCCACAAGGTCTTGAAACTGTGTTCAAGCCAGCCCTTAAATGTGAAGCAATCCTCCAAAATATGGCCTAGCATACGGTGGTAGGGGCAAAAGTTTGGATCATGACTTTTGCCTACTTCTCCAGCCTCCCTAGTTCGACAATTAAAATCGGGTTCTTTAAGAGATTCTTAAAGATTTTCCGATTACCTCCCTCTTAAAAGAATAAGGTTTGTTTAGCTTATCTAAAAGAGTAGGTGGACCATACTACCCTACGGTTGAGGAGGCGAGGTGCGTGGAGGTCAGCCGAGGCCAATGGTCGCCTCTGGTGGCAAAGGAGGTGGAGGCTACCGAGGTCGTGGTCTATGGATCGATCTCTAGGCCTTCCCTTATCTGTCATTGTCACTACTCTTGGCTTCTTCTCATAGACCTTTTGTGGCTTTGCTTTAGGCAACTAATCTTGAAAAGGCAACTGTTTGGCCACTTTTTATAGACTAGCTGCCTTGTTGATTAGCTTCTCAAATGTCTTGATAATGAAGCCCTTAAGCATGAAGGTGATCGGGCCATGGATATTCTTCAAAAGAATCTTAATGGCATGCTGCTCAGATAGCTGTGGTTTACATTTCATACTCAGGTTACATCATTGAAGAATATAATTAACAAGGGACTCACCTGGGTAATGTTGTGCTATAATGAGATCACCTACAGTAACCCTTTGTTGAGCTCCAGCAAACCTCTTGATAAAGAGTTTCTCTAACTTAGCAAATGTCTTTACTGAATCATTGGGCAATTCAGCATACCAATCTAAAGCAATCCTTGCTAGGCTACTAATGAAGAGATGAAAAAGAAAAGTGTCACTGCCACTGGCGTTGCAACAACTAGCTCTGAAGTGTACTATATGTTGCCTTGGGTTTCCGCCATCAAAGCTTTTGAAGAAAGGTGGCACAAAACCCTTGGTATACTGGATTGAATTGAATTCCTCCAAGTAGGGTCTACCCTTTATAATAGATGATCCTCCCTGGGCTTGAGCCAATGCTTCCTTCATTTACTACTCAACCATGGATCGAATGTCTTTTTCTTGTATGGAGGTACTTTCCACTACCTTCCTATATGTGCTAGTGCTACCTTGCTCAACAGGAAGTAAGGTCTTGGTTGGGTCCAAGACATGCACTAACTCAAGATGGCTGATGTCGGTTGTACTAGGATGAACTGCTGGGGTTTATTTCTGAAGTGATGAAACTGCCACTAACAAGTCCTCTAATTAACATGTCATCCTATCTATCTGCTCATCTTTTTGTTTCAACTGATATCAGAGGTGTTAGGCTGATTGGGAGGTGTCTTCCTAATCAACCTCGTCACCTTCCATAGCCTGCTGCTCCTTGAGAAGAGATCCTCTGGTATCAACCATACAGACTCCAGCTGAGTCTCCCTTGGGATCAAAGCTGACTCTCTCCTCATCTGATAAATCATACCCTAGAATTTCCTTCTTTTCCATGAAATAATGAGCCACTATCTCATCTAAAGAATGATCAATCTGTGTAGGTACAAATATTTTTAGCTGATCGGTGTGATCATTATCATGTAATGAGAGGCACCGAACCTCTCCTGTTGTTGGGGAGTCAATCCTATGTGGACTGTACTCACTAGATGAGAGACAATCCTGACTGCCACTAGGTATGAAAGGTGTGACATTCCTAGGATGTTCCACTATCACTGGTGCAGCTGGGCTATCATCTACCACCTCTGAAATAACTATCACCATCTCCACATCCTCTAGTGAGTTGGTGAAGGATGACCACGATGCTGCCGGGTCACTCTTCCCCACCACCGGGTAGAAGGTCAAGAGAGCTCGGCCTCACCATATAATAGGTGGGTGGATGGGGTAGGATCCCTTTGTAGTCGATCACCAACGGGTGTGTTCTCCTGGATATGGCCTTCATGGCCTTTGATGGAACTAGAGCCGTGACTGACCGGTGATGGTGAACGGGGTAGAGTAGTGGGTGGAGACACTACCAACTCTATGCAGGAGCTCTCCTCATGATGACCGGTCTTAGTAAGTAGGATGTCGATGGTCGCATAGCGCGATAAAAAATCAACAAGCGCGAAAGATGCCAACTGGCGACTGAACCTTTGCCTCTCCCTACTAGTAATGTGAGCATTATGGGCCTCTCTGGCCCTCTCCCGATGGATATATTTCTCCACACTACGGGGGATAATTATGAGATCAAACTGAGCTCCAGACTCTGAACGTCCATAAGGTCCGCCAACCTGGCGCAAGACTGATCGGAGGCCAACATATGACCTCCTACTTCTAGTAATTGTTGGCTAATGTTGTACCACTGGTAGAGGTGATGTGTGAATCCTCCTAGCATCCTCTCTGTCTGACCTAGAGAGAGGATGAAACTAGTTTATTGTAACCAATGGTGAAGTTAGAATAGGAAACTCCTCACAGTTGAATGGGTGGCTGCCTCCATCTCCTTGGAAATCCTAGTATGATACCGCTTGATCATATAGTTTTTATTCCTACACTATGTCCTGATAGGACAGGAAGAGTGAGAGCTAGACCCGTACTCACAGGTAGGGGAGGCAATCCCAGAGATCAGGGGATCCTTACCCTTAGAGGGTACTAATGAGAGGGTGCTAGCCCTCACTGAGGCAGAATGAGAAACCATGGGGCACACTGAAATCGGGGCTAGCACTGTTGGTGCTGCTATTGCTGAAGCCTATGGAACTACCACTACTTTCCTCTTCAACGAGGAGACATTAAAATCAGAGGGTAGATCAATCCGGATGACCGGCTTCTGCCTAGTCACCATGGTCCTACTGACTATCATGAGGGGAGTGCCCTCACATGTGATCCTCGCTCCCTCAAATCCTCTACCGAAGTGGATAAGATGTGTATGATCTAATAGGGGGAAGTTGGCTTGGTCTAAAGCCAAATCCATGCCATGAGGAAAGGTGAAAACAAACTTCTATGATCCTGCCATCTCAGATCAACTGTAAAGATTGAAAAATTGAACTGTCATTATACTATAACTGACTGTGAGAATCTGCAATAGGAAATGAGCTTGGATCAGATTTCTATATTTATTGATTTTTTGAATTTGACTTGAAAATTTGAACCCACATCCAACATCTTAGAAGTGTTAAGTGGGGTTCAAATAGATTTGAGAATATTAAGAAATTTGACTAAAAGAGGAATTTTTGAATATGAATCCAACTTCAACAAATTTGGGTATGTTGAAAGATGGATTCAAATATTTTGTGAAGGATGCTTCCATAAGTTCATGTTTATTTGAATTTACATTTTTTTTTATATGAAGACCCTTTCCTTTAACAAATTTGGGTATGTTAAAGTAAGGGTCAGTTGATTTTGTTTTTGATTTGGAATTTTGAAATTTTACTTAGCAAATTTGGGTATGCTAAGTAAAGTGCTTTAAAAAATTATTATTTTATTTTTGATGAATTGTTATTTTGATTTTGAAATTTGGAATTCCCACTAAGCAAAATTAGGTATGCTAAGTGAAGAACCCAAGTGTGTTTTGTTCAATTTTTGAAAATAGGATTCTTAGCAAATTTGAGTATGCTAAGAAGATCTAAGTGTTTCATTTGTTTTGATTTTGTTTTTGAAAGTGGAGACTTTACTTTAGCAAATATGGTATGTTAAGGATGAAGTTCCACTTAGTTTTGTGAAATAGAAATTTCACTTATCAAATTTATATGCTAAATGAAATTCCAAAAGAGGTGTTCAAAATTTTTGATTTAGTTTGGTTTTTGAAAATGGAAACTTCTCTTTAGCAAATTTGGCATGCTAAAGAACAAAGTTCCAAAGGTGCTTGAAAAAAATTTTGGTTTTGAGTTTGAAAACTTCACTTAGCAAATTTGAGTATGCTAAATGACGTTCCAAATGTGTTTGGAAAATTTTGATTTTGAATTTGGAGACTTCACTTAGCAAATATTAGTATGCTAAATGAAGTTCCAAAAAAATGTATTTGAAAATTTTTGATTTTGATTTGGAGATTACACTTAGCAAATTTGAGTATGCTAAATGAAATTCCAAATATGTTTGAGAATTTTTTTTTTAATTTTGCTTTTGGATTTTGGGACTTCACTTAGTAAATTTGGGTATTCTAAATGAAGTTTCAAATATGTTTAAGAATTTTTGATTTTGGATTTGAAACTTCACTTTAGAAAATTTGTGTATGTTAAATGAAGTTCCAAATATGTTTGAAAATTTTGATTTTGGATTTGGAGATTTCACTTAGCAAATTTGAGTATGCTAAATGAAGTTCCAAAATGTGTTTGAAAATTTTTGATTTTGAATTTGGAGACTTCACTTAGCAAATTTAAGTATGCTAAATGAAGTTCCAAATGTGTTTGAACTTTTGTTTTTGAAAAGTGGAAACTTCATTTTAGCAAATGGGGTATGTTAGAATGAAGTTCCAAAAGTGTTTGAAAATTTTTGATTTTGAATTTGGAGACTTCACTTAGCAAATTTGAGTATGCTAAATGAAGTTCCAAATGTGTTTGAAAATTTTTAATTTTGAATTTGGATACTTCACTTAGCAAATTTGAGTATGCTAAATGAAGTTCCAAAATTTTTTTTGAAATTATGATTGTTAAGTTTTTATTTTTGAAAAGAAGTCTTCCATTTTACAAATTTGGGTATGTCAGAATGGAGGTCAATCTCATTTTTGAAATGTGAATATTTTTATTTTGTGTGTGATTATTGCTTCTTCTTTTAAAAGGGAATTCCAACTTAATCATATGTGGGATATGTTTAAGTGGGATTTCCAAATGATGTTATTTTTATTTAAGAATGAAATCTTTATTCAATAAATTTGGGTATATTGAATGGAGATGTTCATATGTGCTTTCGGAAAATTTAGTTTTATTTGGAAATGAAACTTCCACTCAACAAGTGTAGGTGTATTGAATGAAAAGGTTCATTTGTGCTTTTGAAAATTTTATTTTTTTATTTTGATTTTGACTTTTGGAAAGATGATTATTCATTTTATTTTTGTAAATGAAATCTTCATCAAAGTGAATTGAGGGAAGATGTTCATTTGTGTTTTGGAAAATTTAGTTTTGTTTGAAAATGAAACTTCCATTCAATAAGTGTAGGTATATTGAATGGAGAGATTCATATGTGCTTTTTTGAATATTTTGATTTTATTTTTTGGAAAAATGATTATTCACTTTATATTGAAAATGAAATCTTCATCAAAATGAATTGAAGGAAGTTGTTCATTTGTGCTTTTGGAAAAGATTGTTATTTTTATTTTTGAAGATTCCTACATGTAATAATTATGAGAATTGTTAGATGAGGGTGATTTAAGAAAAAATTTGTGAAAAAATTTATTATGTGCTTTTTTGAAAGGGTGCTTTTGAAAAGAAAAATTTTTTATGAAAATTTGATTTTATGTTTATTATCTTATAATGAACCGTTCTTTATCATAAAGATGATAAAGATGAAGTCTTTAAATGTTTTCTTTGTTTAGATTTTTTTTTACCCACTGAAGAACCCAACGGGGGTTTTAAGACCAACACGAGGTGAGGTCCTAAAACCTAAAAGATGTTGGCAAGCTTAACTTAAGGATGAAATAAGCTAAGTGCCAATGGAAAGAAATATAGTGTAGGCTTCATACAACAGCACAAACCCACTATCAATACTTAAACACAATGATCATTTACCAAAGATGGAGAGAGGAACCATCCCCCGCGGAGTCGCCAGAAAAATCTGTGGTGGAAAATTTTAACATTCCCACAATGTCCTCTTCATCATCATCTATTTCTTCCTTTCCTTTCTGAGGTGTAAAGAAAGAATAAAATGAAAGAGAAGAACACAAGGGAATGAAAAATCACCTTGGTAGGATACCATGCAGATCCGCATATGTACTTATTAGGGTGATCAGGTATGATATTGAGGAGAGGTGTACTATCTCAAAAGATAGAAGTCACCACCCTACAATGGACCTAATCAGCAAAATAAGGACTCATAAGGTTGGGTCTTCAAGGTGTACTAGAGATTCTTCCCCTACTTTACATGGAAAAGTAAAGCAGGGTTTATTTTAAACTGGGTTCATTAAGTTCCCTACAGGGGCAAGCCCCCATAGTTAATTACATCCTAAGGAATGGGTATTCCTTAAGAAAACTCTCGATTTAGGAAAATGATCATTGTCTCTAAAGATTTCGATAGGAAAAGGACTATCAATCTATTGGTTTATTTTTGAAGATCAAATGGCATTAATCAAAGAGAGATTTATTATCGAAGCCAAATGGAGATAAGTAGGAGATGCTCACGATGCTAGGAAACCTAGCGAGCATCTCAAACTATACTATGATTGAGCTTTACATTTTTGAAATTGATCTAATTTGTTTAAGGAGAATTTTTCATTAGAATGCTAGGGCTTATAATTTCACAATGCAAGGTTATAGAAATACCTAAGAGGTGAGGACTTATGCTTATGGCCCACAAAGGGGAGAACCAACCTCAGAACCTAAATCTAGGGAGCTTTGGTGAGGGCCGAAAGCACAACCTAAATCTAAGGAAAAAATGGGTATTTAGTTTGTATCCACAAGAGAGGACAAACCACCCGACTGCTTGGACTTACAACGGCCTGGGGGTGGCTGCCAACTAACTCCTCCTACGATTTTAAATTCATGTAGGTGAGTCATATGCTTAATGCAAGATTGCTAGGTTATTATTTATTTAGAAATAGACTAAGTCCTTAAAATCATTCCCTAAATAGACTAGATCATGTAAAGGGCATGCTTCAAATGACCTAAATCTAATGTAATTCATATTTCATTTTATTTTCATTTTTGGACAATCATTTTGACTCAGGCTAATAGGATTCATATGCCTAATGCATGAGAAATGAGATTATGGGCCAAAATCAGCGAGAAGGGAGGAGGTGTGTTTCCACCATGACTCTCATAGGTCAAACCAAGTTTCTCTGGAAAAGGAGAAAGCCCTTCAATCAAGAGTGAAATAAGATGCATTTGTGCATGAAGTTATAAAATAAATACTCATCCAGCTAAGGGGTTGCTAATTCTTTTATCTTGATTTTAAACATAAGATTTAGGTGAGGTTATGAGTTCTTTATTTTTTTTTTAAATTTTGAGTTGTCAGATTTAGTAAAAGATTTATTTTTCCCTAAGAGCCTAATTATCATCCAGGTCAAACATAAAGCAAGGAATAAACTAGGAAAAGGATGACACTTAATGCACAAGCTAAACAAATAATCAATCAATTTACAAAGCTAAGCGCAAAAGAATAAGAGGCCAAATGTGGTCGGGCACCACTGCACAAACCCAAAAATAAATTGGGTAGCCGAGCTCTACCCTTATACAACCCGGATTACAAATGAATTACATATAATTAAGCAAGGAACTCATTATTATGGGGGTCTTCAAGCTTTATTTCTTCATTCTTCTTCTTTTTTTTCTTTCTTCTTTCTTCTTCTTTTCTTCTTTCTTCTTTGGTTCTTTCTTTTGTATGGTTCAAAGGTGGATGCTCCAAAGGCTTCACATGGTTCATAAGATGAGATCTTATGACCAATGCTCATCCTAATCCCCATAACAATCATTCCAAAATTCTAATTACAAAATGTACATGAAAGGAAAAGTAAATCTAGCTAACACCTGCAAAACAAAGGTTAGCTAAACAAACCACCAAATCCCAAGAATATATATTGGACTTATCACCCCACACATGGGTGACTAAGTCCACTTGGCCTATTTGATTATGCTTAGGGGTATAAGCACCTGTAAGCAAAAGCATTTATATTTTTATTACAGCGCCCCTTAAGCAAAATCCCTACAGAAAATAATAGTTAAACTAAGATCGCCCTACCATTCATTCTACGAGCATATACCCTAACATCCAATCTAAAATATATATCATAAAATAAAAGCAAGCATCAAACCATGCACCATCCTAACCTAAAGCTAGAAGTTGTGACTTAGCCTAATGTGTGTGCTTTAAAGGTTTGAGTTATATGCTTAGCTATGGCTTTATGTTAGAATTTTCTAAGTGTGAAGCACGTTCAACTTAGAGGAGGGTTTCATTTAAGTTGTTTAATTATTTTGGGTTGATTTTATTTCATGTTTTGATTTTGTTCAAATGAATCCTACAATTAATTACTAAGTTATAAAGTGAGGGAAAGAGAAGAGAACTTCTCTTTCCTTCCCTAACCTAAGTAATTTCTAAAGTGGATTTATATTTTTAGTTTTATTTAGTTAATTTTTTTATTAAATATTTTAATTAATCCTAAGTTTAGATGAACTCTAAACAAACCCATTCAAAAAGAGAGGTATTTTAAGATTAAATAAAATGAACCAAACTTACAAAACATACATCACTTCATTTCTTTCCCAGCATGTATAGCATGCATATGAATGAGTCCTAAGCATATCTATACACACAAATGAGAATGTTTAACACACTTTATGATGCATGCTAAGTAATTCATTTAAGTAAATTTGGAAGTTTATGATGCATGATTTTTCTTTAGTAGAAAAGGGATTTCTTATCCAATTTTCACATGTACACATGAAAGTAAGAAAGGCATAAGTGAGTATAGCACCATTGTTAACCAGAGGTGTAAAGTATAAGACCTACTTGGGGCTACTTAAAGCCTCACAACTTCAGGGTTGTCTAGACTAATATACAATTTTCCTTTAATATAAGCATGTGTATAAAAGAAATGAATGGAAAAGAAATAATGAAAAAATTTGTATTAGTTGATTCAATTTGTTTATGCAATTTATATATACAAGCATAGGTACCCTTCTTAAGTGATAGTATAGGAATGAATAGGATATGGAATTAGGTAAGTGTTAGGTTCTTTTCAAATGAATCATACATCTTACCAAATCCTATTCAAAACTATACTAAAAGAAAAGAGAAGGAAAACCTATACTAAGTACATCCTTGTATTTTCTTCGCATGCAAACTTATAATTAAAATATAAGTAGCATACTTTTAGTTTTGATAATTGGTTTATATGTTTTTAAAAATACTTTTGGATTTAGTAGTGATAATAGATACTCATATTTCTACTTTAACCAACACATGCAAATTTGACATAAAGTAAATATTTTCATTTTAAATTTAAATTTTGAAAAGTATGAATGCATGAAACCACATGACACACATATTTAGCATGTTGGGGAAGAATTAAAGTAATGAATGCATCTAAACACATTCACTTTAATTAAATCCTAAAGACAATCTTATGAAATAAGAAAGCTTAAAGTAAACCAAAGTTCATTTAGTGTGATTTTTGTTTGATTTTGAATTTGATTTAATTTTAAAAATAAAGTTGAGTTTACTGTTCCTAACCCATTCCCACATATTTTTGGAATTTTTTTTAATTTTTAGATGATTAGATTCATTTTAGATTTTGATTAGGTTAAAGGTATGAATTAAGCAAGTTAATTAACCCTTACCTACACCACCTTAGCATAGTTAACCAAGTAATTATGAGCTAATGAGATGACATAAAAAACTCACAAGGAATTTAAACTTGTAATACACCTAGGAAGAAAAGGGCCTAATACAATTTGGCTCATGATTAATGGTTAATTAAGCTAAGGGGTTTAACTTAAGTAATTTAAAAACACCCCTTCACACATATGAATTGGGTTTTGATTTTCTTAATTGAACTTAGGCTCTTAAAAACCTAAGCATCTACCCAAAGTAGATTAATTAAGTTCTAGAAGGTTTTAGAATTTTTAGAAATTAATTAAAGGGATAATTAATGAATTAACTCTTAATTAAGAGAGGATTAAGGAAAGAAAAAGAGGTTTTATGGAATAGCTTATGGGAAATACCCCCAAAATTATTTTTGAAGCTCCTATTCCCTGGATCTATCCTTAATCAACTTCAATAATGGATTAAAATACTAATCCAACCATAATTACCATTAATTACATTAAAGGAGTAATTAGGAAATACATTTGTAATTCTCTTAATTAAGCCTTAAATAAATCCAAGAAAATTGGGGAAGGAGGTCATCCCCTAAAATATACCCAAGAAGTTTGGGATTAATCAAAGCATTAATTAAGACTTAATTAGTAAAATAAGATTTCCATTAAAACCCAAAATCAGAGAAAAGTATAATTCAAAATCCATTGAAATCATTTTTAAAATTTTCTAAGTTGAATTATCTTTTCAGAGAAATTTACCTCATAATTTTCTAATTTTTACTGTGGGAGATATAAATTTTTGAAGATTAAGAGATTAATTAAATTTAATTAAATCTCTAACTACTCCTCTTAGCTCACATCATGACACACGGTGGCGGTGGTCAATGCACTTTACACGCATCGTGCTGTGAGGGGATCACTTAAATGTTGCGTTAGAGTGGTGGTGCGGCGGCGGGATGCGGTTTGATCCCTGCCATTCGATCAAGGATAGAACGGCCAAGGATCTTCCCGTGGTTTCTAAAGGGATAAATCATTTATAAAATGTGTGTTTAGTCTCAGTCATCCATCCAAAATGCGCAGATTGACGGCCAGGATTCTCCTAATACTTCCCTGAGGATCAATGGAGACCGTCCATGATCTAAGGGGAGATCCGAGCTCGATTGAGCTCGGATTGGAATGAGATTGTACACACACCATCTAAGCATAATTACAAACCTATCCAATGGTGGATTTCACATGCCATGAACATTTCTTTCATAAATGACCAACACCTCCTAAGCTAAGTGGTCAGAAAATTTCATACCTCACCAGAGGTGATCACCGGCTCTCGAGCTCGATGAGGTAGCTTCATCTAGTGGAGATGAAGCCCTGTTGAAAGTTCAAGCCTTGGGGTTGAGTAGATCTCTCTATGGACCAGCACCACTTGCTCCCCTTTACAACTTTGACCCAATTCAACTCTTCCTTACTTTGGGAACTTGAGAGAATGCTTAGTCTCACTGATAGGAGTGTGCAAAGGGAATTGAAGTGGATTTGAGAGGAATTGAGAATTGAGATGAGCTCCCCTATTTTCTAAGGAAGAAAATCGAGAAAGGAAAAATTCAAATCCCTCTTAGAAAGCTTGGGAATGCTCTCTGATGGCTCCTAACTCTCTCTAATGCTCAATCAAATGTGAGGATGATGAATTCAAATTGAATTAGGGGGAGTATATCTCCCCATATGGCAATCGAATGACTGAACCTTGAGTTGCCATTTTGATCCAATTGACCATATGGAAAGGGTAGTTTAGGCTATTAGATCTTTGTACATGGTCAGTTTGAGGTCTTGAGTGGATTGGTAACCTTCCATGTGCTTCAAATTGAGTGGAAGGAGGATTTTGAATTAGCCAATTTGAGCTCGGGGGTCGAGTTTGGCCTTGGGTCCATTTGGGCTGAACCAAACCCATTAGGTTGGGTGCACCACTCTCTATTAGGTTCTCTTGAGCTATTAAGAAGGTATCAAGTTGATATAAAGAGGGCTTGACCAAATTACCCATGGATTACACCAAAAATTTCTTCTATATACTAGGGTTAAAATGGTCATTTGGCTGATTTTTCAATTTGGATATGTTGGGTATGTGGAGAAAATAGGTTTGGCCAACTTTCATGAGATTTGGAGTTCATTTGATGAGGTTTGGCTCATGTTGACCCGTTTAGGTCAAAATGGGTCAACTTGGGTCAAATTGACCAATTGGTCAAATTGGGTCAAACCAAGAGTTGGTTAAGTTCATATGACCATTTGAAATGTTTTGGTGGCTTTAGTTTGATTCAATTTGGTTTAGTTTTGAGTTTGGCTAATATGACTTCATTTAGGTCAATTGGGTCAAGGTGTCCAATTTGATCCATTTGACCTATTTGAGCTAGGTCATGCATAGGTTTAGGTTTGGTTAGTCATATGAAGTGGATTCGTATCTTTGTTTCCAATCAATTTTGGTTAAGCTTGAATTTGGCTCAACATGACCTCTTTAGGTCAAGTTGGGTCAACTTGGGTCAAGTGGCCAATTGGGTTAGGTTAGGTCTAATTGGCCAATTGAGGTTTTGGTCAAGTTCAACAAGTGATTTGGAATGAACTTGACCCATTGGTTTCAATCAATTTGGCTTAGATCAAGTTTTGATACATTTTCACTTTTTAGGTCAAGTTGAGTCAACTTGGGTCAAGTGGCCAATTGGGCTAGGTTAGGCTCAAATATTGACTTGGTCAAGTTCAAACATAGGCTATAAATGAACTTAGATCAATGGTTTCAATCCATTTGGCCTATGGTTGATTTTGGCTATGTTAAGTTTAATTTTGGCTAAGTGTTAACTTAGTCAACCCTTAGGTATGACTCGGTTTGACCCAATTTGGTTGATTGATCATCCCATGATGACTGTTGATCATGATGAGAGGCATAGGTGAGTTCTATTCAATCCAATTTGGTTAGGATTAGAATTTAGCTCATAAGGGTACTTTTGGTCACTTTGGGTCAAGTGAGCCTAAGTGGGTCAAATGGCTTGGTCAAAGCTTGAGTTCGATTGAACTTGTATATGGACATATGATTGAAATATAAATCCATTTGCAAGTGATTTGAAGTCAAATGGGTTTTGATTCATTTGATAATTTCATATTCAAAGGAAGAATTTGAAAGGATTTGGGGTTTGATTTTTGGATTGATTTTTGATTTGGTGATTGAAGTTTGTATTTATATATGAATTCATGATTGTAGGGTTGATTGAATCAAGAAGAACAATCAAGGGTTTGGCTTAATTTGAAGTTGATTTGGCTAAGTTCAAGATTTTGGCATGAAAAGCTAAGGTTGGATTTTGAGTAGATTTGAGTTTGATTTTTGGAGTTAGTTTTGATTGTTTGAATTTATATTTCATTTATATATGTGAATATAAATTAGAATATAAATGGGTCATGAGAAAATTTCAAGGATTTGAAGTGATTTGATCATGATCTAGGCTAAGTCCATTAAAGGGGAATTTAAAAGACTTAGGAAAGATTTTGGAATTTGGAATTTAAATTTTTGATTTTGTTTTATTGATTTACTTTATATTTCATTTATATATGTGAATATAAATGAGAATATAAATGAGTTATGAGAAAACCCCATGAATTTGAATTGATTTGATCATGATTTAGGCTAAGTCCTTGAAGTAGAACTTAAAGGACTTAAGAAAATTTATGAATTGATTTTGAATTTTGAGTTTAGTTTAATTGATTTGAATTTATATTTCATTTATATATGTGAATATAAATGAGAATATAAATGATTTGTGAGAAAATATCATGATTTTGAATTGATTTGATCATGATGTACATTAAGTCCTTAAGAGGGAAATTAAGGATTTAAGAAAGATTTTGGACATAGGAATTTCATTCATGGGTTTCAATCATGGATTTCAATCACATGGAGTTGATTTGAGTTCAGAGAAAATCAAATAAGGTTGATTTTGGAGTTTGACTTGAAGGAAGGAAGGTGAGGAATGGTTCAAGCTAAGGGTAGAAAAATTTTCCTAACACCCCTAAGGCATGACCTATTCCTATGGCTAACTCTTCTAAGTCTCTAGGGCTAGGTTGAGTGTCCACCTAATCACTAGATGTGTCTTAAGACTAAGGAACTCCTAATGTCTAAGATGGAGGGGTTGAGAGCTCATTCTAAAAATAAGTTCAACATACATCATACCTTGATGTCGTATCACTTCAATAAGTAGACCCTAGATGGTGTCACATCCAAAAATAAACACCACTGTGACTAAAATAGAACTGTTCATTCCTAACAAATGGAATAGACAGCAGAGATTATATCTTCTTTAATGATGGCAAAAGTTGAATGTCGTCCATCGAATTGAAGTGATTCCTTGCGATCTAGTTGATGAAATCACTCAATTTTAATTACAAATCCATCAAAGACTCAAATGGAATGCATCATAATTAAAAATTATTGAAATTGTGGTCTAAGGAGGAAATGGATTACCTCCCCATGGATATGCTTACGAACCAAACTTTGCACTTTTTTTGATGGCTTTGGTCAAAATCCAGCTTGCTGATGATGTGGGGATCGGAGAAAGGGTGTGCTCTCCTTCGTTTCACTTGAAAGTGATGTAAGGCTTAATTTGGCTTGAAAAAGGCTCTTCCTTCATTTTACATTCTTAGCTGAGAGCTATATAGGGAGGAGATCAACTATGGTCGGCCAAGGTGATTGCCACCCTTGAAGGCTAGCTCCACGGGTGATTGTCATCCTTGGAGGCTAGCTCCAAAAGGTGGTCAATGATTTGGAATAGTCTAAGATAGATAGGATGAGGAGTGAAGGTGAGGGAATGGATTAAGTAAGAAGTTTGTCTCCAAGCTTCCTTCGCTTTCTTCATGGTATATTCTTTTGTTTGTGACACCAATAGGATCTAAGAATTTCTTATTTGAATGATCAAATGCGTCATTAAGGAGTAAACATATTATCTTGGAACATAAACATATTTTCCTATGATGGACTCAATCATTTAATTAAAGACTCTTAAGGTGAATTGGTCTTTAATGTACTAAAGAGTTTTCCAAACTACATTGGAAGTAGAGCAGAGTTTATTTTAAACTAGGTTCATGGTTATATCTTAGGAATGGAGGACCACTTCTAAGAATACTCTCAATTAAAGAAATAAGTTCATATTTCCATGGATTTCTAAGCTGGTTTTCAAAGGAATGATATTTGGAATTTTTATTTGGAATGATCCAAAGTGGAAAGACTTATTTTTGGAAACTAATTGAGATTAAGGAATGCATGTTGATACTAGGATGCCCAATAAGAATTTCAACTATCCTATCATTTAGCTTTAAATTTTAGTATTTAATATAGATTTTGAGTTGACATTTTTTTAGAAATCTAGGGCTTAGATTCTAGCAGCACAAGACTCTATAATTGCTTAGGATTGAAGACTTACTCCAAGGAGGATGCTTGAGAGCCTAAGTCTATAAGTGCTTTTAACACAAGTCAGATGCTAGACCTAGTTTCATTTTTGGGAAATGTCATCCATTCTTCTCACTTAATGGAACATACCTATCCCTAACTCTTATAGACTAATAACCCGCTTAAAAGGGTTGCCTGCTAACACCACCTAAGCATATTTTAAATCAATGACACCAAGTATCATGTATGCAAGATGACTATGATGTTGTATTTTAGGAAAGAATTTAAGAATTTAGACTCACTCCCTAATCCCTAAGATCATGTATGGTATGACATGTACCTAATTAATGCACATTTTTTAGCTTTTAAATGCTTTACTTATGACTCATTTAGGATCTTGGGTATCTTTTTTATGCCTAAATTCCATGCAATTAGACTTGGTTATGGGCCAAATCAATAAAAGAAAGAAAACTTCCACAAGAAGGCAGTGATCCTCTCAAGTCAGATGCCCCTTATGTGCAATATGTGAAGTTTCCAATTCAAGAGTTGAGAGTAATATGATTGCATGATTTTCAAGAGCTAATTATTTCTAGATAATTTTAGGTTATTCCTAGGGCTTTAAATTATAAGAAGTTTCAAGTTTCTTTATTTTTTGTTTAAGTTGATTAGATTTTAAGTTAGTTAGAAAATTTAGTTTTTCCTAAGAGCCTAATCATCGAGGCATTCATCACAGGAAACACAGCACAGAAAGAAAGTTAGAAAAGTAGTTTGATTCTATTATGCACCTAAAATAAATCAAACCAATTTTAAATTAAAGAAAGGCCAATGCGGTCAGGTACCACTATAGACCACCGATGAAAGAGAAAATTGGCAACCGAGCTCTGCCCTTATACATCTCGGCCTAAAACTATAGTTTGGATTTATTGGTCTTCTTTCTAGGATCATCTTCTTCTTTAGGGACCTTCTTTGGGCTTCATAGCGGACCACTGCAACCATCTGCTGGTAGGGTCACCTCCTAGTACTCCTAAACCCCATAGATCTTAACTTAATTCTAAGCTCAAATTTATATTTCAAATTCAAAAATAACTTCTTCTAAGCCCTGTAAAATAGATGTTAAAAAAATACAAGCAACACACAATTGTTATATTTTATAAACATACAGGCTTAGCATTAGCTGCTTGCCAAGCTCACCTGTCCTATAAGGATATGCTAAGGGACTTTTCAACACCTGCAAGCAAATAGCATTTATACATTTATTTATGACGGTAGTCCCTTTTGGCATAGTCTTGTATAGAAGACAATGTTAATTCTAAAAAATAATTTCATACCATCCAAACTAACGACGATCAATCCTAGCCATCTAGTCTAAACCAGTATACCATAAAATAATAAAAAGGCATTACACATCACAACATCACAAAATATCACAAAAAATCATAGAACGACCTAACCTAAGTATAAAGTCTGTGACTTGATGATCTATTGTGTGAAGGAAATAAGCTTGTGTAGTAAGACTTTGCTAGGCCCTCTTTTAATTCAAATTTCAATTTGAATTTTAAAGTTTGTTTATTTTTATCTTTAGATGGTTTTAATTCAAATGATTTAATGATTTGCAATTTCATTTCTATATTAGGTATATTTTATGTTAAAGTAAGATTAGATTTTCAAGAATGAAGAATACAATAAGTTTCATTTTGGGAGAAACTCATTCTATTCAACATCCTAAGTCCTAATAGTCTAAAGCCTTCATTCTCAGATGAAGATTCATCCTATAAGTCTAACTAAGATCTTTAAGTATTTAATTAATTCTTTTAGATTCATTTAGATGATTTTGATTTGAATTAAGTTTGAAATTTTCATTCTTTTAAAATTTGATTCTTCTTAATTTCTTTTTTCTTAGATTTATTGTTCTTTCTTTTTGTTAATGTTCATATTTGATATTTATTTATTATGTTAATCAAACATATTTAGGTTAATGTGTTTCATTCTTTCATTTTTGTTTATTGGCATTATTATGTTTTAGTTTAGGTTAAACCATTATGTTTGTTTTCATTTACTTTATGTTTTATTAAGTTATATTCATTTTATTGGTTTATGTAATTTTAGGATGATTTGGTTTACTTATTACATTTGGATGTATTAATTTTATTTATTCATTCAATTCAAGTTGATTTCATTTATTTATTTTCATTAATGTTTATTAACTTAAATAAACTTACATTCAATTTTAAGTTTAGTGTTATTCAATTTAGTATGTTTCAATTTTATAACCCATTTGCATAATTTTTATTAACTTGAATTAATTATTCATTGATTATAACCCATTTTCATCAATGATTCATTCTTATTTCAATTTATTCATTTCAAGAAGTTTCTAATGTTTATTAATGAACTTAGATTATGATGATTGATTCCGAATTATGATTTTATACATTATGGAATAGTTTAATTCATTTCAATTAATTTTAAAGGAGATGATGATTATGTTATTTTAAAAGAGTTTCCTTTTATCACTTATCATAATGTGATTCCCCTTATTCATCATTACCTAAGGTTTAAAGAAGGGTTATTTTCATGTGCATTAAACTTACCCTATGTTACTTTAGTTTATATGTCATTTCAAGTTCAATTCAACTTACCCTAAAGTTTAATTAAACTTCATCTTTTATATTTGCATTTACGATCACTTTATTCCTTAATCTAAATGGCCTTAATGTATTTATATGTTGATGGCTTATAAAGTTCAAAGATTAGTGAACTTTATATTTTAGTTTATTAATGGATTTATCATGGTTAAATAATTATTAATTTTGGAATATAATTAAATTTCACATTTTTACTTGTCCATAATCCTTAACTTATGATTAATTAGGTTCCTTTACTTTCAAATTGCATGGACATTTTATTTAAGTGTTCTAATGTCAATTATGATGTTTTAAGTTTGTATTATGGGTTTTGTGATTTTTTTTATTTATTATTTCCTTTAAATTGACCTAGAGAGTTGGAAATTCAGAAATTCTCAATCCAGATATCAATTGGGTTTGAAATTTTTATGAAAAGTAGGGTTCCTTGCCAATTTGATTTCCCCAAAGTTTAACTTTAATCGGACATATAGTTTAGGTTTAATTAATTTTTTAATTATTTTATTAAGCTTAATTTAGTGAGGATCATTTCGTGGTTTAGTTTTCCTTGATTCCCCTCTAGAATATGCATCCATAGAGGTTTTATTCCTAATTTTGGAGTTCATGTTGATTTATTATGATTTTTCCTAAGTTAAGGTTGATTAATTGAATTAATTAATTCAATCAAAGGCCAAATTAAGTGATTTTGTGATTCATTAGATTTCAGATAGTTTCAATGGTTTATTTATGTTCATTGGGGTGTGTTATGATGATTTAAAATGATTTGATCATTTTTCATAGTTTATTTCATTTAATATTAATTTATTTTATCAAAATTAGGGTTTAGAGTATGAAATTTACTATATTAAGATTTATTATTTAATAAATTATGAAAAAATCTCCTAATGTATATCTAGCCTCAATTTCAATTCCCCAAAGTCTCAAATCATTTTGATCAATGGTTTGGGATTAATTTAAGTTTGAAAATTTTCTTTCTAACCCAAATTAATGCAAATTTACCCAAAATTAATTGGATATTTTAATTTTAATAGATTCCTCTCATTAGGAGGAATCTATAGAGCATTTATTTATATTTTTTGGATTTATATTTTATTTTCTATTATTTTTTGAAGTTTCTATTAATTTTCCATAATTTTTTAATTTGGAAAACCCGAATTTCATATGACGTGGCGCCGCGGCATTCGTCCAGGCGAAATCCATGTGGATATCGCACCAATATGGAAACATGTTTGCATTTTGCTTTGGGCCATCCAATCTTTGATCAAACGGCTCGAATCTTTCCGCAGGTTTTTTATAAAGGTTTAATCAAACAATCCTAGATCTTGGTTGTCCGTTCTTTTATAAGGAACAAACGACGAAGATTTTAACTCTACGGCGACAGCAAAAGCAGAGAGCCGTCAGACATTTTGAGATGATTTTTGATGATCCAGCCATTGAAATCACTCAATTTCAATTCCAAAATCATCAGTGAATGAAATAGAATGAATCTATATAATTTGATCTCCCTTGAGGTAAAATTTGCTTCAAAAATGACCAAATCGAAAGCTCAAAGGGTGGTGTTCATGGCATACCACAACTCTGGTGGCCTCCGGCGATGGGATATACTCGAACACCTTTAGAATGATGTGACAAAGCTATGGGAGGAAGGAATTGGATTGTCTCCTCATGGATTGGCTTCTAGACCAACTCACTGATGATTTTTGGTGACATTGGTCATTTTCCAGCTTACCGACGATGAGGGGATCATGGCAAGGTACAATCATCTTCATTTTAGGTGGGAACGTGATGAAAATGTGAATTTTGAGTGAGATATTCTCTCTTGGGTTTTTCCATTATAGATCGAGCCTCTTATCTCTCCTCTCTCCTCCCTTGGTTAGTCATAGTTAACTGATGTCTTTGGACACTAGCTCCAAGGCTCTTCAGATGTTCCAAAGTGTCCAAGGATGAAGAAGTGGAATGAGGGAAGAAGTGGAATGATGGAAGAAGTGGAATGGTTGGAGAAGCTCCTTTGTCACTTTACCTTGATTTAGACTTAATTAATTTGCTTAATATTGGTTGGGTATCTCTCTAAACCCATGCTAGGATGAGTTTAAATAGGTTTGAATAGGTTTAGTTTCAATTTAAATTCATTTGGTGATTAATCTTAGCATTAGATTCAATTTAAGTTTCAAATGCTTTAATCACTTTCCTTTTCATTAATTGGTTTTAGATTTTGGTTCAAATCATCCTTTTTTTTTATAAAGGTGAAGATGTTATTGATTACTCAAAGATCAGTAATCCAAAAGGTACAAAAGGGAAATTACAAAAGTTTTGATTGAATGTAAGGTAGACCCAAATTGTCACTATGTACTAGAAGATCTAGTTCTTTGTTAGGAGGCATGGAGAAGGAAAAAAGTTGGAGATGGGAGCCATGTTTGGCTTGTTAATCTGTAGGCTGGTTTCCTTCCCTCAATAAGTGAGTACAAGATGTATTAAAGCTCTTCAGCAAGCATCTGATAGATTTGAGAGTACTAATGATATACCATGGTGGGAATTGAGAGTGGTCTTCCTTGAGAAGTTGAATAAGAGTCATAGAATCAGATTCAATCCAATAGTTGAATAAGTGTGAATGTCTTGCAGAAAATTTGAGAGCATAATGTAAAGCAGACACCTCGGCATGGAGAGCTGAGTGAGCAACAAGAGGCACTGAAAAGAAGAAAGTGAGGTTCCCTAACCAGTTTTTGAAGATGCCACCAACACAAGCCCTATTAATCATAGAATCATAGCTATCATCAATGTTCATTTTGATGGTATATTGGGGTGGTTTTAGCTAGTAAACAAGGTTCCAATTTGAAGGATTATGGTTCTCAATTTTCTCCTTGGTATAGTTAGCTTTATGATCCTCACTTCTACCCATTATCTATAAATGGGATCTAGTTTTGATTATAGTGGATTTAGGGGTAATACTAGCTTCATTGTGTTTGAGATCATTCCTAGCTATCCAAATAAACCATAAATGATGAATAGAGTGTTCAACTCTTTAATAGTTAGGTTGCAAGCTTCTGGATGGAAGTTATCAAAGAGTTGAAGGAGTGGAGTGGTCATTGCAACATCCTTCCAATGAATGTGATTAGCAGAGGCATTCTATATTTTTTTTCTATTGAAATCACAATGAATGAAAGTATGTATAATCCCTTCTTACTCTTCTTTGTATTACGGACACCTAGAGGGTAATCTCAATGCATTGAGCTTGAGGATTTCATCAAGAGGGAGGTAACGGTGGAAGAGTCTCTGGCGGAAAAAAAAATATTGATTGCCTAGTTTTAGAATTCTTGATTACTCTTCCCCAATGGAATAGATTGCAATTTGGCCATTGAGTAAGGTATATTATCATGAGGATGGAGAAGGTGGCTCTTCCTTTAATCACAAGATTATCCTTTCTACCACTTTCAATTTGTATATTACCAATTTTCTTGCAAATGTATGGAGCGAGGATAGTTTTTAACTTATCCTTGCCCTATTTGGCATCAGTCCAAAAATCTTTGATATCGCTTGAGTGCATGGGTCTATAACCAACAAAATCCACATAAAGGGGTTCATCTCCCATTCAATGATCATTCCAAAAATAAATCAGCCCATTGCTAAGGTCTTAAAAAATCAAATTCTTAGCTTCGTCCCTATACAACGGCAATTGTTTCCATATTTTAGAATCAGAGGACCTCTTTACCACAACCATTGGATGTGCATTAGTGTAGTATTTGGATAGCATAAACTCATACCAAAGTGAATTTTTTTCTCTAAGTTTAAACCAAAGTTTAATGCTGATGCATTTGATTGTCTCTTCAATTCTCTTGAATCTCAGACCACCCATGGTGGTCAATTTGCACATTTTCCTCCAGCTAGCCTAATGGATAGATTTATGTTTGTTACTCCAAATGAATCGGTTTAACATTCTTTCAATTTTTTGTTGAATAGTTTTGGTAATGTGTTGGACTTGAGTAGTGTATAAAGGAATTATGTTGAGAATGCTTTTTACTAATGTGATTCTCCCTTCAAAAGAAAGGAAAGAGTTTTCCTAGGAGCTAATTTTGCATTGTATCTTGTCAATCATATCAAGGAATATAGAAAATGTAAGTTTACGTTTATAGAGTTTGATTCTGAGGTAATTATGGGGTAAATAAGAATGGGTTAGTCCAGTCTTCTCAGTAATCCATTTGATTTTGATTTTGCTTTTCTGTTTGACTGTGACAAAGACACATTTGTTAGTATTTCAAGACATACTAGAGATATTCATGAAATCCTTGATAATTGCGCAATAGGGGTTGATACCCTTCTTGTTTTCATTATTGAATAATAAGAGATCACTAGCAAAGGCCAAGTATGTGATATTGATTTTGCTTGAGTTGTGGAAGTTGATGTAATCTTTTGAATTAGAGACACTTTTTAGCTTTCTAGAGAGGATTTCCAAGCCAATATGAGAGGGTTGGGGAGAGAGGGTCACTTTTCTTAACCCCTCTATTGGCTTGGAAGAAGCCACTAGACTGACCATTGAGTAAAATCTTGTAATGGCTATTAGAAAGAAGAATCTCCACCAATTTATAGATTCTTGTAAAGAATCCTCTCTCTTTAAGGGAGTGAAGTAAGATGTCCCAGCTAATTATGTCAAATTCTTTTCTTATGTTAATCTTCATCATCACATTACATCATCTTCCATTTTTGTCAAGGTCCTTAGTCAATTCTTGAGCTAGCAAAATGTTGTCAATTTTGTACCTTCCTTTTATGAAAGTGGACTGATTTGGTGAGATAAGTGAAGTGAAAGCTTTTAGTGCCTATTAGCAATGATTTTGCTAATGATCTTATTAATGATAGGTGTTAGGAAAATAGGTCTAAACTTGTCCCATGTGTGGCAGTTTTTTCTCTTTTGAGATCAATATAATGGCTTATGTAGTAAAATACTTATAGCAGTCCATGTCCTTGAAAAAGCATTGAATGGCTTTGATAACTTCCACTTTGATGACATTCCAAGTTTTCTGGTAGAACACAGAAATATAGCCATCTTGTCCAGCAGTCTTGTAACCATCCATTTAGTTAAGATCTATCCAAATCTCCTCTTCCTTAGGAATTGAATTGAGGTCTTAATTATTGATAGGAACCTTGTCAAAATAAAAAAAATTATGGTTTGATGATAGTTGGAGTTATGGTTGTAGGACTATCTTAGAGAGTTGGTAAGGAAGTTAGTGCAATCCTCCATGATGCCAACTTGGTTTATAATCCAATTATCGTTAAGGTCTTTAATCATGTTGACCCATTTCTCTTCCCTCTTCTTTCTAATGCATGCATGAAAGAATTTAGAGTTTCTATCTCCATGTAGGTAGTTTTGAATAGTTGTTTTTTCTCTAAGGAAGCCCTCCTCTCTATCAATATAGTCTTGAAGTTCCAACTGAAGGCTTTCTAGAAGGGTTTTAAGTTGGGAAGTAGCATTGCCATCAATTTGGGATATTTCTTGTTCTATTATGTCAATCTTTCTTCAGTGCAACTTTAATTGGTGATGGATGTTGGCAAAGACTTCTACATTCCATTTTTTTAACTCTTGAGTAATTCTCTTGTGAAGAATCCATAGATGTAACCATGGGTCGAGTTGTTCTTCACTATGCCAAAGCTTTGATATGCAATTAATGAAATCAGGGTGGGATGTCCACATATTAAGAATCCTGAAAGGGTGGCACTTCGATTTAGTGATATGATTAAAACTAACTAGTAATTGGGAGTGGTCAGAAGCAATTATAGCCAAGTATTGAACTTCCAAAGTGTTGAAACAAGTGTGCCAATCCTAGTTGGTAAAGATTATATCTACTCTTTCCCACTTTCTCCCTCTTTTCCATATGAATGGCTTTCCTTTAAACCCAACATCAAATAGGTTGGCTTCCTCAATGCATTTAGTAAACTTTTAAATGATGGTTAGGTTCACACCACCCCATCCCCACGCCTCTCTAAGTAGTAGCAATCATGTTTAGGTCACTACCTACTAAGTAAGGGCCAGAGTTATGTAAACTGATTTGCTTCATGTCACTCCATAATTTAAATTTCTGTTGTCAATTACAGGTATCATAAATGATAGTAGTAGTTATACTGAAGTTAGAGTCTGCAAATGAAAATGTAGATATTGGGTAGAATTCTCAAGGACTTGGATTTGGAATCTAGGCCTATAGAAAAGCCAAATTTTGTTATTGATGTTAGTTATAATGTTGAAGCTAGGGAGTCTTCTATTGATTTTTGAAAGATTTTAAATATGAACAAGAGGTTCTAAAATGGAAAAAAGTTCAAGTTTATGAGATCTCATAAGGCTTCCAAGTCTATTAGTGGCATTGGCCTTGGCAATGCCCCTAATGTTCCAAATCACAATATTTGTCATTTGGGGGTAGAGTTACTTCAAGTGGGTCTTATAGAAGTACCTTCTCCACTTGGATTGTTTCTCACATTCTGAAAAATGCTAGCTAAAAGAATTTTTAACTCCCTGGTTCCTTTCTATAACTATTTTTTATGTGTGTGGGTGTGCCATTCCTCCAAAGCTTAGTTGATGATTTCATAGTTTCTTTAACTGATGGGTTGGCTTGAGTTTGATTTCAAGAATTCCCTTCATTATCCTGTTCAGGATGGGTTTGCAGGTGAAGTGAGGAGTTGCTATTAGGTGGGTTTGCTGCTAGTGTATGATTTTCAGAATCTATTATTTCCTTGTTTAGATGGTTGAGGTTGGGATCATTAATAGGTGGGTGATTAATTCTAGCATTTGAGTAGTCCTAATAAGTTTCCTTTCCATGGGGTATTAAGGTTATAGGAGGTGTTTCAGTATGAAGGTTATTAACCCCTTTGGTGATCATACAAATTTCTATTTTTTAGGTTCCATGTGTTGCATTCCGGAATTATCAAGGTGGCAGTGTAGTGGGTCTTCATTATCAGGCTGTAAGGTGGTTTGATTGTTACTGATATTGGCTAATCTTATATCAAATTGGAAAGAGGCTAAGATGTTTTGATGGGGAGTCTCCATAAGTTTCTTGGGACTATCAACTTTATTGGTTTTCAATTAAGGGTGTACAATGAAGCAATTATCCAAGTTGTACCCAAACATCCTACATTTTCCACAATGTAAAGGTTTCTGCTATATTTCCACTTTCTACCAATAACCATTGGATTATGTTCCTATCCAAATTTCATCATTATAATGGGCTATTATATCCATTTTCACCAAGATTCTTGCAGCTGATGGCCTGGTTAGGTTGAACGTTGGTGTGTCCAACTTTAGGGGTCTGCCATATATGGCTACTATTGAGTAGAGTATTTATTTGTTGAGGAGATGCAATTTTAGACCAGGTAATTTGATCCAAATGGGAGTAATAGGAGGTTCAATGTTGTAATCAAAGGAGAGAATCTATTTCAAGAATTTGACAAGTACATTCTCAATGTGGTAGAGCTTTTTAGATAAAAGTATAGCATAGTCCTCTTCCTTAAAGAGTTTGATCAAGATATGTCTACCATCCAACATGCTAACCCTCCACTCTCCAACCAGTTTTAGCTCATTGAAATGGTTCCTTATGGTGACCATCTTTGTATTCTTGTAGGTAAACTTTCTAACAAGGGTAAACCTAAAGGTTTTGGCCAAGCTCCAAATTTCAGATTTAAAAAACATAATGGAAAGTTTCCCACTCTTCGTAGAAGTCTTTGTAAGAAGGGAGGAGCTAGAGCCTTTAGTAAATGTTCATGATAATACTAAGGGAAAAGAAGGATATTGGGGTCAAGGGGGATACCATTGGCTAAAGAACTTCCATCAGCCACCTAGGCATAGGTGAGAGACTCCATGGCCTGAGGAGAGAAGGAAGAGCGTGAGAAAAAACAAATAGAGAATTTATAAATCCAATGGAACAATAACTAGGGAAGAAGGGAAGGGCATACCCGACCAAAGAGCCATTCCCACAATTCCTAGGTTCTTGTTTTAAATCATCCTTGGTTGTCCATTGGATGATTATAAATTGAATTAACCCATGCCACATGAGGGTTTAGTCCAATTCCAAGTCAACTTGACCCATTTTGCCTTAAATGGGTTAAGTTAGATTTAATTGAGTCAAATGATCAATTTTAACTTATTTAAATTATGTTCACACTTCAATTATGTTTAATCACATGTGTGAGATGATTTGAAGTGATTAATTTCATTTAATTTTAAGTGGATTTCAATTTTGACCCATTTGACCCAAATTGGGCTTAATGGGGTTAAATTTGGCTTCATTTGGGTCAAATGACCAAATTGGCCAAATTAAACCTAGTGATGGGATTTTTTTATGTTCAATAATCATTTTCAAATTATTTTAGACAATTGATTTTTGTTGATTTGAGTTTGATTTGGGTTTGAACCCAATAAGACCCATTTAGGCCCATTTAGGTCAAATGACCTATTTAGCCTAATTAAGGCCATATTGGACTTGTATTCTCTAATATTCATGTTTAAATATGTTCATATCATCATCCAAACTATTTGGAATGATTTTAGTTGGTCAATTTTATTGGGTTGACCTTTGACTTGGTGGGACCCACATAAGTCAAACCTATGTTTGAAAGGTTTAATTTTATTTTAATTTATTTAATATGAGTTTGTTTTATTTTATTTGGATTTATTTTAATTTAATTTGAATTCTTTGGGTTTATGTGATTTTATAATTTAATTAGGGTAATTAGGTTTAATTTCCTAAATTAACTTAACATAAGTTTCATTAGACTTAGGTTTTAATTGGTATGTGTTTGATTTGGAAGTTCATGTTTGTTTAAGGTTTGTGTTGAGTTCACCTAAACTCATTAGGTTGTACTAAACCCAAGAAGGAATGCACTAGGCTACCAGGTATAGTGCCCTATGTGGCTAACTAGGAGATTCCTAATCTAAGATTAAGTATCATAATTAACAAGTTTGAAAATAATGTTAATCTCATCTAAAAATGAGATCAACAGGATGGACTTCAGTTCATTTACTTTGCTTAGTCTTGGCTATCAATCATCCTAAACTCATCTTAGGATGAGTTTAGATATATTCCAAGGTGATTAATCCATATTGGAGTTTAAATAACTTGAATTATATCACTTAAGCATCTCTTTCTTTTGGCTTGATCTAGCTTGTTCCATTTGATGGATTGAATTTAGATTTAAGTTTCAACTATGTTTGTTTAACCATTGATGATGTCCACAATTAATGGCTTCATGAAATTTGGAATTAGTTGTTTGTTTATTTCAACACTTAACCCATTATGGCTTAAATGGATTTAGTTGATTCCAATTGAGTCAAATGACCTTCTTGAGTCAATGATAATGTTAATAGCCTTCAATCGTGTTAATCCAAGTATTTGAAATGATTTAATTCAATTTAATTTCATTTATTTTGGGTTTAAAACCCACTTTGACCCAATTTGAATGTAATGGTTTAAGATTGGTCTTGGGTCAAATGACCATATTAGTCAAATTAATCCCAATAATTGCTTAATTTTTTTAATGATGATTTTAGATAATTAATTTGGATTGATTTCAATAAAGTTCATTAAGACCTATTTTGATCAAATGGTCTATTTAACCTAATTAAGACCCTATTGGATTTCGATTCATTTGATTCATGTTTAAACATATTTATTTTATTATTTGGAACCTTGAACTTTTAGTTTGGTCAAATTATGGTGGGTTGATCTTTGACTTGGTGGGACCCATATAAGTCAACCAATGTTCAATGGCTAACTTTCATTTGGATTTGACTTTGTTCATATTCATGAAATGAATTTTATGCTTTTGGTTTGATATGATTTGAATTTATTTTGATTTTTATGTGAATTTGTTTAGGTTTAAGTTATTTCAAGCTAAAGTAGGGTAGTTGGGTTAGTTATCCTAATTACCTTTGTCTAAGTTCAATTAGATTTAATTTTCAATTGGAGCACGTTCAAATTAATTATTTATTTAAATTTGGGTTGGGTTTGGATCCACTTAATCCTATTAGGTTGAGTTAAACCTAGGCAATTCACTAAGTCAATAAGCATAGTGAACTAAGTGCTTAAATCAGGAAGCTCCTTATCTAGGATTAGGTGTCCTAATTCTTGGTTTTAGAAATGATGTCGACCTCATTCAAAATTGAGGTCATCAATCTTGGAATGTAAAAAGACCTTCAATGAGTTGAAGGGTCTACTCGTGTTCCTCATTTTCTACAAAGGGAGAAGTCCTATTGTTATGCCTAGGAGTAGGGGAAGACTCAATTAGTTCAGTCCTGATTAGAGAAGAAAATGGAAAATAATGACCCATCTATTATGTCAGCAAATCTCTGCAAGGTGCTAAGTTGAATTAACCACTCATAGAGAAGCCCGTACTTGCGCTAATCACCTCGACCAGATGACTGCAACCTTATTTTTAGGCACACTCCATTCAAGTTGTCACTAGTAACCCGCTTAAATATGTACTTGCTAAGCTTGATCATTTGGGAAGATTTTTAAAATGATTTATAGAATTGAACAATTTTGGCATATTGTACTAGCCTTGAGCCATGATCAAAGCCCAAGCACTCATGGGTTTTCTCGTTGACTTTAGTATCTCACTAGATATTCTCATCAATCTGAAACACTTATGGTGACTATATGTTGATGGCTCTTCTAGTGAACTGACCATGGGCGCGGGTATAGTGTTGAAAAGTCTTGTAGGGATCACGATAACACAATTAATTAAATTTGGCTTCAAGGTGACTAACAATCAAGTACTACAACCTTTATGTGAAGAAGAAGCATTTCAATGGAGACATAGTGCTGAAGAAAGTAGATGCCACTACTCAACAAATGTTCTAGACAAGCTACCCACAATTGGGATGGAGTTTTCATAATCAAATAGCAAGTTTGTCCTAGCACATATCGACTACAATCTCATTCTGATGAAGACATATTAAAACATAAAATTCTAAAAACCTTAAAAAGTTGTATTTGTAAAAAAACTTCTCTAATTTCTAATCACTTTACAAATTTCTAGTATCAAGTATCTTCTTATTTTCAATAATAAAGTTTTTTATTTTTCTCATTAAATAAATTAACTTATAGGATAATGATATCTATCAAAGGACCATACTCAAATATTGAGAGGTGAAACTTGTATTTGCGAAACTACAAAATGAATCAGAATACTCAATGCATCATTTGTGACCTATGGAATGGTCTCACCCAGTAAGCGATAAAAGTCCAAGTAGGAGATCTGAATACTTGGCCCGCTGCTCTTGTTCTGAGAAATGCTGATGCTGAACTAAGCAAACTCTTGATGTGAGATACTTCGGGAGCTGCGTAAGGACTATGGATATTCAGTGTGTCATTTTTGTCCCATGGAAAAGTCCCACTCAACGAGTGGTGAAAGCCTAAGTGGGAGATCCAAATACTTGGCAAGCCATTCTGGGCCCAAGAAATTAAGTCAAATAAGCTATCCTTGAGATCAATCGACTCTATAAAATCTATAGTGTAAAATCGACACCCGTAAGGTTGGCAACTAAACTCAAAAAAATAACTTTCTTAGTTGGCAACTAAAAATCCAACACTCTATATAGTTGGCCACTATAATGTAAGACTAGCACCCCCATAAGGTTGACAACTAAACTCAAAAAGACCAACTCTTCTAGTTGGTAACAAAAAAGACCAACACTATGCAGTTACAGACTATAGTTTATGACCAACACCCCGTGAGGTCAACAGTTAAACTTAAAAAAACTAACTCTCCTAGTTAGAAACTAAAAAGACTAACACTCAGTGCAATTAGTAACTATAGTGTAAGCTTGGCACCCCATAAGATTGACAAATAATGAAAACATCAATTATTCTAATTGGCAAGTCTAAGTTAACTCTCTATAAAGGGGTGACAAATGCATAATGCAACTTTGTGGGGAGGGCACTCTTATTTGATTCATGACTTAAGATATTCTAAGTCACGGATATAATTATACAATAGCAAGTGAGTAACTACACAAAGAAGTATACCAACTTTCCATTCTAACATAACTATATATGGAAGGCTCTCTCATAAGATCCATAACTCTAAATATTCTAAGTCATAGGCAAAGTTATTCACGTATCAGTGAATGAGTATCAATCTGGCAAGTATGCATAATCTCGTGATGCTAAAGTAACCACCCAAGGAGTATACATGAACTAGCTATGCTAGAGCTACAATATAAGGAAGATTCTCTCAAAAAGTTCTAAGTCATGAACGGGGCTATCCATGCATCAATAAGCAAACAACAATCCAATGAATGTACACCATCTCACTATCCTAACATAACTATCCAAGAAGGTTCCTTCTATTACACAGAGATACTAAATATTTTAAGTTATGGATAAAGTGACTCGCACATCGACTCGATGAGTATCGTCTCAATGAAAAAGTATTCACTCATAAATACATGATAAGAAATTGAATTCAGTCACTACTCAAATAAGTATACTTGACTAAAAATACATTTATGATTTTCATTTCATATAAAAAATTTTACAATTAAGTGAGTAAGATACAGGCATCCTACTCACCAAAAGAAAATTTACAAAGAGAATAAAAAAAGGAAAAGATATATCAAGTTGAACTATCCTTATCATCATCATCATCTGAATCCGTGAGTGCGAGTACATTTGACAAGTTCAAAAACTTAGCATCAAGATGCCATGTTTCACCAACTTAGCAAAAATGAAGTAAGCACTATCTTTAAACTTAAGCTATAAGAGCCCTTAATACTCATTAGAATCGAAAAACCCATCAAACTTGTCTTCTCTCTTTTGAAACTCTTTAGTTTGATGTGGGAGTTCCTCCTCCAGTTATCTCTTCACCTTCATAAGGCAAGAAAGCTCCAGGGTTGCTCTTTTTTTTCTCCTCTTCTTGGTGAGTAGCTTTATCCTGAAGGTCCCTATGCTTGGCTTTGAGATATGTCAGTTTCTTCTCTATACTCACCAACTAGGACTAACTCACATAGGCCTCCATCCTCTTTTAAAAAAATTTTATCGCAAACCTCCCATGTCAACTACCGCGCCATCGCCTAAGCGATCATGATAGCATGTAGCAAGAGAGCATTTGGAAAGTCACCTAAGAGATCATTGACATCTTGCTAGAAGATGAAAGAGTTGAGTTCATAGGCTTCATAGGTGGGATTGAGCAAGTTAGAAGTATAGTTAATCTCCAAACCTTCGTCCTACTCTTCCTCCTCCATAAGCTTGCTGCTCTACTGACAACTGTGAAGAGTCAAACTTGAGGCTCTTTTCTTGGACTTTCTTGGAGCTGTATTCAGCCTTGCTTCATCAATGGCCTCGATGGGAGCTGCACTTAGCTCCCCTTCCTCTTCCTCCTTGATGACATTGTGAGTGGCTAAGTCCTCGCCACTGACCACTCGCTCGCCAATCACAACTTAGGATATCAATATAAATCAAGTGTATGTCACTTATTACAAATCATATAAGATCATAATCAAAAATATAATTGGATTTCAAATCCAAGTGGCTATTTCACATCTTTCAAAAAGGCATAACTAACATCATATTTACAACAGTTAAAATAACCATTAACAAGTAATGACTTCTAAACAATATATGCAAATATTCTTTTTGAAATCAATACATTCTATTTCATTAAAACCTTTATCCATAAGCCTTGCTTTGTTCTTAATAATAACTCCCAAGTCATTTAAATTATTTTTTAAATGCACTTTGTTCCAATCACACTTTAAGATAAGGGTCTACACACTAATTTCTAAATATCATTTCAAGTAAATTAATTCAATTTTTCCTGCATTGCTTCAACCCAAAATTCATCAAATATTTCTTCTTCTACACTAGTGGATCAATCATGGAAATGAATGTTGTATGACTAACTTCTTCTCTAAGTCTATTTATCATTGTGACACCTGTAGATGAGTCTCCTATAATTAAATCACAAGGATAAATCAACAACATATATCTTTGATCTCTTAGCCTCTCCCTGGCATCCTTATTTTCATCCAAACTAGTTCTAACCATAAATTCATTATCATTTATAAGTTTTCAAAAAGGAGACAATAGATCCATTGAAACACACTAAATTCTTCTTTTAAGAGAATTTTAATATTTTTTCTACCAAAAAAATTCGCTTCATTAATAATTTTTTATTATTATTTTACATAGCATTTATACCCAAAATATGCAACACGAATTTTAAAATATCTTGGAATGGTCTTTATGAGAATTTTATTTTTATACCAATGGTACCTAATCTGAGTACTTTACAAGTTATGATGAACTTTTCTCTGTTGTTAATTTTCAATGAATTTACTTCCCATCAAGTGTCAAGTAATTACTATTCATGTACCATAAACCTCCACGAGTCCTTGAGTGAAGGAACATTTACAAAGTAGATTTATGTTAGGATTTTGGAACCCATAATTGCATGGGTCATGTAGATTTAGGAGTTTTTGAAATCCATCCATATGCTAAGTTTAATTGTGAATGCATATGCATAAATTAGCAATGTGTCCAAACCTACCACAAAAAACATAACAAATATTAGGGAAAGAATGCATGAATTTCTTTCTTTCAAAAAACCTTTTCTGAATGAATGTATTCTTTTTGCAACTCTCAATTTCTTTTTCCAAAGTTTCATTAGTACATTTAAGAAAGTCAACCTTTTTAGATAGGTCATGTTCCTTTTAGCTTTTTGAATTTCTATCTCTTTGTACTCATTTTAAAATTTGTCATGTTCATCCAAAAATGTGTTATGAATTTTTTTCCAAAGAGATTTTTCTTTATAAATAAATATTTTTTAAATATTTGAATGCAACATGTAATTATTCACAAAAGTTATAAAGTTCATCATTATTAAGATTAATTACTAGATCATCATTTGAGTTGTCTGAATCCTCATTAGCCATCAAACAAAGGTGTGTGGCTTCTTTTACAGCTTCTTCAAAGGAGTCTGAATCTGAGATGATCCAGAAAGCATGCTAAATTTTTCTTCTGCCTTTCATTGCATCTCCCTTTTTCTATTATTTGTCCTTCTAATTGGAGTTTTTGAGTAGAGGATATTTCCACTTAATCAAATGTAGTTTTTTTTTTTACTTTCATACCAAATTAGATCATGAACATTTGAGGAGTTCTTAGTTTTACATTTTTTTTTTTAATCAAATATTGTCTTCATGTTTTAGAAATTGTTTGAATTTTCTAATTATAAGTGTAACATCATTCTCCTCAGTGTTGATATCTTCTTTGTTATAATAAAATTATTAGTTTTAAGGGTAATGGTCTTCTCCATTTTTTTATCACCTACATCAATATTTCATTGTGAATATTTTTGTTCATAAGCACTAAGGAAGCCAAGCAAGCAATCAACAAAGTAATTTTAGAGATTTATTAACTTTTTCAGCATTAGTAAATTCTCTTTCCAAAGCATGCAATAAGATAATAATTTTAGAGAAATATGTGTATATGTCAAAAATAGACTCATGGGATAACATATAAAAAAAGTCTTAATCATGTAAGAGCATGTTGATTCAAAATTATTTAACCTCTTATCCCTTTATAATTAATACACAATTTTTCCAAATTTCTTTATCAATTTTGCAAGTGAAAACATGCATATAATCTTTAGACTTTAAAGCTTAGAAATAATAATTTAAATATTTAAAATTCAATTATGTTAGTTCCCTATTTTCTATTGCTAAGAATTGAAAGGAGTTTCAATATGTTTTCTATTGGCAATTTCATGTGGTGGTATGCATCCCACCTTAATCATATTCACATTCAAAATCAATTGATTGAATAAAAGTAGACATGTGAACTTTTCAAAAATCAAAAGAGATCATAAAAAGTGGCTGTCATGTAATAGAGTACCCTTTTTTGGTGTTTTTATTCCCTAAATGTGCCATTAACGGATCTTCTTGCGATTGTTAGATTGTGAATCAAGCAACCCACTCTGCTACCACTTGTAATTTGGCACACCCAAGTGGGGGTGGGAAGGTGAATTGATGTTCTTTTTAAAAAAAATTTTAACCCAAAAATGAAACCAAAATTTATAGATCAACAAAAGACAAGTTTAAAAGAATAAAATAAAAAGAGCAATAAAAAATAACATGAGGAAAAGAAAAAGGAGTACAAAGATTTATAGTGATTTGGTCCAACTTACATACATCCACTATCCAGATCATCTCTGAAAATCCATTAACTCTTCTTTTGCATAATAAGCTAAGGTGAAGATGCCTCTCTCCTTACTAGTAATGAAAAAACTCTATACCCACTCCCCTTCTCTTTCAAGGTAAGAAGGATGCCACTATCTCTCCAAGGTATAAAAAAAAATTCTCTCAAATACAAAGCATATACAAGATCTCAAAAGAACAAACTTTCAAGTTAAAGCACAAAACACAAAGGTAAGGAGGATGAGAAATAAACAATCAAAAATTAAGTGTAGCTTTACTGTTGACCTCATTTTTGGATGAGGATAACATTTCTTCCAAAGATAATAATTCAGATGCTTAATCCTAGATTAGGAATCCCCTAACTAAGCACCTACAATACTACAGTTAGTGATCTAGTGCACCCTCATTGGATTAATCTAACTTAATGGGTTTAGTTAGATTCAACCCAAATCTTCAACCTAAACATACAACACTCTAAATTTGAATTGATTAAGCCTATATTTAACCTAATTACCTTAATTAAGCTAAGAACCATATAAACCTAAGGAAAATCAAATTAAATCAAAACTAACCCAAATCAAATGAAATTAAAAGCATGAAACCATAACATGAAATTGAATAAATCCAAATCTAAATTAAAGGTCAAAGATTGGTCAACCATTTTTACATGGGTTTGACCTATGTGGGTCCCACCAAGTCAAAGGTCAACCCACCAAAATTTGACCAGATAAAATCATCCCAAATGGATGGGATGATGATATGAACATATTTAAATATGAATTTAAAAGAATATAAGTCCAATGTGGCCATAATTAGGCTAATTAGGTCACTTGACCTAAATGGGCCTAAATGGGTCTTATTGGGTTCAAACCCAAATTAAACTCAAATAAACTCAAATCAATTGACCAAAATAATTTCAAAATAATTATTGAACATAAACCAACCCATCATTGAGCCCAATTTAGCCAATTTGGTCATTTGACCCAAATGAACCCAAACTTAACCCATTAGTCCCAATTTGGGCCAAATGGGTTCAAAATGAAATAAAATTGGATTTGTTTGATCCAATGCATTCCAAATTACTTGGATTAACCCAATTAAAAGTTAAATACATTATAATTAAGCTAAATAAACCATTTGACCAAAATCCAACTAAATCAAAATTAACTAAATCTAAAGTAAGCACTCCATAAATTTTAAAATCCTTAAAATAATAAGTTCATTAATTATTCAATGGACACAATCCAAACATTAATCTAAGGCTAATCCATCAAGTGAAGCAACTTAGATCAAATTAGTTAAAGAAATCATTAAATGGCATAATTCAAAATGATTTTAACCTAATCTTCAACTAATCCCCTTGGGATGCAACTAAACCTTTCCCAAACCTAATTAATGTTGATTCCCGACCAACATTAAACCACTTAATCAACTTCAAATAAATTCAAGGCCAAAGAAGATGCTATCGTAAGTCAAAAGCATGTAAAGCCAAAACCAACCCTATATCTTCACTCCCTATTCCACTTCTTTAGCTTAGGCAGGTGTTGGATGGCTAGTGAGCCATGTAACTAGCCTCTAAGGACTTTAATCATCCTCAGCCAACTAAGAGGATGGGAAACCAAGCTAAAAGTCTTACAACTTTAATGGCATCTTCATCAGGAGCTATTCCCAAGTGAAACTGACCATCCCACCATTTCCTCACCTTGCACAAAGTTGAAACCCATCTTCCCTCAATCCCCTCACCACTGGGAGGCTAGAGAATGACCAAGGTTGATGGTATCCAAGCTGAGCTTCATCTAGGAGGTGATCTAGAGGGAGGAAACTTAATTTTTTTTGAACACGAGCTCCACACACCATTCTACAGCTATTAAAGTCAATTCCATCACCAGAGATCACCGGAATTGAGGTATGCCTTTAACATCCTCCCCTAAGCTTTCAATTTTGGTACTTTTGAAGGGAATTTGATTTCAAGTGAGATTAAATCATTTAGATCTTCTTGATTTCATCCACTGATGGATTCGGCATCAAAATCGCATGATTTTGATAGTCGGATGGCTAAAAATCACTCAAAAATGATGGACAACTCTCAGCCTCCATCATAGCCATAGGAGACATAATCTTCCCCTTCCATCCCTTTTAAAAGGAACATATGGTAGAGATCTAGTCGGATCTTTAATTAAAACCAATATGTGGAATTGTAGTTTGAATCATGATCTTCTGATCTTTGATCGGACGGTCTGCAACTAACCCACGAGCGCCATCATTTTAACACGAATCCACATGGATACCATCTGGCTCAATAACATGGCGACACATGGAAAGTAGCACCACATGGATAAGACGTGCCTAAATGAGAAATTCTTATTTTTGTGAATTAAAAAATTAAAGAAAATGCTTAAAATTTAAAAAAAAAACATAGGAAATTAAATATAAATCCAAAAAATATAAAGTTGGGCTCTATGGATTCCCCTTGATAAGAGGAATCCATTAAAATTAAAATCCCCAAATTATATGGGGGTATTTTGGCATTAATTTAGGTTTGAATGAAAATTTTGAAACCCTAATTAATCCCAAACCAATGAGCAAATTCAAATGAAATTTTGGAGAATTGAAATTAATGTTAAGATACACATTAGATAAATTTTTCATAATTTATTGAGCAATAAATCTTAATATTGGAAATTTTAAACCCTAAACCCTCATTTTCATGAAATAAATTAATAATAAATAATGTAAATGATGGAAATTAATCAAATCAACTTAAAACATCATAATAAACATAAATAAGCCATTGAAACCTATTAAAACTTAATAAATCATAAGATCATTTAATTAGGCCATTAATTGAATTAATTAATTTAATTAATCAATCTAAACTTAAACAAAATATAATAAATCAACCAGAACCTCTAACTTTATGAATAAACCCTCTTCGGATGTATATTCTAGAGGGCAATCAAGGAAAAATAAAACCCCTAAATAATTTTCACTAAGTTAGGCCTAATTTAAGTTTTAATAAAATAATTAAATCATAATTACACCTTAACTATATATCTAATTGAAGTGAAACTTTAGGAAAATCCAATTTGAAAGGAACACCACTATTAGTAAAAATTAAAACCCATTTGACGTTTGTATTGGGAGTATTTGAATTTCCAAGTCTCTACATCAATTTAAAGGAAATATTAAATTGAAAAAATCATAGAAATTATAAAACCTATAATATAAAGTTAAAATATCATAATTGGCATCATAATACTTAAATAAAAATACCCAAGCCAACTGAAAGCAAAAGAACCTAATTAATCCTAAGTTAAGGATCATGATTAAGCAAAAATATGAAACTTAATCATATTTAACAACAATAATCCCTAAAACCATAATAATTCCATTTATAAATTGAAATATAAAGTTCATTAATCTCCAAAATTTATAAGTTATCAACATATAGATACATTAAAGCCATTTATATTAAGGAATGAAATGGTATAAATGCAAATATGAAAGGTTAAGTGTGACTGAACTTTAAGCTAGGTTGAACTAAACTTAAAATAACATAAAATTCTAGAGTAACATAAGCCAAATTTAATACACAAGGGAATAACCTTGCTTTAAATTCATTAAGTCATGAAGAAAAGGGGAATTATATTATGTTAAATGCTAAAAGAACATTTCAAATGATATAAACTTCCCTTTAAATTAATTAAAATGAATTGAACCATTCCTTAATATAGGAAATATACAATTTGGAATTAATCATATTAGCCTAATTTTAGTAACAAACCTTAGAGAAATTCATGAAATGAATAAATTAAAATAAGAAAGAATCATTAATGTAAATAAGTTATAAGAATGAAATACAATAAATTGAATAATACTAAACATAATAAATTGAATGTAAATTTATTTAAATTAATGAACATTAAGAAAATGAATAAATGGAATTAAATTGATTTGAATAAATAAAATACATACACCTAAATGTCATAAGTAAACTATATGTATTCCAAAATAAAATGAAAACAATTTAAATGAAATATAAAGACATATAACCAAATAAAACATTAAATAAAATGAAATTATACATAAACCTTTACCCTAAATCAAATATAACAAAACCAAAAAAACAAAATAAATGTTAAATTAAGGATGAATTTAAATAACATAAACATTAAAACATAATCAATCTAAGAACAAATTCAATAAACAAGTAAAGTAAATCTAAATAATTTAAAATTGGAAAGATATAAATCATCATAATCAATAAATCAAACATGCAAAGTAAAAGGATAATGAAGTAAATTAAGAGAAAATATAAAATATCAATATCATAGTATTAAGCCAAAGGAATTAAATAAAATTAAAATCAAATAATAAATGAATTAACTTAAAGAGAAAACCAAATTGAATCATAAATGAATTAACCTTCAAATAAAAATTAATTCAAACCTTCTAATTTTAAAGAAAAGATTAATTAAAATACTTAGGATTTTAGTTAGATCATTAGAATAAATATTTACTTTAGAATAAAGATATCATCCTATTAGGACTTTGGATGTTGAATGGAATGGGCTCCACCTAAAATGGAACCTATTGTATTCTTTATTCTTAAAAACTTAATCTAATTTTAACATAATAAAATGCATCTAAAATGGAGAAAAAAATCAAATAAATCATTAAATTATTTGAATTGAAATCATTCAAAGGTAAATAAACAAATACTCAAAATAAAAAATTAAAACCTAAAAGCTTAGTAATGCCTTACCACACAAATCATTTTTCTTAACACGCTAGAATTATTGGTCACAAACCCTAGACTTAGGTTAGGTCATTCTGTGCTTTTTTGTAATTTTCTGTGATGTTGTGATGAGAATTATTTCCATCATTTTTGTGATGAACTATTTTAGACTGAATGGCTAGGATTTATTATCTTTAGTCTGAATGGTAGGACATTATTTCTAGAACTAACATTGTTTTCTTCTCGAGGCTATGTTAAAGGAACTATCATCATAAATAAAAATTATAAAATTATTTTTGCTTGTTGTTGTTGAATTGTCTCTTAGCATAGCCCATAAGTTAGGTGGGCTTGGCAAGCAACTAATCCTAAGCTTGTATGTTTGTAAAATATAACTATATGCTATTTGTACTTTCTTTATATTTGTTTTACAAGGCTTAGGATTTATTTTTAAATTTAAAGTATAAATTTGAGCTTAGAATTAAGTTAGGATCTATGGGTTCTAAGATTAGCAGTAGTTAACCCTACTAGGAGATGGTGCAGAGGTCCCCCTGTGAAGCCTAATGGAGGTCCTAGAAGGAGACAATCTTGAAAAGAAGACCCATAGATCTAGACTTGTAGTTTTAGGCTGGGTTGTATAATGGTAGAGCTTGGCTATCCATTTTCCTTTCTTTTAGGGCATACAGTGGTACCCGACTGCATTGGCCTGTTTTATAAATTTAAATTGGTTTGATTTATTTTGGTGTGTAATAAAATCTACTTCTTTTCTAAGTTTTTTTTCTTTTTGTACTATGCTTTTCTGTGATGAATGCCTAGACGTAAGCTCATAAGAAAAATTAAATTTTCTACCCAATTAAACTTAATCAATTCAAACATAAAAATAATGCAATCCAGAACCACACAAAAATTAAAGCCCTAGGGAATAACTTAAAATCAATTAGAAATAAATTAGCTCTCAAAAATCATATAATCATATTGCTCCAATCCTTGAATTGGGCAACTTCTCTCATTGCACATAAGGGGCATCTGACCTATGAGGATGATCGCCTTCTTGAGAAAGTGTGTCTTATATTATTGATTTGGCCCATGGCTTTCTTCTAATTGCATATCATGTAAGCATAAATTGCATACCCATGACCTAAAATGATCATTGAGTCAAAATGCTAAAAATATAAAAAGAATATATGTATTAGTTAGTGCATTTCATACCCTACATTATCTTAGGAATTAGAGAGTGAGTCTAGGAATCTTAGATTCCTTTCTTAAAAAGACAATAGCCCAACAATCTTTCATATATGAGACTTAGCATCATGAATTTAAAATGTGCTTAGGTCATGTTAGCTAGCAACCCTCTCCAGGTGGGTTGTAACTCCAGAAAAGTCAAAGCTAGGTAGTTCCCTCATGTGAGAGGAATGGTCGATAATTCCCAAAATGAATTTAGGTTGAGCATCTCACATGTGTCAAAAGCATTTGTAGACTTAGATTCTGAAGCATCCTCCTTAGAGTAATTCTTCAATCATAGACATTTCTGTAGTCTTATGCTACTAAAATCTAAACCCTAGACTTTTAAGAAAATATCAACTCAAAATGTAAATTAAATTTTAAAATTCAAAGCCCAATGATAGGATAGTTGAAGTGCCTACTGAACTTCCTGATATCAATGGTTTCCTACTTCATCTTATTTGGCTTCCAAAAATAACTCATTCCACATTGGATCATTCCCAATTGAAAATCCCAAATATCAACCCTTTGAAAACTAACTTAAAATCTTTAGAAATAAAAACTTACTTCTTCAATCGAAAATACTCTTAGGAAGAGACCCTTCTTGAGATATAATTAACTATAGGGGTTTGCTTGTATGGGGAACCATGAACCCATTTTAAAATAAATTTTTTTCTACCTTCCATGTAGTTCGGGGAAAAAAAATTTGGTGCACAAAAGTCCCAGTAGCCTTGGGACTCTTTTTTATAAGATAACATGTTTATCTTCTAAGATAATATGCTTACTCCTTAATGACGCATTTGATCATCTAAATAAAAAATTCCTAAACTCTATGTGGTGTCATAATTTTCTACTCATCGGAGTATATTTTTTGGCGACTCTGCTAGGGAATGGTTCCTATCTCCATCCTTAGAAATAAGTTATTATTTCTATAATTGGTAATATACTTGTGTTTACTCACGTCAAGATTGCCTTTCTTCCAATTGAATATCTCTCCATTTCATCCTTGGCAGAGCATATTCAACATTGATTAAATAAAAGAGAAAGTATAAAACTATCCTAATTTTGAAAATTAAGTGGGACGATTTTATAACTCCTATATTTTTAGAAAATTATCTTTTAAAATAAAAAAAAAAAACCTTAGTCATAAAATTGGCTAAAATTTTTTAATGGATCAAAAGTCTTTCTTTTGAGTACATTTTGATTATTATTCATTAATTCTTATTTTAAAATATCACTACAAATGGAGTGACTCTTGCTCCTATTGCTAAGGCAGCACTTAAAAATAAACAACCCATCTTGAAATTTTCTAGTGCACCCCCTCCTGCTCATGCCGATGGTAGGAAGGTTATTAACGAGGTTATTAGAAAAATAGGTGTAGAAGGCTTAGAAGGGTAGCCCTCAGGAAGAGAAAATAATAGGAAATGTTGGATATAGAATTAGCCAGGGTGAGGGATGGCTATACCCTCCCAGATACTGCCCCTCTCTTAGATGAAAGAAGATATCATCCCCTGTCTACTGCCCAGTGAGAGAAGGACATGTCCAAGATTGTGAGTTCTCCACCTCACCCCTTTGTGCATGAAGAAAAGAAAATTTTCAAACTGTTAAATAAATAATCATATGGTTAGCTATGTTAGATCCTTCACAGAATTTTTGGACCCTTCTCATACACTAAGGAGGAGTTATTAAGGGCTATAAAGGATCATGCATCAAAAGCCTAGGAAAATAACTCTTAGAAAGACCTGCCACTTCCCATTACAAAAGGAAGAAGAAGGTGGTTGTTCCTGATAGAAGGAAGTCTTCTTATCTTGTGCCTGTAGCACCATAGTGATACCATCACTCTGGACAATCATTGACATGGCACAAAGATCAATCTGTTAGTCTAGGGAGAGATAGAGTCCTTCCTAGAAAATAAAACAAGAGGGTGTATGTTAGGAAGGATCCACTAGCTCTTGAACCTAAGGTACTTTCACCACCTTTTCCACCCTCATCTCTAGAAAGAGTACCTATCTCTAAGCCTACTCTAGGTAGGCCTCTATCATCTTCATCTGAGCCTCAAGCTGAATTCCCTCATCATTTTATGTTTCTAGAAAGGAAATGGAGTCTCTTCATCTATCTCTGTATGCTAGCGAGACTACTAATGAGTGTCACCTTGGCTTAGGAGCCCTTGAGGAATTTTCTACTTCCCAAGAGGGCACAAAAAGTGAAGAATCTGAGATAAGACCCATGGACATGGGTGATGAGTTTGATATCATTCTTAACACTAATGGTACTTCATTTCATCTATCCAAAAGAAGAAATGGAAACTATTATCAAAGAGGATGAAGAAAATAAAAAAGAGCGCACAAACACTATGATTTAGAGCAGGATGATTTGCTAGATGATGATTTAGGACTACCTATAGCTTATATCTATATGGTAGACACTAGATCACTAAACAAATAGTAAGATGAATCACCAAAAAATCTTATGTTAGATCCCACTCAGCAACTGATCCTTCAAATTTAAAAGAAGGATGATCAGATTGCTTCAATGGAAAAGAGGATGGAATAAATAATTGCTACTATGCAATCACTTCAAAACATGATCCCCTCTTCTTCACGGCCTCATCAGATTGAGCAACCTGAATTAGTATGTCCCACTGATGATTTGAGGTTTGGTTTGGAGGAGTATCGCCAAGAGCCAAAGCCTGTTGATGACGTACCCTCTGTAACTGAACTAAAATCATTGGTGGAATAGCAAATAAAAGAATCCCTCACATAGCCATGAGGCATAACCTTGGTTTCGATGGGTAGACCCTACCCTGAGGAATATGATTTTGTTCCTTACCCTAAAAGATTCATGCCTCCCTCCTTTAACATATTCGATGGGACTAAAATCCAAGATAGCATTTAGCTCAGTTTCATGCAAGTTGTTGCAATACAGGAGGGAACCATGCTTTATTATTTAGATAATTTATTAGTAGCTTGAGCAGAGTTGCTTTCAATTGGTATGCAAATCAAGCAAATGATTCGGTGCACACTGACACTGAACTAGAGAGGGCATGTTTGTAAAGAGATTCACAGTCACTCAACACCACATCACTATAGGTGATCTAGTGATGGAAAAACAAAAGCCTAGTGACTCATTAGTGGACTATATCTTGAGATTGAGAATCCTCAATCTCAAGTGTGAGCCCCAACTACTGGAGTAGCATGCTGTTGAGATTCTCCTCAAGAATATCCACGCTCCTGTTTCCATCTTATTAAAAGGCTTCACAATTAAAACTTTTGAAAAACTTCTAAATAAAGCCTCTAGCCTATAGGAAGAATCCCCTAGGATGACCTTCCTAAAAGATCATTATTTTGTAGAACAATCCAAACCTAAGAAGCTTCTAGAAAAGAAAGCAAGAAATGTCTCTACGATAGACAGAGAAAAAGCTCCTATGCAGGTATAATTAGAATGATCTTTATCCTTAGGCCACCACAATAGCAGATATCATCTTCCCCTAAGAAAGTTCCAACTAGCCCTTTTTCTTAAAGAATGAACCAAACATACTCTTTCAAAAAAGAGGCAGTGAAAAAAATTTGAAAAATTTGAAAAAGAAGCCAAATTTCAAACTACCCAACCCGGAAAGGCCTAAGGAAGTTGGAAAAGTAAATAACCCTAACTATTGTCCATACCACCAGATGTTAGGGCATACCATTGAAGATTATTTTACATTTAAAGACTAGCTTGAAAGAAACTACAAGAAGGGGTTTGTGATCATACCGAAGGAATACCTTTTGGACCCTAGACAAGGGTCCATTAAGGTTATCACAGGTGACTTTACTTCTTCCAATACTCCTTCTACAGATGAATAGGAAGTAGCTCTATCTCATTCTTCTAAAAAGAATATCATGGAAATTTTTAAAAATGTTATGCATGATCAGACAAAGACTCAGAGAAAGATCATCCAAATTGATCCACCGGAGTCTAGAGAGTGAGTTCCACCTCTATCGATTGAATCTTCAGCTATACAGAAGACTAGAGAGTGTGGTGAGGGAGGGACATCTGTTGTATATGATAGTATCTCGTATGATAAATATGGAAAGGCAAAACCTTATATGCCTTTATTCTTTTGTACTTAATTTAAAAATATAAATAAAAAGTCTACCTCTAAAGGAGTTTCATATATTCTTGCTATTTTTGATGAGCATATTATTAAAAATGATGAAAAATAAAGTGATAAAAAAGAACATTCTCATGATGTTTTTTTATGAACCAGGATCAGATACTGATAGCCATATGGAAGAAATACAAGGCAATACTCTTAACATAGACATAGAGTATTATATTTTGATTAATCCATAGAGAAGGATATTAGAGATAAGGATCAGGTTGGCATAACCCTAGAAATATTACTAAAGTAAATCTTTATAGTGGATGAGTTTTACCACCTTACCTACCTCCTCCTCCTAAAGACAAGAGAAAGCAAATTATGGATCAAAGTTCAAATCGAGAACCTTTGCTAGAAGAAATTGTAGTCGAGCCAAATGTTCCTAAGGTTGACTACAATATTTTAGCCCATCTCAGGAAACTTTCTGCTAGGTTGAGCATCTATGATGCACTTATTCTTTCAAAAGAAATGAGAGACTCATTGGCATAGGATTTACTTGACCCTAAAATATGCCTAACCTAACTAATAGCACCTTCCTCAGATGAGGCTTGCAACTTCAAGGAGATCCCATGAGTTACTTTTTCTAATGATGATCTACTTTTGGGACCGATCATAACCATCCCCTTTACATTTCTACAAAAAAAATAGAAAACATCAGTTGTCAAGAGTTTTGGTAGACCCTGGTGCATCAATCAATATTATGAACTCTAGAACATTATCATCTTTGAAAATGGATACCAAAAAATTCAGTTCAAATAAAATGTTACTAAGAGGCTTCAATGAAACTAGGGAGAAAGCTTTAGGTTCAATCACTCTATTATTGGAAATAGAAGGATTGAAAATTGAAGCTAAGTTTCATATTATAGACTCAAAGACATCCTTCAATTCCCTCTTAGGTAGACCTTAGATTCATAAGTATAGAATGGTTCCCTCTTCACTCCACCAGTGTATTAAGTATACTAGCGATGAAGTGGAATACATTATAAAAGGTGACATACAACCATTCTCCATTCATGAAAATGAACTTTATGAAGATGCGACCTATTACATGCCTAAGAAGAGAAAATATTATTCTATAGAATCCAGCATTATCGAGGCTCCAAATAATGCAACAAAGAAACAAGAGAAAAAAAAAAAAAGAGGAAAAAGAAAAAGAATCTCCAGTAATACATATTGTTTTGGAATCCAGTTTGGATGAGGATTCCAACCAAAAAGATGACTCAATAAAGTTTGAGATTACTTTAGAACCAGATAGTGATGAAGAATAAATCAAGTCATTAAAGGATGAACTTGAGCTTTCTACATTTGTAAAGTTAACAAAATATGTGTACACTTTGACTTGACACCCCTTGTTCAAAATAAAATATCTTAATTGAAAGTCAAAGTGGCCCCTAACTTGTCAGGAGAAGTGGGAAGTTATCAAAATTATATTCTATACCCAGACCTCCAAGCTCAAAAACTAGATGTAAAGCTTGAAGATCCACTTTTAATGAAATAATAGGGCTTCCTTTTGAATGGTACTCTGAGTGTGTCAAAAACTATGAAATGTGACTTTATTACAAATATTTGGCCTAGAGATATAGCTCAACGCATGGAAAGCTTGTGAAATACTAAACATAAAAAATTTAAATTCTAAAGCTGGTATTGGGTTTGGTATCATTGAACCTTTGGATGATATATAACCTTATTTAATGATAAGCAATCATTTGGAATCATATGAATTATTTAAAATTCCTTCTAACTCTTTAGAGGAATTATGCATAGAAACAACAAATGAATCTGATGATTGCTTGCATCAAAATTCTCCTCTTGAGTTTGAGGAAGAAATCAAGTCTACTTTTGATAAGTTAAATAAGGTTAACTTAGGAATTGTTGAAGACCCAAAGCTAACTTTCATTAGTACTTTGCTGGGTTTTGAAGAGTTAATCACTTTACTCCTTAAATTCAAAGACTACTTTTCTTGGAGTAATGATAAAATGCTAGGTTTATCTCCAAATTTTATAGTGCGCAAATTATAGATTAAACCTAATGTCATTTTTGTAAAGCAAGCTCCTAGGAGAATGCACCTAGAAATTAAACAGCAAGTAATTATAGAAGTGAAAAAACTAACTGAATCTGGCTTTGTGTGAGAAGAACAATACTCTAATTAGCTAGCTAGCATAGTCCCCGTAAAGAAAAAAAATGGTCAAATATGCATTTGTGTTGACTTTAGAGACTTAAATAAGGCATGTCCCAAAAATGAGTTCACATTTGCAACACCAGAACTTATGGTGGGCATAGCCTCTCCGCATGACATCTTTTCATTCATGGATGGATCATCTGAGTATAACCAGATTAAGATGTCTCTAGAGAATGGAAAGCATACGATGTTCTGAACTCCTATAGGGATTTTCTGTTACACGGTCATGTCATTCGATCTCAAAAATGTCAGGGTTGCATACCAGAGAGTTATGATTAGAATTTTTGATGACTTGATTCCTAATCAAATCGAATGTTATATCGATGATTTAGTCATCAAAAGCAAAATAAAAGAAGATTATTTATATGATTTATAGATCATTTTCGAACGGTTGTGCCACTATAATCTGAAAATGAACCCGTTGCAATGTGCTTTTAGATTAACTTCAAGAAAATTCTTAGGTTCATAGTGCGGCACCGTGGGATAGAAATCGATCCAGAAAAAATAAAAGCTAGTATAGAAATGCCGCCACCTAGAAGTCTTACATAGTTAAGATTATTTCAGGGAAGGCTTGCATATTTAAGGAGGTTCATATCAAACTTATAAGAAAAATGTCAACTATTTGTAGCATTAATAAAGAAAGATTCCAAATTTATTTGGGAAGAAAAATGTCATAATGCATTTGAATGCGTAAAATAATACTTAATGAATCCTCTATTTTGGTTGTGCCAAATTTAGAAAATCCACTGATTTTATACACTACATCTTCGGATGAATCACTTAGGACTTTATTAGCCCAAGTAAATGAAGAAGGGAAAGAAAATGTCCATTATTATCTAAGCCTTAGACTCATCCTAGCAAAAATAAATTATTCGTCTATTAAGAAGCATTGTTTAGCCTTAGTCTTCACCATTTAGAAACTAAGACATTACATGATTTCTCATAGAGTTAATCTAATCTCTTGCTTATGACCCTGTCATTCTACATTTCTCATGATTCATTGATTTGAGATCACTTACATTCTTCTTTGTCTTTAAAAAAAGTAGTAGTAGAGAGAGATTTCTCCTTTAAACTTTAGATGAGGAGATCAAGACATTAGAAGGTGAACCTAATTCCACTTGGGAGTTGTATTTTGATGGTATAGCATCTTCAAAGAAAAATAAAGAATTAAATTCATCTATCCCAGGGAAGGAAAGGATTGGGTTAATTTGTATAACCCCAGAGAAATAAATTATGCGACATTTTTATTATTTGTTCAAGCCTTGTGCAAATAATGAAGCTGAATATGATACTCTTAGCATTGGATTAGAGCTAGCAATCCTTATGGATATCAAAAATATAGAGATCTTTGGAGATTCTCAATTGGTTATAAACCCAGTGAGTGGAATCTATAAGATTTTACATTCAAAGCTTTTTAGTTATTATCAATACATGATGAAACTACTGAGAAAATTCCATATGTAACTCTGCATAGAATATCTCGTAAAGATAATTTTATAGCCTATGTTTTGGCTAAGCTTGTCAAAGAAATCATATGCCCCGAAAAAGAATATATTTTATAGAAGTTCAAAATCAACAAGTGTTATCTCCTATAAATTTATATTACATGAATAGGAAAGTAGAAATGCAAAGGATATCCACTCTTGCCAAAAGTCAAGAAGAATGTGACTAGAGGCAGCCATTCATTGACTACCTGAGTATGGGGAGGCTTCCTGAAGACAAGTCACTGACAAATCAACTAAAAAAATGTGTCTTGTCTTATGCATCAGTTAATGATGTATTATATTGTATGTTACGTTACTGGCTACGTTGTTTAGAAAATCAGGAACTGCATAAGATTGTGACTAAGGTACACTCTGGTTAGTGTGGTGCACACCAATCCAGGCCCAAAATAAAATTAAAAATCAAAAGACTTGGATATTATTGTCCATCAATGTTAAATGATTGCATGGAAATTACACGTCATTGCCATCAATATCAGATACATGGTGTAGTCTTGCATCAGCCTCGTAATGCACTATCCCTATGATTGCCTCTTGGTGTTCATCAAAGGGCATCATTTTATATTAGCTACAATAAATTACTTTTTTAAATGGGCTAAAGTGGTACCACTGAAAGAAGTAAAGGCGTATCATGTATTAAAATTATTTCAAGAAAATATTGTATATTGATTTGGTGTTCCTCGTTGAATCTTATCCAAAAATGGACCGTCATTCAAGTCCACAAAATTAAATCATTTTTTGGCTAAACACAAAATAGATTAGAAAGATTCGACCATCTATTTCCCTAGGGCAAATGTATTGGCTGAAGCATTCAGTAAAACTTTAGCAAGAATTTTGAAAAAAAGTACTTGATGAAAATAAACACTGATAGCATGAAAAGTTGGTTGAAGCTTTATGGGTCCATTGAACCACATACAAGACACCAACTCAATCTACACTCTATGCTTTGGTTTATGGAACTAAAGCAATTCTTCCATTTGAAATGTAATTGCCTTCATTAAGAATAGTAATCAACAACAGTATTACAACATATCAAAATCATAAAATCTTATTGGAAGAACTTGAAAGCCTTGAAGGAAGATGCCTAAAAGCTCAACAAGACCTTGAACTATACCACCCACGTATGGTTCAAGCACATAAGGAATTGGTCTGTCTTAGAACTTTCCAAGTAGGAGACTTGATCTTGGGTCTTAAACAACCAATTTTAGCTCATCGTAGGATCGGTAACAAGTTCGAGCCAACCTGGGAAGGACCATTCACAGTGGAAAAAGTCTATGAAGGATGTTCTTACCAACTTATTACTTGTAATGGTGAATGTCCAATGCCACCAATCATTGGACATTACCTAAATAAATACTATATGTAACTTGTACTCTATTTCAAAAGAATGATGATCAATAAAATAAATTTATGTTTCTCTTTTTTTTTTTATAATTTTGTTGAAATTTGAATGTTATCTTTATTAAATTCTATGCAATGACTTGAAGTCATATTTACATTATGTGGAAACATAAAGTGCAATCACTTTAGGATAGGAGTAAGCCTCTTTAGGACACCTTTCCCACACTTACCTTGAGCTGGAATAAAGCCTTCCATGGCATCCTCGTCATGTCTTCCATAAGTTTGGAAAAAGCTTTTTATGGAACCATTCCTAGTATTCATAGGTTAGGATAAAGTCATTAAAAACACCTACCCCTATCAAATTGGCCATTTAAATTGGGATTAAGTCATGAAGACCCCTCATCTATTAGCCAAAAATATTGAGAATTGGAACAAGTAATTAAGGCCCCTTTCCTCTTTTCTTAGCTAGCTAAGTTGGATTATGCCTCTGAAGGCTCCATCTTAATAGCTATTCACATAGGTGTAAACCCCATAGCAGGCATCCTATTAAAAGATAAAGTTAGGATAAAGTTATTAGGACTCCTTTTTCTATCATATAGACTATTTAGATTAGGATAAAGTCACAAAGACCCCTACTCTTGTTTTGAGGAATAGGATTAAGTCATTAAGATCCCTTTCCCTCATTTAAGCTACTCAGGTTGGAATTAAACTACTGAAAACCCCTGCTTTCTACCTAAATTTTATTGGATTAGGATTTAAGTCATTATGACTCCTAGTCTAGTTTGAAGTCAAAGAAATGTAGGAATGGAATAACTCATTGAAGACCCATCCTTATAGGCAAGTTAGGTTAGGAACAAGTCATGAAGACCCCTTCCTTAAAAGCCAAAATCTTGAGGTTTAGGAACAAGTCAATAAGACCCCTCTTTTTTATTACAACTATTCAAGAAGGAATAAAGACATTGAAGTCTTCTTCTTAATAGTTAACTAGATAAGATTAAGTCACATAGTAGGCATCTTGTCTAAAAGAAGAAATTTTCAAGATATACCTATAGATCCTTCTTTAGGTTGGTTAACTATTAAAACTATCCCTTGGCTAGTTTATGTAAAAAGATCTAAGTCTCTAGGATTTCTTCTTAGTATAGCCATTGAAAACCTATAGGATTCAAATCTCTGATAGTTAAGGGAAAGTCTCTTGAAGACACTTTCTTCGGCTGCCATAACTATGTTAGGATTAGATCTTCCTTTAGATTTACTCTTAATAACATCTTCATTCTTCTTAGAATTTAGCAAACTTGAATCTCCGGGAATGAATCATTTTAAGTCAAAACAAACCTAGGCATATTTATGCCTATCTTTCACAATCAAATCAAAATATAAGCTTAAACTCAAACCAAAGATAAAACTTCTACAAGCTTATGCTTGAAGTGTTGTTAGTTCGGTCAACACCAATATGTGCAGTGTATTTTGGATAGTCCACTACACATATTAGGGGTCTATTTGTTGACTTCAATTTGGATGTGGATAACATTTCTTCCAAAGAAAATAATTAGGATGCTTAATCCTAGATTAGGAATCCCATAACTAAGCACTTAGGACACTACACTTAGTGATCTAGTTCACCCTCCTTGGATCAATTTAACTTAACGAGTTTAGTTAGATTCAACCCAAACCTTCAACCTAAACACACACCACTCTAAATTTGAAATTTATTAAGCCTAGATTATGGTTTAATTATGGAACTAAACCTAATTCCCTTAATTAAGCTAAAAATCATATGAACCTAAGGAAATTCAAATTAAATGCAAACAAACCCAAATCAAATGAAATTAAAAGCATGAAACCATGACATGAAATAGAATAAATCCAAATCTAAATTAAAGGTCAAAGATTGGTCAACCCTTTTTACATGGGTTTGACTTATGTGGGTCCCACCAAGTCAAAGGTCAACCCAGGTGACATTCCAAATGGATGATGATATGAACATATTAAACATGAATCTAAAATGTGATAATTATTGACCTAACTAAATGGGTTGGGTTTGACCAAATTGTTTGAAAAATGATAATTGAACAAAGCAATCATTTATTTGGTGAACAAACAATTTAATTTGGTCACCAAACTTAATAAGCCCTTTGGATTTATTTGATCCAGTGCATTCCAAATTGCTTGGATTAACCTAATTAAAAGTGAAATACATTATAATTGAGCCAAATAAACCATTTGACTTAATCAAAATCAACCCCGATCTAATTAAATCAAAATGGACTAAACATAAAGTAAGCACTCCATAAATTTTAAAATCTTTCAAATAACAAGTTCATTAATGATTAAATGGACACAATTCAAGCATTGATCTATGGCTAATCCATCAAGTGATGTAATTTAGATCAAACTAATTAAAGAAATCATTAAATGGCATAATTCAAAAGGATTTTGACCTAATCTTGAAGTAATCCCCTTGGGATGCAACTAAACCTTTCCCAAACCTAATTAATGTTGATTCCCAACCAACATTAAGCCACTTAATCAACTTCAAATAAATCCAAAGCTAAAGAAGATGCTATGGCAAGTCAAAAGCATGTAAAGCCAAGTCCAACCCTATATCTTCATTTCATATTCCACCTTTTTAGCTTAGGCGGGTGTTGGATGGATAGTGGGCCATGTAACTAGCCTCCAAGGACTTCAATCACCCTCAGCCGACTTAGGAAGGGAAACCAAGCTAAAAGGCTCATGACTTAAATCACATCTTCACCAAGAGCTATTCCCAAGTGAAAAACCATCCCATCACCTTCCTCACCTTGCACAAAGTTGAAACTCATCTTCCCCAGATCCCCTCACCGCCAGGAGGCCGGAGAATGACTAAGGCTAATGGAATCCAAACCAAACTTGGTCTAGGAGGTGATCCATAGGGAGGCAACTCAATTCCTTTGGCACTTGAGCTCCCCACACTACCTAACATCATCGAGACCAAAGAATATCATTAACGACCTCCCCTAAGCTTTTAGTTTTGGTACTTTTTGAATGGAATTAGATCTCAAGTGAGATCAAACCATTCAAATCTTCATGATTTCCTCTATTGATGGATTTGGCATTAAAATTGTATAATTTTGATGATCGGATGGTCAAAAATCATGCAAAAATGTTGAACGGCTCTCGGCCTCCACCATCGCCAAATGAGACATAATCTCTATCGTCCGTTCCTTTTAAAAGGAATGAACAGCTGAGATATTATCGGATCTTTAATTAAAACAAATAAGAGAAACCGTGGGTCGAATCACAACCATCCGATCTTTGATAAGATGTTCCACCATCAACCCACGTGTGCCATAATTTTAATGCAGATCCACATGGATCCTACATGGCGTGATGATGTAGTACCATGTGGAAAGCAGCGCCACATCAGATTCACATGGATTTGACACGTCCAACTGAGAAATTGGGTTTTTCAAATTAAAAAACTAAAGAAAATACTTTAAAATTCAAAAAAAATCATAGTAAATTAAATATAAATCCAAAAAATACAAACCTGGACTATATGGATTCCTCTTCATGAGAGGAACACATTAAAATTAAAATCCTCAAATTATATAGGGGTATTTTGGCCTTAATTTGAGTTTGAATGAAATTTTTCAAACCCCAATTTATCACAAACCATTAATAAAATTCAAATGAAATTTTGGGGAATTGAAATTGATGTTAAGATACATATTCAATAAATTTTTCATAATTTATTAAGCAAAAAATTCTTAATATTGGAAATTCCAAACCCTGAACCCTCATTTTTATGAAATAAATTAATAATAAATAAAGTAAAATATGGAAACTAATCAAATAAACTTAAAATATCATAATAAATCCTAATAAACATAAATAAGCCATTGAAACTTATTAGAGTTTAATAAATCATAAGATGGCTTAATTAGGCCAATAATTGAATTAATTAATTCAATTAATCAACAAGAATTTAAATAAAACATAATAAATCAACTAGAACCCCTAAAATTATGAATGAACCCTCTTTGCATGCATATTCTAGAGGGGGATCAAGAAAAAATAAAACCCCTAAATAATTTTCACTAAATTAGGCCTAATTTAAGTTTTAATAAAATAATTAAAACTCTATTTAGATATTAATTATATATCTGTTGAAGTAAAATTTTAAAGAAATCAAACTAGCAAGGAACCCCACATGCCATAAAAATTTCAAACCCATTTGATCTCTAGATTGGGAATATTTTAATTTCGAAGTCTCTAAGTAAATTTAAAGGAAATATTAAATCAAAAAAATCACAGAAATTACAAAACCTATAATATGAATTTAAAATATTATAATTGACATTATAATACTTAAAAAATACTCAAGCCAACTAGAAGAAAAGAAACCTAATTAATCCTAAGTTTAGGATCATGATTAAGTGAAAATATGAAACTTAATCATATTAAACAATAATAATCTCTTAAACCATAATATTTACATTTATAAATTGAAATATAAAGTTCATTAATCTTTGAAATTTGTAAGTTATCAACACATAGATACGTTAGCTTAAGGAATAAAATGGTATAAATGCAAATATGAAAAGTTAAGTGTGATTAAACTTTAAGCTTGGTTGAATTAAACTTAAAATAACATAAAATTTTAAAGTAACATTAGGCAAATTTTATACACAAGGGAATAACCTTGCTTTAAATTCCTTAAGTCATGAAGGAAAGGGGAATTATATTATGTTAAATGCTAAAATAACCTTTGAAATGACATAATGATCACTTCTTTTTAAATTAATTAAAATGAATTGAATCATTACTTAATGTATGAAATATACAATTTGGAATTAATCATCTTAGCCTAAATTTAGTAACAAACCTTAGAGAATTTCATGAAATGAGTAAACTAAAATTAGAAAAAATCATTAATGTAAATAAGTTATAAGAATTAAATACAATAAATTGAATAACACCAAACATAATAAATTGAATGTAAATTTATTTAAATTAATGAACATTAAGAAAAATGAATAAATGGAATTAAATTGAATTGAATAAATGAAATACATACACCTAAATGTCATAAGTAAACTATATGTATTCCAAAATGAAATGAAAACAATTTAAGTAAAATATAAAGACATGTAGCCAAATGAAACATTAAATAAAATGAAATTATACATAAAGCTTTACCCTAAATCAAATATAACAAAACCAATAAAAAAATAAATATTAAATTAAGGATGAATTCAAATAACATAAACATTAAAACCTAATCAATCTAAGAACAAATTCAATATGCATGTAAAGTAAGTCTAAAGAATTTAAAATTGGAAAGATATAAATCATCATAAACAATAAATCAAACATGTAAAGTAAAAGGATAATGTAGTAAATTAAGAGAAAATATGAAATATCAATATCACAATTTTAAGACAAAGGAATTAAATGAAACTAAAATCAAAATAATTAATTAATTAACTTAAAGAGAAAACCAAATTGAATCGTAATTAAATTAAACTTAAAATGAAAACTAATTCAAACCTTGTAAATTTAAAGAAAATATCAATTAAAATACTTAAGATTTTAGTTAGATCATTAGGATAAATCTTCACCTTAGAATAAAGATATCATCCTATTAGGACTTAAGATGTTGAATGGAATGGGCTCCACCCAAAATGGAACCTATTGTATTCTTCATTCTAGAAAACCTAATCTAACTTTAACATAATAAAATGCACCTAAAGTGGAGACAAAAATCAAATAAATCATTAAATTATTTGAATTGAAATCTTCCAAAGGTAAATAAACAAATACTCAAAATCAAAATTTGAAACCTAAAAGCCTAGTAATGTCTTGCCACACAAATCCTTTTTCTTCATACACTAGAATTATAAGTCATGGACCCTAGACTTAGGTTAGGTCCTTCTGTGATTTTTTGTATTTTTTTGTGATGTTGTGCTGAGAGTTATTTTTATTATTTTTTGGTGTATTATTTTAGACTGTATGGCTAGGATTGATTATCGTTAGTATGGATGGGAGGACATTATTTATAGAACTAACATTATCTTCTATAGGGGCTATGTTAAAGGGACTGCCATCATAAATAAAAATTATAAAATTATTTTGCTTGCAAGTGTTGAATAGACCTTTAGCATAGCCCATAGGATAGGTGGGCTTGGCAAGCAACTATTGCTAAGCTCGTATGTTTATAAAGTATAACTGTTCTATATTGTTTATATTTTTCCTAATATTTATTTTGTAGGGCTTAGAATTTATTTTTTGAATTTAAAATGTAAATTTGAGCTTAGAATTAGGTTAGGATCTATGGGATCTATGATTTATAGAGTTAACCCTACCAAGAGATGGTGTAGAGATCCCCTATGAAGCCTAATGGAGGTCACTAAAAAAGGAGATGATCCTGAAAAGAAGACCCATAGATCTAGACTTGTAATTCTAGGTTGGGCTATATAAAGGCAGAGCTCGGCTGTCCATTTTTCTTTCTTCTAAGGTGTACAGCGATACCCGGCCATATTCACCTATTTTATAAATTTAAATTACTTTGATTATTTTGGTTAATAATAGAATCAACCTATTTTTTTAGATTTCTTTTTGTGTTGTGCTTTTCTGTGATGAATGCTCAGACGTAGGCTTATAACAAAAATTAAATTTTCTACTCAATTAAATTAAATCAAATCAAACATAAAAATAATGCAATTCAAAATCTCACAAAAATTAAAGCCCAAGAAAATAATGTAAAATCAAACAAAAATAAATTAGCTCTCAAAAATCATATAATCATATTGCTCCAATTCTTAAATTGGGTAACTTCTCCCATTACACATAAGAGGCGTCTGACCTATAAGAATGACTGACTTCTTGGAGAAGTCTACCTTCTATTATTGATTTGGTCCCTAAATTTCTTCTAAATCCATACCATGTAGTCATAAATTGCATACGCATGGCCTAAAATAATCATCAAGTTAAAATGTTAAAAATCTAAAAAAAATGTGCATTAATTAGTGCATTTCATGCCCTACATTATCTTAGGGATTAAGAAGTGAGTCTAGGATTCTTAGATTCCTTTTTTAAAAAGATAATAACTCAGACATCTTACACACATGAGACTTTGCATCATGAATTTAAAATATGGTTAAGTGGTGTTAGCTAATAGCCCTCTCCAGGCGAGTTATAAGTCCAGAAGAGCTAAAGAGTGGTTAGTTCACTCAAGTGAGAGGAATGATCGATAATTCTCAAAATAAAATTAGGTTGAGCATCTGACATGTGTCAGAAGCATTTGCAGACTTAGGTTATGAAGCATCCTCCTTGGAGTAAGTATTCAACTCTAGGCATTTCCGTAGTCATGTGCTACTAGAATCTAAGCCCTAAACTTCTAAGAAAATATAAACTCAAAATCTAAATTAAATTCCAAAATTTTAAGCCCAATGATTGGATAGTTGATGTGCCTACTAGGCATCCAAGTATTAATGGGTATTTCCTACTTCATCCCATTTAACTTCCAAAAATAACTCTTTCCACATTAGATCGTTCCCAATTAAAAATCTCAAATATCAATCATTTAAAAGCTAATTTAGAAATCTTTAGAAATAATAACTTATTTTTTAATTGAGAGTATTCTTATGAAGAGACCCTTCTTATGAAGTAATTAACTATAGGGGTTTGCCTTTATAAGGAACTATGAACCCAGTTTAAAATAAACCCTATTCTACCTTCAATGTAGTTCAGGAAAAAAATCTCTGGTACACGAAAGATCTATTAGTCTTAGGAGTCTTTTATTAAATGATTGAATCCATTATATGATAACATATTTATCTTCCAAGATAACATGTTTACTCCTTAAAGATGCATTTGATCATCTAAATAAGAAATTCCTAAACTCTACATGGTGTCACAAATTTTTATTCATCACTTACTAATAGAATCTCTCAAAAGGAAATGAAGAGAGAGACCTCTTAACTTTCCTCCTATTCAAAGCACTCTTTCTTAATGCTTTCTTGAATTTTTTTCACACTAAAGATATTCAGGTTAGACCCCCTAAGAGAGGATTTATAGGGAGGAAGTTGGATTAAAAGTATAAATAATTAATTTTACAAAAAAATTAATTTATTTGTACTATATGATTTGACATCGTATCATACGATAAGTTTATTTAGGGACTTTGGATGATATGATCGCCCCATCATCCATAACTATTCATATTGTGTGACCAAGATTCGTACTGCACAAATTATACAAACTAAAAATTCATCTCACTATTTGTTTGTCATGTAAGATCACATCATATAGTATGAACATATTAAGAAAAATTCTCAAAATTTAAATTCCTCTAATTTTGGCTTAAAATTAGGTAATTACTAGAAAAATGCATACTATACTATTAACATCATACTACATAATTAATCAAATTAAGCATAATTTGTAATTCATTGACTTAATATTGGAAGCTATAAAATTAACATAAATGTAAAATCATACAATACAATAGAGATTGTACATTATGAATAGTTCAAATTTGGCAAATTTAAGATTTAACTAACTTAATTATGGCAGTTAAAAAATTAATAAAATGGTCAATCATATAGTATGATCAAGATCGTACAATATGATTTCATTAAAAAATTTATTTTATATACTCTCAAGAGTCTGTGTGTGTGTGTATGCTTGGTATTTTTTTCATCATTCACATGACAATATATGAAGACAATATAAGACAACACAACATTTGAACTTCACTTATGGGATCTTGGGTCAATCATTCCTCATTTGCAATCTTCATGGGCACTTTTTTTTTATTAAACCTCTAAAAATCATCGATTATTTATGCTCTCACAATGAGTCTTGATTAGGCTATATAATTATAAGTCCTACATTGAAAGCTTAACATACCCAGCACACGCAACTGATCAATACAATAATTGTTCAACCAGAAATATTTGTGATCATCAAAATTTAAAATATTGCATGATGGCTCACAAGTTTAAAAAAATCTTACTATAAATATCCCATAAATGATTATATTTTCTATGTAAAAGAGCTGAGGAGTGAAGCTTTCAAGTTGGGACACTTAATTCAACCTCAAAGGTTGGATAATGCCCTTAAAGAGCTTCCCACAGGGTGACTTCTTCACGCCACTATGATGCTCAAGAGATGGTGTGGCAATCGACCTGGGAGCATTATAGAGAGCTAATGTTTGTAATGAAAGCTCTTATCACTACCAAATTAGAGTGAAACTTGGTAATTAACCAATGATAAGATGCCAAGTTTTGTTTGAGCGTATTACAGAAGGAGACAAAGTTATAAGAGGAGGAGAAGGATGGAGTAGTTTTAGAATTGACTCGCCTCTCTAAGTTGAATAAGAAGTTAAAGGCAAAACTCACTCATCATACTGAGATGTTTCAAAACAAGGAGGCTGAGTTATCTAATTTTCTCAGCTCTGATGAGTATAAAGGGTTGTTGCAATAAAGTTCAAGGAAGCCATTGAGGTTGTCATAGATAAGTTAGTCAAACATTGCCAACTAGACACCAAGTACTTGTACATCGACAACACTAAGTACTTGGATAAAGTTTGTTTGGTTCAATTGTGGCTTCCTTTTAAGGATGACGCTTTTAATTCATTGCCTCACTAGAATTCCTTTATTTATAATTGATGGCATGGCTTCTCATTGTGCAAGGGGGACTTTAGTAGAAGAGGTTCATGTAGTAGCATATCTTCTAATAGCTTTGCTAAATGATGGCTCACTGATTTTGAGCTTTTTCTTTTAGGGTGGATCTTCCTATGCCAAAGAACTAGGATGACTTAGCTATTTTAGCCACTGAAGCCACCTACTTTACTTAAGTAGAGACATAAAAGATGTCGGTAGGCTTTTTTTATTAACTCGTCCTAAGAGTGGCAAGTCAACCGTTCCTAAAGACGGTGATGTTGCGGGAGAGCCTCAGCCATCTACCCCTTCCATCGAGTTTACCACTTGTATGGGAGTGTTAATCTCCTAGAAAAAGGCACAAACACAATAAGTAAATTGTAGCCTACTTAGAGCTAGATAATTTTTCCAACTAGCCCAATGGGAGAAATCAACTAAGACCCTCAAAGCACACTTTCTCTCTCTTCTCCCTATCTCTCTCTCTCTCTCTCCCTCTAAAAGTCATGGCCAAATGGAAAACATGGTAAAATGAAATTTGTAGAAGTGGGATGGGATATTTATAAGGAAAATATTTTTTTATTAATTAAAAAAGGTAAAATGGTAATTATTAAAATTATTTTATTTGATTTTAATTTTACAAAAATCCTTTTATGCATTGAAATATAAGAATCTAAAAATTATAGAAAATAATCAATAAATCCAACATCATGTTTATAACACTCTAGTGAAAATGGTTTGAAAAATAGACACTAGGCAAAAGCCTGCTTTTACAAGAAGGTATAATTTTCTTAAGGAAGATCATTCTCGTAAGAAACTTTTTATTTTAGTACTTATGATGCTCATAAAAATAGGTAAAAATATACCTAAAATAAAGTCAAGAATGCTCTAGAGTGTAAAAAATATAATTTGTAAAACATGCATAAAATACATCTCAAATAATTAATTAAATATATTCAAGCAAAATTTGATGTGTGAAATTCTAATCAATCAAATTATAAAAATCTACAAATAAACTAAACATAAAATTAAATCCAAAACTCAAAAAAAATTAATGAACACAAAATAAATATGTAAGTCTTACCATGTCCATTTATTGTACAACCAATTATTGTAAACTTTATGTTCAATTATCTATTTAATGAAGCAGTCGTCATCTAGTAGTGCTCGGACTCTATAGTTAGGTAGTTTAAGAAGTGATAAGAAAAATGTGAGGGTGGGTATTTTGTAAAAATAATATTTATATGACTAAATAAAATATTTATTATTTACTTTCCTTTCTTACATGTCGAGTTCATTTAATTTTTGGCTTGGCTGCGAGTGTACTTAATAAATGTTTTTTATTGTGGTGTGCATTGCCTGAGATTTTCATGGGATTTTGTGATGATTTCTTCATTTAATATTTAATGTGATGCCCACATTTCTTAGATCCTTTTATCATGCTTATAAATATCTTTGATCACAGTTAGGTAAGACTTTATTACATTGATTTCTCTAATCTTGAGCAAGTAGATTTCTCTTTATCTGAGTGTTTTTTCCTACTTGCTAGTCTTTTCATCTTTCAATGAGTCCTTCGATTATGGTCATGGCAACTTTGAATAAAGCATCTGTTATATCTATAAAAAATATAGTGAACGAGTCCTCAACTCTTGATTAGTTCGTTGAGCCCTTTATTTCTCAATGATATCGTTATGCCAATTCCAATTTTTCAATGAGATTCATTCATAAAGACGAGCAAGTTAATACTTTAAATGAGGAAAAGTTGTGCAACCCATTTGACCACTTCCAATTAAGCCTCTGATTTCCCCTCTACATAGAGTGGGTCAATATCTTGAATTTCTATGGAGTGGTACTCGCTCAAGTATTCTTTAATTCTATAGTGAGCGTCACAACCTCCAATCTATTTTTGAGGTTGAAGAAACTCGTATAGAGATTAACTCTATTTCATCTTAATGTTTTGTCTAAGGGTCATATGGATGTGATTGTCCAATTCCCAGTAATTCACCTGAAGATTGTTGGTCTGCTGAATGAGGTAAAGAATTGGCATTCTAAGATTTTCTTTGTCAAATCCTTAATCAAGTGAACCATGTTGACTTCACCCACTCCCTTCACTACCAACAAGTGGCGTTCCCGAGTAAAGTGACAAAAAGGCTAAGATTTTGGGAAAGTTGGAGGGTAAGATGCTCAATATCAGGACTTACCTTCAATTTAGTAAAATCCATGAGCACATTTAGTGAGTGTTCATCATTGTAGAAATTAATCTTCATAATATTTTCATGTTTTAATTAATGAACTCACTTCTTTTAGGAAATGATGTCCTTACTCCCTTTCCAGCTAACCCTTACGTCTTCAAGTTTGTTGGCAAGTCGAGGAAGGAGAGGAAAGTGAAGTCAAGTCCTCACACATTAAGGCCATCCTTGAGAAGTCGGCTGATGAGGTTTGACCAAGTTCTACTCAAGAAGTCCAAGAAGAGGCTGGTGAGTGCAATTCTCAAAACCTCATTGGGGAAGGAAGGCAATAATGGAAAGGCACTACTGAGAAAGCCTTACTACACTTATCCCACAAATAGTTATATCTTCGACACAGAAGAGTTGATGAGTGAAGCTTTTAAGCTGGTTCACTTAATTTATTCTAAAAGGTTGGATAATACCCTTGAAGAGTTTCCCACAAGGTGACTTATTTTTGCTATTATGATTGCTTAAGCAATGGTGTGGCAGTCAACGTAGGAGCTTGATAGGATGCTAATGATTACAATGAAAGCTCTTACCACTATTGAATCAAAGTGAGACTCTAGAATTGACTGATGATAAGATGTCGAGTTCAAGTTGAGCATATCAAGAGAGGTGGAAAAGCAACAAGAGGAGGAGAAGGATTGAGTAGTTTTAGAATTGACATGCTAAGGATCTAGAGGCAAAACTCTCTCATTGCACTAAAGAGTTTCAGAAGAAAGAGACTGAGTTATCTGACTTCTGCTCTGACAAGTATAAGGGCTTGTTGAAGTAGAAGTACAAAGAAGGCATTGAATTCATCATAGCTATGTTGGTGAAACACATCCAACTAGATTCCATGTACTTGGACTTTGACAATATGCTCTTTTGTCTAAGTTAAACTCCAAGGTGAGTGAAAAGAAAGAAAGCACCGGCTAGCTCATTTTTGTAGGTTTTTTTTTTTGCCTATGAGTTAGAAGAGTATTTAATTTTTTTTAGAAACTCTCTACTCTCCTCTGTTCTTAAATACTTTTCTTATTGAAAAGAAATATAATTTTTATATTATCTATCTTTTGTGCATTTGAATGAACTCACTTTATTAATGTACTCACTAAATAAATGTATTCATTGAATGCGATTATTGAATGAACACACTCACCAAACATGTTTGAATAACTCATTGAGCATAATTAAATGTACTTCTTTAAGTACAGTTGAATATACTAGCCAAATATAATTGGATGTACTTCATCAAATATAATAGGATGTACTCATCAAATATAATAGAATGTACTTATCGAATTTAGAGAAATATTATATCATCAACCATAATATGGAGGTTTTGCTTCTTCTTCTTTTCTTTTGTTTCCAAGCACAGAGTGTTAGTCTTTTTATTTATAGTTGCCAACCACAAGGAGTGTTTATCTTACACTTGAGTTGCTAATTATATGGAGTATTGGTCTTACACTTTATTCACCAATCGTATATAATATTGGACATTTATTTATTTTTTTCAACCACATGAAGTGTTGATCTTTCTCTTGAGTCATTAACAATATAGAGTGTTGGTCATACACTTTATTCACTAACTGCACAAAGTGTTGGTCTTACATTTGAGCCACCAACCACATGGAAATTGGGTAGTCACGTGTATTCCCTTAGATATTTTATGAAGCATTTAAATCAAGTGAGTTCAAATATTCAACATGTGAATTTTACTATTTTTTTGAGTTGATCCATATGTATTTCGGCAAAAAAAAAAGTGAATTATCGAATGCCCTGAGTCAACATACAACTCCCCAAGTGTTAATTCAGATTATTATAGTTTATCGAGTGCTTTGGGTCTGTATAATTCACCTAGTTAGTGAGAAAGTATAATTTTGACTAGTTTAAAGTACATATTTTTCAAGTTTTAAAAGAAATTGGATGAGTAATAATAAGAGAACCATATTACTCCATCTAATGTATCGACAAGTTTGCCTAACACATTCTGGCGAACTACTACATCTATCTTCTTAATACAACCATTTAGTTTTAAAGTGTTTCTCTTCGATGTTGTGGTTGTAATATTTGGTCATGTGCCTCTTCATTTCTTCTTGTTTAAGTGATGCTTTAACCCACAACTCTTTTGTATGTCATTTGTTGTCTTCATGGCTTCTGCATTTGCTTTTCCCACTTATTAATTTTTATTTTGACTTGCCAGTCATCATAACTCTTTGAATGTGGCATTCATACTTGATTGGTAATATGGCCTTTATCCCATGCAATAAGGTGAATGATGTCTTCCCCATAGCTAATGTTGGAGTTGTCTTGAGGGCCTAGAATACGATGAGCAGGGACCTATCAAGTCCATTTGCCAAATTGCGAAGGGCCAAGGACTTGTCATAGGTTGTAGAGGCTGCAGTGATTGATGTTATAGAGATGTGAACTTCTGATATTAATTCCACCTCTTTATAAAATCCTCAGCATCTTTCCTCAATGTAGGCCAAAAGTACACTTATCGCAAGATTCTATAAATGAGTGTTCTTTCTCTAGAAAGACTTCCCCACTTACCTGAATGAACTTCATTGAGAACTTTATTTTGATCATTTTCCCTTGAACACCTCATGTTTAATGAAGTCTTCAATCTCCAAAATAACTCACCATTGATTATTAGATACTAGGTTACTTTGATCTTAAATCTCCCTATTTCTGTGATTCTTTATTCAAGCTCTCTATTCTTGATCCAATAGGGTGAGTCTTCACTATCAATTGCCATGGACTCCCATTCTTCTATTGTCAATAGGATAAGTTGGAGGGCAAGCTACTCCTTAAGTCCATGTGCTCTTGATAGCAGAGTTGATTCTAATCCCTTAGAACTTGCTCGCTCTTAAAATGTTTAATTTTCCAATCTAAACTTTTACCTTCAGTATGTATTTTTGCAGTGACTTGTCCCACACTTCATATTCTTATTTTACCATGAATTATGAATCTGAGTGGGTGATGATGTGCCTGGCACCTAGCTCCTAGAAACATTACAATCTAGTAAGTAAAGCTTCAAACTCAGATTGAATATCCATCACTTGGAAATTAAAAATTTTTATTAAGTTATGGTGATTCTTATTGGGCTCTTCAAACTAATACCCACTTCCATTCTTTGCTCACTTGAAGAACCATCTACATAAAGGTTCTAGCTTGACTAGGACATTGTGTGGTTAATTAAAATCAACAAAAAAATCATTGAGTGCATGTGTCTTAATCTCCATCCTAAATGAGTAAGATATATCAAACTTAGCTCTATTGACCATTTTAGTAATCTCCTTAAGTAATTTAGCTTAGCGAGTACTAACTTAAGCAAGTAATCAATGATGACTTGTGTGAGCTTGGAAATATAACTAAAGCCATCGTACATATAGAATAAGTACGAGTGCGAGCTTTTCCATAATTGGATAATGTGACTCGATACCCCTTAGTGATTTACTCACATAATAGATTGGTCATTTTCTTTCACCTTCTTCTCTGATTAGAATTGAGCTTACTTAATCTTCTCCAATTTCCAAATATAATAATAGCACTTGCTCTCCTTTGGACTTTACAATAAGGGTGGTGAGGTGAGTAAACTTTTAGAATCATTAAAGGCTTTCTCACATTCATTAATTTACATGAACTTCTTCACTCACCTTAATACTTTGAAGAATGGTGAGCTGCTCTCACCAACCTTGGAGATGAATCTGATTATTCTAGCAACTTGTCCAATGAATCACTGCACCTCTTTTATTATTCTTGGTGATGACATGTCGAGTATAAATTAAACTTTGGTGGGATTCACCTTTATGTCTTCAAAGGTGAATTAAAAATAAAAGAATTTACTTGACCTAATGTCAAATGTACCATTCAAGGGGTTGATGTGCATGTTATATTTATTTTAAGTAACAAAGGTCTTCTTCAATCTTGGATATGTTGTTCAGATGACTTAATTTTAACTATCAAGTTATCGGTATAAGACTTTACATTTCTCCCCCATCTTCCCTTTGAATACTTAATTTATCATTCTCTAATAAGTCTCTCCTATATTTTTTTAGCCTAAAAGTCCTTTTACTCTATAACAATTATAATCCTTCCTCAATAATGAAAGTTGTTTTTTAGTTGGCATGATGCATTTGTATTTGATGATAACCATAGAAGGAATCCAAAATACTCATTACTAAGTAACCCACTACTAAGTAGGCAAGTGCATTTATCCTAAGAAATAGATACCCATCCTTAATGCAAGTTAAGTTAAAATTTGTAAAGTCCACACACATTCTCCACTTGCCATTGAACTTTTACACCATTATAATATTCAATATCCATTATGGATATTAAACTTCTCTAATGATGTTGACTCCAAGAAGTTGGCTACTTCTTTGATTGCCTCAGGAAGAAAGAGCAACTATTTTTCTCATCTTCTTTTTAGTTGACGAGCATCATTTTTAACATTAATTCTATAGCAAGCGACATTGATATCAATACCTAGCATCTTGGTTATAATATAGGCAAATACATTAAAATCTTCATGGAGGGATTGAATAAGTGCTCTTTTGTACTCATTATTGAAGGACGAGCTAATTTTGAGCATTCTCTTAGGGTCTTCAAAGGTCACCAATTTCTTAATCTCTTCATTAATTTATACTCCAATGTGTGTGACTTCCAACTATACCACCTCTTCAACTCTATGTGAGTCGCCAACTACTCGAAGGTAGTAGGCTCTAGATTATTTCAAGTTTCCTCTAATAGTTATTTCTTTTCCTGTCATTGGAAACTTAACCACCACATGATAAGTCAACACCAATGCTCTAAATTTGTTGAGCAATGATTGGCCAAAAATAGTGTTATACATGATGGGTGTGTCCACGATAATGAAGTCAACCATGAATGTGAACTATTTTTCTTCTTCCTAAGTCACTAGGAGAGTTATTATTCCTTCTACCTCTCTCCTTTCTCGAGAAAATCCATAGAGAGGATCCTCTATTGGGGTAAGTTTTGAACTCATTGAGTTCATTTTGTTGAATATGTACTTAAATATAATGTTCATCAAACTCTACTTGTTGATCAAAATACTTCCTATCTAGTAATTGGCAACTAATGTTATAATGACTATCGCATTGTTATAGGGGTTATTGATTACTGATCATTCTTTTTCAGAGAAGCTAACTGGAATAATTGTTGTACTTGGTGCATGCAACATGGCCACCAAGTTAAGCTCTCTTGAGCATAGTCATTTTAGACTCACTCACTTTGAAGACTCTTCATCTCACTTAGATGACTCTTCATCTTTGTTGGGGTGAGTTTGTTGATCGTCTCTGTGACCTATTTTCATAGTCTCTTCTTGAACTGCTTTGGCTTCTTGAATTTTATGTGTTCTTCCACTAAACTCATCAGATGTTAACACTCGTTAGTGTCATGTCTATGGTCATAATGATAGGCGCAATACCTAGATTGATCGTGAACTCCATCGGCCTACAAAAATGGTGGTAGCTTGAAGTATTATTTATTTTGAATGGCCTCCTTTAACTCGGCCATTAACACCCTCAAAAGTGTGACTACAGTAAGTTCTAAGTACTCACCATGCCCCTAGCGAGTTAGCAATTTTTAATTTGCTTCTATGCATCAAGTCCTATTTTCATTGCGAGAGCTATATTCTCCATCTATCCTATCTACGAACATGGAACCTATCCATTGTGGATCTCTCCAATGGAAACTTATTAACCAAATCTCTTCCATTAGTCACCATTACTAACTTGGTGACCTAATTATATTCCTCCACATTCACAATGGTTGTTAACCAACTCCAGTAGCTCGATGAATGCTTTGGGCTATTGAAGCCTAGGAAGGCATATGAACAGCCCTTTATTAAGGCCTTGGGCGAGTGTTGCCTATGTGACTGCTAGCTACAGATATTTTGCTTCTAATATTTTGGAAGTGAATGATTCTCTTGTCTCATCTATAGAAGAGCCTGTGAACTCTTCAAAAGTTTATAGGCACTATTGAATTATGTTAGGAACATCTTCTTAAACTCAACAAAAAAAGGTAATGACTATAATTAGTATATGTGAGAACCATCTAAAGGTTGACTCTTTAAAAGTAATAAATAACAATCAGCATTTTATCACATTATCTAGATCTATAAGTGACATAGTGGATTTGAAGTACACAACATGCTCGACAAGATTGGTGCAACCTTTTTAGGATTCCAAGTGTGGAATCTTAAACTTTAGTGGATGGTGTGCTTCTGTGGTCCATCCTCCTAGAACTATAAATGGTGGGATCTATAATCACTTGTTCTTCAGTGGCTTTTTTTTCACTCGCTTAGTAAGACTCATCGTCTAGGCTGGGTGTCCATGATAGTTCTCTCTTGCATTGAATTTGGTGAGTCACCAAATTGGAGGAACCTTCATTATCCTTGACCATCGAATTTTCATTCTTCACTAGCTCTATAGTCACCTGGACTATCAGAGTGATATTATCTTCTATATCCTCTAAGTCTTGTTGTCTGACGAACTGCTACACATTCATCTCTAAGGCTGCTAAGTTATCTAGTGCTGATAAGCCTACTTCATTTGGTACCTGACTCCTAGTTGTCATCTTCCATGCTCATCGCACCTAAAAGTCATGTTGTTTCCAAACAAATCCAAAAATAACATTGATCATTCATGATTGGAATAAAATACAAAGTAACATAAAACATTGATCTTTAATACATTTTCCATTTGTTAAAACTTTATCTTCTATTATAATAAAATTACATTATGTTGAAATATACTTTTCATTAGTTCAATTTACATCACAAGTTGCAAGATCTATGTTTTCCATTAGTCGAATTTACATGAATGAACTCTAGTTTTTTATATGCTTGAAAGCTACAATTTTTTTCATTTAATAAAATTTCTAATTATTCAAATCCATTGTAACTGAAATTTTATTTTTTTGAAGTCAACATCATGAAATAAAAAAAATTTGAGTCTATTTACAAAGTTTCTAGATCTATGTCTTTATTCAGATGAAATTTATCTTGTCTAAATCACAGTTATATTTTTAAAATTATCTTTGTATTATTGATGAAATATAATTTTTCATCCTTTTAAAATCTAATTTTAAATTTTGTTGGATTCAAATTTATATATTCAAAATCTATTTTATTTGGTGGAAATCTAGCTTTATTCTCTTGCAAACAAAATTTTTATGTACTAAAACTAATTTTTAAATAAACTAAATTTTAATTTCATATTTAGTGAAACTTAAATTATTTTTGTCAAACCTCAAATTCTTTTGACCAAAATCTAAAGTTTATTTTGATGAAATTATTTTTTTGAGAATTGTATTTGGTTAATCATTTTTTTTTAATTTAATGGATGCATATTTGTTGGAATTAACATTTTGTTTGCTAAATTTAAAATTGATATTTGCTAAAATTATCTTTTATTTTTATTAAAATTGTAGGTTATACTTAATCAAATAACTAATCATTTCTATTGAAATTAATGTCTATATTTGCTAAAACTAACATTTATGTTCATTGAAATTAAACATATTATTTGCTAAAATTAAATTTTACAATTGTTTAAATGAAACAATACATTTGCTAAAATTAAGCATCATTTCATTGAAATTTTCATCACAATCTTCTTAAATGTTTTTTGTTGATAAAACTAAATTTATACAATTTTTATTGAGCTTTAAATCACATTATTTACTAATTGTGTTTAGTTTGTGAATAAATTTTCATTATATACATCAATCTATATAAATTTTAAGTTTAATAGAAGGTGACTTTTCTAATCACTTCTAAAGTTTGAAAGCACTTTGGTTATAAGAAACTTTTATTGCTTAAAAATTGTGAGGTTTTAATCACCTAGTGTATAAGAGTATATTCTGGTTATACTCGCTCAGTATAGAAGAGTATTTTAGGATTGTACTCATCCAGAGTAGGATGGTATACTAGGATTGTACTCGCCGGTGTAAGAGAGTATATTGGATTGCATGTGCATGGTGCAGGAGAGTATTTTGGTTGCTTGGATGTTAATTGAGGCTACTATTCCCATTAAATATTTTTTTTATTTTTAGTAGTGTGCTCCTTATCTTAGTGATTGTTAGGCATGGATGTTAGCCTTTAGGTTTTTGCAGAACCAAATAAAAAATTTTATTTCTTATTGTCTCATTATTTGTACGTTTTATGCAGTTATTTATTACTTATATATGATTGACTTTTATGCTATGATTCTTATTTTTGTATAAATCCATTTTACTAGCATAAAATTTCACCCTACAAATACTTCTCCAAAAATAGCCATGTATATGGGCTAATGGGTGATTATTGTTCCTATCAAAATTAGCCACCCGATCATGGATGTGTGATAATTGGCCTTTTCATGACTAGTGCTAGATCCCCAACAACAAAAGTTTTAATCCTAACAAGCTTACAATATGCTCATTTTATCTATGCACAATATAATTCACATTTTTGTTAAGCCTATAATTTAAGTTTATTAAAACTATCTAGCTCTTCTAATCAAAGTTGAATATTCTAGTGGTCATTGAATTTTGTACATACAACTATACATAATAATGGTAGTTTGATTTTGGTAGAAGAAATATCTTAGACCCAAAGCTTCATGAGCAAGGAGTTTCTTTGAAAAGTAGTTTTGTGAGCCCACAAAGCTTTAGGCAATTTGTCATATTGTTCTCATTTATTTGCAAATAAAATTTTTTTAACAAATTCACAAAATTTTATTAAATGATTTTATTAAACCATTATCACTTGAATATTGAGTAATAAAAATCAATACTATGAATGGGAGCAAACATGTTAACCTTCATACTTTTAAAAATCATACCATTATCACATATAACATGGCGAGGTACACTGAAATGATAGAAAGTGTGGCTTTGAAATAATCGTAGCATGTTTTCTTTGGCTTCTTTCCAAGGGATGGCTTTTTCCCAGTTTGAAAAAAAAAAATTAGTGCAACTAATATAAATGTATGACCTTAAAAGGAGGAGGTTTAATTGGTCCAATTATATCTATGTTCTCTGACATTCAAATGGCTATGAGATAATCTATTGACTTTAAGCTTTATTCAAGAAACATATTGATGAGACCCAAATAACCCTTCATGAATATCAATCATGACCTTTTGAGGTACATTTAGTCAAATGATTATCACTAAAAGATACCATTTATAAATGCAAAAGAAAGTGCTCTCTTTTGAATGAATTATCTTTAAAAAAAGATCCCTTTTTATAGGTAATCAATGAATGATTTTCTCTAGTCATTTTCTTTTGAGATAGAAGAACTCAGGACCAATTTTGACTAATTTAATAATTCTTCATTGAAATAAGCAGAGATGATATTTGTTAATTCTTGACCATTATGTGAATAGCTTCCTCATCTGGATAGAATAATTATTTGATTGTTCTTGCCAAAGGATCCACTTGGCTATTCTTGAAACACAAAACTCTAATCATAATAAAACTTGGGACATTTTCAGGCAATGGCATAACTCTTTTATGGTAAGCATATAAATCAAACTTTAAAATTTAGAATATGCCAGCTTCTTGAATAATAGTCAGTTAAGAATCACCATATATTTTAATTTCTTTGATACCCTCTTTTGATACACATTTGAATAGTAAATTCAATGCTGCCAATCAAGGCAACATATTCTACATCATTATTAGTACAAGGGTCAGTCAAAGAATATGCATACTTTATAATTCCTTCCAGAGACACAAAAATCAACCTAATAAGCGCCTTTACTTATAGAAATTCATTAGAGTCTACCCTATTGAATGAAGCTTTATCAAAATATTGTGCTCATTCTTTATTTTCTATGGACAAGATTTGCTCACTAAGATAACATTATTTAATGGAGAATTAGTAGGAATGGGGTGAACTACCAGAACATCCACTAAGGCCTCTCCCTTTACTTCTTTTTTGATGGATGTAAGTGGTGTCAAATTGTAATAAAATAATTACCCACTTGGCTAACCATCCATATAAAGTGAGTCTAGTAATTAAGTATTATAAGCGGTTGACTCAAGAAATTAAAAGTAATTTTGTGAGATAGCATATAATTAATTTTTTGAACTACAAAATTAATGTTAGGAAAAAAACTTTTTGGTGGATATCTCATTTTTGCATGGATAAATCGATGATTGAGATAGTATAGAGCATTTTCTTTGTCTTGTTTATTATTTTTGTGCAAGCAATATTCTTGCTAATTTATGAATAGTTATTATGTATAATATTAGTGATTTTCCTAATATTAGTGACATTAGTATTGGAGGGTGTAACTAGTATCTCTTAATATTATTGAAAACTTCTTGACATGATTTATCCCAATGGAATTAGAATTTTTTTTCTTGGTTAAAGTTAAAAAAAAAAGGTTGAGATCTATTAGATATATTAGAGTAAACCTCCATAAAAATCTCAATTTTCTTATAAAAATATTAATTGAATAAGGCTTTTTGGTGATTCCATGTCTAAACATGCCTTTTTCTTGACAATGTTTATCTCAATGCCATGGTGATGTACAATGAAACTTAAGAATTTTCCTAATAAAACTCTAAAAGTGCATTTTAAAGGATCCATCTTTAACCATACTTATGAATTGTTTGGAAGACTTTTTTAAGGTTAATTACATGATCTTTAATAGCCTTTCTTGTTACAATAATATAATCAATGTAATAGTCTACTTCATGATGTAATAACTCATCAAAAAATTGAGTCATTGTGTATTGATAGGTAACATCAATATTTTTTTAATCCAAAAGGCATAAAATTATAATAATAAATATTTATTGGAATTTTAAAACTTGTATGATGTATATATATGGGGCCATCTTGATCTGATTGTATTGTGATAGACCATCCATAAAGCAATATTTCAAGGATTGGTAAGAGAAATTCATCTTTAAGATGAGTTTTATTTAAATCCTTATAATTTACATCGACCTGAATCTACTCATTCTTTTTACAAACAAGGACAATATTGTCTATCCAAGTGGGGTATTGCTTTTAAATCCAACTTCAATCAATTTTTTTTATTTTGTTAATAATAGTTTTTCAATATCTGGTCATATTCTTTAATGTGCTTATTTCAGTGGTGAAACACTCAATAATGACTTAATGATAAATATAGGATGACAGTCATCATTGAAGCCTATAGAAATTTTGGCCAAGTCCTCAACTATTGATGGAATACCTCCCCTTAAATGAGGAGGTGAATTTTCATCATTTATTTCTTGCACATTAGCATCATCTCATGAAAAAGTATGAGTAATCATATTACAATAGTTTCAAGATAGATTTTTTATGTTAAATCCTAAGTGTTATTTTTCTTTGTTAGGAAGCATACTCTATAGTTTATAGCATATTGCCAAGTTCATGAAGGAACATTCTTCTTTAATAATTGTATAACTAGAGGCAAGGAGTAATAAGAAATAGGGATATCTTCTATTTCATTAAAGAAGTCAGATTCATATACAAGCGACATTTTGGTACCTCATACATATATACTGTAAAATAATGCTTGAGTTCCTTTATATCTCTCTATAAGGTGTAGATAAACTATTTTCAAAGGGGATACTCCAATTATGTTGGTAGATGAAATATCTCGATTGAAATACCTTGGGACGGGAGTGATGCTCAACACTTGATATGAATACTATCGTGTGTTGAAATGCAGTGTTTGAAATATATTCTCATCATGGCAAGAGGATCTTCCATCATTTGAATCAAAAATTCTTGAAACAATAGATAACAATGTAATATGATGATCTTCTTCATTCAAATTGTTAGAAGTATTACCATAAATTATATTTCTACAAAACAAGATAGTAGGAAAAAAATCTCTTGTTGGTTTATGGCCCAAACCTTAAACCCTAAACTTGAGTAACTTTCTTCTTAAGTTTCTCCCTAGAGCTATCTTTTGTTAGGATCGAGGAGACCAGAAGCTTTAGTGAGTAATTTTTCAAATGTATGATAGAAGATAATTTTGAAAGTAATGCTACTTGCTTGATAATGCAATCAAGTAAAGGATCAACAATGTAATTCTTCTGGAGTGATGGTTCACATTTCATCATCATATTCTACCATCTTACACTAAACACTGCTAGAGTTTAAACAATTTTTGTTGCAAAATCACAAGGTCATGCATATTAATCTACTTATGAACACCTACAAATCATTTTATCAAAACTTCCTCCAACTTGTCAAATATTTTAAATGACTCATTTGTCAAGTTAGCATACCACTTAAATGCAAATCCTGATAATGAAGTCACAAAAACATGTACTAAATGAGCATTATTATTACTTATGTTACAATAAAGTACCCTATAGTAAGCAACTTATTAGCATGGGTTATTAGTTTCATTGAACTATGTGAAGTTGAGTTGAATAAATCTTATAGAGAAAGGGGATAATTTATACTACTCTAAGTAGGGTCTCCCCCTTTTAATAAATGATTCCAATTATTAAGATATTATCACACCATTGACTTGCATTTCTACTATAGATCTTATGTGAGCATATGATAAAGATAAAGTAGAAGGTACCACAGAAGATTCAACAACATAAATAGGAACAATGAAAGGCTCAATAAAAATAGTCATGGGTTGAGTATTATGTATTCAAATAGACTTGAGTGCAGAACAAGTATCATGCTGCAACATTTCAAGGGTAGGAATGGCAAGGGAAACTTAGTTTTCAATATGTGTAATAAGAATGGCCATAACAGTGATCATTTGTTCAATTTGTTCTTAAAGTTTATAAATTAAAATATCTTTTTCTCTATCATCATGCTCCAGGGTTAGTACATCCTGTTCCTTTTCAGAACCAAATGGCCCATCCTTTTCTTCTTGAATGTTTTCTAAGAAAGTTTCTTGAGAAGTCTTGCATCTTTGACTGAATGGTCTGCCTTTCTTTTTGGTTACCAAAATATGAACAATAAGATTTGTCATTATCCCACAAAGGGACATTATCATAAAAATCATCTCATTCATTGGGATCTTCCATTAGCATATTGTTGTTTAAGTTATGAGAAGCTAAAATGGATGTCCCTTCCTTTTACGATGAGATAGAGGTTAATTAATCATGAAGTGAGAGCAATTTTAGAAGAAACTTTCTTCTTTACCCATTTCTTAGGACAAATCTTCTTAAGTGTACTCACTCTAGTACCTTCTAAGCAAGAGTATGACAGAACACAAGATCTTTCTTTCCATTATAAGAAATTGGATAAAGTCTTCTTTTCTTGCTTATCAAAAGTAGAAGAACTAGAGACAATAGGTTCAGCCAATATAAGAAGTACAGTATTAGCAAACATGGGTACAACCTAGATAGGCACATCAATAGATGAGTCTCTTAAGAGCCTTAAATATTTCTAGGCATCTCGCTACGATGCTTCATAAGTAGTGGATAGTAAGAATGATCTTGAAGGGCTTTAGGGCTAGTCGAAAAGATATGGGTAACCAATTTTTGCTTAGCAATTGGTTTGCTGCTCATAGAATCACCTCTCTCTTAAATTTTCTTGGTTAGAACTTAGGAATTATCTTGGGTGACACAAATAACAAATTTTTTTTTAGGATAAAGGTTCACTTTGTTAATATTGTTCTTCTCAATGAGAACTTCAAATTTGAAAAAGTTATTATATCCTAGGACTAACTCATATTACCAACCATATTTAGTTATTTATAAGCGCTCAATCATTCTAAGGCTTATTTTTTATAGTGAATCAAAGTGATAAGATTTAAGCTATAAGATTATTAACTGATTATTTGAGGTTTGATTAAGATTAGAAGATTCTTATTATCTAGTGAACCATAATAATCAATTAATCATAGTCATGATCACATCTTCGATCTATGAGATGTATTCTAACCGAAATTATTAATATCACATTATATGCATGCAAATGCATTGATATGATAAACTTAATTAAAAACCATCAACTATAAGGTATATGATTCAAGTGTAAAGTGGAGTGTAAACACTTGAAGATAAATGGGTTATGGATAAGTAAGAATATATTCTGAATGTCCAGAGTATAATGTAGTACTGAGTAGAAATATCTATCTAGAAAAGAAAAAATGGAACCAAGTACAAGCATATGCTTGGAACTTAATGATATTCAATCACAATATGCAACTACCTATAGAATGACCTCGGCAAACTAGCGTGACTCAATTAGAGAAGTCTCCAACCAAATGTGGGTTGGCTAAACACAAAATGATCTTGATGCAAAGGACAATTGAGTTCATAAAAAAGGTTAATATGGCCACAAAAGTGTAACTATACTATGAATGGGTTAGCTTACTATATGCATGACTAGTCCATGAGATTTAATCAAACAAACATGATTTAAAAGATATGAGTTGCATTGGTCAAAAGATATAGACTAATATGGACAAGTGTACTTATATGAAGGGGCATCCAAAGTATTAGAAACTTAATATGAAATCTAATACTAGATTCTTGGCTTAACTCTAAGAGGAGGGATGATATGAATTTCATTAATGATTTAAGCTTCCAAGATTATTTAAGAGATAATCAAAATCCTAGTATATTGTGTGAGGTGAAGTTGACTTACCTAAGTAAGCACCTAGTGTGCACAAATACAAGTGTAAATGTGACTAATTAATATTATTAGCCCATGAGTAAGTGTGAGATTGAGATTAAATATAATCAAATTTAAAACCATGAAACTTTTGAATGGAATGTATGTTTCTAATCTAATACATTAATATATTCAAGAAAATGTGCACATATGTAATGTCCTACCAATTCACCTAAAATAGCCATAACACATTAATTTGAAATTAAAGGTTATATATAAATGATGACTTGAAAGGAGTGTTGTTGTAATTCATAATTATGTGGTGATTTTTATAAAAAAAAAATTAGAGCAACATTTAACTTAAATAATTATCCATTTTATTTTTCCTTCTTATTTATATATTCTAGTAATGATTAAAAATTATATATTTTCACATTAAATACAATCACATATGTCAATTGAATTCTAATAAATCAGATCATGTCACTTATTTTAAGTAGCACCTCCAGGGGATATTGCTTAAATGTGAACCTCATTGTAAAAAAAAAAATGTTAATTTTACCAATGAAATTTTCTATATTATATTTTCAAATGATAATTTTACAAAAATTCTAGAAAATTTTAATAAGCTCATTAAGTTAATAGAAATTAAACATAATCTTTGATTTTCAAAATTCAAAATTGACTAAATTTTAAATTATAGAGTTAGTAAAAGTGATTGTCTCGATTAGGTTATTTGTTTTCAAAATTTTAACTTATGCATTTATGTATTCCTATATTTATTCTACTCATATTACATATTAACTTTCTGTTTCTATTATTATTCCTTAAATTCTATAGAGTATAATTCTTTAAGAATTGGGAGAATTAATGTACAACAATATATGATTATTTGAATTTAAAACATTTTATTTAATATGAAGAATAATTAAGAAATATAATAAGATATAATTAACATATTAATTCCAAGTAAGAACCAATTACATCAAAATACTTGAGCAAATGACAATCTAATTATAAGGGCCCAATCATAAAAAAAAAAAAATTAAATTTTGAATATCATTATTTAAATTTTAGATGTATATTCTAAAATTTGTAATTTTGTTTACTTTAAAATTATGTATGGGTTAGTCATTATCAAAAATACTGAAAAATAATATGAATTGGTCAAGAGAATTTGCACCTTTCTTCATTAATGGCCACCAACCTCATATCCCACCAAAATTTCACCATTTTTTTAATGGTCATTGAAATCCAAAAAAATATGGCTAGTATGAAATTAAATTTTTTTACTCTTTATTTCAAACTAGGTGGATAATTATCTAACCATATTATTTTCACCATTACAACATCTTAAACTTCATCAAACTCTACTGAATACTCTACAACATAAATGCTCCATTTTTATAAAATAAGATTGCTTGGCCAAAGCCACAAAGCTAGTCACATAGCTAAAAATGGTGTAGAAGATGATTGCTAATAAGGGTCACATAAGGATTCTCCATCACCCTATTTGGACCGCTTTGTACTAATTTCTTCTTCTTTATTAGAGACACTAAGAGATGCTTATACTTAATGCTTTGATGTAAATTGTGGTTAACAATGTTCATAATTTTTATGAGGACAACTTGATTATTGCAAGACAAAGGGATCCAGTTGATGAAAACCAAAGCAGATGCACAGGAACAGAGACACGGAGGCTGCTTGCGATCTGATCTCCCATTAAAAATCAGACAACTTGGTAAGTGTCAGTGAGTAGCTGCATCCTCTGAGCAAACTTGGGGGTACCACCCCCTCTTAGAGGCATCACATTCACAACCTGCAGCAATTTTACAACGTCATGTTGTTAGAATCTGGAGCATGCTTCATAATAATATGCACGGAGTTTGGTGCTGGGGCTGGCAAGATAGCAACGTCCATGCAATAGAAGAGGTCATCTAAAATGAATTATCCCAACATTTAACAATCAGATTAAATGACCATTTATCTTCTTCTAACAGATAACAAACTTTTGCTACCATTTATGTAATTTTTGAGAATTTAAAGAATAAAAAATCAAATTTATCTACATGAAACTACATATTGGCATACAGCCAAACATAAAACAAGATAAAGTTTCACACATCACCTTTTCACTGATTTTAATGTGAGCAAAAAGGGTTCCAGTTTAAATTATTTTTTCCAACTTTTCACTTTCCTTTCTTTAAGAAGTATTTATCTTCATCTCTGAGATGCTACAGTAGCAAGACATACAGGGAACTAGAAGTTCGGGATTCAAGGGAACAAACCTTTACATCACTAAATGTCTTTGCCGCAGTAAATCTGATGTTGATGGGGAAGAAAGCAGAGGGATCAGCTGGTGGCACAACGAACTCCATCGATCCACTGTTAAGAATGAAAAAAAATAAACAAAATGAAAAACCAAAGGTAATTTCTTTATGGTATTGAATTAGATAATTCATACCTTCGATTAGTGTTATCAATAAGAAGAATCGACCACTCCAATGCAGATGACCTAGCATCATACCTGCAAGAAAAAGGTATGTTAAAAGAATCAAATGCTCAATAAAATAACTAGAATAAAAAGGAAGATTCGCCACTTCATGGCACAAAAAGGAGATTGACATAAATTGTCGAGAAATTGATACCGATCAAGATCTAATAGTAACAAAGATGAGAGGCAACGTAAAAAAAATAAAAATCTTTGTTGGCAATCAAAAGCATCAACTGATTCAACTCTTGCCTTACTGATCATCACGAAATTAATGTTTTCTACTCATTTCAGACTTTTTCACCTAATAATCAATAATTATGTATTAATACATAAATAAGCTTTAAGAGAAAATCTCAGTACCTCCATTCGCCATCTATCTGCAACACATTTGGTGGCTCCCGAGCTGCAGGAAGAGGAATGGAGATCACCACATTTTGCAAGTCAAACATCTCGGTGGCTTCGTACTCTATGTTAACAGAAGTCTCTCTACCAGAAACAGAAGGCCAACAATTGACTGCAGGATAAACGCAGAAATAAGAAAAAGGCATTTGTCAATTAGTCTTCAGATTTTAAGTTCTTCAAATAAGCTCACCAGTCAATGGCAATGAAGACTCGTTCATGCCTTGGATTCTCCACTTCATCAGGCCAACATCATTTTGACCGGTGGGGAAGGGTCTATTTGGATCCTTCAAGCCAATAATATGGTGGCTGTTGAATAATTCCTTGTTGATGTTAGGATGGGTTTTAAAGCTAAGGCCTGGCACGTCTTGGTTTTCAATCTGCAAGTAGCCTGATTGTCAAGTCTATACCTTAGAAAAAGATATATTTTTAAGCTGGAATTTAACAGGCGAGGATAACAGAAAGATGGATTTCAATAATATGCTTCTACGAATATCAAACAAGAAAAATAAAAAAATAAAAATGGCATCTCTCTTGACAATAGCTAAATCAGCAAGAGAAAACAATCCCCGCCATCAGTACTTCTCAATCTATAAATTAAAAAGCGTAACGACTCTGTCAAGTTTCCCCCAGCTATTATCAATATTCCATCATTTCACCTTTTCAATCAAATTTCATTTAGTTATAAATCACATTAACTACACAAATGAAATTAGATACTTATATAGCTTACATGTTGTAACCATAAATAAAGTTCTATTTAGCATGCGAATAATTAACATTTATCCAATACCAACAATAAAGATTTACATATAAAATTTAGGTGAGAGTTTCATAATTTAATATCACATTGAAAACAGTTTACAAGCAATAACATATTTCAGATAACAGGAACATAAAATTGATAATTTAAAAGAAAGCTATCAACACAATTTCTTCATGAACATAAAATTAATAATTTAAAAGAAAGCTATCAACCCAATTTCTTCGTGAACACGCTGACATTCAGTGTACGTCAACAATTCTAATGAATATATTAATGGGAGAGAAAAAAAAAAAAAAAAAAAAGCAGGCACACACAAACAGTATATGCATGCATAAAAAAGGGTAACCTGAAATTGGATAAGGCCATCCTCCTGATTAAGAATCTGCAGGGATAGTGTGCCTTGAATGTCAAAATTGTTGATGCCACCATCTCTCTTGGTTATAACATTAAGCCTTTCTTCAATGGTCAATGTGATAGGATCTGTTGGCGGAAGGGAAGATTTGGCTTGACCAACAGTAGGTGGCCCATCATCAAGAATCACTTCCCCTTCAGCTTTTAGTGACTGCATAAATTGACTTGCGCGCTGGGTCTTACCTAGTTGCATACCACGGCCTTTAGGAATAGCAGTAGTAGGTACTGCAGGACGACCTGAAAAGCCAAATAAATTTTCAGAACTCAACTAAAATTAGACCAAACAGCAATGCAGAATTAGCAACCAACAAGTATTATATTATAACAAAGAGATCAAGTATAGCTAGCTAAGCCTGCATTGTCAATTAACTACAAACAGTTAAAGGTTTTTATAAGAAAGGAAAGTCATTCAACCTTCATCTATATATAACTAACTATCAAGAACAACTGGAATATCCAATAAACAGTCCACCTTAGTAACAATCAAATGAATACAGTATGCTTACAAAAAAAATGATCAATGGTACAGCCAGAAGAATGACATGAACTGACATGATTATAATGACACCGAGTTGTCTCACAGGGGCAAAGAAAATAAAGAATACCACTCACACAACCTTTCCTAGGCCACACGACCACCAAACAAACAATAAAGCAAATCAATTCACACATTGATTATTATTCAATTACTTAATCTTGTCCATCTTAAATTGTTTCAGCAAGAATCAACTAAAGCATAATCCTTATTCCATCCAACTAAAAATGCATATGAAACTAGCAGGGGCTAACATACATTATATTGTACACATCATCAACACCTGGTGAATACTAGATCACTTATTCATGAACAGGCCATGACCGAAGACCACTACAAAGATTAGCCCCGTTTAGAACATCCCCAACAAAGCATGAGCCCTGATGTGGTGGGATTTTCAAGTTGAGTTTGTAATACCCCAAATTGCAAAAAGGTTATTAAAATTTCTCCCAAAATTTTATACCTCAATTTTCATATATCTTAAAAATGACCAACCATATTTTTATAAAATTCTGCATTTTATTTTAATCACTTCGAGATATCAAAGTATATATATATAAATATTTAAATATATTACTACTTATTAATTATCTTCATACAAAAATTAATTTTATAAAGTTTTTAATTAACATGGAACTAATTAGGTATTCATCAAAATTGATTTTCCACATTTCGAGCTCATGCATTGGTTAATAAATGGAGAAGGTTGAGAGGAGTTCAGGTAGGGTTGCAGAACAGCAAAAGAAGAAGAGATGGAAAAGGGGGAGAAGAAAAAATGAAGAAGACAATAAGAAAGGAAGAGAAGAGAGAAATATGAGAAATATGAGACCTAATTTTTTGCTTCTCCGCAAATCAAGTTGAGTTTTGAAAGTAGAAATCCAATTTTTTTATATTTCCTCCTTAAATTCGAGTTGATTTTGAGTGATAGGTTGAAGATTTGAATGATGAGAACTCTTTTCGAGGCAAAAATATTATGTCAAAGTTAATTAATTTAGCTTTAAGTTACTATTTAAAAAATTATAATGAATTGAGGAAATCAATATCTTTAGGTTATTTACCAAAGAACAAATCTTCAACGTGATACAAAAAAAATGTCCTAAAAAAGAATTTCATGATTGAGGTGAGATGATCACTAATACAAAAAATAACTAGTTCATAAGCCTAATGTCATTAGAATTTCTTTATATTTGGCAACCATTAGCACCTAATGTTACCAATAAAATTATTATATTTCATAAAATCACCTATTTTAAATTATTTAAAAATATTTATATTAATCAAGCCTTATATTGGTTCATGATATGGCACATGTTAAAATACCCAAATGTAGATTTTACTAATCATAATTTTTTTTCCTTAACACACGTAATGTAGTGTGATTGATAATAAGTGCATAACAATGCTAATATGGGCTCTGAAAATTTGCTATCATGAGAGTTTTAATGAATTCCATATCAAATTTTTAGGAGGCAGATTATTTTTACAGATAAAATACTATGCATAGATTTCATCCTTATTTTGCAAGGACTTTAAATCTAATTTCAAGTGTAAGCCCCCATAGTTAATTATTTCTTACATTAATGAGAGAGAACTTTCAATTATGATTAGTCATTAGGTGCGCAATGTTTAGCATGTAGTAGTGGCAGTTTAAAATTTAGATTAACAAAATTTATCTCCAACTAGCCTAAAATAGATGGTTAGGAGAATGATGATAAATACAATCAAGATCATATGCTTTCATCATCCCAGATTGTCATGACTCTTGATCTACTTAGTGAAAGAGATAGTCTTGACCAAAGAATTTTTATTAGTTGTATAAGTTGCATTATCCAAAGGGATCTTATATATATAAGGTAGATGTTTATGTAAGGGAATGATTTCAACCTGACCTTAGCTTACAGAGGGCATTAAGCCTTATCAAATTCACCCTTTAATTAACTATTTAAAAAATTTAAGCCATTATGAAACATAAGAGCTTTGTCCATGATCATAATTTCATGATATCATTTTGTAATAAACCACATAATCAGAGGGTCCCTATCATAACCATTATTTTTTGTGATGCCATTTGATGGCAAAACCACAAGGTTAGAAAGAAAAATGTCATATCCTTACTAGCATAAAACAATGAGAGTGATTATAGAAGCACACTTGATATTTGCACTTTATAAGCTAAAGTTAAACATAAGTTTATCACCCTCAATATACGATTAAAGAGGTAGAATTAATTGATTTGATCTAAGTTTAAGATGACAAAATTTGACATAAATATTTCATTAGTTCCATAATTTTCTTGAATTTTTCATGTTTTTCTTGGAATTTAAGCTTGAGATGCTTTGCATTAGACCTTAGAATATTCTAATAACAATCTCCCTTCCACTTGAGAAGTGTTTTCAACACAACCATCATAAAAGTGTTTCGAATTCATTTTGTCAATTTAGACCTTGTCAACTTTAATTGCTTACCAACAAAGAACTAGGTGATTTGAATGTTATTGAATTTACTTGGGAATTTGTCAAACTACAAACTTTGTCAACTGTATATATGCACATACAAGAACAAGTCTATAGGATGAACTCACTATTTTACTTTACAAGTAAAACAAGTCTTCATTTTGAAATGATTTTTCTTTGTAAGAGGCCTTGAAGATGTATGCAAATGAAAAATAAAGATGGTTAACTTTGTCAATGCTACTGGCTTTGCATGCATGCATACGTGTGTGCTCCTGATTGTGTGTATTAATACTTTGTCATACCACTGTAAGTGATTACAAGCCCTGGCCCTTCTTTATAGAGTGGGCAAAATTTTATTTTTCAGCTAGCATTCTCATCGTCAAGCATTATCACTAAGATGCATTTTCCAAGATCATAAGATCGAGTTTAATTTGGATGATTAGTACCATTGAACTACTTTCCATGATTCATTATGTTTTTTAAGTCATGGTGATCAATAGATTTAGTCAAACTACTGATACAATCATATATATTGTTATCGATATGATTTCATTGGGCCCTTAAATTTAGGCACTTAAACGGAGGTTCATTGCATCACTTAAACAAATCACATTGCTCATTAGGAGTGTACTACTCATACACAAAAATGTATTATTTGTTCACAGTATTATGCTATCATACACAAGTTACTTCTGGTGATTGACATACAAGTCTGAAAGCACCTGTGCAGCTCACAACGTGCATCAGATTAAGTTATTTTATTTGATAACCATTCACATGAATGCACACTATCTGAAATGTAATAGTCAGCTATAACAGTGTTCACGTGCATGATTTTCATTTTAAGTTTATTAGCACTCTGTTGACCTACAACTATGTGCCACATTAAATTAAATAAATGAGGTGGATTTTAAAATCCCTCAAATCGCGATCGAACCGATCAAATTCGTTTTAATTCGACGATTCACGCGCAGCGTTGAAAATATTAAAATGAATTAATCGAAAATTTTGAATCAATTAAGGATCGATCGGATAATTAAAATCAAATTATCATGAAATTGCGATCGGTCGGAAGCGACGACGTCTAAACGACCTCCGTTCGCAAAATAAATCGCGCCGTCGTCGCCGAAACGTCGAAACCTATCAAACGACACCTTCCGCGGTCGAATCGGCAAAGTATGCGCGAGGGTCGATTAATTTAAGCGCGACGGCGCACAATTTAGACTTGAATTTACTTCAACCGTCGCCGACATTATTTAAACGACCTGACGCAAATGACGCATTTCGCACAACCGAAATACATTGACACCATATTGCTAGGGTTTGTCAAAGTAACAAAATCGCGAAATATTTTAATAAAAACGCAATTAAACGACAATGCAATTTTAATCACTCTTTAATCACGCATTAATTCCCTACCTAACCCCGCCGCCCACTCAACCAATCAAGATGCGCCAACTAAGCCCTAAAAAAAAAAAGGGGGGGAAAAGTTTGATTTCATGCTTCTAAAGCGGAAAGCGAGTTATCCCTCGTTGACCCTCATTTTTCACGATCCTCTCTGTACGCTCTCTGCCTCCCTCTCTCTTTTCGACTTTTCTACTCACGATTCTTCCCTCTCTCAGCTTTCTCGCTCTCGATCTCTCTCCTCGGCGATCTCTTGTGCTACTCTGGCTCGATCAAGCTCAGGGCACGATACTCTTATGATTCTCCTCTCTCACTCGTGACTGTGTCCGGCTAGGCCGAACCTCCTCAGAGCTCCTTCTCCCTCTGAGCTCTCAGCAGATGTGCTCCTCTCTCACATCGAGCCTAGCCGAGCAACCAGAGATCTCGATCCATCCTGATTCCTCTTCCAACCGAAACCTCCAGGTTGTTTCGTTTCAATCCTGAGCTATATTTTGCTATGTGGGTTTTTCTTGAAGGAAATGTAGATTTCTGTTTCCCTCTTCCATTTGTGTTTTATGGTTGGATTTGTTTCCTGGGTTTGCAATAGCATGAAATTAAGGTGATTGATTTATGCTACAAACTTTCGTTGTTTCCTCCTTCCTTCCTTCTGTTGTTCCTTTCCACCGGGCGACAGAAAGCATACACGGCTTTCTCCTCCTCGGTTGTGTGACATGTTGGGTTTCTTTGTTTTCTCCTTCTAAAGGCAGGGTGTGCTAAAAAATTTCTTTTCTCTGAAATCAATCATTTTGTTTAATGGGCATAAGCATGCTGAAAATGTTTCTATCTAAGGGGAAAGTTATTAGCTTGTTGTCTAAAGGCCATGCTTGCTAAAAAATTTCTTTTCTCTCTGGGAATCAATCATTTTGTTTGTTTAATGGGCATAAGCATGCTGAAAATGTTTCTATCTGGGAAAATTGTTAGCTTGTTGTTTAAAGGCATGCTTGCTAAAAAATTTCTTTTCTCTAAAAGGGAATCAATCATTTCTGTTTAATGGGCATAAGCATGAAAATATTTCTATCTAAAGGGAAAATTGTTTTCTATCGCCATTTGCTGAAAAATTTCTTTTCTCTAAGGGGGAATCAATCATTTTGCTATTTAATGGCCAAGGTGCTTGCTGAAAATATTTTTTACCTAAGAGGAAATTAGATCATTTTGTTGTCTAAGGGCATGATACATGCTGAAATCGTTTTAAGGGGAAATCCATTGATTGGCTTTTCTAAAGGGATAAGGCATGCTGAAAATATTTTTATTAGAGGGAAATTGAATCGATTTTAATGTATATGATACATGCTGAAAATATTTCTATCTAAGGGGAAATCAGCTAATATGTTATTTGATGAGTATAAGGCTTGCTAAACTTTCTTATCTAAGGGAAAAATCAATTAGCTTGCTGTTTGGTGAGATATGATCGTTCTCCATGAATTTACGCTTACTACAATTGGTTTCCTATGAAGTGAATTATATATATATCATGCTCTTTCATATGCAAGTTGAAATGAAATTAAGCGAAGGATTTGGTATACCACTTTATTATCTATGAGTTTCATTGCATACTGATATGTGAGCACTGCTCACGTTGTTCCAACGCGCGGGAAATATGCTTGTTATCGCTCACATCGTTCCAATGCGCAAACTTGTGATAAGCACTGCTCACGTTGTTCCAACGCGTGGCGAAATACGCTTTCTTATAGCATTCATTCACATTGTTCCAACGGGAAACTTGTGATAAGTATCGCTCACGCGTTGTTAACGGCGAAAATATGTCTATAAAGCCGCTCACATTGTTCCAACGCGGAAACTTGTTATAAGACTGCTCACGTTGTTCCAACGCGTGGCGAAATATGCTTATAAAGTGCCGTCATCGTTGTTCCAACGTCGGGAAACGGATAAGACTGCTCACGCGTTAACGCGGTGGAAATATGCTATGACCCGCTCACATTGTCCAACGCTAAACTTGATAAGACTGCTCATGTTCCAACGCGCGTGGGAAATATCTTGTTATAATGCTCACGCGTTCAACGTTGAAACCGGCGATGATAAGATTGCTCACGCTGTTCCAACGCGAAAACGCACGCCAGATATGCTTACATGCACGCCTGGCGGCAAATAAACTTTCGGCCGGTGTCTCTACTACCATGCACGCTTCTTGGCATGGTGGGCTACCTCCCGCTCTTGGGGATGACGAGGTCAAAAAATTTTAAAAAAAAGGGAAAGGTAAAAAAAAAAAAAAGACTTTAGTATTTTATGCATATCTTATGTGTTTAACTCACTTTCATGTCATATGACATGCAACAACTATTCATGCTTAATTTGATAAATGTTGAATCTTACTTTACATGCTTAACATGTGTATGAAGTGTAGATACAAATGGATGCTTATGCTTGTGACATGTATTTGTTGACGGTTCTAATATCTCTATTGATACGCTTAGACACGCTAACACATGCTTAAATACATGTTTAACATGTTATCTTTTACCCATATGTCCATTTTCACATTGACACACATGATTATGGAAACATGGCAAAAAAAAAAAAAAAAGAAGGGATAAGGGAAGGCATACATGAAATGAAACATTTTGACATACATGAAATACACTACATACGCTAAACATAGTTCTCCCTACTTTACTTGTCATTTCCACCACGATTTAAATACATAAGAGACATGGAAGATAAGAACACATATGAAATGAATCCAATCTATCATATGACATGACATCCATCATAAAAATACCAAAAAAAAAAAAATAAAAAGGAAGGAGAAGGGTAAAAACTTACAAATCTTTATGACATAACTTACAAGCTTGAGAGAACTCAAACTTGTGAAATCAAGGAGAGAAGGAAAGAAATGAGAGTGAGTGTGTGAGATTTTAGGAAGAATTCCTCTTATTTATAGATTTTTCTATCCCCTTTTCTCATCTACTATCATCTTGACACATATATACTTGTCATAAATAATGCAGGAGGCCATCGGTAATGCCATTTGTCATGTATATGCACATGCATGGACACGTATCTGCCATCCTTATCTTTTTTTTTCTTTGAAGAAGAAAATAAAGCCACCATGATAAATTTAATGAGTATTTGTCCCCACTTGCCATGAGCTTGCATGTGAGGGAGGTGGATTTTAATTAATCCACTGCCTCTTTAAATGAAATATGACAACTACTCATATTTTTATATTCCCCTTATCAAGAGAAATAAATTTGATATTTGATCATATCTTTCAAAAATATTATACTCTTTATGTTTGATTTGCAACAGAAGATTAGCCTAAATCAAATGGTTATTTACATTACCTTACTTATGATCATATGTCTAAATCAATTATTTTCAGCTTTATGTTGGTGATTTGCAACATAAAGAGCTATTAAATTTTAAATCAAATCTGGCCTATTTTCCATTACTATTTATGATCATAGCCAAATTTATTTTCATTATGTTTCTGATTTTGTTATAAGGAGGTGATCTTGGGCTCAAAACAAATGCCTAAATCCACTTTAAGCTATGCTCTTATGATTATAGCTTCCAATGATTTATTTCACTCTATATCCTGCTGTGATTTAAAAGAGGCCATTGTTCTAAATGAACTATTTAGATATTCTCAATCAAATGCTTATATCTATCTTATTCTTGATCCACTTGCTTTTCTAAAATGCTCAAAGACGAATCAGATGCGATACATCTTGGGCTTCAAGCCCGAAGTTAACAAACCTAAAAATCTCTATCAAAACTCATGCATTACAATCAAGTCAAATACAAAAGCAGATGTTATACACATCCCTTTGGTCTTGGACCGTCCCGTTAACAAAACCTAAAAATTCATTTATTGAATCTTAAGTTAATTCTCAACAAATTTAAAGATAAATCTATCTAAGATTGCAAATCATTCTTTGTAGTTCAAGATCTCGAAGAAAATCTCAAACCATCCTTTGTCCAGAGTTGAAGTTTGGAGAATGATTGATCTGAAATAATTAATCTAGATTCGATCCTAGAAAATAATGACCGAATTCTATCTTCCTTGGTCTTGACGGAAGTTAAAACCCAAAATGTATATATATTGAAATCTAAACTTCAAATCAAACGTTTCAACTAGACATTTAATGACAACATTTTAAAAGAACAGATCCAGATGTATGTTGAAGTGTTCAAACACAGGACACGCGTAGGTATAAACAAAAGAACAGATGTTACATCTTCCGGTTTGGTCTTGACCGTTAACAAAACCTAAAATCCTCTATATCAAAACTCATGCAGCATAATCAAGTCAAATACAAAAAAGAAGGATGTTATACACATCCTTTGGTCTTGAGTCCGTTAACAAAACCCAAAAAATATATTAAATCTAAACCAGAATAACCATGTTTCAACTGACATTTAATGTCCATACAACATTTTAAAAGAATGATATCAGGTATGTAGCTCAAACAATAGACATGTGTTAGGTATAAAACAAAAGAACAGATGCTACATCTTCCCGGTTTGGTCTTCGGACCGGGTCCGGGTTAACAAAACTCAAAAATCAAAATTTGACATCGAAACTTCAACATTAGACATCTTAATGTCCATGCAACTCAAAGAATGATATCCAGATGCATGTTGGAGTAATACTAAGTCAAATATAAACAGATACATAATCCCGCTGTCTTCTGACTCCGAACAAAACCTAAAATGATATTATAAAATTTCAAATTAATAATATCGGAAGTTAATTGTCATATATACAAGATATGAATCAATCATAGCTTCTAAAATTCAAATCGGGAAGAAAAGTCCCAAACCCGATCCTCTATGTTCAAACTAGGGACAAGGTTTTGAAGGATTATACTTTGAGACAATGAATTTAACCATCCTCTCAGAGAAAACCGCAGTAAAAGTAGGTATCAATTGATATTAACCCTAGGATCGAGAAGGGTAATTATAATTAAAATTTCAGTGATAAATGATCATATATTCAAATCTAAAATCAATCATAAAATGATCAAAATTCAAAGAAAATACAAAAATATAAATAAAAATGAAATGAATTATTTAAAAAATAATAATAATAAAAATAAAAATCAATCCACCCCTCCGCAATTGTTTGTCTTCGGGTGACAAATTAAGAAAACTTTTGCTCACAAAGAGCCAATGTCAAATTAAATACATAACTACCTTCACACTCAAATATTCCTAAAGTTCAGGACGCGTCTGTCCTGTCTCATGGTTTTGCGATATACTGGCACCACAATGGGCATAATGGCCCTCGACCGGGTTCGCCGCGATATGGCACTAAATTACTTACTACTGATGTTCCCAACGGCTTTTTCGAAATGTAAATGTATGTATTTGCAAAAGTATGTTAACTAAGGACTTATATTTGTCTTACAAACTCCACGTCTACAAGCGACACCTTGACGACGAACCATGTTACCGACAAGGATCCTTCGGTCGACACTACCTCCTAAGTTTACCAGGATCGACCGGATGACGGAACCATGGGATCTTGATCGGCCATCGTCCCCACAAAAGTTTTAAGTTAATAATAAATTTCATAAGTTCTAAACTCCACTCATCGCAATTATATACTGCTTTAACGATTCATCTACCTTTAATCGAAAGTGCTCTCTCAAGATTTGGGAGGGTAATTAACTATAGCTATAGAAACAAACCAGATATAAAAGTTCTCACCAGAACAAAAAATCTCTAGTGTCTTATCTACTATTCATCCGCTTCAAATTATCAGACACTTAAACAACTCTTTCCTTTCTTTTTTCGAAAGATCGTCATGACTGATCCCACATTTCTCGATTCACGTGTTTCTTTCCATCTGGCTAAATCTAAGTTATAATCAGGAGTATAAAAAAATGAAATAAAAAATGAAATGAGAAATGATAAGTTAAAACTTGACAACTTGAAAGTTTTCTAAATAAAGTCTTAAGTCATTTGAGATTTTATTTAGGATGTGTTTAGTATGTTTTTCTTATCATACCTATATTTGGAAGTAAGGTGATAGTTTTTAATTGCTAATTTTACCTTTAAACTCCGTAATGGACTACGTAACAAACGCATCACATTTCTAAGGCGCAACATCCGTTGGCCAACGCCACATCAATGTCGAAGCACCGAGTTACCATCCGCGTGGATTTCCCATATCTTGAACAGCAAGTTGTTAGCCTCAACTTGTCAAAAACTCGTCTGCGACGCCATGCAACAATCTCTAAAAGGCGCTAAAGTCGTGTGACCCCTACGTAGGGTCACTCAAAACAATCCTTTGAGAGGCTCTGAGACATCAATCATGAAGTTGTTATCGCGGCCTCTTTGTCCCCTAATATAATGCAATCTGAACCCTTCGCCGGGAGACACGAGAAGCTTCTTCATCCCAAGCAAGCTTAAAGAAGAAAAAAAAGAAACCTGAGTCATGCTCAACACTTATCACCGGTCCGACAACAATATGGAACCAAAGAGGAGTGTTCCAACCCACAAGTTTGACAACCTTAAATGGGTTAAACTAACAGCCTCTACCGTCACCAAACCTTCGACCCCACAACATCGTGTTCCAGCCTCCCTGAGGAAACCCGAACTATATCCCGAAGTGCATCGCCCTCCAGAGGGACTAATGAAAAGAAAATCCCCGATCGATGTTGAGCTCCTCCAAGAGAGACCTCATCCCGCAACTCAAAATGACGCCAACATATTCATGTCCCACACGGTGAACATCGGTGTGACACTTGGACCGCTGTCAGAATCCACCGTCGAAAGGTCCCGGAAGGTAGCAGACTGAGGCTCAGCCTCAAAAAGAAATTGAGAGCAAAGGCATGGCGGACATCCGTGTGAATTCGAGATCCGCCCAACTCAAATTTATCAGCGATGGGAGCATAAAAAGAGGCCCCAAATGATAAAACATCTGACGGTAGACACCTTGGAGAATCCTCCAGGGGATCCCGCCATCAATTAACTTGATCCCATCAAGAGGAGGTTAACTTCGATCGAAGCCCTCTAACTGAAGAAATTTCGATTCCACACTTGGAATCTAAGTTCATTGGGAGACCAAATTATCCAAGAGGACGAAGAAGAAGAGAGGAAAAAGTGAAGAGTGTGTGCAAAGGTGACAGCTATCTAATATCAACCCTAAAGGCGCATAAATACCTCCTCAACTCAAGAGAACAAAATGAGGAAGCATCCTCGAAGTCTCGTGAGAGGAACAAAAAAGAAGAAGAAGAGAAGAAAATCCCACCTTCATCGATACTACCACTGGCGAGCGCAGAGACAAAGGCCGATGAAAGCCAAAGATAAAAAAATCGCCGCTTGAATATGAAAATGAGCGAAATGATGATGCATATGCTGATGAAGCATGAGAATATCGGCAGTCCAACACTGCCCCCCCATCAATCCAAGAATGCCAATGACAACCCTCCAATAAATTGATCTCACATGCTTCAAGGGTCCAAATTGAGCTCAAGCGGATTGAAATAAATGAGCCACGACAACCTACTTAATATACAAACTACATCAAGTCGCGATGCCTTCTCAACTTGATATTATATTGAATGAGAAGATCAAAGTTATACTGCGTCGAAAATTGGTGAGCAAAGGTCGCATATCCGGAATATGATCAAATCATATCCAAAGGGATATTCAATGCCAAAGTTCAATCTATTCGACGGAATGGTAATCCCAAGCAACATCCGCCCAATTCAAAGCATCCGCAGAACAGTGTAATGATGCATTATTATTCCGCCAGCCACAAGAGTTTAACTGACCGCTGAATGGTATTGATAAAATGACTCGATCAAAACTTTTGCCAACTTGAAAATATGTTCGTTAAAAGATTCACAAATAAAAGACAACATTGCCGATCTCGCCAGAAGAGAGGAAGAAAGACAGTCGCTCTGATATATTACGCGTCAGAAACTTGAGTATGAAATGTGAACAACAAAGAAGAGCATGCAATTCAATTATCGATGGGCAACATCGATGATAAGATGGCGCCTTTATCTTTGCATGGCTTCAATTACCACATTTCAAGAGCTGATAGGCTAAATTTGAAAATTAAATTTGTCACGCTCGATACCACCAAGATAAATCTAAAAGAGCAAAAGCTCTGCATCAAAGAAGAAAGGTGAAACGATTTCACCTCATACAAGAAGGATACAGTAAGCTGTTACTATAACGACAAAGAAAGGCTACTGCCTATCAAGAAAACCGGGCCGCTCAATCCTCGCCCACAACCCAAGCTCATACTTGAGGTAATGATGTACCGAGGTCGCCTGGAAGGCGAGCACCAAAGCAAACAAAAGGAGAATGACTAATGGCCCCACCCTAAAAGAAAAGTCGAACAAAGAGTATTCTTTAAGAAAGTGTGGCCAAATAAATTTAAACATGCACTCAAAGTAGTCTCCAACTACCGAGTGTAAAAGACCAAGAGAGGGGACAAGCCGATAATCCTAACTATCGCCCATATCGGGTGCTCGGCCATCCCGGAAGATTGCTACATATTCAAAGATTGGCTGAAAAAATATAAAACGGTGAATTCACATTATCTGACGGTTGGTGCGTCCAAGAAAGAATCCACCAGTAATCACCTCATCTCCAAGACTATCAAGCAATGATAAAGGCAAAGAGAAGTCGACGATGATGAAGGATGAGTCAGCCTCTAAAAGATCAGAAAAAATGTTGAAGCAATTGGAAGCTGTGCGTATTCATGGAAATCACCACTGAGCATTTGAGTGAGACAAACATAAGCTATGGGAAGGCTAGTTCATCTCACTAAAGACGCTCTAGCCAAATACCACACAATGGAAGGCTAAGAAACCCGCCAAACAAAAAAAATAAACTAAATAAAAGAAGAAGATAAGAAGACAAAATGTTACTACTACTATTGATGGTCGCAACGTAACACAAAAGATCATCAATAATATGGAAGATTATACAATCAAGAAGACACCTATCACGCTTGCGTAATTCGCTTCAAATCTTCGATCAACGAAGAAGCAGGAAGAAGAAGAACTTCCTCCGAAGTCTTGCTGATGATGCATGAAGAAATTAAGAACTCGCTTCCCGATGAAGATGAACCGTGAGCTCACCATATCAACAACATGAAAAATATAAAATGGCAAATCAATCTTCTAGTCTATCATTAGAGGGGGCGATGTCAAGAATCAGTCATCTCAAGATTCGATGCAAATGAAGTAGCTCAAGTACTTGAGAAGTGGTCGAAAGTGCTACCATCCCAACAGAAAGAGCCAATGAATAAAGATAAAGGAAAAGAAATTGAAGTCAATGAAAGAGTTATCCCTAAGGATTCAAATAAGAAGCCTTCATCGGGATCACTACAATATTCTATCCCATCTAAGAAAATTCTACAGAGTGTATAAAGCACTTCTAATGTCAAGATCTCCGTAATACCTTAATTGAAGCTCTCAAAGAGCGGAAAATTAAGCATATTTTGTCAACGCGCCTAACGAGACCTTGCATGTTCAAGAGCCTCCAATCGTCACATTTTCGTAAGATGATCTAATGCTCTGGATCAGAGTACAATCGCCTCAGATGTTACCGAAAGTGATGAAATTATAATACCGCGGATCTTAATTGATCCTGCTCCTCCGTGAATCTTATGAATTTGAGAACTCTTAGATGGTTATCTAGATGTACAACATCGGACGAGATAAAGTCATGGGTTTCAATGGAAGAAAACTATCGGTCATTCGCCCTTCCTCTTAAATTTGGAGACCGCATTTAAGTGATGTGATCGATGATATCATTCGTGATTCGGTCGACCATGGCTTCATAAGTATGGCATTGTCCCATCTACATTGCATCAATGTATGAAATATACAAAGGATGGAGAAGAATGCCAAATCATGACATGCAACCTGTATTAAATGAAGATTTATCAAGATGCCGCTTATTTCCCGGAATCAAAGCTAACAAAACAACCAAGAATACTGCATCTACTTCAAAACCCATAAAAGAACAAGTTAAGAAGAAGGGAGAAGATAAAATGAATAAAGAAAAGGAGGTTGTTCCAAATATTCCTAGGAATATAAAGAACACGTCCAAAATCAATAACACTGTCCCTCATCTAGGCAGTGATACTGAAGAAGAAGAGGAATGTGTTCCTTCTAAATTCAAAGGTCCGCATGACTCTTCGAGTAAAGCTCTGATTGAAGAAGAACATTTCGACTCTGATTATGAGTTCGAATCTGCTTTTGAAGGTAAGGTGCAATGCACCTACTTTAAAACAATCATAGATCCATCGCCAGAGACTACACTGTAGTCACTTCTCCTCCCAACATTTTAAAGAAATCACCCTCGAGAAACTCACAAAGTCGAGGAACTGGTGACCTTCTATGTACCTCCTCTCCCTGGAAAGCACGGGCCAGGAAGCCTGTTTTATAAATCCGAGGGGTGTCAAGAAGAAGATCCTGATTGGGTAATGCAGTTATCTGAAGAAGAAGAAGCTATGCCCACAAGGATACCAAAATATTACTCTCCAAAGATGCAAAGCCTAATGCGCAAACATGGGGTCCAGAGCAAAAGCAAAGGACTAAGCTCTTTGAAATGATGTGGTACCCAAAAGGTTCTCAAACCATTGGTAAGAGAAATAAACACACTACCAAAGGCCTGGTTTTCATCCAAGACAACCACAGATATACCTGTAACAGAATAAGTAGAGTGATGAGGGATGAGAATTTCATTCTTAATGTTACCTCACAAATAATGAAGAAGTAGAAGCTGACCGCTACCAAGAGCTTGAAGATGGTGGGGATACTATGGATGAACTTAAAGAAATTAACTTGGGAACCGAGGGATCCGCCAACGCTCATCGCTACTCTACTCAAGATAAAGTGGAAGAATTAAAACCTTGCTATGGAATTGTGGATTGCTTGCTTGGACATATGTTGAAATGCCGCTTTATCCCCCGATATACGGTTCACAAATTAAGAATTGTGACGCAAAGACCGCCAAGCAAATTCTAGCAATGAGATTGGAGGTTGAAGAACGTAATTGCGAAACCAAGAAGCTCATAAGCCGGTTTTATTCGAGAAGAAAAATACGAACGGATAGCTAATATTGTCCCCGTGAAAAGAAGAATGGTCGATTATGTACGACTTCGGATTTAAACAAAGCATGTCCAAAGGATGACTTTCCTCAGTATCGAATCATAGTGGATAACACTTCAAACCACGACATGTTCATTTATGGACGGATCGTGGTTACAATCAAATCAAGATGGCTCAAGATGAGAGCATACCTCATTCAGACGCCAATTGGCATATATTGCTATACTACGCCTCTTCGCCAAGAATGCTGAGCTACATACCAAAGATATGACGCGAAATCTTTGACGAGTTGATTCATCAAAAGTAGAGTGCTATGTTGATGACCTTGTCAAAGTATATCGCAAAGATCATCTCGATGATTTAAGGATTGTCTTTGAAAGAATCGTAAAATATGATCTCAAGATGAATCCTCTGCGCGCTTTTGAGTCTCTTCCTGAAAGTTCTTGATATGTTGGCGCCGGGGATTGAAATCGATCCCAACAAAATCAAAGCAATTAAATGCCTCCTCCAAGGAGTCTTCACAACTTCCATACGTGGACATCTCGCATTCATTAAGATTTATATCAAACTGTCGCGATGTCGACTTTGCAAAATTAATGAAGAAAGATACTCCTTTCAAGTGGACGAAGAATGTCAAGAGCCTTCGACAAGATCAAATATCTGTGAACCCACCCATTCTTGCATCCCAAGAAAGCCTCTCATCTTGTACACAAGAAGACCTGAGGAATCTCTAGGTGCTTTGTTGCAGATAATGAGGAAGGAAAGGAGAACTTTATACTATATTAGAAGACTAATTGAGCAAGCGTTATTCTCCAATTGAGAAGCATTGTTTGACGTTAATTTTGCCGCCCAAAAGTTACGCCATTACATGCTATCTCATAAAATTACCCTTATCTCGATCGATCCACTGAAGTTCGATGACAAGACAACGCGATGTGTCGCCGCACGATGGGTCATCTTCTATTACAATTTGATATTACATATGTCCCCGTAAAGCGGTGAAGGGCAGCAAATTTTCTTGCCGCTCATCCCATACCCAGACTCATTGCTTAACGATGATCTTCCCGATGAGCAAATCATGCACATATATGAAAAGAAAAGCAACAAATGTGGAATTGTATTTTGATGGATTTCATTCCATTAGATACACTCAACCCTCAAATCTTCCAAAGGCTCGTCGGTATCGGCTCATCTTGATCACACCGAGGTGGCATCATACCGAGACATTCTTATAAATTAACTCAACCCAACCAACAACGGAGAATATGAAGCGTTGGTGTGTTTAGAGGAAGCATTTCCATGGGAGTCCGAATTTGCAAATTTATGGCATTCTCAACTCGTCATTAATCAAGTGTTTTACAAAATCAACAAGCTTGAATTGGCCTACTATCACAAACGAAGTTCTCGAGCTTATGAAATTCCAAATGTCATTATGACTGAGTCTCAGAGTTGAATAAGAAAGTATGCTTAGCTAAATTAGCTAAAGAAATGGCAGTATGGATGACAATTACATACCATTAGTTTAGACCGTCGAGTCCTAGAGCCAATAAGTTTAAGATCCCGAAGGGGTCATCAAACATAAATCAGCGTACCATGTTGCTCCTTACACTCCTTACAAATTACTTGTCAAAGTCAACAAGACAAACTTCAAACCATTCCATGAAAGGCCCCAACTCAAGCACCAAAACAGATGATGAAATTCTTATAAGAAGAGAAGGAAGGAGACCTCTTCATCGACTACTTCAAGGAAGGCAAATTGCCAAGTAATAAGTCGATAAATGCAACTTGAGAAAAGGCTCACTATATGCTTATGTTGGCAATACTCAGATCGTAGATCCTTCGAAAGATGTGGTAATGTTTGGGAATAAGAAGCCAACAGTAATTGTTGAAATCCATCAAGGACTTTCACACCAATCAGTCCTAAAATGGCTTTCAAAATTAAAAGAATTGGATACTATTGCCGCCTATGGAAAAGATTGATCAATCACCAAGAGATGCCATGAATGTCCACGAGAACATAATTCATCGCCTCCAAATCCGATCCAACGATAGATCTCCGCTTGAGGGGACATGTAATTGGTCCATTGATCCGCCATCATCACCGGTCACCGCTTCATTTTAGCCACCGACATTTCTCCAAGTGGAAAGTCGCACCATTTAAAGAAGTTACAACAAGTGACTAACTTCTTTACCCACAATATATATATTTGGTGTACCACGTCAATCATTTCGACAATGGTCACGCCTTCAAAAGCACTAAAGTTTATAAATTTATCGACATAAGATTGATCGATATTCGAATTTATAATCCGAGAGCAAATGGTTTACGAGGCATTTAATAAAACACTACCAAATTGCTAAAAAATTCTCACAAGAAATAAAAGGGAGTGGCATACCAAACTTGTTAGGCTTACCGCACTACTTACAAAACTCCTACAAAGTCTACTCCTATGACTAATGTTTGGTCAAGCGCTTTACCACTGGTTGAACTACCTTCTCGAGTATTCAACAAATCTCACCCAAGATGAGAATGCTCGTCTGGATGGAAGAGCTTGACGCTTGACGAGGTCGCCCAAGCTCAGAAAATCTAAGTCATCTGAGAATGTCCGAGCATTCGATCATACAAGACGCCCCTCGAAGCTTTTCGGAAGGAGAATTCCCGGTGGTCGAGAAGACCAATCATCCCTCATCGCAATTGGTAAATTTGAACCTAATCGGGAAGGACCTTTTGTTATTGAAAAGGTATATCGGGGAGAGCGATACCGCGGACTTCAAAAGGCCAATGCCAATCAACGCAGAAGAAATATTACACATGAAAGTGTGATTGGACAAATCCTGAATTTGAAAATCTTTATCAAACACTTGAAAATTTTCATTGAAATTCTCTTGTACACAAGAATGCATTTCCAAAATAAAATAAAATCCTGCTGGGCATTTTTTAAAATTTTTATAAGAAAGTATCGCTTCTCGGTAAGACAGGGGCCTTTCTCTTTCGACATCGCGAGCGTCGAGATCCCCATATGCATACTCAAAATTATGTCAAAGCTCAAATTTAAAAGTCTTACGACCAAGAAAACTTCAAGTCCAGAACTTCAACAAACCAAGTTGGATATACATTTATCATCCCACTTCAAATCTAAAGGCTCGAGTCGGTAAGGCGTCGACTCAACACGCCAAAATATGGTCGAAGTCGGCCGACAGTTCTGACTCAACACGCCACAAAGGTAGTAAGAGATCCCCATCTCGTTAGCGATAAAATCCTTCATCAATTGCTCAAGTCCACGACTCTTCAGTATAAGGTCGGATTCAACACGCCAAAATAGGCCGAAGTCACAGACTGTTTACTCAACACGCCACAAAGTGCGTAGTAGTGATCCTCCTACTGTTAGTTCAAAGACAAGAGCATCCAAATCCCCAAATCTCTCCAACTTGGTGAGTTCAAGTGACCCGTGACCGGAAATTATCCCTATTGGTCGTAAGGTCATCTTTCAAAATTCTACAACAAACAAAGATATCCTTACTCGAAGGCACTAAGCCGAGTTTGGAATCAAATACAAACGTAAAATCTCAACTCCTTCAATAAGTCTATCAAAGCAGCAAAGACCAAGGAAATTCTTCTTCAAGAAGTCCAATAAAGCAAAAGCGAGGACCAAGAAGCTATCCCAATGTTCAGAGGCAAGCTAAATGTCAACTAAGGGAGTTTTGTCATCAAGATGTCCATTACATGTGCAAAGCAAGATCGATGACTCTTTGCCATTGATCCAACACAAGCTCAGAGTTCGTCGCATTTATCCTTCTACAAGCCCAGAAAGCGTAAAGTTGTATGTAAGGTAATTTCAGACGCTCGACAAATCTCAGATAATCTGTGATTTTTCTCCATCAAATCCAAGGCATGAAACTGGGATAAAAGGAGGCACAAGATATAAACTCGACAAATGAAGAATTTTATCTCATCAACTCCATCAAGTCAAAAGTGAAAGCAGAGGAAAGAATTCTCTCCAACTCCATCAAGTCCACAAGGCACAAAGCTGGCGGAGGGAAATAAATCCAAATTCGAGATGAAATCTTCAACAAGTCCAAAGCACAAAGCATGTGACCAAGATGTCTTTCTCAACAAGAATCAACTCCATCAAAGCACACAATGCCGACAAGAGAAAAATATAAATTTCTGAGGAAGTCTTCAACAAGTCCGCACAAAACATATGAAGATGCATCAAATTCTCGACAAGTTGATGACAAGTCAAATTTTCTTTCATCTAATCAAGCAAAAAACATGACTAATGATTAACAAATATCAACGAGCTATTGTAGTTGAACTGGTGAAATGCAAATGCTTGCCCAACTTGAGAGTTATACTCACTTTTATCAAAGCAACGATCGAGATATCGAAGTTGTAGAAACTACAACTTAAGCGGACATCCAAGCAAATCTCTTGGAGATCCTGGTCACTATGAACAAACACTTCCATGCGCGCATTCATGTTTGTTGGGGCATTTGTTGACCTACAACCATGCCACATTAAATTAAATAAATGGATTTTAAAATCCCTCAAATCGCGATCAACCGATCAAATGCTTTTAATTGACGATTCGCAACGCTGCGAAAATATTAAAATGAATTAATCGAAAATTTTGAATCAATTAAGGATCGATCGGATAATTAAAATCAAATTATCATGAAATTGATATCAAGTCGAAGCCCCGACGACGCCTAAACGACCTCCGCTCGCAAAATAAATCGCCGCCGTCGCCAAACGTCAAACCTATCAAACGACACCTTCCGAGACCGATGCGCGAGGGTCGAATTTAAGCGACACGACAATTTAGACTAATTTACTTCAACCGTCGCCATTATTTAAACGACCTCGATCAAATTGATCGCCATATGTCGCATAACTGAATACTAAATTGACACCCATATTGGGTTTGTCAAAATAAAAAATCACAAAAATATTTAATAAAAAAATTAAACGACTAGCTTAATCCGCTTAACTCTTAATCACGCACCTTACCTAACCCACGCCCACTCAACCAATCAAGATGAAGCCCTAAAAGTTTGATTTTCATGCGTTTCAGTGAAACGAGGGTTATCCTCGTTGACCCTCATTTTTCACGATCCTCTCTCTTCGCTCTTTCCTTCCTCTCTCTCTTTCGACTCTTCTTTCTCTAAAGTTTCACTGATTCTTCCCTCTCTCTCGAGCTTCTCGCTTCTCGATTCTCCTCGTCTCTTAGCACTCTCTCGATCTTTCTGGGCAGATACTCTCGATTCTCCTCTTCTCTTCTCGACTCTCGCTTCTCATGAAGAACCTCCCCCTAGCCTCCTTCTCCTCTCAGAACCCTCTTCTCTCCTCTCTCTCTCTGCTCACATCGAGCACCAGAGCAAGAGATCTCGATCCATCGATTCCTAACCAAAACCTCCAGTTGTTTCGTTTCAACCTGAGCTATATTTCTATGTGGGTTTTTTCTGAAATGTAGATTGCTTTCCTCTTCCATTTGTTTTTATGGTTGGATTGTTTCCTGGTTTAGCATGAAATTAAGATTGATTTATGCTACAAACTTCTTGTTTCCTCCTTTTTGTCTGTCTGTTCTTCCATTACGAAATATGCTTTCTCCTCCGCTATGTGACATGTATTTATTTGTTTTCTCCTTCTAAATGGGTGTGTATGCTAAAAATTTCTTTTCTCTGAATCAATCATTTTGTGTTAATGGGCATAAGCATGAAAATGTTTCTATGGGAAAGAAAGTTATTGTCTGCCATTTTGCTAAAAAAATCTTTTCTGGGAATCAATCATTTTGTTGTTTAATGGGCATAAGTATGCGAAAATGTTTCTATCTAAGGAAAATTGTTATTTTGTTGTTTAAAAGCATGCTTGCTAAAAAAATTTCTTTTCTCTAAGAAATCAATCATTTTTGTTAATGGGCATAAGCATGAAAATATTTCTATCAAAGGAAAATTGTTATTTGTGTCTAATATGCTATTGAAAATTTCTTTTCTAAGGGAATCAATCATTTTGCTATTTAATGGCCAAGGTGCTTGTTGAAAATATTTTTTCCCTAGAAAATTTGATCATTTTGTTGTCTAAGGGCATGATATATGCTGAAATCTTTTACTGGAAATCCATTGATTGGCTTTTCTAAAGGGATAAGGCATGCTAAAATATTTTATTAGAGGAAATTGAATGATCATTTCTAATGTATATGATACATGCTGAAAATATTTCTATCTAGGAAATCAAATATGTTATTTGATGAGTATAAGGTTTGCTAAACTTTCTTATCTAAGGGAAAAATCAATTATTTGTTTGAGATATGACGCCGTCTCCTGAATTTCGCTTACTGCTTCAATTTATTCATGGTGAATATATATATCATGCTTTCATATGCAAGTTGAAATCAAATTAAACAAAAGGATTTGTTATACCACTGCTATTATCTATGAGTTTCATTCTGCATACTTGCATATGTGATATACTGCTCACGCTGTCAATGTAAATACGCTTTCAATGCTCACATTGTTCCAATGCGCTGGAAACTTCAGGATAAGACTTCACGCCTTCCAACGCTAAATACGCTATAAGTACCGCTCACATTGTTCCAATGCGGAAACCAGATTGCTCACGCGCCCAACGCGTGAAATATGCTTCAGAAAATTCGCTCACATTGTTCCAATGCTGAATCAGACTGCTCACGCTTGTTCCAACGCTATTCTATGGTCTGCTTAATGCTCCAACGCGGCGGAACTGATGATAAGATTCCACGCTAACGCGGAAAATGCCAGATATGTTAACCCCCATGCACTTTCGCGTGGTAAATAAACTTTCGAGGTGTCTCACGACACCTACCATGCACGCCTTTCTTGGCGTGGAACTTACTCCGCACCCCTTTATGGGGATGACGGAGGTCTAAAATTTTAAAAAAAGGTAAAAAATGCTTAAGTATTTTATGTGCATATGCTTATGTGTTTCTAACTCACTTTTCATGTCATATGACACACTATGCAACAACTATTCATGCTTAATTTGATGAATGTTGAATCTTTCTAGTCCCTTTACATGCTTAACATGTGTATGAAGTGTGCATAGATATACAAATGGATGCTTATGCAGGACATGTATTTGTTGATGCCGGTTCTAATATCCCTACTTGATATGCTATTAGACATGCTTAGAACACATGCTTAAATACATGTTTAACTTATCTTTTACTCCATATGTCCATTTTCACATTGATCTACACATGATTATGGAAACATGGCAAAAAAAAAAAAAAAAAATATATAAGGGGAAGACATACATGAAATGAAACATTTGAGACATGAATACACTGTATATGCTCAAACATGTTCTCCCTACTTTACTGTCATTTCCACCACGATTTAAATACATACGAGACATGGAAGACTCAAGCAAACACATATGAAATGAATCCAATCTATCATACGACATGACATCCATCATAAAAAATACCAAAAAAAAAATGGAAAATTAAAGGAAGGGAGAAGAAAAACTTACAAATCTTTATGACACAACTTACAAGCTCGAGAGAACTCAAACTTGTGAAAGAGGAAGGAAAGAAATGAGAGTAGCTGAGGATTTTACGAGAAGGAATTCCCTCTTATTTATGATTTTCTAGCCTCCCTCTTTTCTCATCTATGGCATCATCTCTTACATAGCCTTATAAAGACGCTGAGGCCATCTAGAATGCCATTTCATGTTGCATACATGTAATGGACACGTATGACGCCTCAGATCCTTATCTTTTTTTTTTTTTCAAAGAAAATAAAGTTTTCATGATAAATTTAATGAGATTACTCACACGAAGCCAGATGTGAGGAGGTGATTTTAATTAATCCACTTCTTTTAAATGAAATATGACAACTACTCATTTTTATATTCTCCCCTTATCAAGAGAAATAAATGCGATATGATCATATGCCTTCAAAAATATATTTTTCATTTACGTGATTTTAACATAAAGAAAAATATTCTCAAATCAAATCACTGCTATTTTGTCCATTACCTTACTTACATCATATATTCCTAAATCATTATTTTCATTATTTATGATTTCATAGATGGGCTATTACCTAAATCAAAGTATTTGCATTACCTACTTATGATCATAGCCCAAATCAATTATTTTCATTTCTTACGTTTGATTTTGTACATAGAGATATGGCTCAAAACAACGCCTAAATAACTTGCCTATTGCTTATATGACATACGCTTCCAAATGATTTATTTCACTCTATATCCTTGCTTCATTTGTGATTTAAAAGAGCCATTTGTTCTAAATGAACTATTTAAAGATATTCTCAATCAAATGCTTATATCTATCTTGACTTCGATCCACACTTGAATAAGTTCTAAAAATGCAAATTCAGATTAACAGATCTTATACATCTGCTGTCTTTGACCATGTAACAAAACCTAAAATCTTTATCAAAACTCATGCCAGCATACAAGTCAAATACAGAATGACATATATCCCGGTTTTCTGACCGTCCGTTAACAAAACCTAAAAAATTTAATGACGCTATCAAATCTTAAGTTCAATTAAATGACTAAAGATAAATCTATCGATCATCATAATATTCTTTGATTCAAGATCTGAAAAATCTCAAACCCGATCCTTATGCATAATCTATGACAAGTTTGGAATGATTGATCTAAATAATAATCAGATTGATCCTAAAGAAAATAGTCGAGCACATATCTTCCTCCGGTTACCGTCTTAACAAAACCCAAAATGCCATATAAACCTAAACTGCAATCAACCTACGTTTCAACTAGACATTTAATGTCCATGCAACATTTTAAAAGAACGATACTTGTATGTATGTTGAAGTGTCAAACAATGGACACGCAAGTAAAAACAAAAAAAGAGATGTTACATCTTCCTTGTCTTCTGACCAGGGTTAACAAAACCTAAAAAATCCTCTATATCAAAACTCATGCCAGCATTACAGTCAAATACAGAAGTGATGTTATACATCCGCTTGGTCTTGACCGATCCCGTTAACAAAACCCAAAATGTATATATTAAACTGAAATTGAACTACGTTTCGAGACATTTAATGTCCATACAACATTTTAAAAGATCAGAGATTAGAAGATGTTCAAACAATGACATGTACAGCAATAAAACAAAAGAATGATGCTACATCCCTTGCTGTCTTAGACCGTCCGTTAACAAACTCAAAATCAAAATTGACATCGAACTTCAACATTGAGACATCTTAATGTCCATGCAACTTTCAAAGAATGATATTCAGTATGCGTTGAGTAATACTAAGTCAAATATAAAGAATGATGCTACATAATCCCGATTGTCTTCTGACGTCCCGTTAACAAAACCTAAAAATTTGATATATAAAAATTTCAATAATATCCGGTAAGTTAATTCATATAATACAAGATATAATCAATCGACATACTTTCTAAAATTCAAATCCTCGAAGAAAAGTCCCAAACCCATCCTCTATGTTCAAACTAAAGAGTTGAAGGATTATACTTGAGATAACGAATTGACCATCCTCCGTAAAACCGCACGTAGCAGTGCCGCCTATCAATCGATATTAACCCTGTGATCGAGAAGAGTAATTATAATTAAAATTTCAAATGATAAATGATCATATATTCAAATCTAAAATCAATCATAAAATGATCAAAATTCAAAGAAAATACAAAAAATATAAATAAAATGAAATGAATTATTTAAAAATAATAATAATAAAATAAAATCAATCCACCCCTCCGAATTGTCTCTTCTGACAAATTAAGAAAACCTTCACAAAGAAATTAATGTCAAATTAAATACATAACTACCTTCACACTCAAATATTCCTAAAGCGTAAGGACGCGTCTGTCCGTCTCATGGTTTTGCTGATATGGCACCACATAAATGGTTATCCTGAGCCCTCTGAATGGTTCACATGATAAGACCACTAAATTACATTTGCACTGTGAGATGTTCCCTTAACTTTGGTTTGAAATGTAGAATGTATTTGGTTGGGCAAAGTATGTTACTAAGGTTGACTTATATTTGTCCCCTGACAAACTCCACCCCAGTGTACAAGGACACCTGGACGACGTAACCATGTGTTCCGACAAGGATCCTTCTGGTCGACTACCTCCTCTAACTAAGACTGGATCGGACACCGATGACGGAACCATGGGATCTTGACGGGCGTCATCGTTCCCCACAAAAGTTTTAAGTTAATAATAAATTTCATAAGTTCAAGCTCTCCACTCATCGCAATTATATACTCGTTATTCAACGATTCATCGACTAAATAATCGAAAGCTTCTCGAGGAGGGTAATTAACTATATGTTTATAGAAACCAAACCAGATATAAAAAGTTCTCACCAAATGAGAACAAAATCTCTGGGTAGTGTCTTATCTACTATTCATCTGCCTTCTGAAATTATCACCGGCACTTAAACAACTCTTTCACTTCCTTTCTTTTTCCGAAAGAGGTCGGCGGCGAATTTTCGGATCCCACACACTCACATTTTATTTATTTATGCATGTTGATTTGTAGATTCAATTGCAAATATTAAGAATTGTAATGTTTTTAGGCATTTAATCCACTGCATACAATAAATATTTGAATATGTTTGGTTCAAATAGGGGCCCATGAGTGATAATTCTTCTGTCAACAAAGGAGGGCCGACTTCATGTTTATCTTAAGTTCAATTCCTCTAGCATGTGCATGAACTATTTGAATGCATGAGAGAATTCATCATGCGATTATGAGGTTATATGTACACATACAAGCTTTCAAGCTTATTCCATGTCCCCAATAATCATGTTCATGTTTTATTTTATGTTCTTGTACTGATCTTCATTTTATTCATCAAGATTTGTATATCATTTTGAATGCTTACATATTATTTTGTAATTTAATTTCATTTTAGTGTGTTCTAGGTCCAAAGGATCCATTAAGTACATCTTGTTCAAATTTTATCACGGAAAAATTTAGTAGCATCCCAACATCTTCCCAAGTAGAAAGTATTTAAAGGAATGCTAGGTTTTCTCGTCATATCAAAAAAGACGTATATGAGTAGTGTTGAAGACACCATGACTAAGTCTTTTACTCCCACCATGCCAAATATGTATCTTTGTTTACCTATATGAAGATTAATAGCATAACATTTCACCATCACATCAACATGACATACGAGTACTTATTGGTAGTATGAGTCTCACCACACTAAGATATGAATATATGGGTAAGTATGAATTCACCTGCATAAAAATTTACAAGTAGCATGAGATTTTCTCGCAGCATTAGCATAGGAAGGAAGGAGAAAGAAGAGTAAGATAGTGACATCAACAAAAGGAGAAATGATAGCACAGGCAGTGAGATCGGTGTGTGAATAGAGTATACATGACCTGATAATGATATTAAAGATGAAGGAAGCCTAAGAATGATCAATGTCATATGAAATAGGTTAATAAAAAATGATGGCCTACCCAGAAAAGTTAAAGTTCTGACATTATAAGCATCATTAGAAACCAAAAGAGATGTTTAACTCTCAATTCTAAAAATTTGATAATGATACAAGTCCAACCTTAAATTGATAAAGCACATATAATTACTATGTTAGATTTTGTTCGAACTTTATTAGTGGTATTATAGCAGATGGGCTAACTGATAATTAAATGATACGAATACAACAAGAAGTCTTTATCCCACAGTATAGTCAACTATGTGATCATTGTCTTATTAAATGTCAACTTTTCATTTAATTATAATAAAATAAGATCATTTTTATGCCACCTAACTAAGTCGTTTTAAGTTTACCTTTATCTTTCTTAACATAGACTGAATCTAATAAATCTACTCTCCTAACTAGGTCATTTAATGACCAACATTTTATATGACCAAACTATCTAAGATGACTCTCTATAATCTTATCTGCCACTGGAGCTACTCCAACATTTTCAAATATTTGTTTTGCATTTTGTCTTTGTAAAGTCACTCATCCACCTGAGCATCCTCATCTCTGCAACACTTAAGTTCTTTCTCTTTTACTGGCCAACATTGTGCGCCATAAATCTTTGCAAGTTTTATCATCAGCTTTCTCTAAAATATCACAAGCCAGATGCATTCCTCCCCTTCAACCAGCCAACTTGAATTCTACTAAAAACATACCCATCTATTTCACCATCATTTTAAACAATAGACCAGAGATTTCTAAAACATTCACTCTTTTTAATGACTTGATCACCCATTATCACAACCCCACCACTAAATCTTCTTCAACTAAAATGACACGTCATATATTCAATTTTAAATTTACTTAAACAAAAGCCTTTAGACTCTAAGGTTGACCTCCACAATTCAAATTCCTTTTTAACTCCCTCTCTAGTTTTATCAACAAGACAAATATCATCAGCAAAAAGCATACACCAAGAAACATCTTCTTGTAACTATCTAGTAAGTACATCCATAAGTAAAGCAAGAAAGACATGAGCTTAAAGCTTGTCCTTAATGTAATTTAACTAAAATAGGAAAATACTTGGTCAATCTTCTTTGTGTTTGAACACATCAACTTCAATATACATATTCTTAATGACTTGAATACAAGGAATATTAATACCTTCTTTCAGAACTCCTCAAAGCACTTGGAACTTTATCATCTACTTTTCTAAATCAACAATTATCACATGCAAATCCTCCTTACTCTTATAGCTAGTAGATCTAGCCGGCATGAAACTAAACTATTTTGAGAAATTTTTGTATCATGTTGTAACCTATGTTCAATTACGCTCCTCTATAATTTTAATATATGGCACATTAACTTAATTCTTCTATAATTTGCGCACTTTTGTGCATCACCTTTAGTTGAAAAAATAGGAACCAATAAACTACTCCACTCATCAAGCATCTTTTTAAACTTTAAAATAATGTTAAAAGGAATAGGAAGCTAAAAAATTCCTTTATCTCCCAAGCATTTCCACACTTATATTGGAAAATCACCAAATCTTCCTGTTTTTTCACACTTCATTTTCTTTAAAGCATCTCCAACTTCAATTTTACTAATATTATGATAAAAATAAAAATCTTTATTTTCATTCAAGGTATTAAAGTCACTGAAGTCAATAGTATTCTTACAACATTTATTAAAAAGTTTATTGAATATCTTTTTCTAAGATAAATACTTTTTTATCTCTATCCTTAATGCATTTCACTTAAACTAAATATTTGTTCCTTTCTCTTTGCTTAGCTAACTTATACATACATCTTTTGCCCTCTTTAGTATCAAATATATAATATAAATTACTAAATACTGATTTTTTTCTATCGCATATTGCTTTCTTAACCCCACATAGTAGGATAAGGGCTTGTTGTTGTTGCATATTGCTTTCTTAAATTCCATACGGGTCACTCTACATCTTTTCTAATTGTCCAAATTTTTAAATCTAAACAAATTTTAATAATAAAACTTCTCATTTTTTATCATTTCTTGCATATTTTGGATCCATCATTGATTATTTTTACTAGTAACAGCTTCTTCTTTTGATTCTCAAAACACATTTTTTGTAATTTACTCAATCTCGCTTGCTACTTTTTCTCACATAATATTAACTTCCTCATGAACACTCCATATTCTAAAATCTTATAGCTTACTCTTAAAAATATTTTTATTAGAATTTTTTACATACTCTCATCTAATTTTAGGATAATATTTTGATAATGTAAAGCCAAAAAATATTTTTCATCTTTAAATTTTCATCCAGAATAACCTTCTAATCTTTATAATCTAAATAATCTAATTTTCTTATTAGAAAATAGTCAATCTACGTTTATTAAGTTCATTCTTATACGTGATAATATTTTCATCTTTTTTTTAAATAATTTCTTATCAATTATAAATCATAAGCTAAACTAAAATCCAATATGATCTCACCTTCTTCATTAATCACTCTAAACTCATAAGCACCATGAATGTTGTTAAAATCTTCTACCACTTTACCAACATGTCAATTTAATATATCTTCCAATAAATACTTTCTTCAAAAAATATCCTTCGTATTAATCATTTTAGGCCATGCCAAATTTTTTACTTTTAAACTTACATCCAAACCTACTAATGGGTATAAATGTTTATAATATTAATAATCTTAACATTAATAACTATCTTTAAAGCTATAATTGTATCATCAATCATAGTAATTTTCACAACATTATTCTTCAACTCTTATTAATAATTACACCTACACCATTGGTACTACTACTACCTAAATATTAAAGTTTAGAACATAAACTATCAATCTATTTAGTCTTCTCTCTAACCCATTTAATATCTTGAATATATAAGATATTTATCTTCCTATGAATCATAATATCTATTAATTTCATTAACTTACTTATAAAAGTACATATATTTCATGTTATCATCATAATTTTAGTTTCATAGATTAGCTTCTTTGCTAGCATCCATCCATAATATGAGAGCTCTTGCTTATTTAACATTACACCCCAAGTGCCAATGCAATGACCCTTGCACATTTTTCATTATATTTAGGACATACAATACGTCGCTTTTAGGGAACACCCTAACATTAACACAATATATAAAGGATTCATGTCATGATTTTTTGTAAAGTTTTGCATTGATTGTTAACTACTGAATGCAACCCTCCACTTTTTTCGAGGACTTGAGCCCCAACAATAGTGTTTTAAGGACATGAATGTGTCAACCAAATTGACATCATATGGCACTGCTAAGACTCATATCAATATAAATGAGAAAGTTAAATAATTTCATACAAAATAAGCGAGTATAATGCATTATTGGATATTTAAAAGATGCATTCTATTTCTTATAAAATTTTTATATTTATTGCCTATAATTTAATTCTTATTTAATTAAGTATCAAAATAGGTTTTACATAAAATAGCACACTGAGTTAGCTATGTTAATGATTAGCAATGCTCATGTAATTTAAAAGACAAACAAACATTTTTTTTTTTAAATTATGTATTAGAATGATTTATCCAACTAATCTTTTAACTCATTGGATATAACATTAATTACTATTTCATACAAAAGAAAGGAGATGACGCCATAATCATGTGACCTAATTTTGACCTATATCATAGAGCTTTAACATATAATTTTGAATATATGAAGAAAGAAAAAAAAATATACATGATGTAAATTAAACACTACTTTTAATATGTACAACTTTTCTTCGAAATTTATTATAAGGTAAATTTTAATTTGAAGATTTAAGTTTGTGGACACTCTTATATTGACAATTACGATGAATCATTTGGATGACTATAGAAGTAATAGAATATTTTATGATGATCTATGCAAATTAATTTTCTGCCCTTTCAATCTAGTTTATGAAGCCAAGATAGGTGCTAGTAAAAAATATAATTGACTAGATTGTCTGTCTCAATTGCATGTTATGTTTAACTAGAGGGGACCAAAATGAGACACAAAAGAGTTTGCTGAGGCTGCTGCTCAGAAGTGGAACAGCCTCATAAGGAAACAACTTACATAGAATGGAGCATCATTGTATAAGTGCTGCTTGGCTCTGAAACAGTAACATATGTTGGGAGAGAGGAGGGGGAGAGGACTTGTCTGACTTGTTCTAATGACATGAATTGATTCAAACGACGTATCTATATTTTAATAGATCCAACAACGTTAGATGATATAAAAAATAAGGTTACATAAAGGTAAACCTGTAAGAAAAAGAAAATCTACACAACAATGCACCAAATATTTAAGGATGGAGTTTGGTATAGCAAATTAGCCTAATTTTTATTAGAATATTCCATAATTAACATAAAAAACACCTGACACTTTAACGCTATTAGAATGAATCAAAGCTAACGACATTATCTCAAATGAATGCAAAATAAAAACAGTAATTATGCTCTAATTATCTCCGATGGAGACCAAAAAAAAATAAGCCAACAAGATGACCTAATTTTCAAGATTAGCAATATCTTCATTATATTAATATTCATCACCATGAGAAGAAACTACTGTGAATATGTATTTTAGCAAAGCATTTTGAGCTTTCTCATGCCTAATAAACATGGAAACACGTCAAAATTGTGATCCATGAAGATCGTGGCCTGAAGCCAACTGACCTTCGGGAGCAAAGGTCAACTCCACGGAACCTTAGGGCCAAAAAGCTGGGCCCAGATTAGATTCATTGGAATCGATAGGCCTATGTATGGCTAGATTAAAGTTGAATTATTGTTTCTTATATTTTCTTAGCTTTAGGAGTTTGGATTAATCTTTCCTTCGATTTATAAGGCAGTTACCTGGATCTTAAAACATTGTCAATCTTTTGGAATTTAAAAATAGTTTCCTCCTTTAAAAAATTAAGTTAGGATTATTAAATATCATCTGTATCAAAATTTTATATCCTGGATATTTGGTCCTTGACTTAGGGATCATTATTCTAATATCAAAGAAACTTTTGTATGTGGAAAAGATAGTGAAGATAAAACCTAACATTACTACCAACACAAAATAAAACCCAAACATCAGTTAAGAGGCCAATCCGAACTCCACGCAAGTTGGATTAACCATTCCAACAATGAATTATGGGAGCTTAAGAGAAGATCAAAGGCCAACAGATGTTTCATCTATTCATGGAACACAACAAAGAAAAACCACAATGAATTGCCATAATATACTTATGGATTGCTAATACAGATGACAAAAATTCTTACAATATAAAAGATGAAGTTCACTTGTTAGATGCTCACAAAAGAATCAACTGTTCAAGAATGACATCAAGAAAGAGTTGCCAACCTACAACAAGGTAGTTGACATTAAGAAGCTTTATAGCAAGTCCAAGCATCTCGAGAACTAATTTTCTTTTTGTTGGTACAACCAAACCCATAGGATAGCTATCTAACCACAAAGTCAAAGCTATCTAACCACACCCTTAAATGGAGGAATGTGGAATCAAGGTGCTCAGATCAAACATTGATGACCTACAGTTAGTTCAAAGCCATCATGAAGAAGTTATACCCTATCAGCCAGAGTGAGAAAGGTAGATCCGATGATAGAGGCTGAGATAAGGATTCAGATAGTCTGTACAACTATATCACTGAGTTCTAGAAGCAAGTTGTTTCCTTATATGTAGTTCTCACTCAAAGAAACCTCAACCTTAATGAAAATCATTACAAGACTATATGGAAACCTTCGTTAAGACCAAAAGCTTTTCTCAAATGCCTCAATTGATGAAGCTAGTGCCAAAGTGATGGCCACTAAAACCAAAAATTAACCAAGGACTAGTGATATGCATTAGAACGATCAAATTTAGAAGGGCAAACACATGAAAAAAGACAATCAAAGCGAGTAAAACAGTAAAAGACCATTCTACACACATCATAACTCTGTGACAATACAAACACCAAGTGTTGGAAGTTCTATCCTAAATTATGAAAAAAAAGATGAAAAAGTAAAGCCAATGCCCATGAAATAAACAAAAGGGGAGTAAGCCACTGGGTACAAAAGGAGAACACAACATTACTTCGCTGGATCTGTATGAAGCCATATGGAAGACAACAACTAAAAAAATAAAAAAGGGTTGGATCACGAATAAAATAGTAAACCAGCCCCTTACATCAAAATCAACCAACATTAGCCCTTTCAAGAGATATCCAAGTGCTTGAACATTGGTCATCTGTATAGTTTTACTAGTAGCACAGACAACTTTAGAAGCAATTAAAAGAGGAAACAGCAAATTTCAACTAATGTAGCCAACAACCAATATCAAATTGAAGATAAGAGTTTTTAGACTGAATAAATAGGTCAAGATGAGTATAGCAGCTAGAATCCTCAATATTGGATGTTAGAAGAAGATAATTATGGAATAACCACCAACAAATTGAAGTTGGAAACAACATTCCATCGGAATCATTTCTCCATGAATTCAAGTTAAGATTATATGTTGATTGGTGGTTACAACTTCATGGTAGGACACTTAAATCAATGAAGTACATTATTGTTTAAGTTATTAGCCTCACTTGTAGTTCCTCAGGATGTGAAAAAACTAGAGCACTTTTGACTTTGGTTATAATCTACAATTTTTTAAGTTGCTTCAATTTTAATATCCTTCATTTAATAATTTCTAATTAATTTATTTCTAACACTTAGTAATTATTACTAATTTTTATGTTCTAAAAATTAGATTTATATCAAAAATAGAAATAGGCTGGACCACAAGTAGTTGAATGCACTTGTCATTGTCAGATAAATTATCTGGTTGAGAAAAAGGAGTATTAGAAGAAAACAAATTTTTCATCCAATTTTGATAGATAACCTGAACTCTTATAATGATTGAATTGTTGGAAAGATCTAGTGCATCCACAAGAACCTTTTGGATGGAATAAGAATAGAATTTTTTTAAGGTTAATGTAATTAGAAGCATGGTCATTATGGTTTTAGATGAGGTTGACTCTCTCTCTCTATTTTACACAAACTAGAGAACGGACTAGTTACAAAATCTCAAAGAAAGAAAAGGAAGATAATTAAAACATCAAGTCTCTCATTTGTTTTCAAATTTATTCTTTGTTAAACTTTAAAATGGAGTTTAAGACTAAAATAAATAAATTCAATTGTTATCCATTACGCATTCTTTTATTTTCAAAATGTCTAGGTGCAAAATAAAGGTAAAGCAAGTAGTCGGTAGATTGGAGGATGGGAGTAAAGATTTATATAAGGCTGAGATTATTCCTGAAAATGAATTTGCCATATCACAACTTGCACCTAGGTCTCAGATATTTGCCTTAGTTGGAAGAGAAGAGCTTGAGTCGGAATGATGAATGAGGAATTAAGTGCAAAATTAGTTACCTTTTTCATTTTAATGTATTATTTTGGTTGACAATATCACTTCATATTTTCGTGTTATTAGATTTTGGAGTTCAGATATTAATGAAATGCACTCAAAGAAGAATTTTTCATCAAACAAAACAATAAGTAACTAAAAACAACTTATTAATGAAATAGAAGGAGATCAACATAAAATTTTAGGGGGATTTTACATACATACCACATAATTCTTATGTCTTACCTATCTAACATCTAAATTCGAGATTCACTTGTTTAACACTTTAGTGCCGCAAACACACAATGACATCAAAATATATATATATAAAAGTATATTTCAATCAGAAAAGTTGGTATAGTGGTATTTTGGATGTGAATCAACGATTTGAACATTAATAAAGTAAATAATGCAACAAAATGAATGATAAAAATCGATACTTGAAGTACTACTAAGTTATGAGTTCCTATTCTAAGGGGAAAAAAATGAACACCAGTATGTAATATTGTAACCCAACAAGTTATATCCAAACCCTAATGAATGTGAAACAACATGCACACCTTTAGACTTGCTAGAAAAGGAATCCACATCTACTGAGCTAACTTCAAGTCCAGATCCACTTCCAAAGCTAGTGCCGCTATTAGAAATACTCAAATCACTGAAAATTTTTGGGCCAGACATAGACATAAAGCCACCTTTATCACTTTGCTTTTATCAAGCTGCAAAATAAGGTGAATATAATACTTTTTAAATAAGGTGAACATAATACTTTCTAAAAAGTAAACAGTTAGAAAAAAAAAAAAAAAAAAAGGCGATGATTGCATGAATCTCTAAAAGTGGAAGCGAAGAATTCAAAACATAATAAAAAAGAAAAGGTCCCCTTTAGGCAGAAACAAGAAAAGTAGTCTAATATAAAGCTCAAACATCATGGGTCATCCCATTAAAAGGATGAGTTATGTGCATCTTACCAACAGTTAGTTTAGAAACCTATAAATTCGAATACATATTCCAAATAAACTTGTGCAGAAAATCAGAGAAAAAGTAAAACATTGATATCTAAACCATTATTTCATCCAAACTAGAGGCTCGTTAAACATGAGGAATTGCAGCGGCAGCTGTCAGGAAATGCGATCAGAACAAGATGTTGGGCATTCCAAATGGTTTGTCCACTTTTTAGTAAGCTTTGATTAATATCTTTAATCATCAACAACTGCTGCAAATAGGACTAGGAACATAAATAGTACATGGTACCACTAAAACCTAATATAGTTAATAATGATCTTTCTTTCTCAAGGTCATTATATTCTTCCCTCTTAATCGCACTCAGTACATCAACAAAAAGATCAAATCAATTTTGAAATAGAAAATTAGTAATTTAAGCATCATAATATATTCCATCCATACAATTTGACTCATCTAGATTCCAATGACTGCTTAAACAGACCAAAGTGATGGATTTGGCTCATAAATAAATGGATAGAGTAGGTTTCATAAGCAGCAGAACAATTGACCTTGGATTAACAAAAGTTACCTTGTTTTTATAAATCTCACTAGCCTTTCTCTTCATGACATCCTTAGTCTCATTAATCTTACTTTGCATTACCAGCTTGTGCAGTCTCTCTTCATGACTCTCCATCTCACAATACTGCTTTACTTGTGCAACTGTCACATTTTCCTTGTAACCAACAGAAATAGCTTCATCAAAAGCAAATATCAGCTCAAAAGCTGCCTTGCAAACTCCCTCTTCATCTAAAGAAGTTGAATATTCAGGTATCTTCAGATGGATTAAAGAATTATAAAAGTAAATCTCCAATAATCATTTGACACTGGTACAGGCGAAAAGTTTATAGCAAAAATAAAGATTTGGATATATTCTAAGAAAATGGTTCAAATTAAATAACTAATGCACCAAAACTGCTAAATTACTAGGCCTGAAAGGTTTTAAGAACTACAAAGGATACAAGTTTGGCCAGCAAAGTTAAAGATCCAAGATCTTCAACAATGTTACTCTGCTTGTTAGTAATAAGAAGTAGATAGAGAGCTTCTATGGGCTGATACACATATCGAACATTCTCAGTCTCAACAAATGTGTGTTGCTTTCCCCCTGATCCCACCAACTTTGGGAATGCTGCAAGTAGCCCTTCAATTCTACTTCGTGACATGTCTACAAACTGCCTTGAGACAAGTGCTGCAAAAAAAAACAATGTAAAAAAAAAATGGCCGAATATCAATTGCATAATATTAGAAAAGGTACATGAAATGCCTAAGAAAAGAGATAGAAGACTTTTGTATTAAAAGAGAAGATAATAAGATCTTAGTTAGAAATAAAAAATAAGACAAGAAGACAATTTTAAAAAATTATTAAATAAAAGCCTAAAAGAACTTTTTTTTCAAATGAGAATGATAAAATGAATAACAAAAGATACTATAGGTTGATCAAAAAAGTTAAGTAAAGCTTTATGCCCAAAGTAGCTACTAAGGCTTTGAGAGATATGGAAGATATTATAAAAGCTGGTAACAGTAATGGAATCTCAAAGCTTGAAAAGACAACAAAAGATTAGAGAAGCACTTTGGTATCAATAATTTCAATGTGAATGAAAATTTTAAGAATGTTATAATTATAAAGGAATCAATCTTATTTGTAATACAATGTATTCAAAAAATATGGTAGCAAACTATAACTTCAGAAAATTCACATCAATATAAGAGAATCAACTTATATTCGTGTCAAGAAGATCTACTACTAAAAAGACAATTTGAAAATTAAGGAAAAAGTATAAAGAGCAACAACAACAACAACATGCTTTTATCCCACTAAGTGGGGTCGGCTACATGAATCTTTCGTCTCCATTGTGACTTATTATCTGTCAAATTCTCATATAATTCAAGTATACTAAGGTCATTTTTTATACATCTTAACCATGTCTTTCTAGGTCTACCTGTACCTTTCTTGACATAAGGCAAATCTAATGCATCTACTCCCCTAACCGGATCATTGGACGGCCGACGTTTTATGTGGCCAAACCATCTAAGGCGACTCTCTAATCTTATCTGCCACTGGAGCTACTCCAACTTACATACTAATTTCGCATTTTATCTCTAAGAGTAAAGCCATTCATCCACCTGAGCATCCTCATCTCTGCAACACTTAACTTAGTCTCATGCTTCTCTTTTATTGGCCAACATTCTGCACCCTAAATCATTGCAGGTCTTACCACCATCTTATAATATTTTTCCTTAAGTTTAAGCGATACTTTTCTATCACACAACAGGCCATATGCATTCCTCCACTTCAACCATCCAACTTGAATTCTACTAATAACATCTCCATCTATTTCATCATCATTTTGAACAATAGAGCCTAAATATCTAAATTGCTCACTCGTTTTAATGGCTTGTTCACCTAATACCACAACACTGCCACTATAACTTCTACAACTAAAATTACACTCCATATATTCAGTTTTAGATCTACTTAAACGAAAACCTTTAGACTCTAAGGTTGACATCCATAATTCATGTTTCTCTTCGACTCCCTCTCTAGTCTTATCAACAAGAAGAATGTCATCAGCAAAAAGCATACACCAAGGTACATCTTCCTGTAAATGCCTAGTAAGAACATCCAAAATATTCAAATAATTTTCATCGATCCTCAGAAGACATATGATTAATTATCATGTTAATTCATTTAGAGTACATTAAAAAAGTGTCAAAAGTACACTGATGTTTTTTAAAAAATGTGACTTGACTATGCATTGCAGAGAATAGAGAAAGCATCTTCTTTTGGATTTTTTTTTTATAAATTGAGAATGCATATCATTCAGTACTAAAAGACATGATATGACTATGCATCTAGAAATATTGACTAGCATTAACAAAAAATTATCTTCGGAATAATATAGATTATACATAAGAAAAATATCATGAAAACTAAAAGAAAAAGTTTATAACACTATAACTAGGCTGATTATGCAACACGGATTTAAGTGTTGAGCAATAATGAAGAAATTTTCAATCAAGTTGACTGTGGTCAAAAGAAGAATATTGCAATGAATATGTGGCATGATAAAGAATGCTAAATTGAGGAATTATTATGAAAAAGAGATGATAAGAATAATACCTTTCAAAAACAAAATAATAATGATAAATTTGGGTGAGTAGACACATCAGTAAGACAAACAATTATAATTAACATGGAAGAATTATGTCAAAAAAGGGGTCGATCAAAATAAGCATGGATAATCATCGAGTAAAAATATTTTTCTAAAATAGAGATATAATATCATGCAACACCCAACAAAGAATGAATGTAAAACAAGTAACTAAAATGTAGAAGCCAAATAATTGGGATAAGCCAAATAGCAATAATGTCACAAAAAAAGCTCCAACACGATATGAAAATCAGCATACACATCTCTCTCTTTCTCTCACACAAGCATGCTTGCATGCATGCTATAACTATGCTTAACAAAAATAAAAGCCTTCATATGTAAATCACAAGGCTATTTCTAAGTATTAAAACAGACAACTAGCAATGCTGATGATCTATAGCATGCAATTATGCAAAATGGAATGTGTTAGAAAAAAAAAAAGAGACATTTTAAGGGCGCCCCTCCCAACCCTAAAAGATTTGTAACAATGCTCATCACTATCTCCCAAATATGCAGCCAACAAAATGGCATGCTTTAAATAATAATCAAGAAGCATATAAACAAAAGTGCAAGTATCAGTAGATATCAACTACACAGTGAACTAACCTTTTCCAGATTTGCTTACGATAGATGCTGCAAGAACCACCTGTTACCATCAAAACAATCAGTGCAGAAAACTGCTTTTTTACGTAATTTTGAGATTAGTTTCTACTACTTAGCGTTTATGGCAGAATATAATGTCACTGCCGAAAAGTAAAAAGCTGTCGAAGGTAGGATTTAGCATTTCAAAATATGCCAGATCTTTTTTTTTTCCAATGAAAAATAGAATATTAAAAAGGAAAAATATATCGAACAAAGAGAAGAGTTTGCGTTACCATGTTGAACAAATGAGGAGGTGGCTAGTGATTGCACAGCTGGACGTAGATTGTTTTGATTTCTGTCGCTAAAGACTTATCAACAAAACAAGCCTGAAAGAGAAAATGACAGAAATGTCAGCAGAAAGAACAGTTTGATCTACGAAGAAAAAAATAAGGGAAATTTATAAATCAATCACTTAATATATGTGTATTTATAATTTAATCATCCTCTCAATTTTTTTGAACTATTAGATTCATGTATTTGCATATGCCATAATCAAATCTTTGAGAATTTTACAAAAATGAAAAATATAGGTTGAGCTTTTATTATGAATTTTAATATTTTAAAATCAAATTGAAAAATTAAGATTGATGATGATTAATTTGTAAATATAGAAGAATAGAGTGACTGTGTATTTAAAAGCCTCGAAAAATAAATAAAAAAAGACCAGTACGTCGCCAGGAATAAACAACAGATCAAAATTACCAGAATTATCATACATGCAGGAAGAATGGACAGAATTCCATGTAAAAGCATTACAATTGAACATATTAAATTACGCAGCCAAAAGAAAATAATTCAAGGGAAATTCAAACCAACTCTTCCCAAATAAACAACATGTAGCAGTGCCTAATATATTTTAACATTTCATACCTAAAATATCCATAAAAAGTTGCTGATCTGTGCCGTCAATGGCAACCAAAAAAATCATTAAAAAGAATTTATTAAAAAAAAAACTCTCATTCTCAACCGTCTGAAAAGCATAAAATTTGATTGATTAATTAAAAGGAAGATAGATTACCTTTCGCCCCCAGATCTCGCATCCGGAAAGAAACAAGCAGGTGGAAGAAAACTTGCCTGGGATTAAGGGTTTTCGAATGGTAGAGCAAGGCGAGTGGCGAGAGAGATGAGCCGACGAGGCGTGAGCACCGGGCACAACGGCTAAATCTCGATGCAGACGTAGAGGCAGGGGATCAGATCGAGTTCAAGAGCCGAATAACAAGTTCTAGGCAAGGAGCGCTCGATTTTTGGTCAGGCAGTCTGAGGTTGTACATCTTACATTTGCAATAACTTATCGACAAATTTGGCAATTTTTATTATTTTTTAAAATAATTTAAATGATATCAAACAGCCAATATGACTTTATTAGTCTCATAATATTTAAATTTAATTTAAAAAAAGTTAATGAAAAATTAATATAAATACTAAATGAATCACAATAATAAATAAAAATATATATAGAAAAGTAAGAGCAACAAAAATAAAGCTATAGAATGCATAGAGATTTTTATATAGTTTGATCAAATTCAAAAATCGGTCTACATCCGTACCTAGTCACCCTGATTAAGAATTCACAAATCAAAACAAAATTACAAAGAATCTCTAGCACTCTTATACAGCAAGTATAACCAAAACAATATACTTTCCTATGATATGCAAGTACAACTCAAAATAAGCAATGTACTCTCCTACACTAGTATGTACAATCCCAACAAGTTTAAGAAATAAGAAAAAGAAAAGTGCAAATATAAATATATATCTCTCAATTTTAAAATAAATTTTGTACTCACTTGAAGATAAATAGGTTTTCGATAAGTAAGAATATAGTTTGAATGTCTAAAGTGCAAGATTGGAATTTAATGGTATTCAATCACAATATGCAATTAATTATAGAATGACCTCATCAAATTAGCATGACTCAATTTGGAGAAGTGTCTAACCAAATGTGATGTTGGCTAAACACAATATGATCTTAATGCAGAGGACAATTGTGTTCATGAAAAAGTGTAATATAGCCACAAAAGTGTAACTATACTATGAATGGGCTGGCTCACTATATGCATAACTAGTCCATGAGATTTGCCTAATCAAATAAACATGATTTCAAAGATATGAGTAGCATTGGTCAAGAGAAATAGACTAATATGGATAAGTGTACTTATATGAAGGGGTAGATGAAGTATTAGAAACTTAATATGAAATCTAATACTAAGTTTTAGGCTTAACTCTAGGAGGAGGGATGATATGAATTTCATTAATGATTTAAGCTACCAAGATTATTCATGAGATAATCAAAATTCTAGTCTATTGTGTGAGGGGATCCTAAACATGTGTTCCCTACAAATTTGACTTACCTAACCACGAAAGCAACCAATGTGCACAAATACAAGTGTAAATGTGACCAATTGATATTATCAACCACATGAGTGAGCGTGAGATTGAGATTAAATATAGTCAAATTTAAAACCATGATGTTATTGAATTGAATGTATGTTTTTGATCTAATACATGAATATATTCAAGAAAATGTGTATATATGTAATGTTCTATTAATTTTGTCTGAAATAACCATAAAACATTAATTTGAAATTGAAGGTTATATATAAATGATGACTTTGAAAGGAGTGTTGTTGTAATTCATAATTATGTGATCATTTTTATAATAAAAATTCAGAGCAACATTTAACTTAAATAGTTATCTCTTTTATTTTTCTTTATTATTTATATATTCTACTAATAATTAAAAGTTACATAGTTCATATTAAATATGGTCACATATGTCAATTGAATTCTAATAAATCATATCATCTAACTTGTTTTAAGTTGCACCTCTAGGGGATATTGCTTAAATGTGGGCCCCATTATAGAAAAAAATGTTAATTTTTTTATTGAAGTTTTCTATATTATAATTTCAAATGATAATTTTACAAGAATTCTAGAAAATTTTGAATAAGCTCATTGAGTTAATAGAAATTTAACATAATTTTTTCTTAAGAAAAAAAATCATTTTTGAAATTCAAAATATATTAAATTTTAAATTTTAGAGTTACTAGAAGTGGTTATCTTGATTAGGTTATTTGCTTTCAAAATTTTAACTTTCATTTATGTATTTCCATATTTATTCTACTCATATTACATATTAACTTTTTCTTTCTATTATTATACATTAAACTCTATAGAGTATAATTCTTGAAGAAGGGGAGAATTGATTTTGAACAATGTATGATTATTTGATTTAAAAATATTTTATTTTATATGAAGAATAAATAAAAATGTAATAAGATATGATTAACATGTTAATGCTTAATTATAAGAGAATCCAAGTAAGAACCAAGCACATCAAAATACTTAAGAAAAAGGCGGTCTAATTATAAGAGCCCAAGAAAGTACCCAAGTAGGAGCATCATAAGAGCCCAATCATAAAAAAAATAATTAGATTTTAAAAATCACTATTTTAAATAATTTTTTAACTTTGTATGGGTTGGCCATTATCAAAATAATGGAAGACAATATGAATTGGTCAAAGTAGTTTGCACCTTTCTTCATTAATGGCCACCATCCTCATATCCCACAAAAATTTCACCATTTGTAATCCAAAAAATAGCCTAGCTTAACTTTTTATAACTTTGGAATAATAAAATTATTTTGGAGAATTTTCTCATTGTATTAGTGCTTAATAGCCTAGCTTAACTTTTTCTTAGTAAGATTAGTTTATATCTCCTAAGTCCTCCCTGAATCATTTCAAACTTCACTTAAATCTTTCTTACTTTTTTTTCTACATCTTAATTAATCTCTAAATTGAGCCATCCATCATCTAAGTCCATAAATCTTCTTCAAAACTTTAATTAAAGACTCACAACCCGAGGACTTATTCCAATAAGTTGCTCCAAAACCTAAGTATACAAACACTTCTGACATTAGTCAAAAGCTTGACCTAATGTAAGTTCTAGGAATTATTGGTTCCTTTTCTCACTTGAAAAAATGAACATATCCCCGACTCTTCTGGACTTACTATCCGCTGGGAAAGGTTGCTAACTAATACCACCTAAGCAATTTTAAATCCATAATTCTAGTATTATGTACGCAAGATAGCTGAGTTATTGTATTTAAAAAAAGAGGCTAATAATCTAAACTCGCTCCCTAAACTCTATGATCATGATTGATATATTATGAACCTAACTAATGCAATAATTTTCGTGTTTTATGTATTTTGACACACAATTTTATTATTAAGGCTTGGCTATGTAATTTCATGCTACAATGAGATCCAATTAGAAAATGATCATGAACCAAATCATTATAAGAAGACACACTTCCCCATGAAGGGTAGTCATCCTCAAAGGTCAGATGTCCCTTTATATGCAATGGGTGAAGCGCCCAATTCATGAATGACGAACAATATGCTCATATGGTTAACAATGTCTAATTATTTTTAGTTGCTTTTATTATGCCTAGAGCTTTATTTATGGTGAGGTTATGAGTTTTCATTTTATATTTGAGTTGTATAATTTTAATAGGGTAAAAATTTTAATTTTTTTAAGAGTCTAATATTTTCAGACTTTTTATCATAGAACACATCACAGGAAAAATCTAAAAAAAATACAGTTATATTGCGCACCTCAAAATAAATTAAGCTAAATTAAATTAATAAAACAGACTAATGCAACCAGGTACCGCTCGTTGTACACCCCCGAAGAAAAAAAATGGGATGTCAAGCTCTGTTCTTATATAGCCTGGACTAGAACTAAAAGTTTTGATTTATGTGGATCTTCATCCAGGATCGTCACCTTCTTGAGGGACAACCAGGGGCTTCACAGGGGGGCCACCAACTGGTAAAGTCAACTTTTGCTATTTCTAAATCTTATAGATCCTAACTTAATTTTTGGCTCAAATAATATTTTAAAATTTAAAATGAATTCCAAAGCCGTGTAAAATAGACATCAAAAAATACATACAACACACTAGAAATTTATATTCAAAAAATACAAGCTTAACACCAAAGGTTGCTAAGCCTACCTATCATATTGGGCTATGCTTAGAGATTTAAGTGGAAACCATCAAGCAAATAACATTTATTTTATATTTATTATGACAATCTTTTAAGCACAACTATCTATAAAAAATAATGTTAGCCTAAAAGAACGCATTAACATCAAGATTAGCGAGCAAATAATTCATAATCATCCAGTCTAAAATATTACATCACAAAATAAGAAAAAACTTCATTTCATATGACAGATCATCGACCTAACCTAAATTTAAGGTCAGTGACCTAACAATTAGGGCTACAAACAAACCGAACCGAACCGAAGCGAGCCTGTTCGAAGTTCAAGCTCGTTGTGAAGCTTCACGAGCTCGATTTGAGCTTTTAGGATGGTGTTCGAGCTTGAGCTCGTTTAAAAAATTGTGTTCGAGCTTGGCTCGAGTTTGTTCACGAGCTCGGTTGATTTATCGAGCTATTAACAAGCAGCTCGTTTAATGAAATAAACAAGCCTTAATCGAGCCTTATATAGTATCTTTTATGAACAAGCCTTAATCGAGCCTTAATCGAGCTTTATACAGTATCATTTATGAACAAGCCTTAATCAAGCCTTAATCGAGCCTTATATAGTATCTTTTATGAACAAGCCTTAATCGAGCCTTAATCGAGCCTTAATCGAGCCATTATCGAGCCTTAATCGAGCCTTATACAATATCGTTTATGAACAAGCCTTAATCAAGCCTTAATCGAGCCTTAATCGAGCCATTATCAAGCTCCTTAACGAGCTTGTTCGCGAGCTTTAAATGATATTATTCACTTAAACATAACCGAATCAACAATAACTTATTCAAACTTGTTCATTTAACAATCAGTATTTACAAAAGTGTTTGATTAATTAAATGAACGAACATAAACGAGCTCTAATCGAACCGAGTCACAAGTAGCTAGGCCGTTTAAGTTTAAATTTTAATTTGAATTTAAAGTTTATTCAATTTTACTCTTGATTTTAGATTTCATTTCAATTTGGGATTTATTTTTATGTTAAGGTTAAATTTAAATTTTAAGGAATGAAGAATAAAATGAATTTTGTTTTAAGCAAAACCCATTTCATTCAACATCTTAATCCTAGTAAATAGAATTTTTATCATAAAATAAATACTACATAAAAATTGAATATTTTTGGCAAATCAATTCGTCGATAATCAATATCAAATCCATTGATAATGATCATTTTTGATGGATTTTCTACGGATATTAGTCAGACGGTAAAACCCTATTTAGAAATGATTTGCGACAGATCAAAAATCTGCTGAAAAATGTTTCCCATCGGATTTTCGATAGACATTCCACCCAAAATGTTATCAAGAAGAACTAGCAGACATACCGACTGAAAATTACAGTCAGAACATCAAATCGTTAGAAAATTTTTGACTGGTTTGTTTCCGTCGGTCGTGCCGGTGGACCTGGCCATCAGAAATTTTTGGCGGAGATAGTCCGACAGAAACTATCCAGTCATAAATTTTTGGAAATGTTTATTTGTCGATGCCTCATATCAAGGTTTTTAGAAAAAAAATTTATTAGCAGTTCGCCGAAAATCTTTACAAAATGAAAAAAAAAAGCAGAGCTTTATTCATGCTCTATTTTTTGTGAGTCACTATAGCACCTAAGAGGGGGGGTGGTGAATTGGGCGATATTAAAAATTTTAAAACTTAAATCTTAAATTTTAAGTTTTAGTAGAAAATTAATTTTTGATTTTATAATGACAAGATAAAATTTTAATGCGAAAAAATAAAAGTCTAAAGTAAAGTAAAGAGAGACAATAGACACAAAATGTTTACATGGTTCGGCCAAACCCCAAAAGCCTACATCCACGCTTCTAGCCACCCCCTAGGAATCCACTAAATGCAAAAAAATAGCTTACAATAGATTCTCCTATAGCAAGTACAACCCTACAATAATATGTACTCTTCTACAAAGCGACATAACCCAATATAAATTTTACAACACAAAAAAATACAAAATAATAAATTTTGATAAAATAAATCTCTTACAAATATACCAAGCTATCCAATTCAAAAAATGATCTCACAACTTATAAATGATTACTTAAAATATTTTGGCAAGATAAAATGCTCACTTAATATTGATAAAAAATAATAAAATAAATATCTTAAAGTAATTTTACTAAGATGTTTATGTTATTATAATTTGTAGACTAATATAAAAATTATTTCAAAATAAATTCACAATATTTTTTTGCACAATAAAATAAATTTTAGCAAGGAATAATTTATTTTATTTTTTTAACCAAAAAAATTCTTTCAATTAAAGCTAATGATCATAAAATACTTAAATAAAATGGTATATGATAGATCTAAGAAGTAAACTTTAATTAAAAATAGATCAGAAATATGAAAATAATTTCAACATAATAATTTTATTTAAAATGCTTAAAATATACTTCTAAAATAGATCTAAGAATAAATGATCTTTCAAAATGAGATTAATGAAGAAATATTTCAAGAAACCAAAAGAAATTTAGGAAGTTAAAAATTTTAACAAGTTGAAATAGATCCTACAACTATCACAAAAAGTTTTTCACAAAAGATGATTGAGAAACTTTGATGTGAAAAACAATATCCAAAGACTAATCCACCGAAAGTATAAATTGAAAGAATAAATAGATGGTGAAAATAGCATGAACAACTAAAAGGATTAAGATCAAGAAAATAAACTCAAGTAAGAGAAAGCTTCTAAGTTGAAGATGTTGAAGCTTCCAAATCAAGGATTTGATCTTGCAATATTTGGAGAACACTTGGAAGGAAAATTTAAAAAATTTTCTCTTAGATTTGGAGGGATTTTGAATTTTGAATGAGGAATGCTTTCAAAGAGAATGAGAGTTATTTATAAGGTGGTCATTTTGAATTATTTCAAAAATAATATTATTTTAATCTCATGCTATCATGTGATAATTTAATATTCAATAAAAATATAATTTATATTAAATAAATATTAAATTAAAGCGCCAAAATTAATTCACATGGGCAAGTAAAAAATAATCAAATATGGCTCTTAATATATTCAAAGCATGATGCATTCAAGATTAAAATCTAATGTTTAAAAAAGTCATAATAAATTCAATTTTAATCAAACGTGGGTGTGACCTATCAAATTAAAGGAAAAAAATCAGGAATCTATTGGAGATGAAATCGATATAAATTCCTTGATTATAAAATGACTTTGGCTAAAATACAAAATTTCATTTATTTTTGTTAATTTTGACATGTGACATTTAAATATTATGATATAATTTATATATAATCATATATATGTTAGTTATCATATAACCATCAAATTAAATTAAAATATTTAATTATATTAAGTAAATAAAATAATTACACTTAATTATTTATTATTTTGACAATTCAAATGCTATGTATGAAACATATAATTGAATGTTAATTCGATAGAGATTTATATAAATTAACCTCATTAAAATAATATGTTACGTTGTGAGCAAATTGATTCATGCTAATGAATAAATACATATAACCTAAAATATTATATTTTGACCTTAACATTATCTAATTTTATCTATCTTTCATTCTTCTCCTCTTGCAATTTCCTCAAACATGTTATGAGATGTATTAGATATGTAATTAGCAATTGATATATCTGAAACACATAAAAATATTCATTAGAACATCCAAACATTCATTTGTTATCATCAAATTTGATCGGATTGAACATGGGGCTCATTAAGATAACATTTTTTGCCTACAGAAGTTTTACAAACAACTAATCACAACAATACAATTAGCATCGATATATAACTAACAAACAACTAATCTCATGCATTTATTCCTACGTTGTAGTATTTTAAAAACCATTGCAATGAACTATTAATTTGAAAACATCTAAATGAAAATCAGAACAAATTGTTTACATATGCAAATAAAGTGGAAATGAAGCCTGCTCCTCCTCCTCCTCCTCCTCCTCCTCATCCATCTCCACCACTAGCTCCTTCCCCTTGCGGCTATCCTTGCGCATCTTCTTCATTCTCACCTCCATATCAGCCATCCAGGCCTCCATCTGTACAGCCATCCTGGCTTCCATATCTTCAAGCATTGCCGCAACCCGCTTATAACAATATCATCAATTGACTAACTCCTCGTTCTAAACTATGAATGTCGTGCATCATATGCTACTCCCTATGAGCCCAAGCCTTAAATTCATCCCTTCTTCTTCCCCCCAACAACCTCCATCCATATGTCATATTCTGACTGCTCAAACTGCCCAATATAACTAGTTGCACCAGTGGGGCTCTAACTAGCAATGTCCTTCAACCGCATGTGGTCGTCCTATGAGCAATTAGAATATTAGTTAACCATAAAAAATTATTAACTCAATTTTATTTAAAAAAAAATTAATGTTAACTTACATATGCTCTCTAACGAACATCAACCCACTACTGATCAGTCTAATGCGGATGTGTTCTACTATGCAATTCAGCAATAGTAGGCTCTCGGCTAAGAACTTTAGCCTATAAATATTATAAAGAAATTTATTAGCCATAATTATAGGTTCAATTAATAAAACTAATAGATGACTTACCATCCTCTATCGGTACTCGGTGTGCAGTACTGAACCTCTAATGTGCAAAGAGGTGCCCATGCCCCCATAATCATAAGCGTGATTCTGCTTCGCCTGCTCCCATTTATGAACATAATTTGGGAGGTCCATACTCAACAGAGGTCAGCCCACACATCCTCTCTAATCCAAATAGGTCTTTGCCCAGACTTACTTATGTCTGTGAACATATCATGTAGGCAAATATATGCTCTAAACTCAAAGTTCTAATCTTCTAGTTGTGCTCCAACAACTAGATGAAATCCTTCTTTAACATCAATCAAACTAATGCTAATTAGTAATACTTCAAGATCAACTAATGCAAAAAAAAATTTATAAATAGTTTAAGCAATACTTCAAACTCTCTAAACCACATGTCCCGAGCCTCAATTGAGACCTTCTACCCAGTTTAGACCAAATCCCATTGGGTAAACCCATCCAAATGAGACAAAATCTCCATTTGGATAGTCTTACCTACTCACCAACCCTTGGTAGCCACCCTTAGCTCATTTTGGACACATGGACCACTAACTCACCTGACCCAAAGTTGATTTGGTTCAGCCATGGGTCAAGAGAGGGTGAGTTAACCCATGGCTTCCCATTAGCACACTTGGGGGAGGAGGTACACACCACCTCAGCCCATGTCATGCCTTCAGCCACTTAGGACCATCCACCTTAGCCCATCAGACACCTCAATCGCTACACTGGACGATCAAAGTCAAGTGATCCTAGCCATCGGATCACTTTAGGAGAAGGGTTTCCCATCCAATTCAAACCACACAGAGAGCTTCCTTGAGTTTTTGCGAGCATCCCCAAACCCTCTCGTGCTTCTTATTGCCGACGAGACCAAAATTAAATGAAATTGAGCCCTCTGTCCGTCCAACCCCACTCAAACCTCACCAAACTTTAATTATCTCTTCACAAACCTTCCTCAAGCTTCGGCGAGTCAAAATGAATCAATTCTCAATCAATTTGAGCACTGAAGAACCACTCTTAAACCAACTCAGGCGAGCTTCATGATGGCATTTGGTACAAAAAGACTTCAACGAGGAGGCAGCTTGATTTATTCTCAATAGGGCTTCGTCTCTTCAAGATAAAGATACCTCGGTCATTAGATCGTCGGTCTTGAGCTATGAGGATATAAATTTGAGAAAACTATAGAAAATCCCCTAGATGTTGGTCCTTTATAAAGAGTTTTGCAATTTTGTGAGATTTCCACTATAAGATCCCCTTAGATCTTCTCCCCGCACATTTTGGAGTCGATCCCGATATCCTATGAGCTCCGGTGAGCTCAGATCTAGTGGCGAAAGATAGATGGTGTTTGGCTTCCAGTGCTCGGGGGATGAAGGATCATCCGTCATCTGTTCCGGGTGATTAGAATAGACGATCGTGATTTAATCCAATAGATTTTTCGATTTAATCCATTAGATATCTCTGGATCGAACGATAGGGATGAAAGTGCATTCATCACCACTGACTTAGCCACCATAGGGGATGATTTAAGTAGCCTATCTCATGGCACCACGTGGAAAGTGTTATCATGTCAGCATCTGCATGGCGCCGACAGGTTAGGGGATTAATTTAGTATTAAAATTGTGATTAATCACACAAAACTTTGAAATATCATAACTAATTGTAGGAAAATCTTAAAAATATGAGTAAACCCATTTTTGGAAAGGGTAAACATAAGAGAATTTAATAAAAATTTAATAAAGATAAAATACCTAAGGTTTAATTAATGAATAGTGCTTAATTAGAGTTTGAAGTTTTTCCTAGTTACCATAATTAAGCTTTATTTATTTGGCCAATTAAACTCAAATTGAATGTGTTGATTCCTTGGGATGTTCTCTACCAGCCATAATTTTTTGGGATTTATTAGCTTGATAATTAGAAGAATTTGAAATTTTAACCTTATAATAAAACTTTGATTATTAATGATTTTTAACCATTATTAATAGTGGAGATGATGAGGGTAAATGACCAAGGCCTATTCCTTTATCATTTAGCCTAAATTTATTTCCATGGGGTGGGGGTTAATAAGCTTATGATTTAATTAAGGATATTAAGCAATTAATGATGAAATTAAATCAAATCAAAATGATACTTGCTTTAGATAGTCAAAATTGAATTTATGGATTCCTCTTTATGTGTTTAATAGCATAAAGACCCCTAAGGAAATTATTGTTAACCCATGGGTGCGGGAAAATCATATAAGTACTTAATTAGATCTTTTTTTAATTTAATTAATATTCAATTATGAGCCTCATTACATAAGGTCCCTAAGTGTATTGCAATTTTAATTTATCATTTTCATATCATTGGAGGCTCATAATTAAATGATTAATTAAATAAAAGAGACTTAGAAAAAGGAAAAATAAATTATTTGCATAAAGACTTGAACTTAATCAATCCATAAAAGCTACTTAATTATATTTTCTTAAGTATGTTAAATCACTCATATGGGATGGGGCAAAATAATAGATGTTATTCCTCCTCTTCAAGTATAATAATTCAAACATAAATATCAAATCCCAAAAGAAACTTTGGTTAAGCTTAAATGATTTTATTTAATTTGATTGTCCTTAGGATGTAATGTGATTGAGTGTATTATATGGCAATGTTTAATTATTCCTTTTTAATCATTGTAAATTTGTGTGTCATTTGATATAATGTATTCATGTTTTCAAATAAAAGAATCAATTATGTGTAAGTTGCATGTGTTGGATTAATCCTACTATATGTGTGGCTATTAGCACTAATAAAATTTAAATTATTTTCAATGTTATAAATTAATAATGAAGATTTAGATTGATGTTGGCTATGAATATTCTATATGATTTATATTTGTTTATAGCTTAGACAAGTTAAAGTATTATTTTATTTTTATGATTTATGCATATGTTTACATGTATTTAAATATTAGTAAGTATATAGTCTGGACATCCCAGGAATATGAGGCTTTGAGTAGCCCCATAGAGGTCTTAGATTACCTCATATCTCGGGTTAACAATGGCATGTACTTATGTAATTTCATATAGATGTTTACATACATTAGAATTTGGATAATGCTTTACTCTACATGAATAAATAAATTTGTTAACATATAATATTTTGTATAATTTTCATTCCTATGATTATATATACATTCATATGTATTTAAGATATAAAGTATATAGTCTGAACATCCCAGAAATATGAGCCTTTATGTAGCCCCGAGGAGGTCTTAGATTATCTTACTTTTCTGGTTTAAACAACGGCATGTACTTGTTTAAATCTTTAATATATGTGTATGTGTACTTAGCTAATGAATGAAATTCCTCTTTTCTATTAAAAAATAATATATATGCATTCATAATCATTTAAGTGTGCCAAAAATACATCGCATGTGTAGGTATGTTAAGTTCAAAAATCATGTGCATGTTATTGGTGATGAAAAGGAATAACATAACATTCCTCATAGGATAGTGATTCAATTCCATTAATCTTAAGATGCCTTTCATGTTTGAATAGGACCCTTTAAGATTAACCTAAACTTAGGATTAATAATATTTAATAAATCATTCACTAAAAGGAACCAAATTATAATAAAATACCTTTAGAAAATAGCTTAGGATATAGATGAAGAGGGTCAAATCTATTTCCTCCCTTTATAATAATTAAATTCAAGCAAATATCAAATGAGACAAAGTAAAATGCAAATTAAAATCTACCAATCCTCTTAACAACTTAAAATGAAACCACCCTTCATATTTAAATTAAACAATTCCAAACTTAGACAATTATAATCAGAAAGCTTATCTAAGACATACCACATTAAACTTAAGCACACATATTAGAATGCTAAGTCTCTACTTATAGCTCTAAGTTAGGATTGTGTATGAAGTGATGTTATATTTTAGTTTTGTGATATAATATTTTATACTAGATGTAGGACTATTATGCATAGACTGGATGCTAGGTCGTTGTTAGCCTAATGTTATTTTCTGGAGGATTGTGCTAAAGGGGTTACTGTAATAATAAATATGAATGCTTCTACTTGCAGGTTGCTTATGCCCCTTTTCATAATTCACATTATGATAGGTGGGCTTAGTTACCCATGTGAAAGGTGCTAAGTCCAAATTTATAGATTATAACTGCTTGGGTTTGAATGATTGTTTAGCTAATATTTATTTTATAGGTATAGTTAGATTTTACTTTCCCTAAAAATGTAATCTTGCAATAGGAATTAGGCTTAGTGCTATGGGATTTATGATGAGCAGTGGATAGAAGACAAAGTCCTAGGAGGCCTTGTGAAGCCTGGAGTAAAATTAAATTAAAGGAAGAAGAAGGAAAAGCAAAGAATGAAGACCCCCATAGCATCTAATTTAATTATAAATGCAATATTCTTTTGTAATCTAGGTTGTATAAGTGTAGAGCTCGGCTACCCAATTTCTTTTATTTTTTATGGTATACGTTGGTACCCGGCTGCATCGGTCTTTTATTCTTTCATGAAATCTATGAATGTTTGATTATTATGTTTATCTTGTGCAATATAAATGGCATGATCTTTATAGGCTTTTTAAAGCTTGATGATTGAATGTATGGCATGGATGTAGTAGGCTCTCTAAGATAAAATTAATTTTTCTATCTTCACTAACAACTCATAATTAAATTCTAAAATAATTCACAACCTCACTTTAAATCTTAGGTTGTAATCAAGATAATTAAAAGATTTAGCAACCCTTTAGTTGAATGATGTATGTTCGAATATCATATCATCTTGTTTCACTCTTGAATAGGGAGGGTCTCCACTTATATATGATAGGAGAATGCGTTTCCTCAAGAATAAGGAGAAAGTCATGTGAAAATCATAGATTTAGATGAATTGAACTTAATCATAACTAGAATGAGCATGCAAACATTTATTTTATGATAAGAGAAAAACTAGACTCTAATTCTCTAGGAATATATGATGAAATTACTTATAAAAATTGTATGATCTAATTAATAAATTAATTATAAAATGTAAAAAATTAGATAGATAATATTAAACTTTAGAAAAGAGCACAAAAATCTTAACATGTATTTTTATTTAAATAAATATAATGATTTAAAAATTAAAATAATTCATTATTAGATTGTTCATTACTCTTTTATAAACTTGAAAGAGAAAATATTTTATTAAAAGCTAGATTAAATCTCAAATTTGAACTACATCTAATAAATTGTTTGCTAAAAATCATATTCATTATGCACATTTTACTCATGTTCACGCACATCATCGGTAGTAATCAAGACCTTATGTAAATATTAATATTTGTTGTAATTTTTATGAGAAAAGAGGGAATATTTCTTTTTATTACTATTATTCAAGTGAATTATATTTTTATAAATAATCATTATTTTATTGGTACTAAAGGATACTAATATCACACATACTATACAATCAAGATTATATTTTAATTGCATAAAATATGAACCCAAACATGTTTAGATTTTAAAAGTTAACAATTGGAAAGCAAAAAAATAAAAGCATACGATACTTAGATAGTTGCTATTTAAGTTATATTATTGGAAATAAAAAAATAGTCAATTTTAAATGATTGATAAAGAATATGTGACTTATGGAGATAAAAATAAACTTAAGATTATTTTCATTGATTATTCATAATAACTCTATAACTTTAGGTAAAGTTTTACTTGTATTTAGTTAAAAAAATAAGTTAATTTTTATTAGTTAGTTTTATGACAAATGTGTAGATGTAGCATTTTATGTATCTCTTTACATTAGCAGAAAGGGTACTATTTTGCTTATTTGATGAAGACATAAGAATATCTATTTCCTTTTTTTAAGTAATAATATCTATTTACTTGACCTAAAAAACTTATAAATGATGCTTATTTTAATTTTTTATTTGAAAATCACCACTAATGATTTTGGAGTATGGCATTAAAGACTATGCCATTCAACATGTACATGCTCAAATAAATTTTTAAATTTAGTTTAGTTATTGGCTTACCTTAAATAAATTTTTTTTGTGATCATTGTTTATGATGCATGTGTTCATGATAAATGTAATATTTATAAATACGGTTGTATGAATTCATGAAACAATCATAATAATCTTAAGTATTTGTTTGTTTTGAGTATGTTTATATAAATATTGTTTCAATTAATTTGATGCTTTGAAATATCAATTAAAATATATTTTAAAGTTAATTTAATATTTGAATAATTTAACAAATATTTGACTAAGATACATGGATACAATCTCTTATATTTATGAAGATAAATTTTGACATCAAATAATTTTGTTTTGAATTAATTATTAGTCTAATTTATAAACCATCTTTACTAAATCATATGTGTTGGATTACATTAAGGATTAGCATTTTATGACAAATGTGTTTTTTTTTTTTTTACATTGCTACTATTTTTTTTGCTTATTTGATGAAGACATAAGAATATCTATTTCCTTTTTTTTTAAGTAATAATATCTTTTAGATTTAAAAACTTATAAATGATGCTTATTTTAATTTTTTATTTGAAAATCAAATGATTTTGGAGTATGGCATTAAAGACTATGCCATATCAACATGCACATGCTCAAATAAATTTTTAAATTTAGTTTAGTTGGCTTACCTTAAATAAATTTTTTTTTGTGATCATTGTTTATGATGCATGTGTTCATGATAAATGTAATATTTATAAATAGTTGTAAATTCATGACAATCATAATAATCTTAAGTATTTGTTTGTTTTGAGTATGTTTATATAAATATTGTTTCAATTAATTTGATGCTTTGAAATATCAATTAAAATATATTTTAAAGTTAATTTAATATTTGAATAATTTAACAAATATTTGACTAAGATACATGGATACAATCTCTTATATTTATGAAGATAAATTTGACATCAAATAATTTTGTTTTGAATTAATTATTAGTCTAATTTATAAACCATCTTTACTAAAAATGGATTACATTAAATTAGCTTTAATGCTTTTGTTATGTATGTTCTTATTAGGCATTTACAAGATTTTGTTGAGATTAGTCTAGAGGAGTTAAAATGAAACTTGAATTATGGAGGTCAACCTTAGAGTATAAAGGTTTTCATTTAAGTAGATCTAAACTAAATAAATGTATGATTTAAGTTGTTGAAGATCTAATGGTGGTGATGTCATAATGAGTGATCAAGTTTCTTAAAAAGAGTGAACATTTCAAATATCTCGAATATATTGTTCAAAATGATGGTGAAATAGATGGATATGTTATTAGTAGAATTCAAGTTGGATGATTGAAGTGGCGGAGTGCATCTAGCCTATTGAGTGATAGAAAAGATTCAGTCTTAAGAGAAATTTTATAAGATGAGTGGTAAGACATGTAATAATTTATGGTGTAGAATGTTGCGTAAAGAAGCATAAAATTAAGTTATGATTTATAGAGATGAGGGGCTATTGGTGGATGAGTGTCTTTACTCAGTGATTAAATGCAAAAAAATTCAAATAAGGTTGAAGTATCTTTGATGAGATTAAAAAGTCACCAGATGGATTAACAATGTGAAATTATGAGAGTATATGCATTATATGCTATTTATGTTAAGAAAGGTAGAACTAAAAGACTTAGTTAAGATGTACAAAATGATCTTAAATTTATTATAATTAATTTAGAATTTGACACGTAGTAGGACACAATGGAGAAAAAGATTCATCTAGCTAAACATAGTGAGATAAAACCTTTCATTTGTTGTTGTTGTCGTAAAATCATGTAATGTAATTAAAATACTCATGATTTCAACAATTGGATAATGGAGGATATGTGGTGGGTGGCACACTAAATGGTGTATTTAAAAAAATTTCAAATTTGATAAATTCTAAATACACTAAATCAAAACTACAATGTGATTTTGAAATACATTAAAATTTAAACTACATTTAAATTTTTAAATAGGAACCAAAACTCTTAAAGTTCATTAAATACATTGCACTTCTTTCACAAATGAAATAGCTCTTTAATTCAAGCAAGTCAATTTTATATGTGTGTGTGTGTGTGTGTGTATTGTGTTGTGTGTGTATAATGTGTTTATGTGTGAACCCATATTAAAAATTCTCAATAATCTCCCACTTGGGCCATACATATTACTTGATAATTATACATTATTAAATACTTTCAGAGTTTAATACTTGCTACCTTCATAGAGGAACATCTTTAGATAATCTGGTTCATTAATAATATTGATATAGAATCAAAGTGACCATTGTCATAATTTATCTATAATAAGACCCATCAGTGATCACTAAATCAATATAATTAATGACATATATTATGTATGGATGTGTAGCATAAAAATTTTATATAATGTGATTATATATCATGTCTATTTCCAACTAGTCTTATATTATAACTCAGAACTAGTTATTTTACAACAAGAAACTTTATGTCAACATATTTTGATTTTGATAAACTCTTATTGTTCTTTGAATACAACTCAATGACTCTATTATCATAATTTATTTTTAATTTCTACTTCATTTAAAGTAGTTAGCCAAATGATAAAATTTACAGCCATATTTCTTGATTTAATGCCTCATACCAAGCTATAAATTCTACTTCCATAGTGAAAGAAGCTATGCATGATAGTTTAGCACTTTTCTAAGATACAACTTCTCCAAGTAATAAGAAAATATAACCTGAAGTGGATCTTCTACTATCAAATAAGAAATCATCGAGTACTACAATCCTTAAATGATTTGATCTCTGATATGTGAGCATAAAGTATTTTGTTCTCTTCAGATATTGCATAACTCATTTCATTACTTCCCAATGATCCATTCATGGGTTACTTAAATATTTGCTAAGCATTCCAATAATATACACAATATCTGTATGCGAACAAACTTGAGCATACAAAAGACTCTCTACGACATATGCATAAAGGATTTTTTCCATCTCTTTCTTTTCAATTTTATTTCTTGGGTATTGAAGCAAACTAAATTTATCACCTTTAGCAAGAGGTGTATCTCCTAGTGTAAAATCTTTCATATCAAATCTACTAAACACTTTATCGATATATGTCATTTGTAATAAATCAAATATATCATAAGAATGATCTTGATGAATTTATATACCCAACACAAAATATGCATTCCCAAGATCTTTCATTTCAAATTTATTTAAAAGAAATCTCTTGGTTTCATGCAAAAGGGCTATATCATTGCGTGCTTTTTTTTAATTCGCATACAAGGTGTTTTTATTCAAAATATTGAAATTTTTTTGTTGTATAATATATATAGTTTCGTCAATTTCACCATTGAGAAATGTAGTATTTACATCCATCTGACATAATTCTAAATTATAATGAGCCACTAGTGCTATAATGATTATAAAAGAGCCTTTCAAAAAAAATTAGAGAGAAACTCTCTTTATAATCAATGCCTTCTTTTTGAGTGAAACTTTTGGCTACTAGACATACTTTATATCTTTTGACATTGCCTTTTGAATTTCATTTTGGGTTTGAAAATCCATTTACAACCAATCAGTTTTGTTAATTTGGGAAATTCAATAAGATCCCAAACATCATAGTCTTTCATTGATTTTATTTCATCATCCATGGCTTCTTTCCATTTATAGGAGTTAACACTTTGTTTGACTTGACTAAAAGAGATTGGATCACTTTCCAATCCAATGTCAAACTCATGTTCTTAGAGAAACATAACATAATCATATGGAATTATTGATCTCCTTTCCCTAGTAGATTTTCTTCATGACACGTCAATTAAAGATTATTGTGATTCCTCAATATGAATGAAAGTTAACTTAGAAATATTTTGATTATCTATATTTATAACTTGAATAAAATCAAGTGAAATTATTTAATCATTTTTTATTGTAACTATAGGAAGAGTAACATATTGCTCTTTAAATTTAAAATTTCTAAGTTAACTACACTCATCATATTCAACATCTTCAAAAAATTTAACATTGACCATCTCAAAAAAAATATTTATTTGAAGAGTCATAAAATTTAAAACACTTCTATCTTAACAAAATAGTACATAATAGCTCTTGAGTTTAACTTTTTTTTATTAGGTTTATATGGCCTAGCTTCAACTATACATCCCTAGATAGGAAGATGCATAATACTAGGCTTCTTCCCAATCCATATTTCATATGGGGTTTAACTACAATTTTACTTGGAACTCTATTAAGGATGTAAACTGTGATCTTTAAGGCTTCTCGCCAAAGTGATTTTGGTAACAAAAAATAATTTAACACTAATAATATCCATTATGGTCCAATTTTGTCTCTTATTTACACCATTTTAACTTAAAGTTTCATGCACGATGTATTGAGGAATGATAACACATTCTTCTAAATATTTGATAAAAGGACTTGGATGTTGTTCAACCGATCCATCATATTTACCAAAGTATTCACCGCCATGATCATATTTGATACCTTTTATTTTCTTACCATGTTAATTTTCAACTTTATCTTTAAAAAATTTAAATATGTCCAATGAATGTGACTTCTCATAAATAAAGTATAAGTAACTATAACAAGAATAATCATCCATAAAAGTAATAAATTACTATTGTCCATTCTGGGTAGTTGTAAGAAAATCAGTATAAATTAATTTCAATATACTTAAACTTCTATTGACATCAATTTTCTTGACTTTTGTTTATTTTCCCTTGATACATTCAATATAAAATTTATAATCTAAAAAAATAAAGGGAATCAAGAATTTCATCTGACACAAGCCTTTTAATTCTTTGTTTAGAAATATGTCCTAAATATGTCATAACATATATGATTTCTCATTCATTAATTTTCACTTTGTATCAAAATTAATTACAAAGTTTCATTAATTTATGAAGCAAAGATATCAAATTTATATATATTATCAACTTAAGAACTAGTACCAAATATTTGAATGCTAAAAAAGATTAAATTTTTTATTTCTAAATGAACAAGAATAACCAGATTTGTCCAAACAAGAAATATAAATTAAATTCTATTTAAACGATTGCAATTCAGTCTCATATAAATTCCAAATACAACTGGATTTTATATGTAATATATAGAAGAATATTGTTTCAACATGAGCCTTATTGTCATTTTCTACATAGATGAATCTTTCAGCATCAGCTGGCATTTGACTCTTTAGATAATCCTACATAGTCACACTTATGTAAGTAGTTACACCTATATCTATCCATCTTATATGATGTGGTGCGGTGGATAAATTAACTTTCAAATAAATAAAGTTGAGAAGTTTACCCTTTTTGATGAGTCAATTAGCATACTTGGGACAATCCTTCTTTACATGATCTACCTTCTTACAAAAGAAATAAGTGAAAATATTAGCTCGTTTCTATTGCACCTTATGCTATAAAGTCTCTTTATCTGCAACTCCTTTGCCTTTATAAGTCTCTTTTTTTCTTTTAGTAACAATGTCATGAGAGGTAGTAGCTAAATGAGTGCTTTCTATCTTGTCTTGTTTCCATCTTTCTTCCTCTTGCACACATTGAGCAATGAGCTCATTAAGAGTCCCCTTTTCTTTTTTGAGTATTATAACTTATTTTAAAAGGATTAATTATGTAGGAAGAGAGATCAACACTAAGTGCACAAGAATGCCATAAGACATCTCTAACTTTAGTGCTCTTAGTCTAATAACAAAATTAAACATTCCCATAATGTACTTCCTTATATTTTTATTGCCTTCATATCACATTGAAATGAGCTTATTAAGAATAGTATTTGCTTGACCTTTTCAGAAATAATGAAACAGTCTGCAATTTTGCTTAGAAACTTTTTAGCACATTCCTCTTTAGGCATTACACCTCTTATAATTTTTGGAATGGAATGCTTCATGATCATAAGACTCATGCTGTTAGAATGCTTCCACATTTTAAAATTATCCCTTTATTTAATAGTGTTTTCCACATTAAGGGATGGAGGACATTCAGTCTAGATTGCATAGTCAAGATCAATACACTCATGAACTATGGCAATATGCTCTTTCTATTTTTAAAGTTTATCTTTATTAAACACATGAATGTTATTCAAATTGGAAGATATAAAAAAATATTAACAAAAAAGAATAAAATATACTCACAATTAACAATACTATCTTTTCTTTATGCACATATAATGTAAGTAAAATATCGACAATATACATGCTTGGTATAAAATATTTAAGATGAGCTCATACAAGATATCAACATTACAATTTCACGTGGATAAAATAATAATTTATAAATATACTCTTAAAAATTACAGTCAATAAATATTGATACTAAATTTTGTCAATAATATGCTTTTTTTCGATATATTACATGCATGATTAACATAAAATTATCACATATTTATTACTACACAAAATATGGCCAAAAAAATAATCATTCTTTGGGCCGATTATTTTCGCATAGATTCAAACATAACCCTTAGGTAATATTCATATATTTCAAAATTAAATAAATTGATGCAATAGAGTTCACTTTGGTGGTATATTATTTCAATCTAAATTATTTTGAAATAATGAATATCAACTATATTATTCCGGCAACTATTTCAATTGATACAAACTTGAAATATTTGACCATAATATAAACTTTAGTTAACTATTTTAATCAAAGTAAACTCATATTTATATTAAGTAATTAATTCAAGTTAGATTCTATGTATATTCACTAAAGAGAAAAGAATGCATAATATTATAATTAATTAAAAAATGAGCATTCTCAATTTCACATTAGAAGCATAATCAATTATATATTACTAAATCAAAACATGTTTGCCGAATGTCAAAGCAACTATAATCATTAAAATTTAAACCAAAGTATTTATACATAAATGTTTAATATTATAAAATGTTTATGAAATAGAAAACCTTTAGAAATGATTATCATTGAATATAATTATTGCATTTAATCTAATAAAATAATGTTTAATAAGCTGTTGGAATTAGTTGCCCTTAAATGGTTTAAAGAAAATGTTAAGAATGTTTTCTAATTAATGTATGAAGCATTTCTTTACTGGCCAATGTAAATGATATAATTATTTTTAAAACAATTCAACTATTATGACAAGGAAAAGAAATGGTTCAATATTAATTATAAAACCATTAAACTCCTTTGATTATGACATTTCGTATTCAAGTGGAAGATTAATGTTAGCAGTAGAAACAGCTCATCTCCATTTTTAGGTAAGTAAATAGTCAAAAAATATAAATATATATAAATTTGGTAGATGAAATGACTCATTTTCAGCCTCTCTTTTTTAATGAAAAATAGAAGATGAAACATGTTTGAATCATATTCATGCGATTGAATATGAATTTTATTTTTTAAAATATGATCTTAATTGTGAAAATTAACACATTATTATATGAAAATTTAAATGTGATCAAAGTATAATTCAAATTTTGGCTATATCTTTTTGCTCTAAATCAAGAATAGGAAAGTGATCTAAAAGATATCGATTCCATATGCAAAAGACAAAGAGATTTGTACACAAAATTGAATCATATACTTTGATCTAAAATTCTCAAATACTCAATGTGAAAGATTAAGAAAATCCATTTCTCAATGATTCAACATAATAACTGCTCTAATACCACTTGTTGGAAACATAAGAAGATAAAAAATAGATTTATCATGCTTTGAACTCAGGTTAAGTCATTGAGAAGATTTAATCGGAAGCATACATGAATCCATAAAAGGGCTAATATGAGATTTCTGACCTTCCAAATCTAAAGTGGTGTTCTAGAGAGAGAGAGAGAGAGAGAGATAGAGCATTCTTTCCACTCAAAATAAAATATTAGGATAAATAAGAACCAACTCTTTTGACTGGGGACTATGACTCTATTTATACTTAGTACATTTTATTTTATTTCAGCTCATCATAAAAATAAATAAATAAAATGTCCGATCTCTACACATGATAATTTCATACAAAAATTAATATGATATCTCAAAAGCTAAAAAAATAATTAATCTTTATTTGATCACAAAATTAATAGGCTTAAAAATAATATAACACTTAATGCATAATTAATATATATATAGATAAGCCCACATCCAAATTCCCAATAATTTAATCTTCTCAAAGCTTTCTTTTTCAAGTTGTGTGTATTTAAGCAGTTAAGCATTATTAAATAAATTATTTATGGAGACAAGAAATATTGTAAACTTGACGCTCATTTTTAGATCTAATATTTTGAATGAAGTGTTGTTTTTACATAAAACCAGAGAGTAATATTTTTATACTTTAATACATATTAGAAGAAAATTTTTTTGTTCTTTTAATTATCTTTAAGAAGTTAATAAATTATTTTAATAAAAAAATAGTATTAAAAAAATTTATTTTATTAAATAGTATATACATAACTTTTCATATCTCATATAAATTTAGATCTTCATATTGAATTTCTAAGCATAAAATCATTAAATCCTTACAAATATTCTAGGTAATATGGTGATTAAAAGGAAGTTATAAAATCAATTCTTATAATTTAGTTGTTTTACTATACAAAATATTAATGATAAGTAAGGGGATTATTTGCTACAACTATAAGAAGTATAGGTATCTAAAAGGGGATTGCCCAAATCTTATAATACAAACAAGAAAAATATAGGAAAAAAAAAGAAAGAATAAAAGAAAAGAAACACCTCAAGAATAAGCAGAAAGTCATGTGAAAAATCATAGATTTAGATGAATCATAACTTCGAATGAGCATGCAAACATTTATTTTATGATAAGAGAAAAACTAGACTCTAATTCTCTAGGAATATTATAAAAATTGTATGATCCAATTAATAAATTAATTATAAAATATGAAAAATTAGATAGATAATATTAAACTTTAAAAAAGAGCACAAAAATCTTAACAAGTTTTTTTTATTTAAATAAATATAATGATTTAAAAACTTAAAATAATTCATTATTAGATTGTTCATTACTCTTTTATAAACTTGAAAGAGAAAATATTTTATTAAAAGCTAGATTAAATCTCAAATTTGAACTACATCTAATAAATAGTTTGTTAAAAATCATATTTATTATGCACATTTTACTCATGTTCATACACATCATGGGTAGTGATCTATACCTTATGTAAATATTCATATTTGTTGTAATTTGTATGAGAAAAGAGGGAATATTTCTTTTAACTATTATTCAAGTGAATTATATTTTTATAAATATTCATTATTTTTATTGGTACTAAAGGATACTAATATCACACATACTATACAATCAAGATTATATTTTAATTGCATAAAATATGAACCCAAACAAGTTTAGATTTTAAAAGTTAACAATTGGAAAGCAAAATTAATAAAAGCATATGATACTTAGATAGTTGCTATTTAAGTTATATTATTGAAAATAAAAAATGGTCAATTATAAATGAGTGATCAAGAATATGTGACTTATGGAGATAAAAAATAAACTTAAGATTATTTTCATTGAATGTTAATAATAACTCTATAACTTTGGTAGAGTTTTACTTGTATTTAGTTAAAATATAATTTAATATTTATTAGTTAGTTTTATGAAAAATGTTTAGATGTAACCTTTTATATATCTCTTTGCATTAGTAGAAAAGGTACTATTTTGCTTATTTGATGCAGACATAAGAATATCTATTTCCTTTTTAAAGTAATAATATCTATTTGACCTAAAAAAACTTATAAATGATGCTAATCTAATATTTATTAGTTAGTTTTATATCTCAAGAATTTGTTTGTTTTGAGTATGTTTATATAAATATTGGTTCAATTAATTTGATGCTCTAAAATATCTCTTAAAATATATTTTAAAGATAATTTAACAAATATTTGATTGAGATACATGGATACAATCTCTTATATTTCTAAAGATAAATTTTGATATCAAATATTTTTTTAATTAATTATTAGCCAAATTTATAAACCATCATTAATAAATTATATGTGTTGGATTACATTAAGGATTAGCTTTAAACCTTTTTTTTTGCTTTAGTTATGTATGTTCTTATTAGGCATTTACAAGTGATGTATCTTGGTGTATGCTATTTGCTAATAATATTCTTCTTGTTGATAAGCCTAAAGAGGGAGTTAAAAAGAAACTTGAATTATGGAGGTCAACCTTAGAGTCTAAAGGTTTTCATTTAAGTAGATCTAAAACTAAATAAATGGAGTGTAATTTTAGTTGTTGAAGATCTAATGGTGGGTTATGATATTGGGTGATCAAGTCTCTTAAAAAGAGTGAGCATTTCAGATATCTTGAGTCTATTGTTCAAAATGATGGTGAAATAGATGGAGATGTTATTAGTAGAATTCAAGTTGGATGATTGAAGTGGCGGAATGCATCTGCCTGTTGAGTGATAAAAATGTACTACTTAATCTTAAGAGAAAATTTTATAAGATGGGTGGTAAGACTTGCAATGATTTATTGCATAGAATGTTGGCCAATAAAAGAGAAGCATAAAATTAAGTTATGTGTTATAGAGATGAGGACTATTAGGTGGATAAGTGGCTTACTCTTACTGATAAAATGCAAAATGAATATGTGTGATAAGGTTGAAGTATCCCAGTGATAGATAATATTAAAAAGATTCATCTTAGATGGTTTGGCTACATAAAGCCTCATCGAAGGCCCATTATGAGAGTATATGTATTATATGCTATTTATGTTAAGAAAGGTAGAGGTAGACCTAAAAATACTTAGTAAAGATGTACAAAATGACCTTAATTTATTAGAATTAGATGAGAATTTGACACTTAATTGGACACAATGGAGAAAAAAGATTTATTTAGCTAACCCCCACATAGTGGGATAAAGCCTTTTTGTTGTTGTTGTTGTTGGTAAAATCATGTAATGCAAGGTAAAATACACATGATTTCAATGACTGGATAATGGAGGGCTATGTGATGGGAGGCACACTAAATGGTGTATTTGAAAAAAAAATTTAATTTGATAAAGTCTAAATACAATAAATCAAAACTACAATGTGATTTTGAAATACATTAAAGTTTAAACTACATTTTAAATTTTATAAACTAAATACCAAAATTCTTAAAAGTCCTGCATTCTAAATACGTTGCACTTCTTTTCACAAATGAAATAGCCCTTTAATTCAATTGAGTAGTGAATATTCAAATGCATACAATCTTGTTATGAGAGCGCCTTGGTCTAGGTTTAGGGTTGTGGCCTTGCCACTCTCACCCATCGCAACACCATTACCGCATTTACCTATTCATCACTTCAGCCTCACCACTCCATGCAAACCCATTTATCGATCATTATAGCACCCCAATAACTAGATACAATTCTTTCTACCATTTGTCTAGCATCATTGTCACACTTCACAGCCCCTTCATTAGCCATTTTATTGGTTATTGTGATCTCACTAGCCAAAAATTGTAGCATGCAAAGCCCCCTATACTTCCTTCTCAAACGTTAAGTTTGGTATTTTTTATTAAAAGTTACTTGATTATCGCAGTTGGAATATGTTGCTAATTATTCTAAACCAACATAATATGTCAACAATGAATGGAGAAGAGGAAGATAAATAGTGGGAATGGAAAAATGTTATAGTTCTTGTCAACTATTATTGCGGGTGTGGCTAAGATGATTTTGTAGAGAGTTATGGCTAAACCATATATGAATAGTAGTAATCATTAAATTCAATGAAGCAACTTGTTATATATTATGATACTGATCTCCTAAATGATCTATGAAATGATCATAGAAATGTATTTTTATACATAAAGTCATTTTATGTTATTTCATAACCACCATTTAAACAAACTTAAAATTATGCCTAAGAAAATGAAGATGAAATATCAATCATAGTTGTCATATAAATGGATGAATATTTAGTTATTGATCTCACTTTTAGTGGGGTTGACAACCCTCCTCTTAGACCTAGGATCTAGGTTCTAAGGTTTTGTTGACATCAAGTGAGGTTGATAATCACCCTAATCTTAATAATTAGGATCTCCAATTGTTGACCTCATTTTTAGAATGAGTTCTCAACCCCTCCATCTTTGACATAGGACTCCTCTTAGACTTTAAGAGATCCTTAGTCCTAAGACACATCTAATGATTAGGTGGACACTCAACCTAACCCTAGAGACTTAGAAGTGTTAGCCATGGGAGTAGGTCATGCCTTAGGGGTGTTAGGAAAATCTACCTACCCTATAGCTTGAACCACTTTCCTTACTTCCTTCCTTCAAGTCAAACTCCAAATCAAATCAACATGAAACCTAAATCAATTTTAGCCTAATTGATTTTCCCCAAACTCAAATCAATGCCATAGGATTGAAACCCATGATTGAAACCCATGATTGAAATTCCAAATTCCAAATATTTCCTAAGTCCTTAATTTCCTTCCTAAGGACTTAGCCTAAAAATCATCTTCAAATCAATTCAAATTCATGAATTTTTCCATAACCCATTTATATTCTCATTTATATTCACATATATAAATGAAATATAAATTCAAAACAAATTTAAAGTCAAAATTCCAAATTCCAAATCTTGCCTAAGTCCTTTGATTTCCTTCAAGGACTTAGCTAAAAATCATCTTCAAATCAATTCAAATTCATAAATTTTTTCATAACTCATTTATCTTCTCATTTATATTCATATATAAATGAAATATAAATTCAAATCAATAAAATCAAATCCAAAATTCAAATTCTAATTCAAAATCCTTCTTAAGTCCTTAATCCTCTCTTAAGGACTTAGCCTAAAAATCATCTTCAAATAAATTCAAATTCATAAAATTTTCTCACAACTCATTTATATTCTCATTTATATTCACATATATAAATGAAATATAAATTCAAATCAATCAAATCCAAAATTCAAGATCAATTCACAAATCTTTCTTAAGTCACCTTGATCCTCTTTTAAGGACTTAGCCTAGATCATGTTCAAATCACTTCAAACTAATGAAATTTTCTCATGACCCATTTATATTCTCATTTATATTCACATATATAAATGAAATATAAATTCAAACAACCAAAACCAGCTCCAAAATTCAAGTTCAAATTCAATCAAAATCCAACCTAAGCTTTTCAAGTCAAATTCTTGAACTTAGCCAAATCAACTTTAAATCAAGTCAAACTCTTGATTTTCCTTCAAGATTCAGTCAATCCTTCAATCATGAATCCAAATATAAATACAAACTTCAATCACTTAACCAAAACTCAATTCAAAAAATCAAAAAATCTATTTCATGTTCACCCTTTGAACTTGAAATTATCAAATGAATTAAAACTCATTTGACTTCAAACCACTTGCAAATGGATTTATATTTCAATCATAAGTCCATATTTAAGTTCAATCAAACTCAAATCAAGCTTTGACCAAGCCATTTGACCCACTTAGGTTCACTTGACCCAAAGTGACCTAAAGTACCCTTATGAGCCAAATTCTAATCCTAACCAAATTGGATTGAATCAAACTCACCAAAGCCTCTCATCATGAGATGATCAATCACTCAAATTGGGTCAAACCAAGTCAAACCTAAGGGTTGACCAAGTCAACACTTAGCCAAAATGAAACCCAACATAGCCAAAATCCATCATAGGCCAAATTGATTGAAACCAATGATCTAAGTTCATTCATGGTCAATGTTTGAACTTGACCAAGTCAACATTTGAACCTAACCTAGCCCAATTGGCCACTTGACCCAACTTGACCTAAAAAGTCAAAATATGTCAAAACTTGATCTAAGCCAAATTGATTGAAACCAATGGGTCAAGTTCATTCTAAATCACTTGTTGAACTTGACCAAAGCCTCAATTGGCCAACTAGACCTAACCTAGCCCAATTGACCTTGAACTTGACTTGACCTAAAGGGTCATATTGAGCCAAATTCAAACTTAACCAAAATTGATTGGAAACAAAGAAACAAATCCTCTTCATGTGACCAACCAAACCTAAGCCTACCCATGACCTAGCTCAAATAAGTCAAATGGTCAAATTTGTCAACTTGATCCATTTGACCTAAATGAAGTCATATGAACCAAATTCAAACATAAACCAAATTGAATCAAACCAAAGCCACCAAAACATTTCAAATGGTCATATGAACTTGACCCAATCCTTGGTTTGACCCAATTTAACCACTTGGTTAACTTGACCCAAGTTGACCCATTTTGACCTAAATGAGTCAACATGAGCCAAATCACATCAAACCAACTCCAAATTCAATGAAACTTGGCCAAACCTATTTTGTCATCATATCAAATATACCCAAACAAAAATCAAGGTCAAATGACCATGTTACCCCTATCCCATAGGGTAAATTTTGGCCAGTTTCACTTAGAATTTGGTCAAATCCTCTTCATACCCACTTGGCACTCTCCTAGGGAGGGTGGTGCACCCAACCCAATGGGTTTGGGTCAGCCCAACCTAGCCTAATGGTCAAACTGACCACTCCCCTTGAAATGGCCTCATGGGAATCATGCCTCCACTTGTTTTGAGCACATGGGGAGTTCACCTTCCCACTCCTCTGGCCAAACCAAACTCAATGACTCATCTAACTGCCTAACAAATCTCACTAAATCAGACAATTGATCAAAATGGCATGGCTTCAACCATCCATTGCCAAAGGGGAGATATACTCCCCAATTCATTTCAAACTTAACATTCCTCAATTCGATTGAACTTAGAGAAGCAGAAGCAATTCCTCAGCCTCTCCAAGATTCCTAGTGATTTCAAAACTTCATTTTTTAATTTTCAGAGCTTGAAAATAGGGGACCTCCATTGAAGAGCCAACTCACTCCAAACTCAAAACCCGGTGCAATTCCTTCCCTCACTGGACCTCGATCGAGCTCACCCAAACTCTTTCTTAAGTTTCTAAAGCAAGGGAGGAGCTATCTTGATCAAGACTAAGTTCAAGGCAAAGGGGGGTTGGTCCATAGAAGCATCTACTCAACCTCAAGAGCTCAAACTTTCAGCAAAGCTTTGTCTCAACTAAACGAAGCTTCTCCATGGGAATAGAGCACCGGTGATCACCTCCAGGAGGTTAGCCATTTTCCGAGCTTAATCTTGCTATGGTTTGGAGCTTTGTGAAGTGAATGTTAATCCCATAAAATCGTAGTTTTAAGATGTGATCTAGGTTGCATGTTGATGGTGAGGGTTGAGTTTTATCCAATCAGCTCAATCGAGCTTCGGATCGTTCAAACATGGATGATTTCCATGGCTCGAGAGTGGCATGGATGGATCTCTGGCCATCCATCCACACATTTTGGATGAACGGTCGAGATTAAAATGCAAAATATATATTTTTTCCTCCCTCAAATCCATGACTTTAATCTTAGCCATCCAATCTTTGATCGGACGGTTGAGGAGAAAGTGCGTTGCGCCGCCGCCACGCGGCGCTACAATGTGATAGGTTAAAAACCCAATCCCGTCGGGCCACATGCAAAGCGCATGTTGCGTCAGCGGCACACGTGGCATCGATGGGATTAATAATATAATTAAGCTTTAAATAATTTCTAATTAATCACCAAACTTTCTAAAATCCATATCTAAATGTAAAAAAATCAAACAAATATAAAATAAATTGCATATGAAAGATAATTGAACATAGAATATTCTAAAATTAATTTCAATGGATTTTTAATAGTATTTTTCTTTGAATTTAGGTTTTATTAGAAATGTTAATTTGCTAATTACCCTTTAATTACTCCTTCGATTAATCTCAAACTTTTTGTGCTTAATTAGTGGGATGACTCCTACCTCCCCTAATTTTCTTGGGATTTATTGGGGGCTTAATTAGGGGAATTGCTAATTCATTCCTTAATTACACCCTTAATGTAATTAAGCTTAATTAAGGGTATAATTAGTGGTTTAACCCTCTGATTGAGTCAATTAAGTTTTACTTAAGTGGATGTGAAGTTTAGGGAATAATTTTGGGATACTTTCCTAGAGATATTCCCTAAACCCCTTTCTTTCTTAATCCATCCTTAATTAAGGGTTAATTCACTAATTACCCCATTAATAATTTCATAAAATTCTTAAACTTTCAAAAACTAAATTAATCTATTTTAGGTGTTCAAGAGCCTAAGTGCATTAAGAAAATCAAAACCCAACTCACATGTGTGAGAGGGGTTATGCAATTACTTAAGTTAAAATCCTTTAGTTTAATTAATCATTAATCGTGAGCCAAATTGCATTAAGCCTTTTTTTCCTAGCTGCATTGCAAATTTAAATTCCTAGTGAGGTTTTATGTCATCTCATTAGCTCATAATCATTTGGTTAAATATACTATAGTGATATGTAATTAATGCACTTAATTCATACCTTATCCTAATCAAAATATAAAATGGATCTAATCATCTAAAAATTAAACTTAAATATCACACATCTATGGGAATGAGGTAAGAATAGCAAACTCACCTCACATTTCTCAAATTAAATCAAACTCAAAACAAAACGAAACCTTCTTTAAAAATAATTTGATTTGCTTTAAGCTTTCTTATTTCATAAGATTGTCTTTAAGAATTAATTAAGGTGAATGTGTTTACATGCTTTCATCATTTTAGTTCCTTCCCAACATGCTAAATGTGTATGTCATATGAATTTCATGCATTCATTCTTTTCCAAACCAAATGATAGTGAAATGTTTCTTTTATGTCAAATTACATATTTTAGCTAGAAATATGAGTGGCTATTATCATTATTAAATCCAAATTATTTTTAAAATATATGAATTAATTAACAAAATTGAATGTGTGTTAATTCTATTTCATTTATAAGCTTGTATGTGAGTAAAATATAAGGATGTGCTTAGTGTAGTTTTCCTTCTCCCCTTTTTTAGTATAGTTTTTGAATAGGATTTGGTAAAGTGTTTTGTTCATTTGAAAAGAACCTAACACTTACCTAATTCCATTTTCTATACATTCCTATGCTATTATTTAAGAAGGATACCTACACTTGTACATATAAATTATATAAACAAAATAAATCAACCAACACAAACTTTTGCATTCTTCTTTTCCATTTATTTCTTTTATACATATGCTTGTAGGATAGGTATATTAGTCCGGACAACCCAGGATTTTTTAAGTAGCCCTAAGTAAATCTTATACCTTACACCCCTAGATAATAATGACATCATACTCACTTATGCCTTTCATATATTCATGTGTGCATGTGAAAATTAGATAAGAAACTTTTTTCTACTTAATGAAAATCATGCATCATAAGCATTCAAATTTTTCTTAAGTAAACTACTTAGCATTCATTATAAGGTGTGCTAGAAATTCTCATTTGTATGTATAGATATGCTTAGAAATCATTCATATGCATGTTATACATGTTGGGAAAGAAATGAAGTGTGTTTTGTGAATTTAGTTCACTTTACTTAATCTTAAAATGCATTTCTTTTTGAATAAATTTTTTTAGAATTGATCTAAACTTAGGATTAATTAAAACACATAATAAAACATTCACTAAATGAAACTAAACATGAATCCACTTTAGAAATTACTTAAGGTAGGGAAGGAAGGAGAAGTTCTCTTCTCTCTTTCCTCTCTTTAAAACTTAGTAATTAATTGTAGGATTCATTCAAATCAAATAAAAATACAAAATAAATTCAACCAAAATTAGTAAAATAACTTAAATGAAACCATCCTCTAAGTTGAACACTTCCACAGTTAGAAAATACAAACCCTAAAGCCATAGTTAAGCATACCACACAAATCTTCTAAAGCACACACATTTAGACTAAGTCACCACTTTAGGTTAGGTGCAGTGGTGCGCAGCTTGATGTTTTCTTTTATTTTATGATATATATTTTAGTTTAGATGTTAGGTTGAATGTCTCAGTAGAATGAATGATAGGAGATGATTTAATCATTATTTTGTAGGGCATTGTGCTTGGGGGTAATAAATAAATATATGAATGCTTTTGTGTAGGTGCTTATACCCTAAGCATAATCTAATATGCGTGGACTTGGTTACCCATGTGTGGTGATAAGTCCAATATACATGCTTGGGATTTGTGTGGTTTGTTTATCTAATCTATTTTTGTGTGTTAGTTAGATTTACTTTTCCTTTTCATATAATTTTTACAATTAGGATTTTGGAATGATTATTATGGGGATTAGGATGAGCATTGGTCATAAGATTACATCTTATGATCCATGTGAAGCCTTTGGAGCATCCACCTTCCAGCCATCCAAAATAAGAAAGAAGAAAAGAATAATGAAGAAATGAAGTACAAATGCAGACCCATTGTCCCTAGGAGTCCTTGTTGAGGTGATTAGGTCCATTATAGGGTGGTGACTTTTATCTTTAGAGATAGTACACCACTCCTCAATGTCATACCTATCACCCTCAATAAGAATATCTACGATCTGGATTATTGCATAAAAAAAAAGAACAGAAGTATATTTTAATCTTCATTTTATCTCGCATAGACTGAAGATGGAAGTATATTTTTATTCTTTAGAAATTCTTATAAAAATTTCACCACATATTTTTCTAGCGACTCCACTGGGGATGGTTCCTCTCTCCATCTTTGGTAAATGATCGTTGTCTCAAAGTATCGATAGTGGGTTTGTACTTTGGAATGAATCCAAGACTATCTTTCATTCCATTGGCACTTAGCTTATTTCATTATTAAGTTAAGCTATCCAATATCTTTAGGTTTTAGGACCTCACCCCGTGTTGGTCATAAAACCCCCATTGGGTTCTCCAATGGGTAAAATAAAAAAAAGATCTAATAAAAAAGAAAACATTTAAAGACTTCCTCTTTATCATTTCTTTGGTAAGGAAAGGTTCATTCTAAAATAATAAAGACAAACTAAATCCTTATAAAAAAATCATGCTTTTCAAAAAGCACTCTTTCAAAAAATGCACTTAATAAAATATTTTTGCACAAAAAATTCCCTACGTCATCTTCATCAACAATCTTTATGGTTGTTATATGTAAGATAATCTTTACAAAAATAAGATTCCAACAATTATATTTTTCTAAAAATACAAATGAGTTTCCTCACTCAATTTATTTTTGGTGAAAACCTCATTTTCAAAAGATAAAAATTTCAACAATCATATTTTCAAAGCATAAAACTTGAAGATGCGCCTTTCCATTCAATACATCCAAATGTATTGAATGGATATTACCTCTTCAGAAAAAATCATAAATTTGGACTTCCACCTAATACATGTTAGGGATTTTCATATTTTTCAAAAAGCACATATAAAACCTCTCCATTCAATATACCCACACTTATTGGGTGGAGGTCTCATTTTCAAACAAAATCAAAAATAAAATTTCCAAAAAGCACACATGAACCTTTCCATTCAATATACCCATACTTATTGAATGGAAGTTTCATTTTCAAACAAAACTAAAATTTTGAAAAGCACATATGAATATCTCCATTCAATATACCCAAATTTATTGAATGAAAACTTCATTTCCAAATAAAATGGTATCACATTGAAATCCTCACTTAACATATTCCACATATGATTAAGTTAGAATTTCCTCTTTCAAAAAGCAATAATCACACACAAAATATACATCTTTGGAAAATAAAATATAATTGATTTTCATCTTACATACCCAAATTTGTTAAATGAAAATCTCCCTTTTCAAAAAATCAACAAGAAACGAAAATTTTTAAAATACATTTGAAACTTCATTCTACCATATCCCATTTGATAAAATGAAGTCTCTCTTTTTCCAAAAATAAAATTTGAAACACACTTTTGGAAATTTCATTTAGCATACTCAAATTTGTTAAGTGAAATAGCCTTTCCACAAAAAAGTTTCAAAATCTATTTGGAACTTCAATTTAGCATACCCCATTTGATAAAATGAAGTCTCCCTTTTTCAAAATCCAAAACACAAAATTTTTTAAAACACATCTTTTGGAATTTCATTTAACATACTCAAATTTTCTAAGTGAAATTTTCATTTCACAAAATTAAGTAGAACTTCAATTTTAGCATACCATATTTGCTAAGTGAAGTCTCCACTTTCAATCAAAAAAATAAATCAAAACCAAAAAGGAAACACATTAGAATTCCCTTAGCATACTTAAATTTACATACTTTCAAAAAAACAAATCAAAATCAAAGAGAAACACATTAGGATTTCCTTAGTATACCCTAATTTTCTAAGGATCCTACTTTTACAAAAATCAAAAAATTCCAAAATAAATGAAACACTTTAGGATTTTCTTAACATACTCAAATTTGCTAAGAATCTTATTTTCAAAAAAATCTTTCAAAAATAAAACACATTTGGGTTTTTCACTTAGCATACCCAAATTTGCTAAGTGGGAATTCCAATTTTCAAAATCTACAATAATTTACAAGATAAAACAACCAAGGAAAGAGGAACAATTATTTCAAATACCTCTAGCATTCAAATTTTCTAAAATTCCCCAAATGAAAACAAAACCAATGGACCCTTGCAACCCAAAAAGGAAAAGGTTCAAATCAAATCTAATTTCAAACTTGAACCTATGGAAGCATCTCTAAAATATTTAAAATCCCTTTTCAACATACCCAAATTTGTTGAAATTGGTTTTCATATTCAAAAATTCCTTCCAATCAAATCTGATCAAATTTTAAATATTTGAATCAACATCTGCAAGATGGATTGGCTATAAATGGCAATTTCAAGTTTGTCTTTACTTTCCCTATATGGACTTGGAGATCTCGATCACACCCATCTCATCCATTTTGCAGGAGGTTCTGAGGGTTAGCCTGAGCATCCCCTCAAAAGAGAGCAGTGGTAGCTCCAGAAGGATAGTGCCCCCTTGGTTTCCTCCACCCACTCAAGCACCTCCAAGTGTAGGCTCTTCTGATCCCAACCTTGAGGTTGGGTCACTCACTCACCCAGGACTGTGAGAGGAGAAAATGAAAGCGTATCATACATTGCCGAAGATGGAGACCCATACATGGGAGGAAGAGGTAAACACATCACCCCTGGAACTCCATTTCATCCTCTCGTGGTCTAATAGAGAGGATGCTAGAGGATCCCATACTTCACCTCCACAAGGTTCGACACTGATAGTTAAGAGCGAAGTATGCCTCCCATCACTATGATAGGTTGAGCGATTCTAAGACTGGAGCTCAATTTTATTTAAGATCTATCATTTCTTACTGTGTGGGGAAACACCTATGGTAGAAGAGAATCAGAGGCCGACTTCACAAATCACTAGTAGAGAGGCGTGAGGGTTTGTCTCAGCCTCCGCACACTTATTGATTTCCCGATCAACGCTATTCTCGTCGATCACACATATAATATTTTGCTTACAAGAATGACCCATCATAGGAAGAGGGTCCTTGTCCCAAGAGAGTCGGTGGTGTCTCCACCATACTGCTCTAAACTCCCCCTCTGCGGCGTGTGCACATCCGAAGAAGCATACCCCATTGGTGAGCGGCTACCCAGGGATCCTATTCCATCTACACCTCTATGAGGTCGAGCTCTCGCCGACCTTCACCCCTGTTGTGATGCATGGGAATGGCGACCTCATATATGGTCATCCTTCACCAACACCACCACCACAAGGGACACAGATGGTGGCTATTGTAGGGAGATGATAGCCCGTTACCTATGATAGTAGAACCTCATAGTGTCACCCCTTTGAAGTTAGTGACGAGTGTGTTCTTCTAGTGAGTATAGTCCTCATAAGATTGATTCTCAAAGAACAGGAGGTCCGCCTACATGATAATGATAATGACGTACCAAAAATCATTTATGCCATTTCATATTGATCGTTCACTTGAGGACATAGTGGCACATTATCTTATAAAAAAGAAAGAAATTATAGGGTATGACTGGTCTAATGAGGAGAAGATCATCTTTAATCCCAATGAAGATGATTTGTTGGGAGACTCAACCAGGGTTTGCATGGTAGATACTAGGGGATCCCTCCTCAGAGAGCAGCCATGAAAGGTGATAAGGTGAGTGAAAAGACACACCAATCACCCCAACACCTTCGATATTAGTTAAAAAGAATAAATAGATATGATGGCAAGGTAGCTTGAGGATTTGTTAGTACATCTCGACTAAACAAGCCTCGAGTTCATCCTACTATACCGTGAGTTAATGCATGTCTTGGACCCCCAAAGACCTTACCTCCCATTGAGCAAGGTAACACTATGTATAGGAAGGTAGTGGAAGTACCTCCATATAAGAGAAAGACATCGATCTATGGTTGAGCAGTGAAGAAAGTGTTGGCTTTGGAAGGATCATCGCCCAAAGGGTAGACCCTACCCGAAGGAATTTAATGTAATCCAATATCCTAAGGGTTTTGGGCCACCTTCCTTCAAGAGTTTTGATGGTAGAGGAAGATTGCACACTTCGAAAAATTTCAACGTCGACAAATGATGTTTTGCTATAATGCCTCTTTAGTAGCCTGGGATAGCTTTTGATTGGTATCAACTTTCTAGCTTTAGTAAAGATATTTCGAGTTGAGCAACTCTTTATCAAGAGGTTTCTTTGGAGCTAAAGAAAGGGTTATTGGTAATGATCTCGTTGTAGCACAACAACGGTGAGTCCCTTCCACTATATATTCTCGATGATGAACCTTAGTATGAAATGAAATAGATGTCGGCAAACATGTCATTGAGATTCTTCTAAAGAATATCCATCACCTTCATGCTTAAGGGCTTCACTATCAAAATATTTGAGAAGCTAATCAACAAGGTAGTCTACAAGGAGAGGTCAAGCAGTTGCCTTTTCAAAATCAATTGCCCAAAGCAAAGCCAAGGTCTATGAGAAAAGTCGAGAAAGATGGTAGATAAGGAAAAGCAACCGATTAGTCAGAGACCACACCTTAGTGACTTCGCTTCCACCTTCTCTTCCACCACTGAGGCAACCCTACGCCTCCATGACCAAGGCCACACCCACACCTCCTCATCACAGGCACACATACCCCGCCATATGGTTCACCTACTCTTTTAGATAAGCTTAACAAACCTTATTCATTTAAGTGGGAGATAATCATGAAGATCTTTAAGAATCTCTTAAAGAAGCCTGATTTTCAGCTACTTGAGCCTAAAAAATCAGAGGAAGTAGGCAAAAGTCATGATCCTAACTTTTGCCCCTACCACCATATGCTAGGTCATATTTTAGGGGATTGCTTCACATTTAAGGACTGGCTTGAACATAGCTTCAAGACCAGTGTTGTAGTTATCCCAAAGGAATACCTTGTGGAACAACCATCCAGTTCCATTAGGGGTAATCCTTAGGGATACTTGTGATCCTTCCAAAACCAAAGAAGGTTGGGATATCTCTTTATCCAAAACTTATAAAATGATCATTCAGAAGATCAAGAAACTTTCCTTCGAGTCACTCAAACTTCCAACATCAAGAAAGGAAGTGCAAGTTAGTGCCAACTGGGAAAGGGGAGCTCGAAGCAAGAAGAAGTGTCACCTAATAGCCCAAGAAGTGCTACCACCGATTGAGTCCAACCTCCTACATTGCTATCATCATGACTTTCGACTTCAACTAGTTCTTCTTCTTCTACTAGTAGAACTCTTGTATCGGTGGATAAGGGCATCAAATCCCTTACCCCACTTACTTTACTTGATTTCAACTTTGTACCACCTATCAAGTCCAAGAATTAAAGAATAAAGCTAGCTTGAATTACATTTGTGTCACTTCTGACGGATTATCTACTTCTATTCTTAATGATAATTCTTCAAGTCAAAATAACTATAACAATTCTGATCTTCCTCTTTCTGATTCAGAGTTGGACTTTCCTACTTTGAATACTATGGGTTCACCTCTTGAGATAGACTATAAATCATCTAATTTTGAGGGTCCCATAGGAGAAGCTATAGGTGAGCCTGATGTGCAGGTAGAACCTTCCATTACCCTATCACAAGAGATCACCGTAGTGGCAAGGTTCTACCTCTTAGGGCAGCACCTCAAGATACAGGGAAACAAGTCATTGGTATAGAGGATCAAGAAGCCCCTCCATATGATGCTCCACCCTTGGATATGCTTGTGGAGGATCAGCCCAAGGTGGACTACAATGTCCTCTCTTATCTAAGAAAGTTATCATCTAAGCTAAGCATACGATGCCCTTGTCTTATCCAAAGAGATGAGGGTATCATTAATCAAGGCTCTCCTTGATCCCGAGATATGCTTAGCTTAGTTGACCGCTATAGGTGAGGAGGCACATTACACAAAAGAAGTTCAGTGGATCACCATCATAGATGAAGACCTTCTTCTGGGGGACTTGGAGCACAACCATCCCCTCTACATCATAATTGACATGGAAAGATTCAGACTTGCTAGAGTTCTCATTGATCTAGGTGCATCGGTGAACATTATGAGTCTAAAGACTCTTGCCTAATTGAGGATCGACATCTCCACACTCCGAGGAGATTGGATGATATTGAGAGGATTCAATGAACGAAGTGAGTGGGCTTTAGGTTCCATAGTGTTACATTTAGAGATAGGTGACTAGAAGACTAAAACTAAGTTTTACATCATTGATTCAATTACTTTGTTCACTGCTTTGCTCAATAGGCCTTGTATACATTATAATAAGATAATTCCATCCTCCCTCCATCAGTGCATCAAGTTCAGAAAGAATGGGATTGAATACCATGTCAATGGAGATGAAAAGCCATTTTCAATTAGAGAGGTTGAGATTTATGAGGATGCAACCTATTATCTTCCTCAAAACACCCTTTCTCGTGAACTTGGATAAAACTCAAATTAAAAAGAAAAATAAAAGGCAAAAGAAAAGAAAAGGCAAAAGAAAAAGAAAAGAAAAATGAAAATCTAAGTGAACAAGAAAGGGGAATTGAAGAAGAAATAGATCCGCATATCACATTCCACCCATAGTTCATTCCATCATATGGACATGTGGGTAGGATGACTCAACCTCCACCGGGCAAAGGTAAAGGTAGAAACAAAGGCATTTCCAGAGGTGGAAGACCCTCTGGTTGGCCATTAGCCAATATAGATCATGTTCCAGTTCATAGGGGTACCCCTACTATTCACATAGACTTGGAATCTAGCTCAGAGGATGAGTCTAATGTGATTAGTATATACCAACCCCTCTCACGGGTTCCATTGGAGGTGACTGATCTGATGGCATAAGACCCTCAGACAAAGCAAAGTATTCGAATTAGGTTTATGTGAAACTATCAGGCAGCAGCTGGGAACCTTAGCTCTAACCTCACTTTTATCTCAAAAAATTGAAGGTTTAGTAGTTAAGGAAGCCCTTAAGTCTTTCAGTGATATGAAGTCAAAGAGATTCTTTTTAAGACCATCATCCTTAAGTCCTGAAGTTGATGTAGAACTTGAGGAGGATACATTTAAAGAATTAATGGAATTACCATTTGACTTTTACTCGCCTTGTGTTCATAATATTATACAGAAAGATTTAGTTCCTCATACATGGTCCATACACAGGTTAGAGTACTTTAAAAAGCTAAGGAACAATATAGGGGAAGCACAATCCAAAGCAGGACTAGGATTCAATACAGTGGGTCTAATCGATGACAACAACTACTACTTTGTTGTTACAAATCATTTGGAGTATGATAGGTTCTTTTCACACTACACCAACTCTTATGAGAATATGTGTTTAGAAATCTCAGATGATCTAGATGATCTCCAAATCAAAGATGTACCACCATAATTTGAAGAGGAGATCCATTCAATAATTGATAAGCTTAAAGATATCAACCTCAGGATAGAACAAAATCCATGACATTAGTTCATTTGAATGAAGAAAAAACTAATGACTTAGTTAGGCTATTGACTGAGAAAGACTACTAAAATTAGGAATTCAAGCCCCTAAAGGGCCTCTTTTCCCAAGTAGGCATTCTATCTTCAGGGCAGTGTCAGTAGAACTCCCTATAACACTACCTTAGTTAAGATAAGTCCCCGGTCAGCACTGACTCCGTAGTCGCCTTAATTTGGGTTCAATCTATTTTGATTAAAAGAAGATTACCCCGACAGTCATTCTGCTTTGGAAGATGTAATACTAGGATGCATTCTTTCTAGCATGATTATCGCAAACCGACGGGAAGACTTAGGTCAGGTTTGATTTGTTGCCCAAAGTAATTGATCACCCTAGTGGTCTTTTGTAGTGGAAGATTTGAGTTCCCGCTTTCTTCCTTTCAATTGATCATTGCAAACTGAAAGGCACTCCTTTGGTAGGATAGTTCTCCCATCGGCCGGGAAGCTATTCCCTTTGGTTCAATAAATCTGAGATAGGTCTAGGCTGATATAAGCTCCTTCTCAATATGATCCATCACAAACCAACATAATCCATCAAAATAAATCTAAAAATAAAATTAATCTTGACTATCTTTAAGTTAATCTAAGTCCTCTAGCGGCATTCACTCAATAGTCAGCCCTAGGTTGGTTTCAATCTGTTGCTTTGCCAATAGATTACCCCAGCAACTGGTCCCTACTTTGGAGTATGTAAGTGTACTACACTTTCTTCCTAGTGCAGCTACTTCATACCGAAAGGCATCCCTTTGGTTGGCTAGTCCTACTATAAGTATACTAGACTACCCCTTTGGATTGGTAAATCTGAATTAAGTCTAGGCCTCCAGGGCTCCTACTCAGTGCATTCCATTGCAAACCAACTGGGTCCATCTAAAAAAAATCCAAATCTAAAAATGGAAACAAATTCAACCCTCTTCCCCAGTGGAACTTTCTCCCCAGCGAGGCTTAAATCAAATCAAACCCCTCATCCCTTTGTGGATGACTTAAACCTGCTTCCCTAGTGGAAGGTTCACATACTCTATCCCTAGTGGATTCCTCCTTCCCTCTCTTATGTCCTTGACATAAGTAGAGCCACATTGCATTAAGTTCTGGATTCTTTCTACTCCTCGAGTTAGGAGTAGATCGTCTCTGTTAGTGCTTGTGATTGTTCGGTGTTGTTGATCATTGCGGTCAACACTAATATGTGTGGTGTTCCTTGTCACACCACAACTATTGGACGCCCTTTGTTGACCTCATTTTTAGAATGAGTTCTCAACCCCTCCATCTTAGACATAGGACTCCTCTTAGACTTTAAGAGATCCTTAGTCCTAAGACACATCTATTGATTAGGTGGACACTTAACCTAATCCTAGAGACTTAGAAAAGTTAGCCATAGGAGTATGTCATGCCTTAGGGGTGTTAAGAAATCTTTGTACCCTATAGTTTGAACCACTTTCCTTACTTCCTTCCTTCAAGTCAAACTCCAAATCAAATCAACATGAAACCTAAATCAATTTTAGCCTAATTTATTTTCCCCAAACTCAAATCAATGCCATAGGAATGAAACTCATGATTGAAATTCCAAATTCCATATATTTCCTAAGTCCTTAATTTCCTTCCTAAGGACTTAGCCTAAAGATCATCTTCAAATTAATTCAAATTCATGAATTTTTCCATAACACATTTATATTCTCATTTATATTCACATATATAAATAAAATATAAATTCAAATCAAATTCCAAGTTGAAATTCCAAATTCCAAATCTAGCCTAAGTCATTTGATTTCCCTTCAAGGACTTAGCCAAAAACCATCTTCAAATCAATTCAAATTCATGAAATTTTCTCATAACTCATTTATATTCTCATTTATATTCACATATATAAATGAAATATAAATTCAAATCAATCAAATCAAATCCAAAATTCAAACTCCTAATTCAAAATCCATCTTAAGTCCTTAATCTCTCTTTTGGACTTAGCCTAAAAATCATCTTCAAATCAATTCAAATTCATAACATTTTCTCACAACTCATTTATATTCTCATTTATATTCACATATATAAATGAAATTTAAATTCAAATCAATCAAACTAAATCCAAAATTCAAGATCAATTCACAAATCTTTCCTAAGTCACCTTGATCCTCTCTTAAGGACTTAGCTTAGATCATGTTCAAATCACTTCAAACTCATGAAATTTTCTCATGACCCATTTATATTCTCATTTATATTCACTTATATAAATGAAATATAAATTCAAACAACCAAAACCAACTCCAAAATTCAAGTTCAAATTCAATCAAAATCCAACCTAAGCCTTTCAAGTCAAATTCTTGAACTTAACTAAATCAACTTCAAATCAAGCCAAACTCTTGATTTTCCTTCATGATTCAATCAATCCTTCAATCATGAATCCAAACATAAATACAAACTTCAATCACTTAACCAAAAGTCAATTCAAAAATCAAGCCAAAATCAGTTTCATGTTCACCCTTTGAACTTGAAATTATCAAATGAATTAAAACCCATTTGACTTCAAACCACTTGCAAATGGATTTATATTTCAATCATAAGCCTGTAAGTTCAATCAAATTAAAATCAAGCTTTGACCAAGCCATTTGGCCCACTTAGGTTCACTTGACCCAAAGTGACCTAAAGTATCCTTATAAGCCAAATTCTAATCCTAACCAAATTGGATTGAATCAAACTCACCTAAGGCTCTCATCATGATCAACAATCATCATGAGATTATCAATCACTCAAATTGGGTTAAACCAAGTCAAACCTAAGGGTTGACCAAGTCAATACTTAGCCAAAATGAAACCCGACATAGCCAAAATCCATCATAGGCCAAATTGATTTAAACTAATGATCTAAGTTCATTCATGATCAATGTTTGAACTTGACCAAGTCAACATTTGAGTCTAACCTAGCCCAATTGGCCACTTGACCCAACTTGACCCAACTTGACCTAAAAGTCAAAATGTGTCAAAAATTGATCTAAGCCAAATTGATTGAAACCAACGGGTCAATTTCATTATAAACCACTTGTTGAACTTGACCAAAGCCTCAATTGGCCAACTAGACTTGACTTAGCCCAATTGACCTTGAACCCTACTTGACCTAAAGGTTCATATTGAGCCAAATTCAAACTAACCAAAATTGATTGGAAACAAAGATACCAATCTTCATATGACCAACCAAACCTAAGTCTACCCATGACCTAGCTCAAATAAATCAAATTGGTCAACTTGACCCATTTGACCTAAATAATGTCATATGAACCAAATTCAAACCTAAATCAAATTGAATCAAACCAAAGCCATCAAAAAATTTCAAATGGTCATATGAACTTGACCCAACCCTTGGTTTGACCCAATTTGACCATTTGGTTAACTTGACCCAAGTTGACCCATTTTGACCTAAATGAGTCAACATGAGCCAAATCACATCAAACTAACTCCAAATTCAATGAAACTTGGCAAACCTATTTTCTCATCATATCAAACATACCCAAACTAAAATCAAGATCAAATGACCATTTTACCCTAGGCCATAGGGTAAATTTTGGCCAATTCCACTTGGAATTTGGTCAAATCCTCTTCATACCCACTTGGCACTCTCCTAGTGGATCAAGTGAACACTAGGGAGGGTGGTGCACCCAACCCAATGGGTTTGGGTCAGCCCAACCTAGCCCAATGGTCAAACCGATGACTCCCCTTGAAATGGCCCCATGGGAATCATGCCTCCACTTGTTTTGAGCACATGGGGAGTTCACCTTCCCACTCATCTGGCCAAACCAAACTCAATGGCTCATCAAACAGCCTAACAAACTCACTAAATTAGGGCAATTGATCAAAATGACATGGCAAGCTTCGATCGTCTGATTGCCAAAGGGGGAGATATACTCCCCCTAATTCATTTCAAACTTAACATTCCTCAATTCGATTGAACTTAGGGAAGCCAAAGAAGCAATTCCTCAGCCTCTCTAAGCTTACTAGAGTGATTTCAAAACTTCATTTCTCAATTTTTAGAGCTTGAAAAAGGGACCTCCATTGAAGAGCCAACTCACCACACTCAAAACTAGGTGTAATTCTTTGCACTCCCTCTGGGACCTCAATCGAGCTCACCCAAACTCTTCCTAAGTTCTAAAGCAAGGAGGAGCTATCTTGATCAAGATAAGCTCAAGGCAAGGGGTTGGTCCATAGAAGCATCCACTCAACCTCAAGAGCTCAAACCTCAAGAAAGCTTCCTCAACTGCATCTAAGCTTTCAAGGGAATCGAGCACCGATGATCACCCGTGTTAGCCATTTATCGAGCTTATCTAGCTATGGTTTGGAGCTTTGTGAAGTGAATGTTAATCCCATAGAATCTTAGCCCTTATATGTGATCTAGGTTGCATGTTGATGGTTTGGGTTGAGTTTCATCCCAATTCAAGCTCAATCGAGCGGATCTTAAAATGGATGGTGTCCATGGCTCATGAGAGCATAGGGATGGATCTGTCATCCATTCGCATTTTGGATGGATGGTCGATTGCATTATATATATATATATATATATATATATATATATATATATATATATATATATATATATATATATATATATATATATATATATTTCTCCTCAAATCTGGACGAGGAGAAAGATACCACCACGCACGCTGATGTGATGAGTTAAATACCCAATCCGTACCATGTAAGCGCATGCCGCCACATGACACGCAGGATTAATAATAATATAATTAAGCTTTAAGTAATTCCTAATTAATCGCCAAACCTTTTAAAATCCATATCTAAGTTTAAAAACATTAGAAAAATCTGAAATAAATTGTATATGAAAGATAATTGAATATAGAATATTCTAAAAGTAATTTCAATAGATTTTGAATAGTATTTTTCTCTAAATTTGAGTTTTATTGGGAGTGTTAATTTGCTAATTACCCTTTAATTACCTTTGATTAATCCCAAACTTTTGTTCAATTAGTGGGATGACTCTACCTCCTAATTTTCTTGGGATTTATTGGTGGCTTAATGAGGAGAGTTACTAGTTCATTCCTAAAGTACTCCCTTAATATAATTAAGCTTAATTAAAGGTATAATTAGTGGTTTATCCCTCTAATTGAGTTAATTAAGTTTTGGTTAAGTGGATGTGAGGCTTAGGGAATAATTTTGAGATACATTCCTTGAGATATTCCCTAAACACCTTTTCTTCCTTAATCTATTCTTAATTAAAGGTTAATTCACTAATTACCCCCTTAATTAATTTCATAAAATTTTAAAACCTTCTTAAACTTAATTAATCTATCTTGGATAGATGCTTAGGTGTTCAAGAGCCTAAGTACATTAAGAAATCCCAACTCACATGTGTGAGGGGTTATAAAATTACTTAAGTTAAAATCCCTTAGTTTAATTAATCATTAATCATGAGTCAAATTGCAATTAGGCCTTTCTTCCTAGGGTGCATTGCAAATTTAAATTCCTTGAGATTTTATGTCATCTCATTGGCCATAATCATTTGATTAAATATACTAAGGTGATATGTAAGGGTAATTAATGCACTTAATTCATACCTTAACCTAATCAAAATATAAAATGGATCTAATCATCTAAAAATTGAACTTAAATATCATACATGTGGAATGGGTTAAGAATAGAAACTCATCTCACATTTCTCAAATTAAATCAAACTCAAAACAAAACCAAACCAAACCTTCTTTAAAAATAATTAGATTTGCTTTATGCTTTCTTATTTCATAAGATTGTCTTTAGGAATTAATTAAGATGAATGTGTTTAGATGCTTTCATCATTTTAGTTCCTTCCCAACATGCTAAATGTGAATGTCATATGAATTTCATGCATTCATTCTTTTCCAAAACCAAAATGATAGTGAAATATTTCTTTTATGTCAAATTGTATATTTTGGATAAAATAGAAATATGAGTGGTTATTATCATTATTAAATCCAAATTATTTTTAAAATATATGAATTAATTAACAAAACTGATAGTGTGTTAATTATATTTCATTTATAAGCTTGTATGTGAGTAAATATAAGGATGTGCTTAGTGTAGTTTTCCTTCTCCCCTTTTTTAGTATAGTTTTTGAATAGGATTTGGTAAAGTGTTTTGTTCATTTGAAAAGAACCTAACACTTACCTAATTCCATTTCCTATTCATTCCTATGCTATTATTTAAGAAGGATACCTACACTTGTACATATAAATTGCATAAACAAAAATAAATCAACCAACATAAACTTTTGCATTCTTTCTTTTCCATTTATTTCTTTTGTAAATATGCTTGTATTTAAGGAAAGTGGTATATTAGTCTGGACAACCCCAGGATTTCAAGGCTTTAAGTAGCCCTAAGTAAGTCTTATACCTTACACCCCTGATTAGCAATGACGTTGTCTCATACTCACTTATTCCTTTCATATATTCATGTGTGCGTGTGAAAATTAGATAAGAAACCTTTTTCTACTTAATGAAAATCATGCATCATAAGCATTCAAATTTTTCTTAAGTAAACTACTTAGCATTCATTATAAGTGTGCTAAACATTCTCATTTGTATGTATAGATATGCTTAGAATCATTCATATGCATGTTATACATGTTGGGAAATAAATGAAGTGATGTGTGTTTTGTTAATTTAGTTCACTTTACTTAATCTTAAAATGCATTTCTTTTGAATAAATTTGTTTAGAATTGATCTAAACTTAGGATTAATTAAAACACATAATAAAACATTCACTAAATGAAACTAAACATGAATCCACTTTAGAAATTACTTAAGGTAGGGAAGGAAAGAGAAGTTCTCTCTCTCTCTTCCCTCTTTAAAACTTAGTAATTAATTGTAGGATTCATTCAAATCAAATAAAAATACAAAATAAATTCAACCCAAATCAGTAAAATAACTTAAATGAAACCATCCTCTAAGTTGAACACTTCCACACTTAGAAAATATAAACCCTAAAGCCATAGTTAAGCATACCACACAAACCTTCTAAAGCACACACATTTAGACTAAGTCACCACTTCTAGCTTTAGGTTAGTATGGGTTTGATGTTTGCTTTATTTTTTATGATATATATTTTAGTCTGGATGTTAGGGTGAATGTGCATAGAATGAATGATAGGAAGATTTAGTCTAATCATTATTTTCTACAGGGATTGTGCTTAAGGGGCGTTGTAATAAATAAATATATGAAAGCTTTTATTGTGTAGGTGCTTATACCCCTAAGCATAATCCAATAGGCCAGGTGGACTTGGTTATCCTTGTGTGGGGTGATAAGTCCAATATACATGCTTGAGATTTGTGTGGTTTGTTTAGCTAATCTCTATATACCATGTAAAGCCTTTGGAGCATTTATCACAAGCTTACATATTATATACCATGTAAAGCCTTTGGAGCAACCACCTTCCAACCATCCAAAAGAAGGAACCAAAGAAGAAATAAGAAAGAAAGCAATAATGTAACAATGAAGAAATGAAGCTTGAAGACTCCCATAACAATGAGTTCCTTGCTTAATTGTACTTAATTCATTTGTAATCTAGGTTGTATAAGGGTAGAGCTTGGCTACCCAATTTGTTTTTGGGTTTGTGAGGTGATGCCCAACCATAAATGACCTTTTATTCTTTTACGTTAGCTTTATAAATTGATTGTTGATTTGTTTAGCCTGTGCATTAAAATGGCATACTTTTCCTAATTTCTTGCTTGATGTATGGCCTGATGTGGATTAGGCTCTTAGGAAAAATAAATATTCTACCAAATTTAACAATTCAAAGTTAAAATAAAGAACTCATAACCTCATTTAAAGCTTAGTTAAAATCAAGATAAAAGAATTAGTAACCCTTAACGGATGAGTATTTCTTTATAACATCATGCACAAATGCATATATTTTCACTCTTAATTGAGGGCTTCCATTTGCTGAGAAACTTGAGCCATGGTGGAAATACACCTCCTTCTGATTTTGGCCAATAATCTTACTTCTCATGCATGGCATATGAATCCTATAATCCTAAGTCAAATGATTGTCCAAAAATGAAAATAACATGTAATATGATTTGCATTAGATTTAGGTCATTTGAAGCATACCCTTACATGATCTAGTTTCTTTAGAGAATGAGTTAAGGATTTGGTCTCTTTCTAAATAAATAATAGTATAGCTATCTTGCATAAAGCATATGACTTGCCTACATGAATTTAAAATCATAGGAGGAGTTGGCCATACCTGTGGTTGTAAGTCCAAGCAGTGGTTTGTCCTCTTATGGAGGCAAACCAAATACCCATCACCCTTTTAGAAGGTCTGCCCCTCGCCAAAGCTCCCTAGATTTAGGTTCTGAGGTTGCTTCTCCTTCCATGGGCCATAAGTATAAATCCTCACCTCCTAGGCATTTCTTGCGTTATGAAATCATATGTCCTAAACTTCTAATAAAAAGTCAACTCAAATGAATAATTCAATTTCAAAAAATATAAAGCCCAACCATAGATAGTTTGAGATGCTCACAGTTTCCTAGCATCAACATCTCCTACTTATCTTCCTTTGGCTTCAATAAGTCCCTCTTTGATCCCTCATTTGATCCAAAATAAACTAATTGATTGATAGTCCTACCTATTAAAATCTTTGGAGACAATGATCATTTTACCTTAATCGAGAGTATTAGGGATCTCATTCTTAGATGTACTATTAACTATGGGCTTGCCCCTTAGGGAACTTAACGAACTTTAAAATAAACTTTTTACTTTTTCATGTAAAAGGGAAGAATCTGAAACATTACGTATTGTCCTATTCTGGAGTGGATATGTAGCAATACGTAACCGGAACGAAGTTACCCATCACTCTCAATAAGAACATCTACGGATCTATGTGGTGTCAAAAATTGCATAAAAAAGAAAAGAAGTATATTTTGATCTTCATTTTATCCTGCATAGAGTGAAGATGGAAGTATATTTCTATTCTTTAGAAATTCTTATAAAAATTTCACTACACCAACCTTAAATTAAGAGCTTCTTAATTAGGCACTTAGGTTACTATGATTAATAGCTAGGTGTACAACCTAAACTAAAGTAAATGAAAATAATAAATCAAAATAAAACTAAATATGAAATCAAAATTAAACTAAGAAGTCGACACATTGAGGTGAATACCAGTTAGACTGGACCCTAGGACTGACCTATCCCAATTGGACAATGTGAGTCCAATCAAATCAAATTCAACAAAATTATATAAAATTTAAAACATGTGAATTTATTAAAACTAAAAAATTTATTAAGCCTAGATTGAGATAATTGGCATGGTTGACCAATTTGTCTATTTAGGCCTAAAATAATATAGTCAATTAAAATCAAAACAAATTTAAATTAAATCAAACCAAAAGCACTAAACATATGTATGAATATAAATAAACATAAAACTAAATGCATATGGGGCACAAAATGACCGACTAGATCATTTGACCTAACTTGACCTATGTGGCCCCACCAAGTCAAAAGTCAAACTAATCAAAATTTGATTAATTTAATTTATCCCAAGGCTAAAAAATTATCAAATTAATATAATGAAACATAAATTTAAACAAATTTGAATCTAATGATGACTTAAATACATTAATCAAGGTTATTTAGTCTAAGTGAACTCAAAAGGACCCTATTGAACTTAAAATCAAAATAAATTGAAATTAAATAAGATTAAATATTACAAAATACTTTAGAATCATATTTAAACATAATTTAATCTCTTGTTGGGTTTGATTTGACCAAATTGATCATTTATCCCAAGTGAACCTAATTTGATCCATTGAGCCTAATTTGGTGCAAAATGGATCTAAATCAAAATTAAATTTAAAATAATTAAAATTAATTACCCTAAGTTATTTTAAATACTCAATCAAATATAATTGAAGTTTGAATACACCTTTAACTTTGATCAGATTGGTCATTTGATCCAAGTGAACCCAATTTAACATACTAAGACTAATTTGGGTTTAAAATGTGTTTAAATCAAAACTTAACTCAAGTCAACTCAAATTAAATCAGCAATACGTACAATCATTCTTAATTTGATTATTTAACATGATTCAACTCACCCAATTTAGCTTATTTGGCCAATTGGTCAAGCTAACCCAATTTGACCTATATGAGACTATTAAGCTAAAATAAAAAGAAATTAAAATCAAATAAACTTGATCACATAAAATTATTTTAAAATTTTAATTAAACTTAATTTAACCCTCATTTGGGTTTGATTTATTCAATTTGGATAATATGGCCAATAGACTCAAGTGAACCCAAATTGACCCAATTAGGACAATTCGGGATGAACCCAAAATAAATCCAAATTAACCACAATCAATCAAACTTAATCACTTTAAATAACTCAAGAATATGATTAAAGCCTAATTTAAACTCAAATTGGCCAAACCAACACATTGGACCCAACCTAACCTATTTAAGCTAAATTGGGTCAAGATGGATTCAAGTCAACCCAAGCCCAAACATAACCCATTATTAAACCCCTGGAAATCTCTCACACATGAGCTAAGATCTCAACCCATGTGAAGGAGAATTAAAATTAAAGAGAAAAGAGTGAAAAGATGCAAAGCTCCAAAATTTTCAATCACCTCACATCCCTCTCATTACTCCATTTTTAGCTTGGAGTGATTTTGAATCACCCAACCACTCCCACAATGAATGCTACGCCATCCCAACAATAGCCACACCCCTATATCACTTTTTCATCATGATTTTCGGTAATATGGAGAGAAGGGAGAAAAAGGAGGAAAAGGAGCTCTCTTTTTGGCATTCAACACCTTCTCAACTTCCCAAGAAGTAAGACCGACTCATCCTCCACCTTTTTCTCTCACAAAATATAAAATAAAGTATACTCCAATAAAATATGGTGGTGTTCAACAATAAGGATAATCCAAGAGAAGGCAAGAGAGGAAGATCATCTGGGAGCTACCCCAAACAATTAATTCAAGTTTGACGTAAAAAAATTCACTCAATATTGGCTTAAGTTAGATAATCTCTAATAAAAAGTGACTTTTGGCTAAGATCACCATAAGATCATAAGATCCGATGTTGTTTGGGGTAGATCCCATCCATCTAACCCTTTTTTGGTCTACCTCTCATGAGAAAGACAACCTTCGGGTCGCCCATCTTACATGGATAAAATGGGCAACCACGATTAGATCTCTTTTTTTATTTATTCTATTAGATCAAACCCAAAACTTCAAAAACTCATAAAAAATACTTAACAAAAAAATATAAATAAGGGCTCTATAGATTTATCATTTCAAGATGAATCCAATGAACCCAAAATTCCCAAATTTTATTGTATATTTTAGGTGTAATTTGAGTTTTAATGAAAATATATATATTTTTAATTACTCTTAAAATACTAAACTTATTATCAAAAGTTCATAAAGGGAACTTAATGCCATTGCTTACCTATCATTTTAAGTTAAATAGTCTTCGGTTTAAGAGTTATTAAAATTTGAAATAAAGTGGCTAATCTTAAATAAATAATTAATTCAAAATTATAAAATTATGAAAATTCATCAAAATAATTTAAATCACTTTAATAAACATCGAGATCTTAAAAAATTAATTAGACCCTCTAGATCACATTAAATTATAAAATAATTAAATTAAGATTTGATTAAGTTAATTACTATTTTAATTATGCAAACTTTAAAAAATTATAACTAATTTTAGAAAAATTCAAAAAATATAAAATAAATACTCTATATAAAGCTTAGATAGTGGAGAATTAAAAAAAATAAAGTTTAAATTTTATCAAGTTTATAATGATTAAAAGTTTAAAGTTTCACTTAATTAGTATAATTAGACTTTAATCACTTGCATGATTAGATTAAAATTTGGGAGATCAAAAAAATAATGTAAGGGAGATCAAAAAAATTAATTATGATCTCTAGTTTTTATTATTCCTCAAAATCACTCTAAAGGGATTTCATTTAATTAATAAAATCATTAATTATCTTAGAATTTAGAAAATTTATAATAATTAGTATAGTCGTCCAAAATTTTTTACCAAGCCCACTTTGTGCTCGACAAACAAAGAGATTTTCAATAAAATCAAAATCCTCAATTAGTTTGAGATATTTTTAGTGTAATTGATGATTTTGGATTATTTTCTATAATTGATGATTTTGGATATTTTGACCAAGCCCTCTTTGTAATTGATGTTTATTTCATGTTTATGCATTTTCTATAAATTATATAATTATTATATTTAAATATTAAAGTTATTGAAATATGTTTTATAATATTTTTAGATGAAATTATATAATTATAAACCTTATTTTATAATTATAAGTGAGCTTGAATTAAATAAATAACATGCCCACCAAATTATTTTAATTATATTACAAGCACATTTTTAAGAGCTCTACTTTTCAATATAAATAATACAACACCATCTTCTTTATGATGTGGGACAAAATAGTTGAATATGGAAAAACTTTTAGTAAGAATAAAAATGAAATGGGCTTTAAAATGTAAGAACAAAAGATAATATTTTAATTAGTAACTTTATATTTTCATTATAAATTATAATTTATATATATATATTTTAAAGAATATAAAGTCATAATATTATTTTATAAATATTTTATAAATTTTTTAATATACTTGTTTATATTATAATCTTATATTTTTATATTATAAATTAAATTTATATTCATAAACTTACATTATCAAAAATTATAAATTTTAATTATTTTTAATATACATATGTCATGATTTATAATAATATGCTTAAATATTTTATATATTATTTTTTTATATTATTTATATTTAACAAGGATTTTAAAATAATTTTGTATTCTAAATTTTATATTTTTAATATAAACTAAAATTTTAATAAATTATATTCTTATGATAAATTATATTTGTATTTATAAATTAATATTATCATTTTTAAGATTTTAAATATATTTAATATAAACATAATTAGAATTAAAAAATATATATAATTATATCTTATTAAACTTTGTATCAATCTTAAAATTAATAATTAGAAATATATATATATATATATATATATATATATATATATATATATATATATTTTTTTAATATATTTATATTATTTATCTATTAATTAAATTAATATTTAATAATTTTAATATTAATTAAATAATTATAACGTTTAACGGAACCTAACATTTAAATCTTGAACCTCTCTCTCTCTCTTCCGATTCTATGTCTGATCCGATTTTTGCAACTTTATGATAAATTGATGTTTTATTTTATGATGTAATATTTTAGATTGGATGTTAAGATTATTTTTACGTAGTTTGGATGTTAGGGCGACATTAGACTAATAATATTTTCTACAGATTGTGCTTAAAGGACTATAATAAAAAATTATAAATGTCGCTTGCTTGCAGGTGTTGCATAAGTCCCAAGCATAATATAGAGTTTGGTGACCTAAGGTATGGTGTGAAGCCCCAATGTATAAAATATAACTGCTTGGTGTAAGTGTATGTTAAGCTAATCTTTGTTTTGTAGGTGTAGTTAGATTTTCATTTCATGAAAATATATTTTTGTAATATGATTTTGATCAGAGCTTTGGGGATTAGAATGAGTAGTGGTCAGAAGTCTTAGAGTTGAGAAGCCTTGTGATGCATGGAGTGCCCGATCTATGAAGTGAAGATGAAGATGAACAACTGAAGACACCCATATCTTTATTTTCATTTGTATAATTAATTTTAATTTGAGTTGTATAAGGGTAGAGTTTGGCTACCTAATCTTTTTTTTCTTTTGGGGTGTATACATACGGTCTCACCAACCTTTTTTTCTTTTAATCAATAATATTAATTTCGCTTGTTTATATTGATTGCAAAATAGAAATGTCATGCTTTTCATAGGTTTCTTAGAGCTTGATTGCTTATTGTATGGCTTCGATATGGTAGGCTCTTTAAGAAATTAAATTTTTTACTCCAACTATGGTGTTTTATTTTGGATGTCATTGAGTAGACACCACATAGATCTTAGGGGATACTTATTGAATTGATTAGGTATGACATTGATGGATGATGTACTATCTTAAAGAAATATCACCATATAATAGACCTAATCACCAATAAGGACTCTAAATGCATGCCTTGAATATAACAGAGATCTTTCCCCTACTTTACATAGAAATGTAAAGCAAGGTTTAGTTTATGTTGTGTTCTTTAATTCCCTATAAAGGTAAGCCTCCATAGTTAATTACATCCTAGAAAATGAGATTTCTTAAGAAAACTTTCGATTAAAGTAGTCAATCAATTATTTACAAAGATTTCAATGTTAAGATTATCAAAGGATTGGATATTTTGAAAAATCAAGTGGGAATGTTCAATTGGAAGACTTATTTTGGATTTTAAAGGAAGATAAGTAGGGAACACACATGATACAATGAAGCCTAATAAGCACTCCAGTATATCCTATGGTGAGGCTTTATATATTTGAATGAGAGAAGATTTATTTTATTTGAGTTAAAATTTTATTTAAAAATTAGGATTATAGTCCATCAACACAAGATTATGGAAATGCCTAAGAGAGAGGATTTATGCTCAGCTAGAAGAAAATAAGCAACCTCGGATCCTAAATCTAGGAAGCTTTAGCATAAATCAAAGCGTAACCTAAATTTAAAAGGGGACATAAGGGTTTATCTCCACAAGAGAGAATAACTTGTCCTCTTAGACTTACCCTGTAGGACCAAGTAGCTAACACCTCCTTTAATTCAAAATCATGTAAGGTGGTCTTATGTAATTGCGAGATGGCTAGACTTATTATTTAGTTTGGAAAGAGATTAAAGTCCTAAACCCACTGCCTAAGAGACTAGATCATGACTGGCATGAGAATATGACTTAGTCTAAAATGCAAAATTTAACAAATTTTTGGTTATTTTGACACTTAATTTGACTAAAGACTTTAGGATATTTTATGCCTAAATGCATGATGAAATTTGGTATTGGGAAAATCAAGAGGAAAAGAGGATGAATCTCCATCATAAGGAGGTACTTTCATAGGTTAAGCTGTCCTTAAAGTGCAAGAATGGAGGCCCTCATTTTGCAAGAATAGTATAATATGATATGCATGATGTTGGACATACAATATTCTATAAGGGGTACAAAATCTTTTAGTTAGCTTCATTATAACCTAGGCTTTAAAATGAGGTTGAAAGTTGTTTTAAATTTTAGTTTTGAGTTGTTAATTTTGTAGAAAAATTAGTTTTTTCCTAAGAGCATATCGCATCCAAGCCACACATTCAAACATCAAGTTTTAAGAAACTAAGAATAATATGCATATTCTATTACACAATCTAAACACAACAATAATCATGTATAAACTATCGTAAAAGAATAAAAGGTCGATCGAGTACACCGTATACACTCGAAAAGAGAAAAGTTGGGTACCCTTTTATAACCTGAATTACAAAATAATATAGTAATTTAGAATTGAATACATGCTATGGGGTTTTCATTTTTCATTTCATCTTCTTCCTTCTTTTGATTTGATTTGACTTGCTCCAAGGCATCACAGGGCACCCTAGGATAGCCTTCTAGCTACTACTCATCCTAAACCCCATAGCACTAATCTAATTCTTATTTGCAAAAGTTACATATTTATGGGAAAAAGTAAAATCTAACTACACTTGCAAAATAGAAATTAGCTAAACATACATACATCCTAAGCAATTATATTTCATAATTTGGACTTAACACCCTACATATGAGTAACCAAGCCCACCTGTCCTAGTGTGGATTATGCTTAGGGGCATAAGTAATCTGCAAGTAAAATATTTATATTTATTTTCAGCCTAAGCACAATCCCCTATAGAAAATATTAGTATCAATAGCCTAACATCCAGTCTAAAATATTACATCACAAAATAAAACACATCATCATCACATACACCGTTCTAACATAAAGCTAAAAGTAGTGACTTAGCATTCTAATGTGTGGCTTTAGGCTTAGTGTGGTATGTCTTAGCTAGGCTTTTGAATTATGATTGTTTTAATGTTGAGATTTAATTTAACATGATGAATGATTTCATTTTAAGTTATTTAGAGGTTTGCAAATTTTAATTTGTATTTTACTTAGTTTTATCTAATATACACTTTATGTCTAAGTGGGTTGTAAAGAGAAGGAGGCTTAACCTTCTTGATCCCTACCTTAGATTATTTTCTAAAAATGAATTTTATGATTTAGTTTCCTTTAGTAATTGATTTATTAAATATTTTATTAATTTTAGGTTTGGGTTAATCTTAAAGAATCCTATCTAACATGAAAGACATCTTAAAATTAATGTGGTTGAATTGCCATCACATAAAACATGTTACACCATTCCTTTTCACCACCCATAACATGCATATGATTTAACACTTAGTATATTCATACATGCAACATATTTTGATATGCTTAAATGATTATGGATGCATATATTTTGGTAGAAATGGGACTTTCATTTCCTTAATCAATACACATAGACATATATAAAAGATGTAAGCAAGTATGTGTCATTATTTAAACTAGGGAAGTGAGATAATCAAATGACCTCCTTAGAGCTAAAAGCTTCATTTTTTGTATTATCTTAGATACATATGAATGTATACACAATTATAAGAATGAATATCATGCAAAAGATTATATTTTTGGTTGAATTGTTTAAACATATAAAGTAAATCTCTATCCAAATTCTAGTACAACTATACATAGGAATGAAATTAAATAAGTACGTGCCTTTGTTAACCAGGAAAGTGAGATAATCAAATGACCTCTGTGGGGTAACTTAAAGCCTCATATTCCAGGATGTCCAGACTATATACTTATTATCATTCAAACACATGTAAATCCATACATGAATATATAAAAGAAAACCATAAATTAACATGCTTAAACTATAAAAACATGTAAACCGTACATACATATTCATAGGTAATATCACTTCAAATTTTAGTTATCAATTTATAATTTTAAAAATAATTTTGAAATTTATTAATGATAATAGCCACACATATAATAAGATTAAGCCAACACATGCAACTTGACATAAGTAAATTCTTTTGATTATTTGATTTTGAAAGCATGAATGCATGATATCATATGACATACAACATTTTTGGTGATTGAAAAGGAATAGCCAAACATTTCCACATAATTCATTCAACTATACTAATTCTTAAGGACAATCACAATAAATAAAACTACTTAAGGAAAACCAAAGCTTATTATTAAATTTGATTTTTGGATTTTAATTAGATTTAGAGAGGAAGAAACACTTGCTATTTTTATCCCATCCCATGTTGATGATTTAATGTGTTTTAGGAGAAGCAATTAGATGAATTTTATAAATTAATTATGTTGGAATCATTGAGAAATTCATTTAATTACCCTTTCCTATGCTTCTTTAATTTAATTAACCACTTATTCATAAGTCTCAAATGATATACAAATGAGAAATTAAAATGCTCCTTAAGGACAATAGGCTCATGCATATGCGTTAATTCGATTAAGGAATCTAATTAACTACTTTTATGATTTTCCCACCCCCATGGGTTAATCATAATTTTCTTAAGAATCTTTATGTTATTGAACACATAAAAAGGAACCCTTGGATTGAATTTAGATTATCTAATTATCATTTCAATTTGATTAATTTTATCATTAATTATTTAGTTAATTTTTTTATTAAATCATAAGTTTATTAAACACTCCATGGAGAGATAATTAGGTATATGATTAAGGAAGAGACCTTAATCATTTAACCTAATCATTCTCACTGCTAATAGTAACTAAATATTATTAATCATTGAAATTTCAATATTTAATAGTTTTAATTTGGGTTAATTTGATTAAGGAGGATAATTAAGATTCAGATTTTAAATTCCCCTAATTAGCCAACCAATAAATCTCAAGAAAAATGTTACATGTAGAGTACATCACATGGAACCAACACATTCAATTTAGGATTAATTAGCTAAGTGAGTAGGGCTTAATTAAGTTAATTAAGAAAAGATTCAAACTCTAATTAAGCTCTGATCACTATTCAAAATATTAGAAAATTATTTTTATTAAATTTCTCTCTGTTCAATCTTTTCGAAATGTGTTCATTCATATTTTTCTTATTTTTCTATAATTAGTTATGAATTTATGAAATTTGGATATTTAAATTACATTTTAAATCTTAATTAACCCCAAATCATGCCACATGGGAGTGACTGGTGGCGCTTTCCACATTGCACATGACATTGGCATCTTAAACGATCGACATCGCTTCAAACTTTGTTCCTGCCATCCGATATCAGATTGGATGATGGGAATTAATCTTGCAGTTCCTAAATAAAATAAATAGAATTTCTAGTAGATTAAATCACGACCATCCATTTCAATCACGCAGAATGAACGATGAATGATCCTTCGTCCCCCGAGAGAAGGAAGATGAACACCGTCCGCCCTCCTCCACTCAATCCAAGCTCACCGGAGCTCGTGAGGCATCAGGATCGGCTCTAAAACATTCAAGAGCGAGATCTAGAGAGATCATATGATGGGATTTGCATGAAATTACAAAATTCTTATAAAAGACCAACACCTAGAGGATTTTCTATGGTTTGCCAGACGTTACCTCGCAGGAGCTCAAGATCAATGGTCTGTTGACTGAGGTAGCTTCATCTTGTCATTACTTCCCATGGCGAGCCAATGAGAGGTGATGGATTAGGTTACCTCCCTTGACCATGGCTGCAACTTTAGGTTAGGTTAGCCAGTGGTCCAAGGGTCCAAAATAAACTAAGGCAGGCTACCAAATAAAAAAAGGTAGGTAAGACCACCCAAAAGTAGGTTTTATCCCATTTAGAGGGAGTTACCTAATGGGTATTTGGTCAATTTGGGCTAGAAATGGGTTGGGTTTGGTCTGGATTGACCCATGGTGATCCAAGGATGGGTCATGCCAAGTTTGATTAGGTTTGGGCTTGGTTTGAGTGAGTTTGGCTCAATCTGACCAATGTAGGTCAAATTGGGCTAGGTTGGGTTAAAATGACCAATAGGTCAAATTGGGACAAGCCATAGGTTGAGACAAGTTAAAATGATGATTTGAGATGTTTAGGTTCAATTGGTTTGATTTGATTTGGATTGGATTAAATTTGACTCATATGAGTTCATGTGTCAAATAGGCTAAGTTGACCAATTTGGTCAAACCCGATCAATTGGTTTGGGTTAGGTGTTGCTTTAGGTTCAATTGATGATTTGAAGATGATTGTAGATTTTGGTTTCAATCAATTTAAGTTTATGAAATTTAGACCAATTTGACCCTTTATGTCAATTTGGGCTAAATGGGTCAATTGGATTGACTTGGTCAAATTGGGTTCAACCAAGGGTTTGATCATGTTCAATAATCACTTTGTGATGGATTTGAGCCATTGGTTTTAATCAATTTGATGTGTGATTTGATTTGGTCCAATTTGGCCTTTTAGGTCAAATTGGATCAACTTGGGTCAAAGGGCCAATTGGGCTTAGTTTGGCTCAATTGATGGTCAAATCTTATTCAAGGATCAATTTAGTAGTTGGTCAGAGTCATTGGTTTCAATTAATTGGGTTTAGAATGAAGTTTTGTTCAATTTAGTTCATGTAGGCTAATTGGGTCAACTTAGGTCAAGAGCTAGTTGGACTTGGTTTGAAACAATTGATTACTTGATCAAGGATGATCAATAATCAATGCAAGAGGTTTTGAATAGGTTGGTTCAATCCAATTTGGGTTGGATTGGAGTTTGGTTCAAATGGGTCCTTTATGTCACTTTAGATTAAGTGAACCCAATGGATCAATTTGGTTGGTTTTGGTTGAATTGGGTTGAGTTGAGTTTGATAAATTTAGGATTGATTGATAGTTTTGATTGATTTGGGTTTAATTAGATTTTGGCTCATTTGGATATTTTGGGTTCAAATGGGTTAGCTTGGATTGATTTGATCGATTGGTTTGATTGTAAGTTTTGGAAGAGTTTGAAATGATGATTTGAATGGTTGGAGCTTTTGTGAAAATCAATTGGGTTTGGTTTGATTGAAGGTTTGGGTTAAGTCCATAGGATTGGAAATTAAGGTTTAAGTCATTTTAGCTTGGAGCTTGGATATGAAATAGGATTCAATTGGGCTTTAGTTATATTAGTTTGAAATTGGGATTGGCTAAGGGGATAGGCATAGGTTTGGTTTAGGCCATGGGATAGCTAGGTTTTTTAATTACTAAGGCATAACCTAAATCTATGGTATGCATTCTTTAAGCATAGGTTTAGTGTTCACCTAATCACTAAAAGTGTCTTATGACTAAGGAGATTCTAGTGTCTAGAAATCTCCTAAGTCTAAGATAGGATGAATTAATCCTCACACCAAAAGTGAGTCAACACCAACTAAGTAACTTTGACTAAATTTTAATGATTCATAACCTCATCTTATAGCCTAAGAATTTAATAAAAAATAATAATTTAGTAACCTCTTACTTGTACGTTGCATGTTATAACACCATGCATGCATCTTATTTTTCTTCCTTGCAAATAGGCAATCTCCACTCTTGCATTATAAGCGATAAGGCCTTTGAGTAGTCCCTTTAGTGGAGAAAACACCCCTTGATTTAGCCCCGATTTTGTTTTATCATGCATGTAGGCATAAAACCTTCTAAGCTTAAGTCAAAATAAATAAAAATATATGTAATTCTTATTGCATTAGTTTAAGGCATGATTTTCATACTCAGATTCATTAATAAATAATAAATAAAGGTTGACCATCTTGCATTTATATAAGACCGCACATAATTTTGAATCAGTATGAGGTGTTCGACCACTCCATGGTTGTAAATCTAGAAGAGTCGAGATTGATTCACTCTTTCTGATGGAAGTAAACCAATATATCCCACTTCAATGAGTTTAATCAATCGAGATCTTAACTTGTGTGGAGCATTTTAGATATAGGTTCAGAGGCTACTTGTTTATCATCTGCCATAAATATGAGTTCTCACATTTTATACATTTTTATAATTTTCTGTTGTTAGAATCTAAGTCCTACTCCTAATAAAATGAATTTTTTTCCCGCTTTTTTTCTCTCGATCCTGACAAGAGTTTCCCTTTTGGGTGCCACTTTGCCCATGTTTTGAAAAATCCAAACGAAGTGGATCATGGTAGAAGATTCCACCGATATCCTTTAGCAAAACATTGACCAATAAAACATGCCATTGAGAGAGAGAGAGAGAGAGAGAGAGAGAGAGAGAGAGAAGTAAATGAGATTAACACTATTGTATTTAAAATGTCAAAATTATATAGAAATGATGCGTATGATATATTTAATTTCAATAAAATCTCACATAATTTTTTTTGTCATTAGGTCATATAAAATAAAAAAATCTATTTTAATTTGATTAAATATATAATTGGCCTAAATTGTTCCATAATAAAGTTAAAAATTCATTTGTAATTAATTAGAGGTTTTATTCCATTCTAAAATTTTAAAAATCCCTCCCAAAATAATCTATAATTTTAATTTTGAATTTTAAATCCACTTAGTTTCGCCAAAATTCATCCCGCCGGTCGAAATTCATCGTGCCGGTCACTTTCCCTCTACATAGCCAATCAAAACTTTAATCCTGTCTCTACACAGTACCCGAACCGAGACCCTTAAACCTGTCCAATAGCCAATTCCCTCCCAACCTCCCAATCCATATCCCATCTCAACCTCTCTCAGCCGCCTACTCCAATCCACGACAAAGCCCATAGTTAACCTCACCTAACTCATACTGTAATTTTTGCCTCCCGTCACTCTTACACCACACACGAATGGCCGAATCACATTCTCATCATCTAGATGATAGCGTACAGGTCTTCTTTCTCCTCATTGATCTCTTTTCCTTCGTCAGAGAGGGATCGTCGGCCTCGTTCTCATAGACATCGTCAATGGATTCTGCACAGTCGGAGCAACCTCGTACGTTTCCCTTGCTCCATTTCCACCTCGAAGTTTCTGCTATTAATTGAATTGATTTGGTGTTCCGGTTCCCAATTAAATGCCAATAGGATCGGACGAAATTTCTCATACTTTTTTTTAATAAATTTTGGTTGATTTGGAGATTGGTTTATTCATAATGCTATCAGAATTAGAGTAACATGCGGCCTTTCTCTGACATTTTTTTGGATTTTTGTGTAATCCCTGATCGTCTCTGTTGTGTGATCTTCGGATTTTTCGTGGTTGCTGTCAAACACTAGAGTTCTTTCTAGCTTATTTTAAATAAAGATGGGGCCTTCATAAGATTCTGATTATTGGGTATATGTTTCCTTTTTTGTTTATGAAGAATATATTGTCTTGTACGAATAAATTATGCATATCACTAACTCAACTGAAAAGATAAGATTTGTACTTTAATCGCCCTACATTTAGCAATATCTGCGATATGTTAAACAATGATTTTTTTTGGACATTTAATTATCAATATTTTAGACGAATCATCTTGTTGGAAAGTGTTAGGACTGTAATTCTGTAATTAAATATGAAACAAAATTAGATAAAATGCAGTATAAATATATTAGAGATCACAAACACAAGCCAAATACACTTATTTAGATCACTGTGTTCACATCTATATAAATGTCATATATTTTACTAAGTTTAAAAAAAAATGATTATTACGAATTTGTCTTTAGATAAATAAGAAGATATATAGGAACAGGCATATTATTTTCTGTAATAATTTAAAAAAAAATAAAAATAGAAGGAAATTAGAGCCTAAAGATGAAAAGTTTTTGTTGGTGCTAGAAGCTCATTCTGTTGTGATTTCTCCTGTTAACAGCTTCTTTTTTTTATGGAAAACTATCTCATTCTTCTTATTAAATGAACAGAAGATCTCTCAAATCCAATGATTTGTCCAATATTTCTATATTAATATATGATCTTCAAAATATTTCTGCAGCCCACAAAAATTTATTAGTCAAAGATTTTTTTTAAGAGATTCTATCATATTTTATGAAAATTTTATTTATAAGAAATTTTGATTTCACATGTTTTGATAATCTCCTACTTGGAGACAAAAATTTTTATATAGCTAATGCGGTAAGTGTTTAAGTACTTTTATGTGTGACAATTTAATTTTTCATGACAAGCTCTCACTTCATAATATCCTTAATATGTATGTCATGTTAAAACATTTGAGTTGCACAGTATTTTTTCATGACAAGCTCTCACTTCATAATTCTATGTTTGATAGCCTTTCTTAAGAAAAGATATAATTATCTCTCTACTTGATCGAACAAACTATCCCATCAAAAATACGAATAGTTATAATCATTCTACATGAGTTATGTTCCCAAAATGTCTATATTTATTCAATCAATATTAGAGATCCACCAAAATAATAAGAAGATGGTGAATATTGATTAATTGGTTAATGAGTTATGTGTGATCTTTTAACTTGGATCACAAATATGTTGTGTTGGTTTGGAACAAATATCTCTTCTTAATTAATATGCTCTGAGTGGAGGTCTCTTTTGTAGCAATGCTTAACTTGTCGTTATATGATACAAATTCATTGAAGACAATTTTTTTTTTACTTTGATTGTTTTTGTTTCTTTATTCCTACATTTATAGTAAACATATTTTCACAATGTGCAATGAATTAACATGTCTTGGATTTTTTTTTTATCAAGCTTTGCTTAAATGATTTGATCAACAAGAACATATAGCCTATCTCAGTTTTTTTGAGAAGACTAAAATTAATAGTGTAACTAATAATCCTTAGTTTTATGTTGTTATATTTACTATAATTAAAAGAATATCTATATTCAATTTAATGCTCTTATATATATTTTTTTTGAGTTATATTTATTCTTTTAACTATTTCTTTTTTTATTATGAAATTCTTTGGTCCATTCTCTCCATATGGATCCCATGAGTTATAATATTTTTTTGTAATTTCATAAATTCATGACATCATTATATTATCATAGACATTTGATATTTTCTCTAATTTTATTCTCCACTAGGATTTTCCATTGCACAAAATTGTGAACATGTCAAATTTATTTTAATGAAAAACTTTCTTTTTATGTTGTAATTTCAAGGTGATATAGTATAATGATTTTACTTAAACAATGAACATACATATGTGTTATAATATTTTGATCTTATGTTGATTTAAGAAATTAAGTCATCTTATTTGCATAAAATAAAAAAAAAATATAATCTTCATATAAATTGGATTTAATAAACTTTAAATTTTAAGGTTTATGTTTGCATGGATAACTATTAAGTTTTTTCTTTTTTATAGTCTATCTTTTGATACAATATTTAAATTTGCATTAATGTTGACTCTTATTATTCTTGTGTTGGTGTTAGTCTAGGGAGTGTTTGTTTTTACCTAAGCAATCATAAGAAATCATCATTTTAAATATTAGCATTTAAATTGACAAGACATTATTTTTGCATTTAACTATCCAATAGAGGTCAAGTTTGCCCTTAAACTAAGGATGTGATTGGCTTTGCTTAGCTTCCAAGAGTTTTAATTTGTTATGTTGATTATCACATCTTCAACACATAATATTCAAGGGTTTCTTATCAACAAGAAATATTTTTATGATTGTATGGGTAATATTTTATCATTAGATTTATGTTTGAAAATGAAAATTTTGTATGAGTCTAATCTCCATGTTTTATTAATTAGTATTTGTAATAAATATCAATTCATCTTAAATATCAATCATGATGACATCATTTGTTTATTTGGTGGTATTATTCATGCTTTTCTTCATGCATTATTTCATTATTTCTCTGCATCCATTATCAATTTGAAGAATTTATTGTGATTTGTGGTGATTTCATAAGATTTTGATTTGTTTTTTTTTTTCTTTTGTTATAATTATTGGTGTTAGCATTTAAAACAAAATTGTTTTACTTTCACCTTCTTATATTTAATATTCTTGTTGAGATGAATCTTTAACATCAATAATCAAATGATGATCCATAAGAGCCACTAATGCTCGTTTGCTATAATGCTATCTTATTTCTCTCTGGTAATGATGAGAGCAAACTTCTGCCATGGACCTTGTTATCCTTCTTGATGTTCATGAATTTCCTTTTTCTATTAGATTGAACTTATTGATGCAATTGGTGAAAAACTTACACATTATATGTTTCCTATGAGGAGCTTTTCATACATTCCCAAGAGTGTGTTCATGACGCCTGGTGTGATGGTTTTGCTTAGAATGTTGAATGTGAGGTTCATGCTAAGGTATAGGAGAATGATTTATGGAGCTTGTATGAAAATTCCACTATCTATAATCATGGCTTTACTCCCCTTATTGATCAGCTGTTATAAACAACCCTTATTTATTTGCATCTTTTAGAATTTGAAGTTCAACTTCTCATTTTGATGAATCAAAACTAACAATACTTTTTTTTTCAAAAGTGAATGAAGTTCTCTCCCATATGCACCAAAATAACTCCTTCCTTTATTCTCTCAACTAGTTTCTTCTTTGTATTTGCTTATTATTATGGGATGTTAAACTAATGCTCTATATATAGTTGTAGCAAGGAAAATGTAGGAGATACAAAATTTGTTATAAGATCCCATTGATATTATATGATTTTTGAAAGCCAATAAAATACACAAGTTCTCTGAGTCAATAAATAATTTCTTCAAGATCTTTACATTAATATAAGATCTAAATATTCTTATAGCCCATAAAACAAATATTCTTATAGTCCATAAAATGGATTAATCAAATTGTTATATTTGAATAGGAGATTCAACCATATATCTCTTATGAAGAATTTATCTAAAAAAATTGACTCAACATGATCAGAAAAAAGTTGATTTAAAGTTTGAATTGTGAGGGGTTTAGATTTTAATGCTTTCCTTAGAGAGCATTGTCTCTTACGGGATTTCTCAGGACATATTTACTCAAATAAGCAACACTCTTTGGCTTATTATCTAAGGTTCATAATAGCAAGACTTATAAATATTGGTTGAAGGAAAGTAATAGAACATTGTAAAATTTTCATGTATTATAAAAATTTATTATGTGGATTTTATAAAGGAATGTGATGCTTTGAGACGAAAATTTTGTACCAGGTTTTGCCCCTTCTTTCAATTTTTTTCAACACTATTTTTAATACTTTTTCACATGTAGACCATATATTTAATGGGGCATTTACATACATACTATACATTTTTATATATTTATTTATATAACACTTAAACTTTAATATTTATATAAATAACACCAAAATTTTTAAAATTATCTCAAAAATATTATTATCATTAAAAGTGAAATGCATATTTATATATATATATATATATATATATATATATATAATGAACTTTAGGTATTAGGTGGTATGTATGTAAATCTACCTTATTTGATAATGTGATTACGTGATATTTATCATGCATGATTATATGCAGCTCTACAGTGGTTAGAGAAGGATCCAAATGCTACATTAAAGCGTAAAGATTGCATTGATGGATTCATTTGCTCAACGGAGAAGGACGGTTCTAATCTTTTTGTTGACTCGGTGAAAGCAAATGAAATCAAAGTTATGAGTACTGTCTCTCTTTGTATATAAGGGGATCTATTTTATTAGCAATACCTTTAATCTTCTTTTTTGAAGTTAAAGTTTTCTATCGACTATATAAGCACTCTGATGCTTGAGAAAGTTTAATTCAGATAACATTACCATCGTTCTTATTAGCTGACTATTTGTTGTAGGTTTTAGTTCTCGGCATATATATATATTGTTTTGGACTTCACTTGCTCTATTTTATCAGTTCGATTGAATTCTCCCACTGGAAGATGTGGTGGTCTATTCACATGGATGTGCTACCTATGATCTTCCCATTCAATAAGAAGTAGAAGCCTTTATCTTACTATGTGAGATTGGCTACTTGAATCCTTCATCGTCATTGTGTCCTATTAAGTTCATTTTATTTTACTGGAGTTGATATGATGGAGGTAAATTTTATATGTGGTTGATCAATAAACCTTGCTTTGAGAGGCTAAAATAAATTTCCCTTCCTCAAGTTTGAAAATTGTAGGAAATCTTGTTGAATGCACTCATGCATAGTTCTAGATATACTAACACTAAATCACATATAATTAATTTCTATCTTTTCATACAAGAAGGTTTGCATACATACATACAAGTCCTATGTATTTTATTTACATATCTTAGTTTAATATTTATACATCTAACACTTTAACTATACATGAAAGGGTCTTGCAATATCATAAAGATAATAATAGTGGTATTTTGGATGTGATATTAAAGATTTGAGTGTTATGAATATAAATATCAAAGTTTAAGTGTTATATATAGAAATATATAAGAATTATATGGTATGCATGCTTGGTAATGGCCCTTTATAAAGTGCTTATGTAGCATTTTAACTCATGGTTAAACTATAAATGGGCTCTACTAAATGCCCAAACTCAAGTGGAAGAATAACTTTTAATCATTCTTGTATTAAGAACTTGTGTTTTGGTTAAAATTTGTTGGAATGAAAGTATAATTTATCTTTTTTTGTAGGATTTGCTTCATCATATGGGGTACATGGCCAAGGGAAGGGGAATTGTGACAGTGTATCCATTGACTAAGAAGAATTAGAGAGCAGTTAGTTCTTCTACCACTTTAATTTTACCAAAATCTGCATCTTTGTCTATAATATATAGCATTTTCTTCTCCACGTGGTTGTAAATCACTCAAAAGTGTTATCCATTTTGTTCGATAGTATTTGTATAAAATTAATTTTTTCTTCTCCAGTTGGTTATAATTTTGATCAAATTTTTGGTCAACATGGATTTATATTATATAAAGATTTGATATAAATATTTGTATATATGTGATTAATATAAATATAAATGTTTCATAGAATTTTATACAAATATCGATTATTAATTATAAATATAAATTTTCTGTTTGAAATATAGTAATTAGGTTACAAATAATTCAAAATATTAATATAATGTATAAAATTTATTATTAATCCTTTTGAAGTTATAAATTTTTTAATAGATTTAACCTTATTTTGTTTCCAGTTCCTTCAAGATGTTTATTATCAATAAAAAAAAAAAAAATGCTATAGAAATATTTTTTATTTGCATAAAATCATTATCTCACATGTCTCGAGCACATGCCGCTTCTCTCCTTTCCATATATATATATATATATATATATATATATATATATATGATATCCATCGACATTTTATATTTCATATCAAAAGCTTAGCTCAAATATCATCAAACAAGTTCAGATGGATAATCGTTGGGGCATAGAAGGTTGGTTTCAACCATGGTGTCCATTTTCATTCTCCATTGAAAAGTTCAAGCTTGGCAAGAAGATTAAGAAATTGGAAAGGATGACTCGAGAAGAGTTCTTCATTCCCTCAAAGTAGGAATAGCAATCGCTCTCATCTCAGTCTTTTACTATGTAAATCCTCTCTTTCATGGATTTAGCACTTCCATGTGCGTGCTTATCGTCATCATCGTCTTGGATGCACGGTCAAATTTTTCATTATACATATATACATAATACATATTTAGTCTCTGTTTAATAAAAAAATATTTAATTTCAAAATTCAAAATTAAATCTGAGTAATTTTCATTACGAGTGGAATTTAACTTGAGCACAACTTGTTTGTCTTTCTTTTAATTAATGTTGTTTTTTAAATTTTAAAATTAAATATTTTTTTATTAAGATTAAATATATATGCATATATTATGATAATTTTGATATTGATTATCGTGTACTCCATGATGACGGTAAGCATTGCCACATGGTGGAAGCGTCAGTATGGAAGGGATATAGATAAGATAGCTATTCTTACTTTTAGAATAAAACCCTTCTCTTTCCTTTCAATCTTCTTAATCTTTCTTTCCAAATGAATGAAATGAAACCAACATTTTCATTTGCCTCATCAGCACTATCCAAAGGTGAACTTATTTGATGAAAGTGTTTTGAGCTAGGAAATATAGATTCTTCGATATGAGATGGAATATCAATCGAGCTTAATATTTATATGAAAGGAGAGTGCTGAACATTGGTATGGTGAGGCAAAAATTTTAAAATAAAAAAATATAATAAAATCTTTAAAAGAAAATAAAATTAAAATTTAATTAAAAAAAAATAATATTAAATTTTAAAATTTTATTTTAAACCTATTATATTTTGAAACAAAAAAAATTTATATTTGTAATTGTTATTAATAATTGATATTTGTATAAAAGGTTTCTATGAAATATTTATATTTATATTAATCACATATATGCAATTAATATATTAATATCAAATGTTTGTATAAACACAATTTAATTGATTTAATATATTTGTAAATGTTTGATATGCTATTTATATAATTCATATTTACATAAAACGTTTTTATAATTGAAGGTGTAATTTGTTAATTGATTATTTTATTGAAAACAATTTAGTATAGTTAATAAAAAAATACGTAATCCATATATATACATAGGCTTAAAATATAAACTAATTTTTAAGCATAATACATTATGAGCTGTGTTAGTTTATATGGTAAAATTATTAAAATGTATAATAGTTTAATAAAATGTATACTTTTAAACATACAACTATTTGCTAGGATTCGTAATATCTATACTATTTCCAAAAGATCCTCAAATCATAAATAAATCATTTTTTTAATTTTTCATAAAATATATTTTATACAATGTTAGAAATAAAACAATGACATTATATATTAATTATAAGGACAAAAATAATAAAAGTTTAAATACAAATTGATTTTGTGCAATTAAATAAAAGTTTATAGTCTTCATATATTAAATTTTAGATGTTAGTTATTTTTTATTATATGTTTATTCATAAAAAATTCATCATTTTCTTCCAATTTTCTCTCTTTATTTTTTTTGATATATATAATGTTAAAAAATTGAAAAAAATTACGAAAATGATATTATTACATCTTATTCATCTACTTTCTCTTATAATTCATTTTAATTGTAATTACTTTATCAAAATTTTAATTAAAAAATAACAGTTAATATTAATATTTAATTAATTAGTACATATTAAATAATAATTATATTAACTGATGTTTATTACTGTAAAATCTATGATGCTTTGAAATTCAACGTTTTCAAAATTTTGAATTTTTTTAAATTAATAAATGAATAATAATTCAGGCATTAGTTTACCATCTAAAACAATGACATTATATATTAATTAAGGCCAAAATAATAAAAGTTTAAATACAAACTAATTTTACATCAATTTTTCATTTTTTAAATAATATATAAAAAGAAATTCAAAGATAATTATTTTAAAGAACCCATTAATTTAACTTATATTATTATGTTCTTCTTAGTTTTAAAATTATATTCAATGTAATTAAGTTGTTAAATTGCAACAACAATGAAGAAAAAATTCAATAAATTATTCATTTGTTTGGCTTTCTAATCTATTGATTATTTTTTATTTCAATAAAATACATCTTGTATGCATTATTGCTTATTATTATTTTTTTCTTTATATATGTTACGATAAATGTGTATGTATTTAAAAGTTTATACTACTATTATAAAAGTGGTTTGTGTTTCTTCTAATATGAAATCCTAGCCTTTCTTCTTTTTTAATGTGGTAATGATTTTGTTGCGTGCTAGAAAATTAGTTGCGGTAGAGTAAAGTTTACGCTTAGCGCTTTGAAACCCATACACACACGTGTATTTAAAGAGTGAAAGAAAACTCTAAAATTTTTTTTGGAAAATCTCGAAAAGAGGAAAAATCACGCGGGGTTTAGCGGTAAAAAAAACTTCCTATGTATATTTGAGTACAAGATCTTCCGATCTGGGATTACATAATTGTATGAGAAAGGAATACTATGTGACAATGATCGGGTTGTGATTGTTAGTAGTGAATGATGGTGAAGCTATGGGGCAATCACCGGTGAAAATCAGAATAATTCTTGCGGAAATGTAGACAATCATTGGTAGAAGTCATCATGATGGAGATGAAACGGCGGTAGGATCAGCGGTGGCGGCGTGGCGTGGTTGATGGCCGTCAAGTGGCGGCATGAGTGCTTGGAGGATCTTTAGAGCTCTCTCCTCTCTTGCTTGACCCCCCATATGAGGAATGAGAATTTATATAGTGGAGAGTGGCGTCTCAGTAAATACATGCAAAATCCGAACCATTCCTCTCCATCGGACGGCTCATGATGATTCCCTTCATCATATGATGTATTTTGTGTATTTGAATGCCCAAATGAAGTCAGAATTATAAGATCTTGGGCTCATTAGATCTGGCTCGTCGAGATGCTCGATTTGACTATAAACACTTCATATTTGAGAGCTATTTAGGGATTTAACTGATATCTCAAAATTTTCAAGGATATTTTAAGTGTTTGATCTCGTCGGTTTCAACCTTCGACTTGCTTTTAGCATAAAGATTTGCTTTGTTAGTAGTATTTTAAGTGTCATATCGTTCTCCTATTTTGGATGACATTATCTCAACCATCCAAAATATATATGTCTAATCTTGAAAATATTCTTGATGAATTTCGGCAGATTAACCATACATTTTGAAAGAATAGATCTTCACGGGAAACCCAAGATTATCACCAGCGGATCACGAGACGGATGTGTGTAGGTATCGAGAGATTTCGAGTTAAGGCTATCAGTCTGAGCACGTGCTTTCAGGGCGCTTCGCGAGCGCCTGAATGGGCGTAGCGCGATAGTTCAGTTGTGGTTCTGGCAACAGCGGCCTTGATGAGCCTTGGCCAGCGGGCTTGCGCTAACAGCGGTTTCGGTTTTTTCGATTTTTGGCGATTTGGCGATTTTGATGATTTTTATCTTTTCTATGTCTATAAAACCCACAGGGCAAGGAGAATGCCTTCTTCTTCTTGAGAGAAGGTCGTTAGAAGCGATCAAGACCGTAGTTCATCAGCAAGGATCTAATTTTCCCTCGAAAGAGGTGTTAACTAACCTCGTGGGGGGAGAGTTCAGAGGGACATCAAGACCCGTATACGTGAGCTCAGTTTTAATCCAAAGAGGTGTTAATTCACATATGTACTGGGCATCAATGAGCAGATGAATTGGTACGTTGTCTTCCCTTCTTTCTTCTTTTATTCTTCTTTTCTTTTGTGTAATATTTGTGATAATTTTTTTTTTTTATAGGTAACTCAAACATTAGGGCAGATGGCTCATTTGGGTGTCGCTTTAGATGAGTGGAATACTGAATTTTGTGAAGATAAAATATATGCAAGGCGAGTATGAGCGAAAGATGAGTATTAAAGCTAAAGAAGTGGCGACTTTGGAGGAGTCATATTTTTGAGAGCTTTGATTTTCTCGGGGTTGGCCTCTATCCCACGGTAGGCTACCATAAATCCAAGAAATTTTCCGACATAACTCCAAAAGCACATTTGGTCGGGGTTGAGTCTCATGTTATAACATAGAAGAATGTTAAATCATATTTCTAAGTCAGAAATATGTTGTGATTCTTCCAAGCTTTTCACTAACATGTCATCCACATATACCTCCATTTTTGTAGTAGGTCTTTAAAGACCTTATTCATAAAGCGTTGATATGTAGCACCGGCGTTTTTAATCAAGCATAACTTGGTAACGGTATAAACATTTATATGTTTGAAATGTTGTAGCTTCTTCATCCATTGGGTTCATTTTATTTGGTTGTAACGAGTAAGCATCAAAAGCGAGCATTTGATGTCGGGCGTAGCATCAACCAACTGATCAATTCGAGGAAGAGGAAAACTATCTTTCGGGCAAGTCTTGTTAAGGTTAGTGTAATTAGTACACATTCTTCATGTTCCGTTTGTTTTCTTAACCATGACAACATTCGCTAGCCATGTAAGGTAATGTACCTCTCGTATGAATCCCACTTCTAGAAGCTTGTTAACTTCTTGCTCAATAGCCTCGAAGCGTCGGTGCAAAACCGCTTCTTACGGATGATCGGTTTGAATGTCGGATCGATCTTGAGAGTGCATTATCACATTGGGGTCGACTCTGTCATGTCGGACTCAAGCGAAGATGTCTTGATTTACGTGCAAAAGTCTATGTATTTTTCCCTTTGTTCATGCGAGCGGATCAACTTACCTTGTTAGTAATGGTTGGTCATCGATAATGCAACAGTAAGTCTTCTACTGACAAAGCTTTACGGGGTACTTCTTCATCTTGAAAATTAAAATCTTGATCTTTGAAGGTCATAGAAGGGTTGAGCTTGTCGAGATAACATGATTATGTTTATCTGTTGATTTCCACCTCCAACTCTGGGTTGAAAATTTCATCTTAAGATGAGATACTGAAGTGACTGCACCAAAATTGATTAGAGGGGCTTTCCAAAGATAGCGTTATATGTTGAATCTGACTTGACCACCATGTATTGGATTAAATGAGCCACTTGTCGAGGAAATTCACCAAGGACAACAGGAAGGGTGATTGTCCCCTCTACTGCGATTATCAAACGCTGGTCCGGCGGGTTGGAGCTTTTCCCTAACAGCTATGTTAAGAAATGTGGAGTAAAATAAGACATCAATAGAACTCCCATTGTCAATCAAAATTCTCTTAACATTATAGCATGGGTCCGATCCACTGCGTTGATGACAAGTGGATCTTGATGAGGAACATATACTCCCAGTCGAGTCATTAAAAGTGATGGAATGATCGATGCGAGACTTCTTTAACTTTGGATCTTGAGATGGCAATGAGAACTTGATTAGATAATTGGTCCTCTACGATTATTTCAATTTCTCCACTATTTGATTATTTTTTGTTACGTGATGATTGTCACTGGTTTGCCCCGGTTGAGGTATGTTTGTTTGAGTTGATTGATTCTTCACAAATCGCGTATATCTTGAATGAGCCTCTTTCTTCTTTGAGTTGTTTGCATGCCTTGTAGTATGTCCACGACTTGATGGAAGTGACAATATTGCTCGATTTTCGAATTTGGTTTTGGTGGATGCGACCACTTGATATTTTCTTCATCTCGAATAGCCATTAGGAGGTTAACACAGATGTGTTGGCGTGTATTCTTTTCTGGTTCACGTCGTTGATATGGGGTCATGGAGGAGATCACGGCTATTGTTGCTTCTTTTGATAGGATCGGTCCGCATTCCACGGTGCTCTTACATTTTCTGGATTGCTCAAATTATTTGATGGGATAGCCTCATCGGTAGAGATTTGTGCTTCCACGATGAACCAAATTGAAGCGGCGGTGTCTCATTAGTGGCAGTAAAAGGCCACAGGGCGAGTCCTCAAGAAAACTCCTCTTAATAGTTCGAGGTCACTCAGGTATTTGGCGAGCTTCAAGATAAGTATTCCTTAAGTGATTTCTCGTTTGTGAATGAGAGAGATGGGAGGAATCTTTAATGATCCTCGGTTTTGCAATGAGCTCTAAAATCTTGGCGAGTTAAAGGTATGGATGGATTCCCTTGGAAGGAGTAGAACCTAGTGCGAGCTTGTCCCTTTGAGTAGCGAAAAGACTTGATAAAGTGTGTCGAGCTCGTTGGATATGCATGATAGTCTTGTAATGGTCGATGTGTTCATGTGGTTCAGTCGCCCCATCATAGGAATCAATGTTCGGAAGCTTGAAACTCAGGAATAGGATGTTGAAGAATAGCTTTAGTTAAAGGTGATGACTCCTCATAGCGGTGATGGGAGGATGATTTCTATCCTCAAGGTGAAATTCGTCTTGCATTAAGCATCATAATTCTGCACGTGTAACATGATGAGTGGAGTCAACAGGACGAGAACATGCCACGCTACCCACAATAATTGGTGGATTAGCAGTCAGTTGAGCTGCACGTGATGGATGAGTAGAACTGGCAGTGTCAAGGAGATCAGCATCACGGTCTGGAAGTGGAGGAACTTCATCGTCAGGGAGATTAGCATTTTGACCTCCCACGGCTAACGATCGATCTTGGGGAGATGTGTTTGCCGCTGAAGTAGGTGTTCCTCAAAAGTCGATCATCTCATTTTGAGATTCTTCCATTCGCGACACGATCTTCTAAAGAGATTCCGCTTCCACCGGCGTGGTTACCTATCGTGAAAGGGAAGGATGGCATCCTGGTTCGGATTGGTTTGAGAGTGACGGAGTTGAGCGGAGGCTTCACACGAGCTATTGGCCATATTGAGGGTGTTCACAGGAATTGTGATTGAAGGGTTCTCTTCCCACAGACGGTGCCAAACTGTTGAGTACTAGAAAACCAATTACAGTAGAGTAAAAGTTTACGCCTTAGCCTTGTTGTGAAATCTAGCACACACACAGGTATTTAAAGAGTGACTAAGAAAACTCCAAAAATTTTACGTGAAAAATCTCGAAAAGAGGGAAAAACCACGGGGCCTAGCCCAGTAAAAAGCTTCCACTATGTATCTGTTTTAGAGTACAAGATCTTCCCCATATTGGGATTACAGAATTGTATATGAGAAAGGAACAACACCTATGTGACAACGATCAGGTTGTAATAGTTGCTAGTAGTAGCAGATGATGGTGAACTTTGTGGAGCAATCACGGTAAATGCCGAGAATAATCGAAAATGCGGAACAATCACCGGTATAAGTCATCATGATGGAGACCGATAGATTGATTAGACAAGGATCAACGGGCGGTGACCGGGCGTGGTTGACGATCGCCGAGCGCGACGATTGAGAATCTTAGAGCTCTCCTCTGTTTTGGCCCCCTCATGAGGAATGAGGGCTATTTATGGAGAGTATCTCTGTAAATACATGCAAAATCCGAACCACTCCTCTCCATCGGACGGCTCATGATGATTCCATTGATCATATGATGTATTATATGTATTTGAATGCTCAAATAAAGTCAGAATTATAAGATCTTGGGCTCGTTAGATCCGGCTCGTCGAGACGCTCGATTTAACTATAAATACTTCATATTTGAGAGCTATTTAGGGATTTAACTGATATCCTAAAGTTTTTTGCTTGATCTCGATCAGTTTCAACTTCGGATCAGCTTGCTTTTAGCATCAAGATTCGTGTTTCGGCTAGTAGTATTTTAAGTGTCATATCAGATTTTATGATTTCAATCAAAGTCATATAAAAACTAACAATTAATATTAATATTTAATTAACTAGTACATATTAAATAATAATTATATTAATTGATGTTTATTACTGTAAATCTATGATGCTTGAAATTTTGAATTTTTGAATTTTGAATTCCACGTTTTCAAAATTTTGAATTTTTTTAAATTAATAAATGAATAATAATTAGAGCATTAATTTCCCATCTAAAAGTGAATTTTAGATTTATTTATTAATTTAATATTGGCCTTCCCTTAAATTCATTCAACATAGTATTTTGTTAGATTTATTAATTATTTTAAAATCTATGATTTTTCATATTCCCACACTCTAGAATTTCTAGCTAGCTACTTAATTTCCTATATTAATTAATGATCGAATATCATTCTATGAATGAGTATTAGTTAAATTTAACGATATAACGGTCGAAGATTAAAGATGCAAAGTCATTATATAAAACTACTTTTATAAACCCGCATGATTCAAGTTTTAATTTCACCTCTAACTCAAGTTTTTAACAAATTTGTGAACTAATATTTAATTCACCTAAGCTTGAATACTTTAAATGAGATCATTATATCAAAATATATTTGTAACTCTTTCTATGAACTCACATTTTAATGTTACTTGAAGTATCAAATTTGATATAAGCATGAAATGACTAAGTAAAACAAATTAAATTGCAAACTTATTATACACACTCTTATGAAGATCATCAATCTTGTGTACCTTCCTCCAAGTGATCAGCATTGTCTTAGTTTCGACAAGTCATATTTTTTATTTCTCTTTTATCAATGTTGACCTTACTTTTGGAGTGAGGACTCAACCTCTCTATCTTTGATTTAAGAGTCTTCTAGCAACTAAGACTTTCTTAGTCATAAGATACTTCTAGCTATTAGGTGAACACTTAACCTAAGTCTAGAGACTTAGAAGGGTTAATCATAGAATTTGGTTGTGCCTTAGAGGTTGGGATGACTTACCTACCCTATAGCCAAAACACAAGATGTGTCTATCCCTTTGGCTTAAACCAAAACTCAAATTCAATTCAATCTAAGTCCAAGTCTGAATCCCAAACCAAGTGATTGAAACCTATGATCAAAATTAAACTAAACTAAATCTATCGTAAGCTCATGATCCAAATCTAAGGACTTAGCCAAATTCCTTGAATCTAAACCCATTTGGACTCAAATCTATTACAATCAGAGTTATAAACCAATCTCAAATCCATATGTATAAACCCAAACCAAATTCAAGTCATCTTAAGATCAAACCAACTAGCCCACTTAGGTTCACTTGATCCAAAGTGACCTAAAGAATCAATTTGAGCTAAGTTTTCACCTAACCCAAATTGGATTGAAACAACCTATATAAACCGTCTTACAATAATTGTGGGTCATCTTAGGTCGATCAATTGCAATCAATTGGGACAAATCAAGTCAACTTGGTTGTTTGACCAAGTCAACCCACTTAACTTACATGAGCCAAACTAGTCAAATCTCATCCTAAACCAAATTAATTGAAACCAAAGAGATTCTATCATATTTTATGAAAATTTTATTTATAAGAAATTTTGATTTCACATCTCCTACTTGGAGACAAAATTACTTATATAACTATTAGCGGTAAGTGTTTAAGCACTTTTATGTGTGACAATTTATTTTTTCATGACAAGCTCTCACTTCATAATATCCTTCACATGTATGTTTAAAACATTTGAGTTGCACAATATTTGTAAACAACAAATAATAAGAAGATGGTGAATATTGATTAATTGGTTAATGAGTTATGTGTGATCTTTTAACTTGGATCACAAATATGTTGGACTTAGGTTGCTCCTAAAATTTGTGTTGGTTTGGAACAAATATCTCTTCTTAATTAATATGCTCTAAGTGGAGGTCTCTTTTGTAGCAATACTTAACTTGCTCTTATATGATACGAATTCATTGAAGATAATTTTTTTATTTTTTATTTTTACTTTGATTGTTTTAGTTTCTTTATTCCTACATTTATAGTAAACATATTTTCAAATGTGCAATGGATTAACATGTTTTGGATTTTTTTTATCAATCTTAGCTTAAACGATTTGATCAACAAGAACATATAGGCAATCAAAGCTTTTCAAGTATGATATAGACTACTACTTGCCTATCTCAATTTTTTTGGGAAGCCTAAAATTGATAGTGTAACCAATAATCCTTAGTTGATCGATATGTTGTTATATTTACTATAACTATGTCAAGGTCCAAGAATATCTATAGTCAATTTAATGCTCCTTATATGTTCTTTTGTGAGTTATATTTATCCTTTTAACTATTTCTTTTTTATTATGAAATTCTTTGGTCCATTCTCTCCATATGGATCCCATGAGTTACATAATATTTTTTTATGAATTTCATAAATTCATAGTTCCCATCATTATATTATCATAGACATTTGATATTTTCTCTAATTTTATTCTCCACTAGGATTTTCCATTGCACAAAAATTGAGAACATGTCAAATTTATTTTCGATGACAAACTCATACCTTCTTGATGTTGTAATTTCTTAAGGTGATATAGTATAATGATTTTACTTGGGAAGCAATGAAGAATGACGTATTATCTGTACACTACACTAGCTATAATTTTGATTTTATGATCTTATGTTTTTAACCCTAAAGAAACTAAGTCATCTTATTTGCATGAAATAAAAAAATATAATCTTCATATAAATTGGATTTATTTGATTTAATAAACTTTAAATTTGAAGGTTTATGCTTGCATGGAGAACTTTTAAGTTTTTCTCACTTTTATAGTCTAGCTTTTGATACAATATATTTAAATTTGCTTTTACATTAATGTTGGCTCTTATTATTCTTGTGTTGGTGTTAGTCTAGGGAGTGTTTGTTTTATTACCCTAAGCAATCATTAAGAAACCTATCATCGATTTTTAAATATTAGCATTTAAATTGACAAGACATTTTTTTGCATTTAACTATCCAATAGAGGTCAAGTTTGCCCTTAAACTAAGGATGTGACTGGCTTTGCTTCAAAGAGTTTTTATTTGTTATGTTGATTATCACATCTTCAACACACATAATATTCAAGGGTTTCTTATCAACAAGAAATATTTTGCCATGATTGTATGGGTAATATTTTATCATTAGATTTATGTTTGAACAAGATTGAAAATTTTGTATGAGCCTAATCTCCATGTTTTTATTAATCAGACTATTTGTAATAAATATCAGTACATCTTAAATATCAATCATGATGACATTCATTGTTTATTTCGGTGGTATTATTCATGCTTTTTCTTCATGCATTATTTCATTAGGATTTCTCTAAAGCTTGCATCCACGCTGTCAATTTGAAGAATTTATTGTGATTTAGTTAGTGATTTCATAAGATTTTGATTTTTTTTTTTTTTCTTTTGTTATAATAATGCTCTTGGTGTTTTCATTTAAAACAAAAATTGTTTTACTTTCACCTTTCTTATGCTATTTAATATTCTTGTTGAGATGAATCTTTGACATAAATAGGCTTCATGAATGATGATCCATAAGACCCACTAATGCTCGTTATAATAGTATAATGCTGTCTTACTTCTCTGGTAATGATGAGAGCAAATTTATGCCATGGACCTTGTTATCTTTCTTGATGTTTGTGAATTTCTTTTTTCTATTAGATTGAATTTATTGATGCAATTGGTGATTGGAGCTCTGACCTGATATTGAAAAACTTACACATTATATGTTGCCTATGAATAACTTTTCATACATTTCCAAGAGTGTGTTCATGACGCCTGGTGTGATGGTTTTGCTTAGAATGTTGAATTTGAGGTTCATGCTACGATATAGGAGAATGATTTATGGAGCTTGTATGCCATCAAATTCCACTCTCTATAATCAACGAATTGTGGCTTTACTCCCCTTTGCAGTTAATCGAGCTGCTATAAACAACCCTTTATTTGCATCTTTTAGAATTTGAAGTTCAACTTCTCATTTTGATGAATCAAAACTAACAATACTTTTTTTTCAAAAAAGTGAATCAAGTTCTCTCCTATATGCACCGAAATAACTCCTTCCTTTATTCTCTCAACTAGTTTCTTCTTTGTATTTGCTTATTATTATGGTAAGTTAAACCCTTTCTTCTAATGCTCTATATATAGGCAAGGAATATGTGGGAGATACAAAATTTGTTATAAGATCTCATATGATATTATATGATTTTTGAAAGTCAATTAAATACCACACAAGTTCTCTCAGAGTCAATAAATAATTTCTTCAAGATCTTTACATTAATATAAGATCTCTTAAATTTTCTTATAGCCCATAAAAACAAATATTTTTATAGTGTTAATGATGTACTTGACCAAACTTGATCTCCTTTATTTTATTTCCTAATCATGAAACCATAGAATGATGTCAATCTTTCATGATGAACATTAGATTAGATAATTGCATCAATTCATGATTTTTATGGAACTCATTGTAATATAGAATTGACTTTTTACATATGCATTAATTCCTCCATTTTTTTTACATGATGCGAAATGAAAAACATATATTAAAATATAAACCTTTAACACTACATTTGCCAGTCCCAAGTCCGTATGTGAAAAGTGAAGGGTTGCGATAGGTAGTCGACAGTCAGCATAAAACTTGTCGAAATAATCATGACATGAACCCTTTAAATCATTGTTAATCTCCCCCTGGGAAGCGCGACTGTATGGCTTGAATACAAAAATGCGGGCGCAGATCGAGTGCAAAATAAGCAAGGGTTCCCACATTATGGATGAATGCGGGCAAAGAAGTTAGTCCATGAAACTAGAATTAGGTTAGGAACTTGGAATATAGGTACTCTTACAGGTAAATTATTGGAATTAATAGATATTATGGTTCATAGAAAGATAAATATTTTTGTGTTCAAGAAACTAAATGGGCATGGGAGAAGGGCAAGGAGATTGATAGTTTAGGTTTTAAACTTTGATATTCAGGTAGAAGTCGAACTAGAAATGACATGGGTGTGATTATAGACAAAAGTTTGAAGGATAATGTTATAAATATTAATAGATGTGAAGATAGAATTATAGCTTTAAAGATTATTGTTGATACTAAGATTATCAATATTATAAGTGTTTATGCTCCTCAAGTAGGTTTGGATATAAGCTCAAAAGAAAAATTTTAGAATGAATTAGAGGGACTAATACATTGAAAAAAAATATTTATTGGAGGAGATTTAAATAGACATGTTGGTAGAGTGGTAGAAGATTTTAAAAGTATTCATGATGGTTATGGATTTGGAGTGACTAATAAAGAAGGTAGGACTTTATTAGATTTTTTTTAATGATTTTATGATTGTTAATATTTTATTTAAGAAAATAGATGAACATATTATTACTTATAAAATGAATTTAGTAAAACACGATTGATTATTTTCAATAAGAAAAATATATCGTTTAGATTATAAAGATTGTAAGGTCATTCCAAGTGAAAGTTTAAGTATCCAAGATCGATTGTTAGTTTTAGATTTTAATATGAAAGATTGTAAGAGAAAAAATAAATCAAATTATTATCTTATGATTAGATGAGGGCACTTAAAGAACACAAATAAAAAAAATTTTAAGAGCAAGTTACAAGAGCTTAAAATTTGGGATATTCATAAGGAAGCTAATATTATGTGGGAAAAAGTAGTAAGTGAAATTAAGCAAGTTGCTAAAAAGGTGCTTGGAGAATTAAAAGAAAAAGCTTCTTTTAATAAAAATAGTTGATGGTGGAGTCAGAGTGTGCAAGAAAGATAAGAAATAAGAAGTATTATTATAAAACTTAGTTTAGATATAAAAACTTGAAGATTAGATACCAAAGAAGGTAAAAAATATATGTATAAGTTAGCCAATCAAAGAGATAGGAGAAGTAAAGATCTAGTTCAAGTGAGGTGTATCAAGGATGAAAATAATAAAATATTTTTCTTAAAAAAGGATGTTGAAAATAGGTGGATGAGGTATTTTGATAAACATTTTAATGAAAGAGCTGAAAGTACAATTGATTTTAGTGATCTTAATCCCTAAAAAAAATAGAAAATTTTATTTTTATCATCATATTAGTAAATCTAAAGTTATAGAAGATTTAAAGAAAATGAAATGTAGAAAAAAGAGGGTCGCAAAGCGAACCGAACCGAAAGAATCTTAGTTCAAGCTCTTACAGATGGAGCTCGATTTCGAGCTCGATTCGAGCTTTAGAGGTGTGAGCTTGAGCTCGTTAAAAAAAATTGTGTTCACGAGCTCCTTAACGAGCCTTAATCGAGCCATTATCGAGCCTTAATCGAGCCTTATACAGTATTGTTTATGAACAAGCCTTAATCGAGCCTTATATAGTATTGTTTATGAACAAGCCTTAATCGAGCTTTAATCGAGCCTTATACAGTATTGTTTGTGAACAAGCCTTAATCGAGCCTTAATCGAGCCATTATCCTTAATGAGATTGTTCGAGCTTTAAATGATCTTTCAAACATAATCGAACAATAACTTGTTCAAGCTTGTTCATTTAACGATCGAGTATTTACAAAAGTGTTCAAGCTCGTCGATTAATTAAATGAACGAACATAAACGAGCTCTAATCGAGAGTCACGTAGTAGCTTGAACGCTTCCTGCTTTACACCCTAAAAATAGTAGGACCTGATGATATTCCAATTGAAATGTGGAAATGTTTAGGAGATCAAGGAATTTCTTGGCTTACAAATCTTTTTAATGTTATTTTAAAGACTAAAAAGATGCTAGATGAGTGGAGAACGAGTTTGTTGGTTCCTATATTTAAGAATAAAGGTGATGCCCAAGAGTGTGCAAATTTTAGAGGAATTAAGTTAATGTGTCATGCATTAAAATTATGGGAGAGAGTAATTGAGCATAGGTTACGATTTGATACAAAAGTTTCTCACAATCAGTTTGGTTTTATGCCAGGTAGATCTACTATGGATGCTATACATTTGTTAAGAGGTTTGATGGAGAAGTATAGAGAAAGCAAGGAGGATCTACATATGATATTTATTAATTTAGAGAAAGCTTATGATAAAATTTCAAGAGATGTTCTTTGGAGAGTTCTAAAATAGAAAGGAGTTAATATTGGTTATATTTAAGTCATTAAGGATATGTATACTAGAGCTGTTACTTGTGTCCAAACACAAGGAGGATTGACAAAATATTTTCCTATTTCAGTTGGATTACATCAAGGATCAGCTTTAAGCCCTTATCTTTTTGCCTTAGTTATGGATGTTCTTATTAGGCATTTACAGGAAGATGTATCATGGTGTATGCTTTTTGCTAATGACATTCTTCTTGTTGATAAGACTAGAGAGGGAGTCTAAGAGAAACTTGAATTATGGAGGTCAACCTTAGAGTTTAAAGGTTTTCAATTAAGTAGATCTTATAATTTTAGTTGTAAAAGTTCTAGTAGTAGTGTTGTGACATTAGATGAACAAGTCATTAAAAAGAGCGAGTGATTCAGATATTTAGGCTCTATTGTTCAAAATGATGGTGAAATAGATGGAGATGTTGTTAGTAGAATTCAAGTTGGATGGCTGAAGTGGAGGAATGCATTTGGCTTGTTGTGTGATAGAAAAGTTACACCTAAACTTAAGGAAAAATTTTATAAGATAGTGGTAAGACCTGCAATGACTTATGGTGCAATGTTGGCCAAAAAGAAGCATAAGACTAAGTTACACAGAGATGAGGGATGCTGGTGGATGAGTGGCTTTACTCTTAGAGATAAAATGTGAAAGAGTATGTTCGGAAAAAAGTTGGAGTAGCTTTAGTGGCAGATAAGATTAGAGAGAGTCGCCTTAGATGGTTTGGCCACATAAAACGTCGGCCATCCGATGACCCGGTTAGGTGAGTAGATGCATTAAATTTGCCTTATGTTAAGAAAGGCAGAGGTAGACCTAAAAAGGCTCGATTAAGATGTATAAAAAATGTTCTTAGTATACTTGAATTAAATGAGAATTTGACACATAATAGGACACAATGGAGACGAAGGATTCATGTAGCTGGCCCGACTTAGTGGGATAAAGGCTTGTTGTTGTTGTTGTTGTTGTTGCTCTAGTGACAATCAGCTTGAAATGCTTATCATTTTTTTTTTTTTTTGTGGTAATATTCTTTTAATTTATTGCTCATCTTTTATATTCTACATCATTAGTTTTCAGTTGCTTGTATTGTCTTTTTAGAGAAATTTATTGTGGACAGTAATATTTTCTCAATTTGGTTACAAGATTTGATATTAATTGATGATGCTTTGTTTTCGTAGGCTCCTGATCCCAATAAACAAATATCCACCATAGTAAAGGAGGCATCAAGGCTGGCCAAGGCATTCTGTAAGAGGAATTGGCCTGTTTTTGCTTTTCTTGACACTCATTACCCAGATAAACCCGAGCCTCCATACCCTCCTCATTATTTAATTGGTTCTGGAGAAGAAAATTTTGTACCAGGTTCTGCCCTTTCTTTTAATTTTCTTCAACACTGTTTTTAATACTTTTTCACATGAAGACCATATATTTGATGGGGCATTTATATACATACTACACATTTTCATATATTTATTTATATAACACTTAAACTTTAATATCTATATAAATAATACCAAAATTTTTAATATTATCTCAAAAATTTTATTATCATTAACTTTTTAAAGTGAAATGTATATATTCATGCATAGGCAAACATATATATATATATATATATATATATATAGGAAAGGAGAGAAGCTGGAAAATGTGCTCAAGTATTACAAGTATATGAATAAAAAATATTTTTGCAGTACTTTTTTTAAAGTATATTGATTTAAAACATCTTTGAAAGAATTGAAAAGAAAAAATAAAGTTAAATCTATTAACAATTTTTATAATAACTTTAAAATGATTAATAATAATTTTTGTGTAATTGTTATTAATATTTTGAAACAGAGAAGTTTATATTTATAATTGCTATTAATAACCGATATTTGTATAAAATGTTTCTATGAAACATTATATTTATATTAATCAGGTATATGTAATTAATATATTTATATCAAATCTTTATATGTACAGTCTGTAAATATTTATATAAATTTAATATAAATGTTTATATAAACACAATTTAATCGATTTAATATGTTTGTAAATATTTGATATACTTATATAAACATTTCTATATGTAAAAATGTTTATATTTATATAATTCATATTTACATAAAACGTTTCTATAATCGAAGGTGTAATTTTTTAATTGATTATTTTATTGAAAACACTTTAGTATAGTTAATAAAGAAATACGTAATCCATATATATATATATATATATATATATATATATATATATGTATATATATATATATATATATGTATATATATATATATATATATATATATATATATATATATAAAAATATAAACTAATTTTTAAGCATAATGCATTATGAGCTGTCTTAGTTTAATAAAATGTATACTTTTAAGGCAAAGTTTTTAAAATAAGCATGATTAAAACCTTAATTAGCGGAATAAGCACGTTTTCAAAAAATTTTAAAGATAGGTTGCTTAACGCGAGTGGCCATTATGTCTGTACGTCCGCTAATGGGCGACCTCAAATCAATTTTTTTTTAAAAATGGCCCGAACCGAGAGATCGGGATCCCGATCTCTCGCACCTTCATTCTCCTAGGGCAGTATCCCGCCGCACCCGGCCAGCTATCAGCGCCCCCGAAGGTTAGACGCCGGCATTCCCGCCGCCGGCCGCCCGATCCCGCCGCCCAGCCGCCGGATCCGAGCATTTTGGCCAGAAAAAAGGTATTTTCTGTTTTTTTTTAAATAAACGAGTAATATGCATTTGTGATATGTATTTTAGTATTTTTAGGTATATATATTGTGGATCTAACTTATTTTGTATGTCTCTTTAAATTTGTAGCAATGAATGCAACGTATTTCATAATTTAACGGCAAAATTTAAATAAGTGCATCCATCTGTAATATGTAGGAATACTAAATTTGATTTCCTCAACTTAGTGAATGAGTAAGTGAACTGTGATTTCAAAAATGATAGCTAACTTTCCCTCACTTGAAATAGTTAGGTTGAATATTAGATTGTTGAAGGCTTATGGATGGATATTGTGAGTATTATAGTTTATTTAATTAACAAAGGATTCTTAATTCCTTTTTGGTATAAGAGCTTAATGGTATTTGGATGTCTTTTTGATATACATGTGGAGGAATCTATTGGGTATTACTTTACTGGTCATGAAGTTGATGGTCTTAGATGTTTGCTTTGGGATGATCAAAATCAAAGTATCATTGGGAGTGGAAATACCATTTTCAATGAGACTATTAGGCATTAGGACACGTCTAGCACTAATTAAAACTGAAGGATCATTGAGAGTGGAAGTTTGTTGCACTCTATGGATTGCCCAATGATTGCAAGATTGTGTTAATTATTGATACTTATAATGTTGATTATCAACGGGCTGGACCTTAGCCTATAAACATACAAAATAAAATTGGAGAACCAGCATTCTCTACCTAACAGGAGCCGTTTGTTCTTGAGCCTAATAACCAATATGAACTGTATATTATTGTAGATATGTTTTAAGCGCTGTAAGGATTGCTTCTTGTAAATTAATCGGATTTCAATTATAAAGTGGTAGATCACCATGAATTTTTTTATCTAAATAGATTCAGAAGTCTTGATAATGGTGTACAAGTTTACTGTATGGCTTAGGCTATGGTATTTGAGTTGAAATCTCATATAACCATTAGAGAAGTTCATGGAATATTGTAATTCATTGATATGTCAGATACGGTGAATTGATCGATTTATTTCATTGAAAGATTGCATCATTTTTTTTATAGAATTCTGACTTTTGCAGATGTGTTAGTTCCATCTTGTGTAAATCTTTTGAGTTATTTGCTTGTGATTCTTTTCTATGTACCATTGTATAACTTCAATATGCTCCTTATAATTTTATTTATATAGAACATTTCCTTCATTCTCTTTTTCTCTCAAATTATAGTGTCTGCTCCCCCAGTGTTTGGTCCTTAACAACTATTGGAAATCATTAGTCTTAAGACTTCCCTGTCATTTTTTAGCCGTCATCGTTAGTGTTCAGCTTCATTAATTTTTTTTAATTGTATGGCTTGCAATAATATAATATTAATTACATATAACATTTCATTACACTCATCAGTCGAAGGGCTTTGAAGCTCAATCTGTTTAAAATTTTGATCAGATATTTTAACAGGAATTTGTTTTTTCCGAGCTAAAGATAAATATGTTGATAAATTTCCATCTTTTTTTTTTCCCGCTAATGTTTTATAACTTGTGGATAACGAATAAATTATGAAATGTATTTTTTCATTCCAACAAAGTTTGAAGGTTTAACTACATCCAATAAAATAACTAATATGATTTTAATGTCATATTTTTAATTTGATAGTTGTGAGTTTAGAAGATGCTTCAAAAAAAAGAAGATCTAATGGAGTTTGAGATTAGGTTTGGATATGAACATCAAATTTTTTTGTTTAAGGGCTGTTTGAGATTAGGTTTAGTATATGAATTTGTTCATTATTAAATAGGACTCAATTTAGAATTTGCAATTGAAACTCATTGAATTTTTTTAGTGAAAGGTTATCAATTTTCATTAGTCCTTTAATATGATATTACAGAACAAAATGATGAAATTACTTTAGGTTATCAATTTTTAGTAAACTCATTTGTATATGATTTGATTAATTGTTATTTTGTGTGCATATTATTGGATCTGAATATATCTATACGAAGTGAAGTTATCAATTTAGAATTATGTTTTTTATCCTATTTAACCATGACTTGGAAGAAAAATTGTTAACCTTCTAGAATTATATGCTATGTAGGGGTGTAAATGAGTGAGTTGAGTCGAGTTTTGACTTAATTAAGTTAAGCTTATTTAATCATTGTGTAGCTCGAGCTTGACTCAATTTAAAGAAAGTCAAATTCTAGCTCGACTCAAATGCTCGAGCTCGTTTAAAATGTTTAGGAAGCTATCAAATCGATACAGTGATATACGATATATTGCAATTTGCCATTATATAAATAAGCTGGTTCAATAAACTGTTAAAACTTTGGCATTTACTTCAGTCAGTTTGCAAGGCAGATCATAAATTATTTTTCATTTGTATTTTATAAGATAACTATTAATTTAACTAAAACAGATGCTCTTGATTTCCACGGTACAAATATTTGATTGAAAATGAGTTCAAGCACGATGTCGGTGTCAGATATGGTGGAACTTACGGGTGATGATTTCTTCCCTACATATACTTGCGGGAAAAATCGTCCTATATTAATTTCTCGCCGGGCTAATTTTAACATTGTTTAAGATCGAATCATGCGGTCACTAAATGTTGATTCGACACGGTTCAGGATTAATCTCATATGTAGGTTTCCTGTTGGTGCCAGTTTCATTGCTACACCACTAGATGATAACGAAGTCTGCGAGTCGGTCATCAATGCAGCAACTGTGCAACCTATTGTCATATATGTTGAAATTGAAATGAAACAAACTATCGATACCGAAGTGCATGATTATGTTGCAGATGAATTCTAGGCAATTGAAACTTCTCAACACCACTTACCGCCACAAGGATCACATCATAGGTAATTTGTTTGAACTGCTTGTTTATCTTCAAACTTTCACACTAACCTAAAACACTACATTCATATGCGGCAAAAAAGACATATCGATCTCTATTCGCTACTCATATAGCTTCAACTTAAATATGAATGAGTACTATTCTGATGCGGTGGCTCCTCCAGAAACCGGGGACGAGGGATACGAAATAATGCCCAACATAACGAGTTCAGACACAGATGATAGCGAGGTGAGATAGGTGAAGAAAATTATCCAAATGCTACAACCGCTAGGAGATTACTCTAACAAAATAACGATCTTTGAGGACACATGTTTAGTAACAATGAATAATGCTCAAGCTTGTCACCAACCCAACAATGGGATGAAGAACTAAACTTTGATGGTCTCCCATCAAATTCTATTTTCTTAAAAGATAATTTTATTCCAACAGACCTAACTGAGGGAATGTGTTTCCATGACAAGAGACACCTAAAGTTTACAGTGCAGGGTTGGTCAATGACAAATAATGTGGAATATGTCACATGTGATTCTAATAAGTCGAGGTTCACGACACGCTGTATTCATTCATAGCAATAATCCTAACATGCCATGTTTGTGCCTACATGCTGCAAGCAAGCAAGAGCTTGGTGGTGCTTGGGTAATTTCATGTCGCCACACACATGTTCACATTCAATGCGAGCAGGACATGGCAATGCACCTCGCAATTTATTTTACTACATCCACTGCTATCGATGTCAATTGGACTTGAAACCTAGGGAAATCATTGGTCGAATGGACTCAAAGTTTGATATTAGAGTTTCATATATGAAAGCATGGGATGCACGTAGGAAGGCCATACAAAGTATATTTGGCAGTTGGGAAGAGTCATATCATTTGCTGGATCAGTTCATGGTTGTTTTATGTTCAGTTATCCCTGGCACTGTGTATCGAATTCAGGCAAGCATTCAGGGTCGATTTGAATGCATTTTCTGGGCTTTTGGTCCATCCATAGTTGGCGCTCAGTAGACCGTCTTGAGTCTTGATGGTACTTTTCTATTGGGAAAGTACAGAGGTACATTGTTAACTGTTGTTGGTATCGATGCTAACAATGGTTTGTTTCCTTTAGCATTTGCGATCGTTGAAGCAGAATGCAATGAGTCTTGGAACTGGTTTATTAGGACTTTACAAGACTTGGTTCCAATTATATGCACGACCGATGCATTATTATTTCGACCGACATTCGATGCGCGCGTAGTGAGATCGCAATGGGCAAAACATCGCCACCGTTTATGCCACCTCAGGAAAAATTTCAAGAAGGCATGCAGAACTATGGGAATTTCTGATACAGAGTTCATGTGCCAAAAAATATATGTTGCAGGAAATACAACTGACATCCACATTTACACACATTATATGATGGATATCAAGAATATTAAATTAGAAGCGCGAGTGGCTACCAAGAGAGATGTGGCAAAGTGGACCGTGCCATGATGAGGGTTCATTACACCATGACAACCAACGCATCAGAGTATTTCAACAGTGTGTTAAAGAGGGCACGTGGTTTACCAATCCAGGCTTTGATCACTTATATTTTCTACAATCTGGTGGCAGTCTTCAACAAAATACTCGACACTGCTTCTGACTTGATCCGGGCAAATGATTCACTTTTTGCTCCAAGTGTGAAGGCTTAGCTGCAGCAAAATGAGTGTGAAGCAAGAAGATGCTCAAATCCCACACGGATAAATGTAACCGAATACCAGGTTTTACAATGTCATCCATGTCGTTCAAGGTCGAAGTGCAAGATCAAGCGTCTGCATTTGTACATGTAGATGACCACACCATCGTGATATTCCATGTCCTCATGTTATTCTTTGTCTTTGGACGCCACATAAATCACACGATTCACGTTTCTCCTTACTACCTTGTACAAATCGCCAAACATACAGCTCAATTTCATGTTATCCCCGATCGTCATGATGGTTGCGGGTCATCACACACAAGATCTTACACCACCAAATGTTAGAAGAGGCTTTAGGACCCCGATATACAAATACAATGGACGAGAACATACATCAATAATAATGTGGTCTATGCAAAAATCGGGAACAACAGACTAGTACACAAAGATGACATTAGTTTTTTGTCAAGCATATGTGTTTTACTTGTACCGCTTGCCACCCTCTCTGTACTTAGAACTTTGCATTGTACTTTTTTCTTTCAAATATCTCAGTATTAATATGTGGTAATCTATTTTTCTTAATTTGATCCTGTAAGCGAGAATATTTCTTTAAATGCTAGTGTGTTCTGAGGCCTATGTGTGTTTCCTAGTTTGATCATGTACATTTTCTAGTTTTAGTATATCTGTTATACACTGCATTTCTTGTTTTGCTCCTGTACATCTTCTTTTCTAGGGCTAGTTTAGTACTGTGCATTTTATAAAATAAAATAATTGTAATACCTTACATGTTTCACTACGTATGTACAGATTAAACTGAATGCATTAACTGACCAATAAATTTTCAGGTAATATGTCGACAGAGGGAGCGAAGGCCGACGCAGATGATGAGCCCCTGTCGATTAAGGTCCCGCACCTGAGGTGCATCCAGCATCGTGGCGCTGGCGCATAAAGCACACCCTAATATGGTATGTTGTTGTTATTTGTGACATACCGCAGATCTTACATTTTGTCTTAATGATGATACTTACACTTTGTCTTATGCAGTCGATTCGAGGTCGCTTCACATTTACTTATGATCGAATGACCGAAATTGCCCCTCTTCATGGATGGACTACTGAGGGATTACATTGTGTTTCATAGTTGCGCATCTAGATCACCACTTACTCACAGCTTTGGTGGAGCGATGGTCACCACAGATGAACACATTTCATCTAGCGGTTGGTGAGATGATAGTCACACTGCAGGACGTAGCCATGATCCTTGGTGTTGAATTGATGGACCTGTTATAGGACAGTGGAGTGGGATGATGGCTTACATGGCCGGATTGTTGTGACGAGCTGATTGGGAGACATCCCGAGCCCGATGTACTATACCACAATCCCATTCAAGCACATTTGACATCTACATTTCATATGGGGCAAGCCCACGCCAGGACCTACATGCCATTGCGGTGGTTGCGTTGGACATTCTTTAGGGATTCATATTTGGATATGTCAGATGTTGAGTTCTGGATGCATGTCAGAGCGTACATACTGTTCACTATAGGATGCTTCCTCATGCCGATCGGAAGTTAGAGGTACATCTCCGATTTACCATTATTAGAGGATCGACATTATTTAGCAAGTTCAACATTGGATCGGCTTTACACTTATATAGATGAGGCAACAAGATCGGACGAACATGGCGGATGTGCACCTATTGCGGTATGGTCACGGAGCATTTACATGTTGGTCGACCCACATACCCTACCCAGAGTTGGAGGGTTTGAGTGTTGGTTGCAGATGGAATGAGGGTTACTGTAGGGAGATGAAACCTGCTCATATTAGAGTATACATGGATGAGCTTGATGGTTTACTTCAGAGCCAGGTATGACCATTTGCACTTTTGATTATTATTATTATTTTTTTAACTTCATACAAGACATAAAATTTATTATATGCCTACTGTAGGTGATATGAGAACCTTATGGCCTGCAGATCCGCACTGAGTGACATGTCCTGCTTAGTGGTCGTGAGATATGGTCGGCTCGGGTTCCATTGATCTCAAGCGATCGAGTGGTATCTCCCTGATCGAGTTCTCAGACAGTTCGGGTTATCACCTAGAGTTGATGCCGATCCTATAGATCCTTCATTTTAGTGAGTCAATGGATGGGGAAAGGCTGATGTTGACTGGTTTGATTACCACCAGCCTTACATATTACAGTGGGAGGCCAGACACGATTCCATTATTGCTATGGGTGCAGTTCCACCTGCAGTTGACCTGGCAGTGAGTCGGTATATGAGGTAGTATCGATCCTGGGCCTCCTTATACATGCTTAGGGCTCTTACCATACTGTCGATCACCTACTATCCTCGTGCTCTTGGAGAGAGACTGATGGTAAGTGTTAAAAATATTTATGCTATTCATAAATTTATATGTTTAGTAGACAACATAATTTTTTTCTCCATGAGGAACATATCTTGGACACAGATATATTCCTTATTTTGGGAGAGATATAACGATTTTCAGCATTCGATCAATACTTATGAAGAATTATGGAAACTTATTAGGACATGCACATATCGGATATCGTATAGAGATGCAAAGCTAGTAGTTCCTATGCGCCACGTCTTCTCGACCACATGCTAGATTCGATGCGTCCATCGTCCATGCCGATGTCGGTCCATACACATATACCCACCGCATCTAACCAGGAAGGCATGTTTAGTCCATTTCATCCGACAGTCGGCTCTTCCATGTATCCTCACCCATCCAGATACATGCCACATGCATGCTGTACCCATAGTACCTTTTCGCCTGACCATCGCAGAGATACCGGGATGTTACACCTCTCGATGACACGGCGACCAACTGGAGATGATGCGCGATCACATCACTTGCCATTATCCGTGACCGCGACATTACACCGGAAGACACGCACTTCCACCACGCAAACACCGCCGTCATTAGATGTACTTTAGCATACTCTGTAGTTGTAGATCATATGTTACCTTGATGTACATTGTTCTAGTACTGTTTTATATTTTTTAAGTACTCTAGCCACATTTCTTTATTTAATAAATTTATGGGATCAATAGTATCTTATAGGTGATCATAACCAACATATTATTTTAAAAATATTTTTAATTTTTTTTACATTTTTATATTTTTTTAAAAATAGTCTAAATATTTAAATATCACTAAGATAAAGAATAAGCACATCAAAATTCTCCAATATGCAAATTACTAAGCATTCAAAATTCAATAATTCACTCTATATTTCAAGCGAGTTTATCTCATATATTTATAAAAAAAATGCAAAAAATAAACATAATAAAAAATAAGCATTCATCACATTTATTTTTCTATTTTTTAATATGTTCAAAGTTTACTAATCAAACAAGATAATTCATAGGTCGACATCAAAAAGAAAGAAATACTCCTTATATAAAAAATTAATGTAGTCATTATCTTCATATAAAATATACATAATACAAAACTATGTAAAACTTGGCTGAGAGAATCATAAATTGTCCTTTAAGTTGAGTTTTTTTTTTGTTTTACAAATAGAGCTTATATATAGGGTTCCTTTTGTGCATGCCATATATATATTGAAATTTAAATCATAAATGCAACTAAACTCAGGTACATCGAAATTTCTTATGCAAGGCGTCACAATCTCAATTCTGAGTCAACATGAAAGTCGTATAATTTCGCGTGCCGATTCCAACGATACCAAGTTCGTTGAATTCCGATAACAAACGACTGCGATACGATCAAAATACTACAGCTGGTCAAAAAAAATTTTTATTTAATAATTTTTCAGCATGGCGCCGATTATTGCACTACGCCACGCCCATTAAATAGGTGACTATGCCTATTTTTAAATTTTTTTACAAACGTGCTTAATCCGCTAATTAAGGTTTTAATCATGCTTATTTTAAAAATTTTGCATGCTAGATTTGTAGTATCTACACTACTTCCAAAAAGATCCTCAAATCATAAATAAATCATTTTTATTAATTTTTGACAAAATATATTTTATACAATGTTAGAAATAAAACAATGACATTATATATTAATTATAAGGCCAAAAATAATAAAAGTTTAAATACAAACTGATTTTATGCAATTAAATAAAAGTTTATAGCCTTCACATATTAAATTTTAGATATTAGTTATTTTTTATTATATGTTTATTCATAAAAAATTCATCATTTTCTTCCAATTTTCTCCCTTTATTTTTTTCGATATATAAAATGTTAAAAATTAAAAAAAATTATGAAAATCATATTATTATATCTTATTCATCTACTTTTTCTTGTAATTAATTTTAATTATAATTACTTATAATGATAAAGTTTATCAAAATTTTAAATAAAAAATAACAGTTAATATTAATTAATTAGTACATACTAAATAATAATTATATTAACTCATGTTTATTACTGTAAAATCTATGATGCTTTGAAATTCCACGTTTTCAAAATTTTGATTTTTTTAAAAATTAATAAATGAAGAATAATTCGAGCATTAATTTACCATCTAAAATAATGACATTATATGTTAATTATAAGGCCAATAATAATAAAAGTTTAAATACAAACTAATTTTACATCATTTTTTCTTTTTTTAAATAATATATAAAAATAAATTCTAAGATAATTATTTTAAAGAACCCATTAAATTAACTTGTGTTATTATGTTCTTCTTAGTTTTAAAATTATATCCAATGTAATTTAGTTGTTAAATTGCAACAACAATGAAAAAAAAATTCAATAAATTATTCATTTGTTTGGCTTTCTAATCTATTGATTATTTTTTATTTCAATAAAATACATCTTGTATGCATTATTGCTTATTATTATTTTTTCTTTATATATGTTATGATAAATGTGTATCAATTTAAATGTTTATACTACTATTATAAAAGTGACTTGTGTTTTAACATAATATTTTGTTATATTTATTAATTATTTTAAAATTTATGATTTTTCATATTCCCACACTCTAGAATTTCTAGCTAGCTACTTAATTTCCTATATTAATTAATGATCGAATATCATTCTATGAATGAGTATTAATTAAATTTAACTGATATAACGGTCGAAGATTAAAGATGCAAAGTCATTATATAAAACTACTTTTATAAACCCGCATGATTCAAGTTTTAATTTCACCTCTAACTCAAGTTTTTAACAAATTTGTGAACGAATATTTAATTCACCTAACTATTGAATACTTTAAATGCGAGATCATTATATCAAAATATATTTGTAACTCTTTCTATGAACTCACATTTTAATGTTACTTGAAGTATCAAATTTGATATAAGCATGAAATGACTAAGTAAAACAAATTAAATTGCAAACTTATTATACACACTCTTATGAAGATCCTCAATCTTGCGTACCTTCCTCCTAGTGATCAACATTGTCTTAGTTTCGACAAGTCGTATTTTTTATTTCTATTTTATCAATGTTGACCTTACTTTTGGAGTGAGGACTCAACCTCTCTATCTTTGATTTAAGAGTCTTCTAGCTACTAAGACTTTCTTAGTCATAAGACACTTCTAGCAATTAGGTGAACATTTAACCTAAGAGATTGGGATGACTTACCTACCCTATAGCCTAAACCCAAGATGTGTTTATCCCTTTGGCTTAAACCAAAACTCAAATTCAATTCAATCTAAGTCCACGTCTGAATCCCAAACCAAGTGATTGAAACCTCTGATCAAAATTAAACTAAACTAAATCTACCATAAACTCATGATCCAAATCTAAGGACTTAGCCAAATCCCTTGAATCTAAACCCATTTGGACTCAAATCAATTACAATCAAAGTTATAAACCAATCTCAAGTCCATATGTATAAATCCAAACCAAATTCAAGTCATCTTAAGAGCAAACCAACTAGCCCACTTAGGTTCACTTGATCCAAAGTGACCTAAATAATCAATTTGAGCTAAGTTTTCACCTAACCCAAATTGGATTGAACCAACCTATATAAACCATCCTAAATCAACCCCTAGCCCAAGGTAGTTTGGCCAATTTGGCCAAATTGGTCAACTTGACCCATTTGATATATTTAAACTCAAATGAGCCAAAACCAAATCTAAATCAAATTAAACCAAATCAATGATACCAAGACACTTCAAATCATCATTTGAACTTGACCTAACGTTTGATTTGACTTAATTTGACCAATTGGTCAACCTAACCCAACCTAGCCCAATTTGATCTATAATGGTCAAATTGAGCCAAACTCACTCAAACCATGCCCAAACCCAATGGAACCTGATCCAACCCATCCTAAACTCACTCTTGATCAGTCCAAAATTAGGCCAACCCGAATTGGGTTCAACCTAAGGCAAATCCCCAATTGGATTCTCCTCCCCGCATAGGATCTTCCTAAATATGGTAAGTCAACTCTTCCCCTTTCTACTTGGCAGCCTCTTCACACCCAAAATAGAACCTAACCTGTCTGCCTAGCCTGATCCAAGTGGGTTAGGTTAGCCATGGACCAAGAGGAGGTGAGTTAACTCACCTCCCAACCATGGCTGAACCACATGGATCCAAGAGGAAGGGCTGCTATCTTAAGCCACCAACCAAGCATCCCACCAACCAAGTCGAGCCACGTGGAGTTGACACCGACCACTCCGATGCCCGGATGGCAGCTGACCGACCAAAAATTGGGATTGAATCCCATTCATCTGATTGAAGGGAGGGGGATATACCCCCTCAATTCGATCCAAAACATACAAACACCCTTAGTGAGCCTCTAGAGATCATTTCAAACTCCATAGAGAGATTTCCAAGCTCCCCAAGCCTCCCCATTGCCGGAAAACCTAAAGCCAAAATAGGGCAAGGCCTCCTCTGATCTAACTCCCCCAAATCTTCACCAAACTCAAATTAACTTTACCCGTATGTTCCCCACACTTCATCGAGCAAAAATGAATCATTTCTAGAGCTTCCTGACCACCAGAGGTGCAAGTTTGACCAACACCGATGAGTTTTCTCACGGTTCATGGTCCAAAGAATCGTCGACGAGGTGTTAAGGCTCAAGCTTCTCAATAGGGTTTCGCCTATACCAGACGAAGCTACTTTCATCAGTTCCGCCGCTAGTCTTTAGCTTCAGCGAGGTAATTCCTCCAAACTAAGCCTTAGGTGTATTTTAATTAGTGTTTTATGAAGGAAAGTGTGATGTCATTTGATCTTGACCATTGGATCCCTTTGGATCCTCTCCTTGATGGTGTGGGATCAATCCCAAGAATCCAATCCAATGAGCTCAATTGGGCGTGGAAGCGGATAGTGCTTTTCCATCACATCAGAGAAAACAGATCACACACCATCCATTCTGCATGATTGAAGCGGACGGTCATGATTAAATAGATAGATAAATATGATTTAATCCTTCAAGAACCGTGGCCGTCGATCCTAGATCGAACGAGCGATGGAGAAAGACGTCCGCCGCCAGACAAAGACATTGATGGGGATGTTTTAAATAACCAATCCAGCGGCGCCACATGGAAAGTGCACCATGCAAGTATGTCGCATGGCGCCGATGGGATTAGGGATTAATCAGGCCTAATTAATTCATTTTAATGGCTGAAACTTCAAAAAATCATAACAAATTGTATTCAAAAATTGCAAATAATTATTCATTTTAAAGGTATTTCAGAGGATAATCAATTGAAAATATTTTCAATTGACTTTGACTAGTTAGTAGAGTTTAATTAGGACTTAATTGAAAAGTTAATTAGCTTAATTAAGCCCTAATTACTTAGGAAATTAACCTCAAACTTTGTGAGCTCATTAATGGGGATGATCTCTACCTCTTCCTAATTTTCTTGGGATTTATTGCTCACTTAATTAGGAAAATTGGCTATTTAACTCTTAGTTACTCTCTTAATTGATAAATTGGTTAAATAATCTTATAAACAACAAAGTTTTATTAAATTAAATGCCTTAATCACTGCATAACAGTGAAGGGGATAAGGGAAAATGATCAATCCCATTCTCTTGGTCATTTTCCTGTGTCCACTTCATTAAGAGGTTAATTAGTTAAGAAATTAATTATGAGTCTAATTAATCAATTAAATGGTATAATTAATCTAATTAAAATGTAAATCACATCAAATCTTAATTAAGTAATTCAAGGGTAGATCTTTTGGTGTTCAAGAACCTAAAGATATTTAAAGAAATTATGGTTAACCCACATGTGTGGTGAAACCCTAAAAGTACTTAATTAAGTTTCTTAATTTAAATAACCATTAATTATGAGCCAATTGCATTAGGCTCTTTCATTTCTTAGGATCATTACAATTTTAATTCCTCATATCATATTTGGCTTATTATAATTACTTGGTTAACTTTGTTAAGGTAACATAGGAATGGGTTAATTAATACATTTATTACATAATACAACTTAATCAACTCATAAAATCTACTTAATTACATTCCCATTAAATCAAATCAATTCACAAACATGGGGATGGGTTATGATTAGAAAGTTTTTTTCTCATATCTTTAAATTCAACCAAAGCATAAGGTTAAAAAAATTGTGTTAATTAATTTTGGTTTATCTTAAATGATTATATCTAATATAATCATGCTTAGGAATTAATTTGTTTGAATGAAATCATGTATTTATATTCAATTATTCATTTTCAATCATGTTGAATACTGTATGTCATTTGAATCCATGTATTCATCTTTTCAAAACTAAGTTAATCAAAAGAATTTTCTTTATGTAAGCTTGCATGTGTTGGTTTAAACTAATAATATGTGTGACTATTATCACTAATAAATTTCAAATTATTTTTAAAAATTTATAAATCAATTACATTGATTAAAGTGTGAGTAGTAATGAATATATATAAGTTTTGCCTGTACTTATAGCTTACATATGTGAAGTAAATTTTTTTCCCTTAATTTGTGTGGATGTACATATGTTTGAATGAAAGTAAGTAAATAGTATGGACATTAAGGGAATACTAGGCTTTAGTTAGTCCCAAGGAAGTAATTTTATTTACAATGACACATACTTATTTGATCTCATTCATATGTATTTTTGCATTAGAATTTGGAAAGAACTTTAACTCACATGCATAAATAATTCAATCAAATAAAAATATAACTTTGCATAATTCTCTTTTCTTTGGTTATCTATACATCTACATGTATTTAAGAAAGTAAGTATATAGTCTAGACATCCCGAGAATATGAGACTTTAGTTAGCTGCGATGAGGTAATATGGTTACCTCACTTCCCTAGTTAACAACGGCACATACTTATTTATATCTTTTATACATGCATGTGTATATTTAATAAAGGAATTAGGATCCTCCTTTTCTAGTAAAAATACATACATTCATAATCACTTAAGTCATTAAATTAATTAATCATGTGGTTTAGAGCTTTCTTCCATATAATCATGTATATAAATCTACATATGTTTGAATAAGCAATGAGTATATAATCTAGACATCCTAGGAATACGAGACTTTAGTTAGCCCCAAGGAGGTCTTTTAATTACCTCACTTCCTAGTTAACAAAGGCACGTATCCATTTGATTTCACTGTTATGTATTTTGTATAATAATTTGGATAGAGTTTTAAATCATGTATTAAATAATTAAATAAGATATAAATTCTAAAAGTATACATTCATCATTTAAGTATGCTAAAACACGTGGTATGTATAGTTATACTTAAGATTGAATCATATGCATGCTACATGTGGTGGAAAGGAATGATTTGGTATGCTCCATGTGAAAGTAATTTAGTTAGATTAATCTTAAGAAGCCTTTCATGTCATATAAAGTGATGGAGGTGGGTGTTCTATCTTTTGGTGAGATTGAGAGAACTTGGGTATTGGAGGTAAGAAAAGAAGATATGTTGGATAAATTGCGCTACCACCAAGGATTGCCAAGGTTTGGCCACCAAGCCCTTAAACCACAAGAATAACTCAAATAATTTGTAATTGCCAAAGGATCTCCATTCATTATAGCAAGGGGACAATTCATAGCCATTACAAACATCTTTCAAAATAAAAGAATTCAAAACTTTGAGGGAATGGTGGGTGGTCACGTTAATGTGAAGCATTAAGTTGTCTTATTATTTTATGTCATCTACTCATTTCACATGCTATTATTTTATGTGAATTTAACCACCTCACATGTCATGCTTTGAATTTTTAAATTCAAAATTTCAAACCTGAAGTTTCTAGAAGAAAATTAAATTTTACATAAATAAAAATCATAAAATCATAAAATGGGCCTTAGTACACTAATAGGCTATGCCTTCTTCTTTCTTGAATTTTCTTGGGCTTTAGCCTAAGATATTGTAAATAGACCTTGAGCTCTACTTTTTGGATCCACATGATATTTTGCATCAACTCCCCTGGGCGCAATTGAACTCTGCTTCATAGAGTTAAAATCTAAAAAATCTTCTACTAATTATGGGGCTAGAGTCTCCAAATCAGTATGGGTCAATCACGTGTCTTCAGCTAGTAGCTTATTCTTCCAAGGAACTAGAAAATGATGTTCAGAAGCTGGATTAATGGGTGTTTCCTCGGTGATAATATAGTCAACTTCAAAAGAAAGAGGGATTCTACAAGTACAATGTTATATCTCATGGTAAAGAGTTAGACTGAACAAGTGGAGGTTTGCTAATTTCTTCATATGATGGAATATCTTCAATATTAATAACTAGATGAATGAGCATATCAATAAGAAAATCAAGGTGATAAGCATTAGTCCCAATTTTCTTAAGAAATTTAAATGTTCAACAAGCTCGAGCATGTAATTTCTTATATTTAGTGGTTTGATAACACTCAGGTCGAATGTAAATCTATACATAGTCACATTCTTTATATTCTTTCGTTGAACGATTATGATTTGCCTTAGAAGCATAATTTTCATTACTTATAGTAATTTTCTTTCTTATTTCTTCATGGAGGCTTTGAAAATCTCTAGCAAATGAGAATGTTGCATTAGAAAATACATGAGATGATAGGTTTGCTACATCTATTGGTTATCGTGGGTTTTAACCACAGACTATCTCAAATGAAAATGGTGATTTTTTTTGCAATTCTAGAAATAATACTATTATAGAAAAATTCTAAGGTTGGTAAATATAAATCTTAATGTCCTAAACTTTTACCTAGCAATCATCTTAGCAAATTTCTTAAGGTATGATTGACTACTTTAATTTGTCCATCAATTTGTGGGTGAAATGCAAGAAGAAAATTTTAATTTGGTACCTAATAATTTTCATAATATTTTCCAAATATATGAGACATACTTAACATCTTTGTTAGAAATAATGGTTAAAGGGAGACCATGGAGTCGTACTATTTCTTTATGAAATAATTTGGCTACATAAGAAGCATCATTTGTTTTTGAACAAAGTAAAAAATGAGCTATTTTTGGGAACCTATCCACTACAACAAAAATGTTATCATGTCCTCGAGCTATCCTAGGTAATCCTAGAATAAAGTCCATTGATAAGCCTTCCTAAGGCCAACAAGGAACAGTAAGGGAATTATTTGCTATAATTATATGAAGTATAGATATTTAAAAGGGGATTGCCCAAATCTTATAATACAAATAAGAAAAATATAGATATAAAAGAAAGAATAAAAGAAAAGAAACACCTCAAGAATAAGGAGAAAGTCATGTGAAAAATCATAGATTTAGATGAATCGAACTTAAACATAACTCGAATGAACATGCAAACATTTATTTTATGATAAGAGAAAAACTAGACTCTAATTCTCTAGGAATATATGATGAAATTACTTATAAAAATTGTATAATCCAATTAATAAATTAATTATAAAATGTAAAAGATTAGATAGATAATATTAAACTTTAGAAAAGAGCACAAAAATCTTAACATGTATTTTTATTTAAATAAATATAATGATTTAAAAACTTAAAATAATTCATTATTAGATTGTTCATTACTCTTTCATAAACTTGAAAGAGAAAATATTTAATTAAAAGCTAGATTAAATCTTAAGTTTGAATTACATCTAATAAATAGTTTGTTAAAAATCATATTCATTATGCACATTTTACTCATGTTCATACACATCATGGGTAGTAATCTAGACCTTATATAAATATTCATATTTGTTGTAGTTTGTATGAGAAAAGAGGGAATATTTCTTTTAACTATTATTCAAGTGAATTATATTTTTATAAATAATCATTATTTTTATTGGTACTAAAGGATACTAATATCACAGATACTATACAATCAAGATTATATTTTAATTGCATAAAATATGAACCAAAGAAGTTTAGATTTTAAAAGTTAACAATTTGAAAGCAAAATTAATAAAAGCATATGATACTTAGATAGTTGCTATTTAAGTTATATTATTGAAAATAAAAAAAAATAGTCAATTATAAATGAGTGATCAAGAATATGTGACTTATGGAGATAAAAAATAAACTTACGATTATTTTCATTGAATGTTTATAATAACTCTATAACTTTGGTAGAGTTTTACTGGTATTTAGTTAAAATATAATTTAATATTTATTAGTTAGTTTTATGACAAATGTTTAGATGTAACCTTTTATATATCTCTTTGCATTAGTAGAAAAGGAACTATTTTGCTTATTTGATGCAGACATAAGAATATTTATTTCCCTTTTAAAAGTAATAATATCTATTTACTTGACATAAAAAACTTATAAATGATGCTAATTTAATATTTATTAGTTAGTTTTATATCTCAAGTATTTGTTTGTTTTGAGTATGTTTATATAAATATTGGTTCAATTAATTTGATGCTCTAAATATCTCTTAAAATAAAGTTTAAAAATAATTTAACAAATATTTGATTGAGATACATGGATACAATCTCTTATATTTCTAAAGATAAATTTTGACATCAAATATTTTTTTAATTAATTATTAGCCAAATTATAAACCATCATTAATAAATCATATGTGTTGGATTACATTAAGGATTAGCTTTAAGCCTTTTTTTTTTTTTTATGTTCTTATTAGGCATTTACAAGTGATGTATCTACAAGTGATAATATGCTATTTGCTAATAAGCCTAAAGACAGAGTTAAAAATAAACTTGAATTATGGAGGTCAACCTTAGAGTCTAAAGGTTTTCATTTAAGTAGATCTAAAACTAAATAAATGGAGTGTAATTTTAGTTGTTGAAGATCTAATGGTGGGTTGTGATATTGAGTGATCAAGTCTCTTAAAAAGAGTGAGCATTTCAGATATCTTAAGTCTATTGTTTAAATTGATGGTGAAATAGATGGAGATGTTATTAGTAGAATTCAAGTTGGATGATTGAAGTGGCGGAATGCATCGGGCCTGTTGAGTGATAAAAATGTACTACTTAGTCTTAAGAGAAAATTTTATAAGATGGGTGGTAAGACTTGCAATGATTTATTGCATAGAATGTTGGCCAATAAAAGAGAAGCATAAAATTAAGTTATGTGTTACAGAGATGAGGACTATTAGGTGCATAAGTGGCTTTACTCTTACTAATAAAATGCAAAATGAATATGTATGATAAGGTTGAAGTATCTCAGTGACAGATAAGATTAAAAAGATTCAGTTATCTGAAGGCCCAGTTATGAGAGTATATGTATTATATGTTATTATGTTAAGAAAGGTAGAGGTAGACCTAAAAATACTTAGTAAAGATGTACAAAATGACCTTAATTTATTACACTTAAAATGAGAATTTGACACTTAATTGGACACAATGGAGAAAAGAGATTCATGTAGCTAACCCCCACATAGTGGGATAAAGCCTTTTTGTTGTTGTTGTTGTTGGTAAAATCATGTAATGCAAGGTAAAATATGCATGATTTCAATGGCTGGATAATGGAGAGCTATGTGATGGGAGGCACACTAAATGGTGTATTTGGAAAAAAAATTTAATTTGATAAAGTCTAAATACAATAAATCAAAACTACAATGTGATTTTGAAATACATTAAAGTTTAAAATACATTTAAAATTTTTTAAATTAAATACCAAAATTCTTAAAAGTCCTGCATTCTAAATACATTGCACTTCTTTTCACAAATGAAATAGCCCTTTAATTCAAGAATATTCAAATGCATATAATCTTATTGTGAGAGTGGTCTAGGTTTAGGGTTGTGGCCTTGCCACTCTCCACGTCGCCATTATTACCCCTATTCATCACTTCATTGCTCCAAGCAAACCCATTTATCGATCATTATAGCACCCCAATAACTAGATACAATCCTTTATACCATTTGTCTAGCATATTTATCACACTTCACAGCCCCTTCATTAGCCATTTTATTGGTTATCGTGATCTCACTAGCCAAAAATTGTAGCATGCAAAGCCCCCTATACTTCCTTCTCAAACATTAGGTTTGGTATTTTTTTTTAAAAGTTACTTGATTATCGCCTTCAGCTGGAATATGTTGCTAATTATTCTAAACCAACATAATATATCAACAATGAATGTAGAAGAGGAAGATAAATAGTGGGAATGGAAAATCATTATAGTTCTTGTAAACTATTATTGCAGGGGTGTCGCTAGGATGATTTTGTAGAGAGTTATGGCTAAACCATATATGAATAGTAGTAGTCATTAAATTCAATGAAGCAACTTGCTATATATTATGATACTGATCTCCTAAATGATCTATGAAATGATCATAAAAATGTATTTTTATACATAAAGTCATTTTATGTTATTTCATAACCACCATTTAAACAAACTTAAAAATTATGCCTAAGAAAATGGAGATGAAATATCAATTATAGTTGTCATATAAACGGATGAATATTTAGTTATTAATCTCACTTTTAATGGGGTTGACAACCCTCCTCTTAGACCTAGGATCTAGGTTCTAAGGTTTTGTTGACATCAAGTGAGGTTGGTAATCACCCTAATCTTAATAATTAGGATCTCCAATTGTTGACCTCATTTTTAGAATGAGTTCTCAACCCCTCCATCTTAGACATAGGAATCCTCTTAGACTTTAAGAGATCCTTAGTCCTAAGACACATCTAGTGATTAGGACACTAACCCAACTTAGAAGTGTTAGCCATGGGAGTAGGTCATGCCTTGGGGGTATTAAGAAAATCTGCCTACCCTATAGCTTGAACCACTTTCCTTACTTCCTTCCTTCAAGTCAAACTCCAAATCAAATCAACATGAAACCTAAATCAATTTTAGCCTAATTGATTTTCCCCAAACTCAAATCAATGCCATAGGATTGAAACCCATGATTGAAATTCCAAATTCCATATATTCCCTAAGTGCTTAATTTCCTTTCTAAGGACTTAGCCTAAAAATCATCTTCAAATTAATTCAAATTCATGAATTTTTCCATAACCCATTTCTATTCTCATTTATATTCACATATATAAATAAAATATAAATTCAAATCAAATTCCAAGTTGAAATTCCAAATTCCAAATCTTGCCTAAGTCCTTTGATTTCCCTTCAAGGACTTAGCCTAAAAATCATCTTCAAATCAATTCAAATTTATGAAATTTTCTCAAAAATCATTTATATTCTCATTTATATTCACATATATAAATGAAATCTAATTCAAATCAATCAAATCAAATCCAAAATTCAAACTCCTAATTCAAAATCCATCTTAAGTCCTTAATCCTCTCTTAAGGACTTAGCCTAAAAATCATCTTCAAATCAATTCAAATTCATAAAATTTTCTCACAACTCATTTATATTCTCATTTATATTCACATATATAAATGAAATATAAATTCAAATCAATCAAACTAAATCCAAAATTCAAGATCAATTCACAAATCTTTCCTAAGTCACCTTGATCCTCTCTTAAGGACATAGCCTAGATCATGTTCAAATCACTTCAAACTCATGAAATTTTCTAATGGCCCATTTATATTCTCATTTATATTCACTTATATAAATGAAATATAAATTCAAACAACCAAAACCAACTCCAAAATTCAAGTTCAAATTCAATCAAAATCCAACCTAAGCCTTTCAAGTCAAATTCTTGAACTTAACCAAATCAACTTCAAATCAAGCCAAACTCTTGATTTTCCTTCATGATTCAATCAATCCTTCAATCATGAATCCAAACATAAATACAAACTTCAATCACTTAACCAAAACTCAATTCAAAAAGCAAGCCAAAATTAGTTTCATGTTCACCCTTTGAACTTGAAATTGTCAAATGAATTAAAACACATTTGACTTCAAACCACTTGCAAATGGATTTATACTTCAATCATAAGTCCATATGTAAGTTTAGTCAAATTAAAATCAAGCTTCAACCAAGCCATTTGACCCAGTTAGGTTTACTTGACCTAAAGTGACCTAAAGTACTCTTATGAGCTAAATTCTAATCCTAACCAAATTGGATTGAATCATACTCACTTAAGGCTCTCATCATGATCAACAATCATCACGAGATTATCAATCACTCAAAGTGAGTCAAACTAAGTCAAACTTATGGGTTGACCAAGTCAACACTTAGCCAAAATGAAACCCGACATAGCCCAAATCTATCATAGGCCAAATTGATTTAAACTAATGATTTAAGTTCATTCATGATCAATGTTTGAACTTGAACAAGTCAACATTTGAGTCTAACCTAGCCTAACTGGGCACTTGACCCAACTTGACCCAACTTGACCTAAAAAATCAAAATATGTCAAAACTTGATCTAAGCCAAACTGATTGAAACCAATGGATCAATTTTATTTTAAATCACTTGTTGAACTTGACCAAAGCCTCAATTTGCCAACTACCTAACCTAGCCCAATTGACCTTGAACCCAACTTGACCTAGAGGGTCATATTGAGCCAAATTCAAACTTAACCCAAATTAATTGGAAATGAAGATACCAATCCACTTCATATGACCAACCAAACCTAAGTCTACCCATGACTTAGCTCAAATAAGTCAAATGGGTCAAATTGGTCAACTTGACCTGTTTGACCTAAATAATGTCATATGAACCAAATTCAAACCTAAATCAAATTGAATCAAACCAAAGCTATAGAAAAATTTCAGATGGTCATATGAACTTGACCCAATTTGACCATTTGGTTAATTTGACCCAAGTTGACCCATTTTGACCTAAATGAGTCAACATGAGCCAAATCACATAAACTAACTCCAAATTCAATGAAACTTGGTCAAACCTATTTTCTCATCATATCAAACATACCCAAACTGAAATCAAGATTAAATGACCATTTTAGCCCTAGGCCATAGGGTAAATTTTGGCCAATTCCACTTGGAATTTGGTCAAATCCTCTTCATACCCACTTGGCACTCTCCTAGTGGATCAAGTGAACACTAGGGAGGGTGGTGCACCCAACCCAATGGGTTTGGCTCATCCCATCCTAGCCCAATGGTCAAACCGACCACTCCCCTTGAAATGGCCCCATGGGAATCATGCCTCCACTTGTTTTGAGCACATGGGGAGTTCACCTTCCCACTCATCTCGCCAAACCGAACTCAATGGCTCATCAAATAGCCTTAGAAACTCACTAAATTAGGGCAATTGATCAAAATGACATGGCAAGCTTTGATCGTCTAATTGCCAAAGGGGAGATATACTCCCCCTAATTCATTTCAAACTTAACATTCCTCAATTCAATTGAACTTAGGGAAGCCAGAGAAGCAATTCCTCAGCCTCTCCAAGCTTCCTAGAGTGATTTCAAAACTTCATTTCTCAGTTTTTAGAGCTTGAAAATAGGGGACCTCCATTGAAGAGCCAACTCACTCCACACTCAAAACCAGCAATTCCTTTTGCACACTCCCTCAGGGACCTCAATCGAGCTCACACAAACTCTTTCCTAAGTTCCTAAAGTAAGGGAGGAGCTATCTTGATCAAGACCGAGCACAAGGCAAAGGGGGGTTGGTCCATAGAAGCATCTACTCAACCTCAAGAGCTCAAACCTTTAGCAAAGCCTCATCTCAACCAGGCGAAGCTTTTCAAAGGGAATTGAGCACCGATGATCACCTCCGGTAAGGTTAGCCATTTGTCGAGCTTATCTAGCTATGGTTTGGAGCTTTGTGAATTGAATGTTAATCCCATAGAATCTTAGTCGTTATATGTGGTCTAGGTTGCATGTAGGGGTGTGCATAATTGGATTAACAGAAAATCCATTTAAAGCGAAGAATTATTTTTTAATTGGATCAATTTTATTTTTATTTTGGATTATGGATTTAATTTTAGCTAATTTCGGTTTTGGATTATGGATTGGATTTAAAATTTTGTAATATTAAAACCGAAAATCGGATTAATAGCGAGCGGCGACACGAGCGGAACTTCGGATAGTCGGCTCGTGGCTCGTGCTCGTGTGGCTTGTCATCCCAATAGTCTAACCTAGGGAGGCGAAAGGGCAATCCCCATTCAATTCAATCGGCAAATGGCAATCTCCAATCTCTATTCCGGCATAGGCATTGCCATTCCCCTTCCAGCGATGTGATCGGCGTATTGGTCTTATCTCTCTTGCCTACTTCTCTAATTCTCTTGACGTCTTAGGTCTTCGACTTTTGTTACGTAAGGACGTTGAGTATTACGTTATAGGGCTATCAAGCGTGGATTTTTTGCGTTACGTTCATGTTTTACGCTCTCTTCTCGACTTCTCCCTTCTCGAATCGCCTCTTCGTTTTTTTAGCAGCTGCCGAGCTTGCTAACTGGTTCTCTCTTCTTCTCAAATTCAGCAATTGCAAGGTTTTGTCTCGATATTCATGGATTCTTTTTTATTCTTTACTTGTTTAGTGTCTTGTTTGTGGCTTGACTTTGGAAGTTTGGAGACTTGGATAGTTGCTTGGAGTTGGAATTGTTTAGAGTTGAAATGATTATCTTTTGAACCCATTTTGGGTCCTTTGTCCTAGTTGTCTTTGTGGTTGTTGGTTTTTTTTTGCCTTTGGTTTTATTTGTTTGTCTTTGTTAACATCCTTCGACTTCACCTCGCTATTTTTTCCATCCCTGGTTCATTAGTCTTGGCGGACCACTTCAATTCTATGGAATTAACTTATGCATTATTTATTTTGAATGGGTGGTTTATGGCCAACTTCATATTTTATTTCTTGGTTGTTGGCTGATGTGGTTCATTGAGACTTATGTCCAGCAAGCTACTACTAGGTTTGTTTATCATGTTCAGCAGGGTGCTTTTGGAGTTTTTTTGCTGATTATTTTGGCAAATCTCATATACCCAACCTGCCAGGAGAGAAACTGTAATTTCCTGTTCAATTTTATTATTTCTTTGCAAGTTTGGACATACTTAATGGACATACTTTTCTGATTATTTTTGCTATTAATATATGGGCTGCAGCTGATCTCTTCTGCTGCTATTTTATCCCTCTTGGTTCTGTTAGAATTATGCAGATCATTGTGATTATGCATTTTCTTTTCCTGATTTTAACCTATGTACTGTTTACTCTAACTAGAAGTCTGGAAGGACTTATGGCCAGCTTGTTGGCTATTACTATCATGACTGTAACTGTTGGTAGAACTGGACTATTGAGTTTGTTGCTAAGCAAGCTATTTCTGAGGTGTTATCTCTGATTGTCTTTTATTGGAATTATTTATCGAGCATCCCTTTACTTATTTCTTCTAATATGCTATTGTATTCCCATCATTTCTCGATAGACTTCTGCAATTCCTATGATAATTTGGGCTGGCGGCATGCTGTCTTCCTTTACAAAATTACACTTGCTGGCTTCTAACTTCTGCAACAAGGAAGATGTTAACATCTGCTTTACTTAGATTCATTGGACTTCCTTTCTAGAAATATCCTTGTTTTTCTAGGTTATTGGCCTCACCCAAATACTCTTTTAATATTATACCTTAGCTTTCAAAAGTCACAATAGTGGAAGAGGGTTTGAGATTAATGAGTGGTCAATCTTCCTTATATCAATTATCATTTGAGAATATTTATATGTAGTATTCTTTCCAATCTTTATAATTTGGATTACTTTTATATTATGTAAAAATTAGCTTTTTCAATGTACATAATAATAATGTAATTATACATTACATAATTTATTGAAAATATAATTATTTGATAACTGTCTTATTTTTTAAATTTCTTCTGTCATTTTTTTGTTATTACGATTATAATAAGGTAGCAGTCATATTTTAGTCTTATTTATCCTTCCATTTGGCTTATTCTTACTTGATCTCTTTACACTTTGATTAGATGTCTCATTGTGGAGAGAGTTCTAGCATGATGGGTTCTTCCCAAAATCAAACACCTATCAATCAAGATAATATCCATTGTATTGCAAGTGCTTCAAGTAGCAAGTCATCTTTTGAAAATAGAACAAGAAAGACACCACCAGATCAAATGTCCGGGATCACTTTACTAAATTTAATAGTTCCATTGGAGAAAAGATGAGTAAATGTAACTACGTGGGAAGACTTATCATAGTGATACAAAGCTTAATGGTACTACAACTGGACACATTTATCGTATGTCGAAGAATCCTAATAACATGGAAAAAATCAAACTCTACTAGTATTGCAACCTAGTGACAAAGGTGAACAAGTAACCTGGAAGTCTCAAAGCTTGGAAGTTTGATCAAGAAGTCGTTAGAAAAGCTTTAGCGACCATGGTTATTATGGATGAATTACCATTCAAACATGTTGAAGGATATGGGTTTAAATATTTTATGACTCAATGTTGCCCAATGTTTAAAATACCTTCCGTTGGACACTCACTGGATTTTCAATTTTACTTAGATGAGAAGAATGCTTTGAAAAAAATATTACGAGATTCAACTACTAGGGTTTGTTGACAACCCATGGACATCAATTGAGAATTAATTACATGTGTCTAACCGCACTATATTGATGAAGATTGGAAGTTACATAAGAGAGTCATTAATTTTGTCCATATATAGTCATGAGGGAGATTGTTGGCGAGGTAGAGAGATGTTTGATTGATTGGGGTATTAATGCAAGATTTACAATAACAATTGATAATGCTAGCTCCAATAATGGTATTATCAATCATTTGCGAAAAATTTTTCGGGAGGGAAGTGTTCTTGATTGTAAGTTCTTACACATGAGATGTATTTGCACATATTATAAATCTTATTGTTCAAGATGGAATTAAGGAGGTTGGTAGATCATCGTGTAAGTAGCGTGAGGTACATTAGGCGTCTCCATCAAGACTTAAAAAAATTCAAAGAATGCATTGAAATTGAAAAATACAAAGCAAAAGCTTGTTGTGTTTGGATGTACCTACAAGGTGGAATTCCACATATCCTGATGTTAAATTGATTGATTCCAAAAGCTTTTGAGAGATATGAAGAGGTTGATCCTCAATTTAGAATAGAGTTGGAGAAGGAAGTGGATGGTGGAGATAGAGTTCCATGTGATGGTGATTGGGAGAATGCAAGAAGGCTTGTAACATTCTTAGAAAGATTTTATGAGCTTACTCTGCGCATTTTCGGTTCATTATATGTTACTTCAAACACTTTCTTTCATGAGATTGCTGAGGTCCAATGTGTGCTTCAAAGTTGGGAATCACATAATGATATTGAAGTTACTACTATGGCAAAGAAAATGAAAGCAAAGTTTGATAAGTATTGGGGTTGTGTTGATAAAATGAATATGAATATTTATCTTGGCTTGTACTTGATCCTAGGTTCAAACTTAGATATATTGAATTTGTGTAGTATATGTATCCCGGCTTGAGGGGCTAATTTGGCACGAGCAATAAGGTCTAGTCTGCTAATATATGTTCTATGATTATAAGATGAAGTTAGTTAACGTGAATAGAGAAGAAATTGCTGAGATAAGACATACTATTGTTGAAAGCCAATTAAGCCATCATGATCCAAGGGAAGGGGAGAAAGTAAATGATGGTTGAGAAGTTTAAGAGGCATAATTTTGGGAGAGATGATCTTGAGAGTAAAACATTTAGATAAATACTCTGAAGATTCTCAAATTATGCAAGATGACTTTAATATTTTAACATGGTGGAAGGTTAATGCTCCAAGGTTTCCCATTTTATCTCAAATGGCTAGAGATATTTTGGTTCTATATCAACTCAGTAGCTTCGAAGTCTACTTTAGCGGTGGTCGTGTTCTAGATACTTTTAGAGCTCTTTATCTCCTAAAATAGTGCAAGCTCTTATTTGTGCCCAAGATTGGATGAGAGCAAAGTGGACAAATGAGCCACCAATGTTGAGGAGAACATTCGTGACATTGATAAATTTGATGAAGGTATTGTATTTTTTGTATCTTTTGGACTTTTCCAATTACTTACAATACTTTTTTTTTCAGCCATACATCACTACCATACTATATTATGCTTTAATTCTTTTTCTTTCAGATCTATCAAAGGTTATAGATGATCCAAACTTTTGGTGAAGAATTGAAATGATACAGTCCTACAGATACAGATATACTCATACAAGTTAGCGCTAGCCCGTCTTTATTTTTTCAATTTTGTTTGGTTGTTTTCCTTTTCCCGGTTTGGTTGTTTGTGGCTCTCTGACATGGATTGGTGACAACTTACTTATATTATACATGTTATAAATGAACATTTTTCTTATTTTATATTGTTTTTTCATATCGGTGCCCTCTTAAGCCTTTGATGGTTATTTCTATTTGTTGGGTCGGTGCTATCGCTTTTCCTAATTCCTATAGCTTACGCTTAACCCGTTTGCTTTCCACTCTTTGATCGTTGATGGGTGTTGGGTCGCTATGCTTGGGTTTTAGTGGGTGTTGGCATTTGGGTGTTGTGAGTTGTGACTTTGCATGGTTACTTTTGATAAATTGGTTTAGTTGTCTTTGGAACAATTTAAAATTTGTTACACTCAAACCTTTGATGGTTTCTGGTTCTCTCTATTGGGTTTAAGCAAGTTTGTTGGTCGGTCGGATGCCCTCTTAAGCCTTTGATGGTTATTTTACATCGGATTGTCGTTAGTGTTGGTCGCTTTCCTAATTCCTATAGATTAAATTATGCCTGTTTCCGCTTTCCTCTTGATCATTGATGGGTGTTGGTCTGCTCTGTCGCTACTTGTTAGTGTTGGGTGTTAGCTGTTGGGTGTTGGCTTTTGGGTGTTGTGACTTTGCATGGTTACTTTTGATAAATTGGTTTAGTTGCTGGAACAATTTAAAATTAGTTACACTCAAGCCTTTGATGGTTTCTAGGTTGTGGTCTCTCTATTGGGTTTAAGGAAGCTTTGTTGGTTGTTAGGGATGCCCTCTTAAGCCTTTGATGGTTATTTTACATGTCTTGTCGGTGTTAGGTCGCTTTTCCTAATTCCTATAGATTATACTTTCCTGTTTGGCTGTTTCCTCTCTTTAATCTGAAAGTGAATGGAGATTTTTTTAATGTTTACTAATCCAGATTCCAGAGGCAGGATTTGTCGGTACAGTTTGGGAATGTTTGGCGGCGATTTCGGCAATGATGGCTTTGATGTTATATTTCATTTACTACTGCTGGTAGCATTGTATGTGATTGTAACCCTCTAATCTGGAGTTTGGATGCTCACATATTCGCTGTTCTTAGTAATTTTTTGACCGAGCTTTTATTTTCTTTTGAATTTTATAAATGTCTAAATGATTAAAACTATTTCATTTGTGAGAAGTAGTAACAAGGTACCCTAAAACTTATATGCAAGAATATCGTACACTCCACTTAATATATTTGGTAGATGATAATGGTATGAATCCCCATTCTGCTTTTACATGATTGTCGCCGCTAGCCTACTATGAGTATTGTGTTTCATCGCTTAAATCCATCCATAGTAAGTATAGCTCTCAAACCACTAATTTACTATTTGCTCAATAATTCCATCGGAAATGGATTTTTATAGACACGTGAAGATCTTAAAATTGAAGAGAGCCAAACCAAGAATCGCCGGTATCATGTCTTTAAAGTTTTAAATTCTGCTTCTTTCTTTTTTTTTTCTTTTTTTTTATTAGAAGATATTCACTTTTGACTATCCCTGTCTGAGCTGTCTCTATTTGTTTTTATTCAGGGACTTACTCTAGTGCTTTTGATTTCGTGTTGGAAGATGTCCATAACTCGCAAATGTGGTACGCTCTTTTTCACCAAAGTTCTATCTCGATTTTAATGGTATGATATCTCAAGAAAGATTGGTCAATATTATAGGTTACTTGTTGTGATCTCATAAGTTAACATTCGATGCTAATAGATCACAAATATGATCCTTACGTATGCATTGTTTTATGAATATATTGGGAATACAATCAATTCAATTGATATCTTGTGATATTTCGTGTTCATGAGAATGCCAATGCTAGTGATTTCCATCACTATTCCTGCAAACAAACTCTTCGACCGCTTTTGTAGATTATCATTTTAGCTGAAAAGAAAATGCAAAGGTTAAAATGAAACTCTTTCATCGAATGCGGGCAAATGGGCAATCTTGATCATTCTTCCTTTTGTAAATGTGAAAGAGAATTAGTCTATTAGAGAATTAGAAATGTTTATGAATGTTTTATGTTTATGAATGTTTATTGTGATATGTAATTATAATTCTTTTTAAATGTGTAATGTTTATGAATGTTTGTAATATACTAATATTGCAATTGAAAATTTTCTTTTTTTTAGCATATAAATTTTATTGGTTTATTGAAAATTGTGTTATTTTATTAAAAATAAGAAAAAGATATTTGAAGAAGCTTTTTTAAGAAATATATTTTATTACATTGTTATGTGAGTTAAATTAATTAGTGCCTTTCAAGTTTTAAGTAATAATTTTAATATTTATTTTTTATTAAATACAAAGTGACAGTCTTTCAAATCATAATTCAAAAAAATAAACCTTTTGAAAAATATGAGTATTTCTATTTCAAAAAATATATATCATATTCATAAAAGATAAACTAATTCAAATATTAAATATATCATTTTGTGTAATTAAATAATATTAATTAAATAATATTTGTTTTATTTTAATTATTTTCGGTTTTAAAAAACCAAAATCGAACTTTTTTTTGGATTGGATTGGTTCGATTATATTAAATCTTATACGGATTGGATTTTGATTATGAATTTCAAACCGAACGGATTAGAAATTAAAAATCGATCCGTCTAATCAATGAATGCACACCTAGTTGCATGTTGATGGTTTGGGTTGAGTTTCATCCACCAAGCTCAATCGACATTTAAAATATGGACAATGTCCACGGCTCACAGAGAGCGATAAGGATGGATCTCTGGTCATCCATCCGTGCATTTTGGATGGACGGTCGATATTAAAATGCATAATATATATATATATATATTCTCCCTCAGATCCATGACTTTCTGAGGAGAAAGCGCATAGCGTCGCCACCACGCGGCGCTACGATGTGTTGAGTTAAATACCCAATCCTGTCACACCACGTGTAAAGAGCATGCCGCGTCAGCGGCACACGTGGCGTCGACGGAATTAATAATATAATTAAGCTTTTAGTAATTCCTAATTAATCACCAAACCTTTTAAATCCATATCTTAGTTTAAAAACATTAGAAAAATATGAAATAAATTGCATATGAAAGATAATTGAATACAGAATATTCTAAAATTAATTTTGATAGATTTTGAATAGTATTTTTCTCTAAATTTGGGTTTTATTGGGAATGTTAATTTGCTAATTACCCTTTAATTACTAATTTGATTAATCCCAAACTTTTTTTTCTTAATTAGTGGGATGACTCCTACCTCACCTAATTTTCTTGGGATTTATTAGTGGCTTAATTAGGAGAGTTAATAGTTCATTCCTTAATTACTCCTTTAATATAATTAAGCTTAATTAGAGGTATAATTAGTGGTTTATCCCTCTAATTTGAGTCAATTAAGTTTTGGTTAAGTTGATGTGAGGCTTAAGGAATAATTTTGAGATACATTCCTTGAGATATTCCATAAACACCCTTTTCTTCCTAATCCATCCTTAATTAAGGGTTAATTCACTAATTACCCCCTTAATTAATTTCATAAAATTCTAAAACCTTATTAAACTTAAGTAATATATCTTGGATAGATCCTTAGGTGTTCAAGAGCCTAAGTACATTAAAGAAATCAAAACCCAACTCACATGTGAGAGGGGTTATAAAATTACTTAAGTTAAAATCCCTTAGTTTAATTAATCATTAATCATAAGTCAAATTGCAATAGGCCTTTTCTTCCTAGATGCATTGAAAATTTAAATTCCTTGTGAGATTTTATGTCATCTCATTGGCTCATAATCATTTGATTAAATATACTAAGGTGATATAAGTAAGGGGTAATTAATGCACTTAATTCATACCTTAACCTAATTAAAATATAAAATCGATCTAATCACCTAAAAATTGAACTTAAATATCATACACATGTGGGAATGGGTTAAGAACAACAAACCCATCTCACATTTCTCAAATTAAATCAAACTCAAAACAAAACCAAACCTTCTTTAAAAATAATTTGATTTGCTTTATGTTTTCTTATTTCATAAGATTATCTTTAGGAATTAATTAAGGTGAATGTGTTTACATACTTTCATCATTTTAGTTCCTTCCCAAAATGCTAAATGTGTATTTCATATGAATTTCATGCATTCATTCTTTTCCAAAACCAAAATGATAGTGAAATATTTCTTTTATGTCAAATTGTATATTTTGGCTAAAATAGAAATATGAGTGGCTATTATCATTATTAAATCCAAATTACTTTTGAAATATATTAATTAATTAACAAAATTGAAAGTGTGTTAATTATATTTCATTTATAAGCTTGTATGTGAGTAAAATATAAGGATGTGCTTAGTGTAGTTTTCCTTCTCCCCTTTTTTAGTATAATTTTTGAATAGGATTTGGTAAAGTGTTTTGTTCATTTGAAAAGAATCTAACACTTACCTAATTTCATTTCCTATTCATTCCTATGCTATTATTTAAGAAGGATACCTACACTTGTACATATAAATTGCATAAACAAAAATAAATCAACCAACACAAACTTTTGCATTCTTTCTTTTCCATTGATTTCTTTTGTAAATATGCTTGCATTTAAAGAAATTGGTATATTAGTCTGGACAACCCAGAATTGTGAGGATTTAAGTAGCCCTAAGTAAGTCTTATTACCTGATTAACACATCAATGGCATCATACTCACTTATGCCTTTCATATAATCATGTGTGCATGTGAAAATTAGATAAGAAACCTTTTTCTACTTAATGAAAATCATGCATCATAAGCATTCAAATTTTTCTTAAGTAAACTACTTAGCATTCATTATAAGGTGTGCTGAACATTCTCACTTGTATGTATAGATATGCTTAGGAATCATTCATATGCATGTTATGAATGTTGGGAAAGAAATGAAGTGATGTGTGTTTTGTGAATTTAGTTCACTTTACTTAATCTTAAAATGCATTTCTTTTTGAATAAATTTGTTTAGAATTGATCTAAACTTAGGATTAATTAAAACACATAATAAAACATTCACTAAGTGAAACTAAACATGAATCCACTTTAGAAATTACTTAAGGTAGGGAAGGAAAGAGAAGCTCTCTTCTCTCTTCCCTCTCTTTAAAACTTAGTAATTAATTGTAGGATTTTTTTTAAATCAAATAAAAATACAAAATAAATTCAACCCAAATCAGTAAAATAACTTAAATGAAACCATCCTCTAAGTTGAATACTTCCACACTTAAAAAATACAAACCCTAAAGCCATAGTTAAACATACCACACAAACTTTCTAAAGCACACACATTTAGACTAAGTCACCACTTCTAGTTTAGGTTAGGGTGGTGTGTGGCTTGATGTTTGCTTTTATTTTATGATATATATTTTAGTATGGATGTTAGGGTGAATGTGCGTAAAGCATAATCCAATAGGCCAGGTGGACTTGGTTACCCATGTGTGGGGTAATACGTCCAATATACATGCTTGAGATTTATGTGGTTTGTTTAATTAATCTTTATATTATAGGTGTTAGTTTTATTTACTTTTTCTTTTCATGTAATTTTTGCAATTAAGATTTTGAAATGATTGTTATGTGGATTAGGATGAGCATTTATCACAAGATTACATCTTATATACCATGTGAAGCCTTTGGAGCAACCACCTTCCAACCATCCAAAAGAAGGAACCAAAGAACAAATAAGAAAAGAAGAAGAAAGAAGAAAATAAGAATGAAGAAATGAAGCTTGAAGACTCCCATAACAATGAGTTCCTTGCTTAATTGTACTTAATTCATTTGTAATCTAGGTTGTACAAGTGTAGAGCTTGGTTACCCAATTTATTTTTGGTTTTATGAGGTGGTGCCCGACCACAAATGGCCTTTTATTCTTTTACTTTAGCTTTATAAACTGATTGATGATTTGTTTAGCTTGTGCATTAAAATGACATCCTTTTCCTTCTTACTTTCTTGATGCATGGCCTGAATGTGGATTAGGCTTGTAGGAAAAAATAAATCTTCTACCAAATTTAACAATTCTAAAATTAAAATAAAGAACTCATAACCTCATATAAAGCTTAGGTTAAAAATCATGATAAAAGAATTAGTAACCCCTTAACTGGATGAGTACTTCGTTTATAACATCATGCACAAATGCATATTATTTTCACTCTTAATTTGAGGGCTTCCACCTTTTCCAGAGAAACTTGGTTTGATCTTTGAGAGCCATTGTGGAAATAGACCTCCTCTCTTCTCGCTAATTTTGGCTAATAATCTTACTTCTCATGCATTAGGCATATGAATCTTATAAGCCTGTGTCAAATGATTGTCCAAAAATGAAAATAATATGTAATATGATTTGCATTAGATTTAGGTCATTTGAAGCATACCCTTATATGATCTAGTTTCTTTAGAGAGTGAGTTAAAGGACTTAGTCTCTTTCTAAATAAATAACAGCTTAGCTATCTCGCATAAAGCATATGACTTTCCTACAAAAATTTAAAATCATAGGAGGAGTTAGTTGGCTACACCTGTAAAGTCCAAGCGGTGGTTTGTCCTCTCTTGTAGAGGCAAACCAAATACCCATTATCGCCTTAGATTTAGGTCATGATTTTGGCCCTCGTCAAAGCTCCCTAGATTTATGTTCTGAGGTTTCTTCTCCCTTCCATGGGCCATAAGTATAAATCCTCACCTCTTAGGAATTTTCATAATCTTGTGTTATGGAATCATAAGTCCTAAACTTCTAATAAAAAGTCAACTCAAATGAATAATTCAATTTCAAAAATATAAAGCCCAACCATAGGATAGTTTGAGATGCTCGCTAGATTTCCTAGCATCATGAACATCTCCTACTTATCTTGCTTTGGCTTCAATAATAAATCCCTCTCTTTGATCAGTCTCATTTGATCTTCTAGAACAAACTAATCGATTAATAGTCCTACCTATTGAAATCTTTGGAGACAACGATCATTTACCTTAATCAAGAGTATTCCTGAGGGATCACATTCCTTATGATGTAATTATCTATGGGAGCTTGCCCTGTAGGTAACTTAATGAACCCGATTTAAATAAACCCTACTTTACTTTTCCATGTAAAGTAGGGGAAGAATTTTGGTACACATGTAGACCCATCCTGGAGTCCTTGTTGAGGTGATTATGTCCATGGTGATTTCTATCTTTAGAGATAGTACACATTTCCTCAATGTCATACCTGATCACTCTCAATAAGAACATCTGCGGATCTACGTGGTGTCAAAAATTTCATAAAATAGAAAAGAAGTATATTTTGATCTTCATTTTATCCCGCATAGTGTGAAGACGGAAGTATATTTCTATTCTTTTGAAATTCTTATAAAAATTTCACCACACCAACCTTAAATTAAGAGCTTCTTAATTAGGCACTTAGGATACTATGATTAATAGCTAGGTGTACAACCTAAACTAAAGCAGAAATGAAAATAATAAATCAAAATAAAACTAAAAATGAAATCAAAATTAAACTAAGAAGTCGACACATTGAGGTGAATACCTAGGTTAGACTTGTGGACCCTATAGGACCTGACCTATCCCAATTGGACAATGTGAGTCCAATCAAATCAAATTCAATTAAATTAAATAAAAATTTAAAACATGTGAATTTATTGAAAACTAAAATTTATTAAGCCTAGATTGAGATAATTGGCATGGTTGACCCAATTTGTCTTATTTAGGCCTAAAAATAATATAGGTTAATTAACATCAAAACAAATTTAAATTAAATCAAACCTAAAGCACTAAACATATGTATGAATATAAATAAAGATAAAACTAAATGCATATGGGGCACAAAATGACTGACTATATCATTTGACCTAACTTGGCCTATGTGGGCCCCACCAAGTCAAAAGTCAAACTAATCAAAATTTGATTAATTTAATTTATCCCAAGGCTAAAAATTATCAAATTAATATAATGAAACATAAAATTAAACAAATTTGAATCTAATGATGACTTAAATACATTAATCAGGTTATTTAGTCTAAGTTATCCAAAAGGACCCTATTGAACTTAAAATCAAAATAAATTGAAACTAAATCAGATTAAATATTACAAAATACTTTAGAATCATATTTAAACATAATTTAATCTCTTGTTGGGTTTGATTTGACCAAATTGATCATTTAGCCCAAGTGAACCCAATTTGATCTATTGAGCCTAATTTGGTGCAAAATGGATCTAAATCAAAATTAAATTTAAAATAATTAAAATTAATTACTCTAAGTTATTTTAAATACTCAATCAAATAAAATTGAAGTTTGAATACATCTTTAACTTAGATCAGATTAGTCATTTGACCCAAGTGAACCCAATTTAACCTACTAAGACTAATTTGGGTTTCAAATGTGTTTAAATCCAAACTCAACTCAACTCAACTCAAATTAAATCAAATCAATGCCTACAATCATTCTTAATTTGATTATTTAACATGATTCAACTCACCCAATTTAGCTTATTTGGCCAATTGGTCAAGCTAACCCAATTTGACCTATATGAAACTATTAAGCTAAAATAAAAATAAATTAAAATCAAATAAACTTGATCACATAAAATTATTTTAAAATTTTAATTAAACTCAATTTAACCCTCATTTGGGTTTGATTTATTCAATTTGGATAATATGGCCAATAGACTCAAGTGAACCCAAATTGTCCCAATTAGGCCAAGGGATGAACCCAAAATAAATCCAAATTAACCACAATCAATCAAACTTAATCAATTTAAATAACTCAAGAATATGATTAAAGCCTAATTTAAACTCACCACAATCAAATCAACACATTGGACCCAACCTAACCTATTTAAGCTAAATTGGGTCAAGATGGATTCAAGTCAACCCAAGCCCAAACATAACCCATTAAACCCTAGGAAATCTCATCACATAAGAGCTAAGATCTCAACCCATGTGAAGGAGAATTAAAATTAAAGAGAAAAGAGTGAAAAAGATGCAAAGCTCCAAAATTTTCAATCACCTCACATCCCCTCTCATTACTCTAGTTTTTAGATTGGAGTGATTTTGAATCACCCAACCACTCCCCAATGAATGCTAGCCATCCCAATAGCCTCACCCCTATATCACTTTTTCATCATGATTTTCAGTAATATGGAGAGAAGGGGGAAAAAGGAGGAAAAGGAGCTCTCTTTTTGGCTTTCAGCACCTTCTCCACCTCCCAAGAAGTAAGACCGACTCATCCTCCACCTTTTTCACTCTCAAAAATATAAAATAAAGTATACTCCAATAAAATATGGTGGTGTTCAGCGATAAGGATAATCCAATAGAAGGCAAGAGAGGAATATCATGTGGGAGCTTCAACTTAAAAAAAAGAGTTCAACGTAAAAAATTCACTCAATATTGGCTTATGTTAGATAATCTCTAATAAAAATCTTTATGAAAGTCATTGGTTTTAATATTTGTTCAAATGTGAAGTGATTCTAGGGTTTTTCCCTTAGATCCATGTTGCACTTTTCATTTTAACCCTCCCCGACAAAATAAAGTGACTTTTGGCTAAGATCACCATAAGATTGCAAGATCTGATGTTGTTTGGGGTAGATCCCATCCATCTAGCCCTTTTTTTGTCCTCTGAGAAAGACAACCTTCGGTCCATCTTACATGGATAAAATGGGACGATTAGATCTCTTTTTTATTTATTCTATTAGATCTAACCCAAAACTTCAAAAAATCACAAAAAAATAAAATACATAACTAAAAAGTGCAAATAAGGGCTCTCTATATTTGCCTTTTCAAGTGGAATCTAATGAACCCAAAATTCTCAAATTTGATTATATATTTTAGGTGTAATTTGAGTTTTAATGAAAATTATACATATTTTTAATTACTCTTAAAATACTAAACTTATTATGTTCAAAAGTTCATAAAGGGACTTAATGTCATTGCTTACATATCATAAAAATTTTAAGTTAAATAGTCTTCTGGTTTAAGAGTTAATAAAATTTGAAATAAAGTGGCTAATCTTAAATAAATAATTAATTCAAAATGATAAAAATTATGAAAATTCATCAAAATAATTTAAATCACTTTAATAAACATCAGAGATCTTAAAAAATTAATTAGTCCCTCTAGATCACATTAAATAATTAAATTAAGATTTGATTAAGCATTAATTAATTATTTTAATTATGCAAACTTTTAAAAAATTATAACTAATTTTAGAAAAATCTAAAAAATATAAATAAACACTCTATATAAAGCTTAGATAGTGGAGAATTAAAAAAAAATAAAAGCCCTAAATTTTATCAAGTTTATAACGATTAATTAAAGTTTAAAGTTTCACTTAATTAGTATAATTAGACTTTAATCACTTGCATGATTAGATTGAAATTTGGTGTGATTATCATATGAGATAACTTCCGCTTCTCATAATAATTTTAGGTTAATTTTCTAAGTAATTTGGAACATCCAAATTTTCAAACCTAAATTAGTCATTTTATGCATTTAATAAATACTTAAAATTAAGAAAATTATAAATTTAATTATGAAAGACTAATTATGTAATAAAATAGTAAGGGTGATCAAAAAAATTAATTATGATCTCTAGTTTTTATTATTCCCAAAAATCACTCTAAAGGGATTTCATTTAATTAATAAAATCATTAATTTTCTTAGAATTTAGAAAATTTATAATAATTAGTATAGTCATCCAAAATTTTTTACCAAGCGCACTTTGTGCTCAGCTAACAAAGAGATTTTCAATAAAATCAAAATCCTCAATTAGTTTGAGATATTTTTAGTGTAATTGATGATTTTGGATTTTTTTTCTATAATTGATGATTTTGAATATTTTGACCAAGCCCTCTTTGTAATTGATGTTTATTTCATGTTTTTGCATTTTCTATAAATTATATAATTATTATATTTAAATATTAAAGTTACTGAAATATATTTTTATAATATTTTTAGATGAAATTATATAATTATAAACCTTATTTTATAATTATAAGTGAGCTTGAATTAAATAAATAACATGCCCACCAAATTATTTTAATTATATTACAAGCTCATTTTTAAGAGCTCTACTTTTCAATATAAATAATACAATACCATCTTCTCTTTATGATGTGTGATGTGGGACAAAAATAGTTAAATATATAAAAACTTTTAGTAAGAATAAAAATGGGCTTTAAAATGGTCTTTAAAATGTAAGAACAAAAAGATAATATTATTTTATAAATATTTTATAAATTTTTTAATATACTTGTTTATATTATAATCTTATATTTTTATATTATAAATTAAATTTATATTCATAAACTTACATTATCCATATAAATTTTAATTCTTTTTAATATACATATGTCATGATTTATAATAATATGCTTAAGTATTTTATATATTATATTTTTATATTATTTATATTTAATAAGGCTTTTAAAATAGTTTTTTATTCTAAATTTTATATTTTTAATATAAACTAAACTTTTAAGAAATTATATCCTTATGATAAATTATATTTGTATTTATAAATTCATATTATCATTTTTAAGATTTTAAATATATTTAATATAAACATAATTAGGATTAAAATATATAAATAATTATATCTTATTAAACTTTATATCAATCTTAAAATTAATAATTATTAGAAATATTATATTTTTTATTTTTTAATATATTTATATTATTTTATCTATTAATTAAATTAATATTTAATAATTTTAATATTAATTAAATAGTTCGGTTTAACCCCAGTTCAACCCTCGTCGAACATTTAAATCTTGAACGTCTCTCTCTCTCTCTCTTTTCCGATTCTATGTATGATCTAATTTTCACAACTTTATGATAGATTGTTGTTTTGTTTTATGATGTAATATTTTAGATTGGATGTTAAGATTATTTTTACATAGTTTGGATGTTAGGGCGACATCAGACTAATAATATTTTCTACAGGAGATTGTGCTTAAATGACTGTTATAATAAAAATTATAAATGTCTCTTGCTTGCAGGTGTTACACAAGTCCCTAAGCATAATCTATTAGGACAGGTGGGCTTGGTGACCCGAGGTATGTTCTGAAGCCCCAATGTACAAAATATAACTGCTTGGTGTAAGTGTATGTTAAGCTAATCTTTGTTTTGTAGGTGTAGTTAGATTTTCATTTCATAAAAATTTAATTTTTGTAATAGGATTATGATTAGAGCTATGGGATTTAGAATGAGTAGTGGTCTGAAGTCTTAGAGTTGAGAAGCCTTGTGATGCCTGAAGTGCCCGATCTATGAAGTGAAGATGAAGATGAACAACTGAAGATGGCCATAGCTTTATTTTCATTCGTATAATTAATTTTAATTTGAGTTGTATAAGGGTAGAGTTTGGCTACCTAATCTTTTTTTCTTTTTTTGGGGTATGCAGCGATACACACCAACCTTTTTCTTTTAATCAAATTTTAAATATTTTACTCATAATTGTAGCTGATTTATTTTAGATATCATTAGGTAAATTTTTACTCATGTTTTAGATGTCATAGAGATACTTAGGAATTGAAATTGCGACATTGATGTATGATGTACTATCTTGAAAGGTAGAAATATCACCCTATAATGGACCTACACCTAATAAGGGCTCCTAAGGCATGATGTGCCTTCGAATATAACAGAGATCTTTCTCCTACTTTACATAGAAAAGTAAAGCAAGGTTTATTTTATGTTGCGTTATTTAATTCCTTATAGAGGTAAGCCTCCATAGTTAATTACATCCTAGGAAATGAGATTTCTTAAGAAAACTTTTGATTAAAGTAGTCAATCAATTATTTACAAAGATTTCAAGGTTAAGACTATCAAAGGATTGGATATTTTGAAAAATCAAGTGGGAATGTTCAATTGGAAAATAATTTTGGATTTTAAAGGAAGATAAGTAGGGAACGCACATGATATAATGAAGCCTAATAAGCACTCCAGTATATCCTATGGTGAGGCTTTATATATTTAAATGAGAGAAGATTTATTTTATTTGAGTTGAAATTTTATTTAAAAAAATTAAGGATTATAGTCCATCAACACAAGATTATGGAAATGTCGAAGAGGGGCGGATTTATGCTCATAGCTAGAAGAAAATAAGCAACCTCGGATCCTAAATCTAGGAAGCTTTAGCACAAATCAAAGTGCAACCTAAATCTAAGCGGAAAGGGGATATAAGGGTTTATCTCCATAAAAGAGAATAAAATTATCCTCTTTTAGACTTACAATTGCCTAGAGTGACTGCTAGATAACACCTCCTATAATTCAAAATCATGTAAGCTGGTCTTATGTAATTGCTAGATGGCTAGGCTTATTATTTAGTTTGGAAAGAGACTAAAGTCCTAAACCCATTGCCTAAGAGACTAGATTATGACTAGCATGAGAATATGACTTAGTCTAAAATGCAAAATTTAACAAATTTTTGGTTATTTCGACACAGTAATTTGAACTAAAGACTTTAGGATATTTTATGCCTAAATGCATGATAAAATTTGGTATTGAGAAAATCAAGAGAAAAAGAGGATGAATCTCCATCATAAGGAGGTACTTTCAAAGGTTAAGGGGTCCTTAAAGTGCAAGAATGGAGGCCCTCATTTTGCAAGAGTAGTATAATATGATATGCATGATGTTGGACATACAATATTCAACTAAGGGGTTGCAAAATATTTTAGTTAGCTTCATTATAACCTAGGCTTTAAAATGAGTTTGAAAGTTGTTTTAAATTTTAGTTTTGAGTTGTTAATTTTGTAGAAAAATTAGTTTTTTTCTAAGAGCATACCGGATCCAAGCCACACATTCAAACATCAAGTTTTAAAAAACTAAGAATAATATGCATATTCTATTACACAATCTAAACACAACAATAATCATGTATAAACTATCATAAAAGAATAAAAGGCCGATGCGGTCGAGTACCGTCGTACACCCCAAAAAAGAAAAAAGTTGGGTAGCTGTGCTTTACCCTTTTCATTTCATCTTCTTCCTTCTTTTGATTTGATTTAACTTTCTCCAAGGCATCACAGGGCACCCTAGGATAGCCTTCTAGCTACTACTCATCCTAAACCCCATAACACTAATCTAATTCTTATTTGCAAAAGTTACATATTTATGGAAAAAGTAAAATCTAACTACACTTGCAAAATAAAAATTAGCTAAACATACATACATTCTAAGCAATTATATTTAATAATTTGGACTGATCACCCTACATATGAGTAACCAAGCCCACCTATCCTAATGTGGATTATGCTTAGGGGCATAAGCAATCTGCAAGTAAAATAATTATATTTTTTTTCAGCAGCCCCTTAAGCACAATCCCCTATAGAAAATAATATTAGGCTATCAACAGCCTAACATCCAGTCTAAAATATTACATCATAAAATAAAACACATCATCATCACATACACCATTCTAACATAAAGCTAAAAGTAGTGACTTAGCATTCTAATGTGTGGCTTTAGGCTTAGTGTGGTATGTCTGAGCTAGGCTATTGAATTATGATTGTTTTAATATTTAAATTTAATTTAACATGATGAATGATTTCATTTTAAGTTATTCAGAGGTTTGCAAATTTTAATTTGTATTTTACTTAGTTTTATCTGATATACACTTTACATCTAAGTGGGTTGTAAAGAGAAGGAGGCTTAACCTTCTTGATCCCTACCTTAGATTATTTTCTAAAAATGAATTTTTATGATTTAGTTTCCTTTAGTAATTGATTTATTAAATATTTTATTAATTTTAGGTTTGGGTTAATCTTAAAGAATCCTATCTAACATGAAAGGCATCTTAAAATTAATGTGGTTGAATTGCCATCACATAAAACATGTTACACCATTCCTTTTCACCACCCATAACATGCATATGATTTAACACTTAGTATATCCATACATGCAATATATTTTGATATGCTTAAATGATTATGGATGCATATATTTTGGTAGAAATGGGACTTTCATTTCCTTAATCAATACACATAGACATGTATAAAAGATGTAAGCAAGTATGTGTCGTTATTTAAACTAGGAAAGTGAGATAATCAAATGACCTCCTTAGGGCTACTTAAAGCTCATTTTTTTGTATTATCTTAGATACATATGAATGTATACACAATTATAAGAATGAATATCATGCAAAAGATTATATTTTTGGTTGAATTTTAGACATATAAAGTAAATCTCTATCTTTTAACTATACATATGAATGAAATTAAATAATGTGCCTTTGTTAACCGGAAAGTGAGATAATCAAATGACCTGTAACTTAAAGCCTCATATTCCAGGATGTCCAAACTATATACTTATTATCATTCAAACACATGTAAATCCATACATGAATATAGAAAAGAAAACCATAAATTAACATGCTTAAACTATAAACACATGTAAACCCTACATACATATTCATAGCTAATATACTTCAAATTTTAGTTATCAATTTATAATTTTGAAAATAATTTTGAAATTTATTAATGATAATAATACACATATAATAAGATTAAGCCAACACATGCAACTTGACATAATAAATTCTTTTGATTATTTGATTTTGAAAGCATGAATGCATGATATCATATGACATACAATATTTTTGGTGATTGAAAAGGAATAGCCAAACATTCCACATAATTCATTCAACTATACTAATTCCTAAGGACAATCACAATAAATAAAACTACTTAAGGAAAACCAAAGCTTCTTATTAAATTTAATTTTTAGATTTTAATTAGATTTAGAGAGGAAGAAACACTTGCTATTTTTATCCCATCCCATGTTGATGATTTAATGTGTTTTAGGAGAAGTAATTAGATGAATTTTATAAATTAATTATGTTGGAATCATTAAGAAATTCATTTAATTACCCTTTCCTGTGCTTCTTTAATTTAATTAATCACTTATTCATAAACCTCAAATGATATACAAATGAGAAATTAAAATTGCAATGCTTCTTAAGGACTTAATGCAATAGGCTCATGCTTAAGCATTAATTAGATTAAGGAATCTAACTACTTTTATGATTTTCCCACCCATGGTTAATCATAATTTTCTTATAGATCTTTATGTTATTGAACACATAAAAAGGAACCCTTGGATTGAATTTAGATTATCTGATCTAATTATCATTTCAATTTGATTAATTTTTATCATTAATTAATTATTTTTTTTTTTATTAAATCGTAAGTTTATTAAACACTCCATGGAGAGATAATTAGGTATATGATTAAGGAAGAGGCCTTAATCATTTAACCTAATCATTCTCATTCTATATTATTAATCATTGAAATTTCAATATTTAATAGTTTTAATTAGGTTAATTTGATTAAGGAGGATAATTAAGATTAAGATTTTAAATTCCCCTAATTGTAAATCCCAAGTGAGGACATCCCATGGAACCAACACATTTAATTTAGGATTAATTAGCTAAGTGAGTAGGGCTTAATTGAGTTAATTAAGAAAAGATTAAGCTCGATCACTATTCAAAATATTAGGAAATTATTTTTATTAAATTCCTCTCTGTTCAATCTTTTCGAAATGTGTTCATTCATATTTTTCTATAATTAGTTATGGATTTATGAAATTTGGCTATTTAAATCAAATTTTAAATCTTAATTAACCCCAAATCCCATCGGTGCCACATGGGAGCTGACGTGGCGATGCTTTCCACATTGTGCCATGAGATTGGCATCTTAAACTGCCTGACGCGGCATGCTGACTCGGCTGCAGCAGAATAACTTTTGTTCCTGCGATCCGATCTCAGATTGGATGATGAGGATTATCATGCAGTTCCTAAATAAAATAAATAGAATTTCTTACAGATTAAATCATGACCATCCATTTCAATCACGTAGAACGATGAATGATCCCAGAGAAGAGAATGAAGATACCCTCCTCCTCGTGAGGCATCGGGATCTCTAAAACATTCAAGCGAGAGATCTACGATGGGATTTGCATGAAATTACAAAATTCTTATAAAAGACCAACACAAGGATTTTCTATTTGCCGGAGGTTACCTCGAGCTCAAGATCAATGTGCAAGGTGGCCTTGTCTTGTGCTTCCCATGGTGAGCCAATGAGAGCATTAGGTTACCTCCCATGACCACCAACCAACTTTTGGGGGTCCAAAATAAACTAAGGCTACCAAATACAAATACAGGGGTAGGTAAGTTTTATCCCATTTAGAGGGATTTAATAGTATTAGGTCAATTTGTGCTAGAAATGGGTTGGGTTTGGTTTGGGCTGACCCATGGTGATCCAAGGATGGGTCATGCTATGTTTGATTAGGTTTGGGCTTGGTATGAGTGGGTATGGCTCAATTTGACCCATATAGGCTAGGTTGAGTTAAAATGATGGTCAAATTGGGACAAGCCATAGGTTGAGACAAGTTAAAATGATGATTTGAGATGTTTAGGTTCAATTGGTTTGATTTGATTTGGATTGGATTTAAATTTGACTCATATGAGTTCATGTGGGTCAAATAGGCTAAGTTGACCAATTTGGTCAAACTGATCAAATTGGCGTTAGGTGTTGCTTTAGGTTCAATTGATGATTTGAAGATGATTGTAGATTTTGGTTTCAATCAATTTAAGTTTATGAATGATTTAGACCAATTTGACCCTTTATGTCAATTTGGGCTAAATGGGTCAATTGGATTGACTTGGTCAAATTGGGTTCAACCAAGGGTTTGATCATGTTCAATAATCACTTTGTGATGGATTTGAGCCATTAGTTTTAATCAATTTGATGTGTTTGATTTGGTCCAATTTGGCCTTTTAGGTCAAATTGGATCAACTTAGTTTGGCTCGGTGATGATCAAATCTTATTCAAGGATCAATTTAGTAGTTGGTAGTCATTGGTTTCAATTAATTGGGTTTAGAATGAAGTTTGAGTTCATGTATGCTAATTGTCAACTTAGGTCAACAGTTGACTTACAATTGATCAAGGATGATCAATAATCAATGCAAGAGGTTTTGAATGGGTTGGTTCAATCCAATTTGGGTTGGATTGGAGTTTGGTTCAAATGGGTCCTTTATGTCACTTTAGATTAAGTGAACCCAATGGATCAATTTGGTTGGTTTTAGGTTGAGTAGGTTGAGTTGAGTTTGATAATTGATTTAGGATTGATTGATAGTTTTGATTGTGATTTGGGTTTAATTAGATTTTGGCTCATTTGGATATTTTGGGTTCAAATGGGTTAGCTTGGATTGATTTGATTGATTTGTTTGATTGTAGGATTTGGAAGAATTTGAAATAATGATTTGAATGGTTGGAGTGCTATTGTGAAAATCAATTGAGTTTGGTTTGATTGAAGGGAGTTTGGGTTAAGTCCATAGGATTGGAATACAAGATTAAGGTTTAAGTCATTTTGGCTTGGAGCTTGGATATGAAATAGGATTCAATTGGGCTTTAATTATATTAGTTTGAAATTGGGATTGGCTAAGGGGATAGGCATAGGTTTGGTTTAGCCATGGGATAGCTAGGTTTCTTAATTACTAGGCATAGCCTAAATCTATTTTTAAGCATAGGTTTAATGTTCACCTAATCACTAGAAGTCTATGACTAAGGAGATTCTAGTGTCTAGAAATCTAAGTCTAAGATAGGATGAATTAATCTTCACAAAAGTGAGTCAACACCAACTAAGTAACTTTGACTAAATTTTAATGATTCATAACCTCATCTTATAGCCTAAGAATTTAATAAAAATAATAATTTAGTAACCTCTTACTTGTTGTTATAACACCATGCATGCATCTTATTTTCCTTCCTTGCAAATAGGCAATCTCCACTCTTGCATAATAAGTGACAAGGCTTGGCCTTTGAGAGTAGTCCCTTTTAGTGGAGAACACCCCTTCCTGTTGATTTAGCCCCTGATTTTGTTTCATCATGCATGTAGGCATAAAACCTTCCTAAGCCTGAGTCAAAAATAAATAAAAATATGTAATTCTTATTGCATTAGTTTAAGGCATGATTTTCATACTCTAGATTCATTATTAATAAATAAGAGGTTGACCATCTTGCATTTATATAAGACCAGACACATAATTTTGAATCATATGAGGTGTTAGCTGGCAGTCACCATGCGGTTGTAAATCTAGAAGAGTCGAGATTGGTTCACTCTCTCTGGTGGAAGTGAACCAATATATCCCACTTCCATGAGTTTAATCAATCGAGATCTTAACTTGTGTGGAGCATTTTAGATATAGGTTCAGAGGCTACTTGTTTATCATCGCCATAAATATAAGTTCTCACATTTTATACATTTTTTATAATTTTACATTTGTTAGAACCTACTCTTCTAAAATAATGCATTTTTTCCCGCTTTTTTTCTCGGTCCTGACAAGAGTTTCCCTTTCGGGTGCCACTTTGCCCATGTTTTGAAAAATCCAAACGAAGCGGATCATGGTAGAAGATTCCACGATATCTGTGCCTCTTAGCAACACAATAAAATGCAATGCCATTGAGAGAGAGAGAGAGAGAGAGACACGCGAGAAATGAGGTCGGAAATGAACTACACCATTGTATTTAAAATGTCAAAATTATATAGAAATGATGCCCATATTTGATATATTTAATTTCAATAAAATCTCACATAATTTTTTTGTCATTAGGTCATATAAAATAAAAAAATCTATTTTAATTTGATTAAATATAAATATGGCCGCTAGATTGTTCCATAATAAAGTTAAAAATTCATTTGTAATTAATTAGAGGTTTTATTCCATTCTAAAATTTTAAAAATCCCTCCCAAAATAATCTATAATTTTAATTTTGAATTTTAAATCCCACTTAGTTTCGCCAAAATTCATCCCGCCGGTCGAAATTCATCGTGCCGGTCGTACTTCCCGCTCTACATAGCCAATCAAAACTTTTTAATCCTGTCTCTACCACAGTACCCGAACCGAGACCCTTAAACCTGTCCAATAGCCAATTCCCTCTCGTCCCAACCTCCCGCCGAATCCATATCCCACCTCAACCTCCCGTCAGCCGCCTTCTCCAATCCACGACAAAGCCCATAGTTAACCTCACCTAACATACTGTAATTTTTGCCTCCCGTCACTCTTAAACCACACATGAATGGCCGAATCACATTCTCATCATCTAGATGATAGCGTACAGGTCTTCTTTCTCCTCATTGATCTCTTTTCCTTCGTCAGAGAGGGATCGTCGGCCTCGTTCTCATAGACATCGTCAATGGATTCTGCACAGTCGGCAACCTCGTACGTTTCCCTTGCTCCATTTCCACCTCGAAGTTTCTGCTATTAATTGAATTGATTTGGTGTTCTGGTTCCCAATTAAATGCCAATAGGATCGGACGAAATTTCTCATACTTTTTTTTTAATAAATTTTGGTTGATTTGGAGATTGGTTTATTCATACGGATGCTATCAGAATCGGAGTAACATGCGGCCTTTCTCTGACATTTTTTTGGATTTTGTGTAATCCCTGATCGTCTCCATTGTGTGATCTTCGGATTTTTCGTGGTTGCTGTCAAACACTAGAGTTCTCATCTTTCTAGCTTATTTTAAATAAAGATGGGGCCTTCATAAGATTCTGATTAGTGGGTATATGTTTCCTTTTTTTTATGAAGAATATATTGTCTTGTACGAATAAATTATGCATATCACAAACTCAACTGAAAAGATAAGATTTGTACTTTAATCGCCCAACATTTAGCAATATCTGCGATATGTTAAACAATGATTTATTTGGACATTTAATTATCAATATTTTAGACAAATCATCTTGTTGGAAAGTGTTAGGACTGTAATTCTGTAATTAAATATGAAACAAAAAATTAGATAAAAATGCGAGTATAAATATATTAGAGATCACAAACACAAGCCAAATACACTTATTTAGTTAGATCACTGAGTTCACATCTATATAAATGTCATATATTTTACTAAGTTTCAAAAAAAAATTATTTTTTTTTTGATAAATTTCTTGAGATATAAGATATAGTATATATTTTCTTAAAACAAAAGAATAAAAACATAATATGGACTCTAAATATTTTGATCTTATGTTAGATTTAAACTTACAAAAAAACTAAGTCATCTATTTGCATAAAATAAAAATATAATCTTCATATAAATTGGTTTTAATAAACTTTAAATTTGGTTTATGTTTGCATGACTTTTAAGTTTTCTTGCTTTTATAGCTTGATACAATATATTTAAATTTGCTTTTGCATTAATGTTGACTCTTATTATTCTTGTGTTTTAATTTTGTTTTTTTACTAAGCAATCATTAAGAAACTATCATTGATTTTTTTTAAATATTAGCATTTAAATTGACATTTTTTATTTGCATTTAACTATCAATATAGGTCAAGTTTGCCTTCTAAGGATGATTGGCTTTACTTATCTTCCAAGAGTTTTAATTTGTTATGTTGATTATCACATCTTCAACACACATATTCAAGGGTTTCTTATCAATAAGAAATATTTTGCCATGATTGTATGGGTAATGTTTTATCATTATATTTATGTTTGAAGAATGAAAATTTTATATGTCTAATCTCCATGTTTTATTAATTTTTAATAAATATATTCATCTTAAATTTCAATCATGATGACATTCATTATTTATTTTGGTAGTATTATTCATACTTTTCTTCATGCATTATTTCATTAGGATTTCTCTAATGCTTGCATCCATGCTGTTTGAAGATATTTATTATTTGTTGGTGATTTCATTTGATTTTTTTTCCTTTTATTTATAATGCTCTTGGTGTTAGCATTTAAAACAAAAAATGTTTTACTTTCACCTTTCTTATGCTATTTAATATTCTTGTTGAGATGAATCTTTAACATCAATGCTACATGAATGATGATCCATAAGAGCCACTAATATGTTATAACACTATAATGCTATCTTACTTTAATGATGAGAGACTTATGCCATGGACCTTGTTATCCTTCTTGATGTTAAATTTCTTTTTCTATTTAGATTGAACTTATTGATGCAATTGGTGATTGGAGCTCCTTTTGACCATATTGAAACATACACATTATATGTTGCTATGAACACTTTTCATACATTTCCAAGAGTATATTCCTTTGGTGTGATGGTTTTGCTTAGAATGTTGAATGTGAGGTTCATGCTAAGGTATAGGAGAATGATTTATGGACTCCTTTTGACCTGATATTGAAAAACTTACACATTATATGTTCATGAATGTTTTCTTACATTTCAAGAATATGTTCATGGTGATTTATTGTGATGGTTTTACTTAGAATGTTGAATGTGAGGTTCATGCTAAGGTATATAGAATGATTTTAGCTATTATAATGATTATGGCTTTCTTCTTACATTATAAACCCCTTTATTTGCATCTTTTAGAATTTGAAGTTCTTCTCATTTTGATGAATCAAAACTAACAATATCTTTTTTTCAAAAGTAAATCAAAGTTCACTCTTATCTATACTTGTATTATTATGGGATGTTAAACCCTTTGTCTAATGCTCTATATATGTTGTAGGAAATGTAGGAGATACAAAATTTGTTATAAGATCTCATGATATTATATGATTTTGAAAGCCAATAAAATACCGCACAAGTTCTCTGAGTCAATAAATAATTTCTTCAAGATCTTTACATTAATATAAGATCTCTTAAATATTCTTATAGCCCATAAAACAAATATTCTTATAGTCCATAAAATGGATTAATCAAATAGTTATATTTGAATAGATTCAACCATATATCTCTTGTGAAGAATTTATCTAAAAAATTGACTCAACATGATCAGCAAAAAAGTTGATTAAAATTTGAATTGTGAAGGTGATCAAAGAAATTTGAATTCAAACTCATGTGTTTTAAAGCATATCCAAGTTTTAGTTCTTCATTCTTTATTATGTGAGTTTGTTGGAGACTTTATTAATTATAAATTAAATGTCTAGACTAAAAAAATATAATTAAAATTATAAAACTACTATGCATAGTATATGTATAAAATAATATAATAAAGATATAATGGACAATCCTTCTAGGGTGAGGAGCTTAGATTTTAATGCTTTCCTTAGAGAGCATTGTCTCTTAGTGGATTTCTCAGGACATATTTACTCAAATAAGCAACACTCTTTGGCTTATTATCTAAGGTTCATAATAGCAAGACTTATAAATATTGGTTGAAGGGAAAGTAATATAACATTGTAAAATTTTCATGTATTATAAAATTTATTATGGGGATTCTATAAGGAATATGTGGCTTTGAGACGAAAATTTTGTATCAGGTTTTGCCCCTTCTTTCAATTTTCTTCAACACTATTTTTAATACTTTTTCACATGAAGACCATATATTTAATGGAGCATTTACATACATACTACACATTTTTATATATTTATTTATATAATACTTAAACTTTAATATTTATATAAATAACACCAAAATTTTAATATTATCTCAAAAATATTATTATCATTAACTTTTAAAGTGAAATGCATATTTTCATGCATAGGCAAAGATATATATATATATATATATATATATATATATATATATATATATATATATATATATATGAACTTTAGGTATTAGGTGGTATGTATGTAAATCTACCTTATTTGATTATTGTGATATTTATCATGCATGGATATATGCAGCTCTACAGTGGTTAGAGAAGGATCCAAATGCTACATTAAATTGAAATTGCATTGATGGATTCATTTGCTCAACGGAGAAGGACGGTTCTAATCTTTTTGTTGATTGGGTGAAAGCAAATGAAATCAAAGTTGTGAGTATTGTCTCTCTTTGAATATAAGGGAATCTATTTTATTAAGAGTACTTTTAATCTTCTTTTTTGAAGTTAAAGCTTTCTATCGACTATATAAGCACTCCTGATGCTTGAGAAAGTTTAATTCAGATAACATTACCATTGTTCTTATTAGTTGACTATTTGTTGTAGGTTTTAGTTCGGCATATGCACCAATATGTGTGTTTTGACTTCACTTTATTTTATCAGCTCAAAACATTGAATTCTCCCATTGGAAGATGTGGTGGTTTATTCACATGGATGTGCTACCTATGATCTTCCCATTCAATAAGTAGAAGCCTTTATCTTACTATGTGAGATTGGCTACTTGAATCCTTCATCATCATTGTGTCCTATTAAGTTCATTTTATTTTACTGGCGTTGATATGATGGAGGTAAATTTTATATTGTGGTTGATCAATAAACCTTGCTTTAGAGAGGCTAAAATAAATTTCCCTTCTCCAAGTTTGAAAATTGTAGGAAATCTTGTTGAATGCACTCATGCATAGTTCTAGAAGACTACTAACACACTAAATGTATCGTTAATTTCTATCTTTTCAAAGAAGTTTACATACATACAAGTCCTGTATTTACATATTGATGCCTAAAGTTTAATATTTATACATCTAACACTTTAACTATACATGAAAGGGGTTGCAATATCATAAAGATAATAATAGTGGTATTTTGGATGTGATATTAAAGATTTGAGTGTATGAATGTAAATATCAAAGTTTAAGTGTTATATATAGAAATATATAAGAATTATATATGGTATGCATGCTTGCTAATGGCCTTTATAAAGTGCTTATGTAGCATTTTAACTCATGGTTAAACTATAAATGGGCTCTCTAAATGCCCAAACTCAAGTGGAAGAATAACTTTCGTAATCATTCTTGTATTAAGAAGTTGTGTTTTGGTTAAAATTTGTTGGAATGAAAGTAAATATAATTTATCTTTTTGTAGGATTTGCTTCATCATATGGGGTACATGGCCAAGGGAAGGGGTGGGATATGACAGTGTATCCATTGACTAAGAAGAATTAGAAACTGTTGTTCTTACCACTTTAATTTTTGCCAAAATCTGCATATTTTTGTCTATAATATATAATTTTCTTCTCCACGTGGTTGTAAATCACTCAAAAGTGTTCTCCATTTTGTTCGATAGTATTTGTATAAAATTAATTTTTCTTCTCAGTTGTTATAATTTTGATCAAATTTTTGGTCAACATGGATTTATATTATATAAAGATTTGATATAAATATTTGCATATATGTGATTAATATAAATATAAATGTTTCATAGAAGCATTTTATACAAATATCGATTATTAATAGCAATTATAAATATTTGAAATATATGGTTAAATTATAAATAATTTAAAATATTAATAAAATTATAAAATTTATTATTAATCCTTTTGAAGTTGTTATAAAATTTTTTAATAGATTTAACCTTATTTTTTGTTTTCAGTTTCTTCAAGGACATTTTAAATTAATATACTTTAAAAAAAATGCTATAAAAATATTTTTTATTTGCATAAAATCACTATTCTTCTACTGAGCACATATACCTCGCTTCTCTCTCTTACATATATATATATATATATATATATATATATATACCTTTTATATATAGCTTATGATATATATATATATATCATATATATATATTATCATCATTCATCATTATAAAGGTTATATTTTTCTATAAAAGCAGCAATGCTTTCAAACAAGTTAGATAGCTTGGGGTATATAAGAAGGTTGGTTTTCAATTTTGTTTTCATCTAAATTCATGAAGTTTTGGAAAAAATTAAGATTGGAGGATGACCGAGAAGAGTTATTCATTCTCAAGAGAATAGCTATCTCTCTCATCTCTATGTATTCTCTTCCATGTGGCTTGCTTCTCATATTCAATCTTGTACACTATTCTCAATCTCATTATCATAATATATACATATACATATTTAGTCTCATTTAATAAAAAAATTTAATTTCAAAATTTAAAATTGAGTAATTTTTTTCATTAAGAATTTAACTTGAGCACAACTTGTTTGTACTTCTTTCTTTTAATGTTGTTTTTTTTTTTAAAATTAAATATTTTTTTTTTTAAATAGAGATTAAATATGATATTATGATGTATTATCTGACTCCATGGTAATGATACATGGTGGAAGCCCAAGTCATGGAAGAGAATTTACATGGTAGAAGATTGAATATTCCTGAATACTCTGGGTCATCTTTTTCTTTCTTCTTCCAACTTAAACTTTGATAATGAATGAATGAAACCCCAAATCAACAATTATGGTGTTTGATAAGTAAAAAATATAAATTGAACAGATGAAATATTTGATGTCAATCGAGAATATTTTTTATATGTGAAAGGAGAGAAAAGGAGTATTTACAGTAGAGGTATGGTGTAGGTATAGTGATTTTATGCAAATAAAAATATTTCTATAAAAAATTTATTGATTTAAAATATCTTTGAAGAAACAAAAATAAGTTAAATCTATTAAAAATTTTATAATAATTTTGAAAGGATTAATAATAAAATAATATTTTGAATTATTAATATTAATGTTATATTTTGAAACAAAAAAAAAAATATTTGTAATTGTATTAATAATTATTTGTAAAATGTTTATGAAATATTTATATTTATATTAATCACATATATGCAATTAATATATTCATATCAAATCTTTATATGTACAGTCTGTAAATGTTTATATAAATTTAATATAAATGTTTGTATAAACACAATTTAATTGATTTAATATATTTGTAAATGTTTGATATACTTATATAAAGATTTCTATATGTAAATATGTTTATATTTATATAATTCATATTTGCATAAAATGTTTTTAATTAAAAAATAACAGTTAATATAAATATTTAATTAATTAGTACATATTAAATAATAATTATATTAATTGATGTTTATTACTGTAAAATCTATGATGTTTAAATACATATTAAATTAATAAATGAATAATAATTCGAGCATTAATTTAAAAATACATTATATATTAATTATAAGGCCAAGAATAAAAAAAGTTTAAATACAAACTAATTTTACATCAATTTTCTTTTTTAAAATAATATATAAAATAAATTCAAAGATAATTATTTTAAAGAACCCATTAATTTAACTTATATTATTATGTTCTTCTTAGTTTTAAAATTATATTCAATGTAATTAATAAGTAACAAATAAAAAAAAATTCAATAAATTATTCATTTGTTTGACTTTCTAAATATATTGATTATTTTTATTTCAATAAAATACATCTTGTATGCATTATTGCTTCTTAGTTTTTCTTTATATATGTTACGATAAATGTGTATCTATTTAAATGTTTATACTACTATTTTCCTATATTAATTAATGATCGAATATCATTCTATGAATGAGTATTAATTAAATTTAACTGATATAACGGTCGAAGATTAAAGATGCAAAGTCATTATATAAAACTACTTTTATAAACCTGCATGATTCAAGTTTTAATTTCCTCTAACTCAAGTTTTAACAAATTTGTGAACGAATATTTAATTTCACCTAATTGTTGAATACTTTAAATGCGAGATCATTATATCAAAATATATTTGCAACTCTTTCTATGAACTCACATTTTAATGTTACTTGAAGTGTCAAATTTGATATAAGCATGAAATGACTAAGTAAAACAAATTAAATTGCAAACTTATTATACACTCTTATGAAGATCCTCAATCTTGTGTACCTTCCTCCTAGTGATCAACTGTCTTAGTTTCAATAAGTATTTTTTATTTCTCTTTATCAATGTTGAACTTTTGGGTGAGGACTCAATCTCTCTCTATCTTTGATTTAAGAGTCTTCTAGCCACTAAGACTTCTTGGTCATAAGACACTTCTAAGCAATTGTGAACCTAAGTTTAGAGATTTAAAGTTAATCATAGGATTTGATTGTTTAGAGGTTGGGATGACTTACCTAATAGCTAAACCCAAGATGTGTCTATCCCTTTAAAAATCAAAACTCAAATTCAATTCAATCTAATCCAAGTGAATCCCAAACCAAGTGATTGAAACCTATGATCAAAATTAAACTAAACTAAATCTACGTAAGCTCATGATCCAAATCTAAGGACTTAGCCAAATTCCTTGAATCTAAACCCATTTGGACTCAAATCAATTACAATCAAAGCTATAAACCAATCTCAAATCCATATGTATAAACCCAAACCAAATTCAAGTCATCTTAAGATCAAACCAACTAGCCACTTAGGTTCACTTGATCCAAAGTGACCTAAAGAATCAATTTACAAGTTTTCACCTAACCAAATTGGATTGAACCAACCTATAAATCGTCTACAATAATTGTGGTCATCTTATCAATTGCAATCAATTGGGACAAATCAAGTCAACTTGATTGTTTGACCAAGTCAACCCACTTAACTACATAAGCCAAACTAGTCAAATCTCATCTAAACCAAATTAATTGAAACCAAAGATCTATCAACTCACAATATTCAAACATGACTTGACCACAAACTTAGCAAAATCTAACCCAATTGGCCCTCTTAACCTAAGTTCATCCTTAAAAAGCTAAATTGGGTAAAATCAAAATATAACTCAAATTGATTAGAAGCAATGGCTCAAGTTCATTCCAAATTGATTGTTGAACTTGACAAAAGCCCCACTTGGAACCTAATTTGATCAATTGAGCCCAATTAACTCACTTAGCCCAAATTATCTAAATCATTCCCAAATCTAATTTAATGAAATTGAAAATTATCTTCAATTGGTCAACCAAGCCTAAATCAACCCCAAGGTAGTTTGGCCAATTAGCCAAATTGGTCAACTTGACCCATTTGATATATTTAAACTCAAATGAGCCAAAACCAAAGCTAAATCAAATTTAACCAAATCAATGATACCAAGACACTTCAAATCATCATTTGAACTTGACCTATTGATTTGACTTAATTTGATCAATTGGTCAATCAACCCAACTAGCTCAATTTGATTTACAATGGTCAAATTGAGCCAAACTCAAACCATTCCCAAACCCCTGGGACTGAACCCATCTTAAACTCACTCTTGATCAGCCAAACTTAGGCCAGCTGAATTGGGTTCAACTAAGGCAAATCCCCAATTGGATTCTCCTCCCCATAGGATCTTCCCAAATATGGTAGTCAACTCCTCCCCTTTCTACTTGGCAGCCTCTTCACACCCAAAATGGAACCTAACCTGTCTGCCTAGCCTGACCCAAGTGGGTTAGGTCAGCCATGGACCAAGAGGAGGTGAGTTAACTCATCTCCCAACCATGGTTGAACCCCATGGATCCAAGAGGGAGGGGTTCTATCCTGAGCCACCAGCCAAGCATCCCACCAACCAAGTCGAGCCACGTGAGTTGACACCACTTGATGCACGGATTGCGGTATGATGAATCCCATCCATGGAGGAGGGATATACCCCTCAATTGATCCAAAACACACACCCTTAGTGAGCCTCTAGAGATCATTTCAAACTCCATAGAGAGATTTCCAAGCTCCCCAAGCCTTCACATTGTCGGAAAACCTAAAGCCAAAATAGGGCAAGGCTTCCTCCGATCCAACACCCCCAAATCTTCACCAAACTCAAATTAACTTTACACGTTCCCCACTCGTCGAGCAAAAAATGAATCATTTCGAGCTTCACCCAGAGGTGCATGTTTGACCAACATGAGTTTTCTCACGGTTCATGATCAAACATCACCGATGAGGTTTTAATGCTCAAGCTTCTCAAAGGTTTCGCCTGCAGGCGGCTACTTTCATCGTTCCAGGTCTTGAGCTTTGGCGGTAATTCCTCTAAACCAAGCCTTAGGGAGAATTTTTTGTTAGTGTTTTATGAAGGAAAGTGTGATGTCATTTGATCTTGACCATTGGATCCCTTTGGATCCTCTCCGATGGTGTGGGATCAATCCCAAGCGAATCAAGCGATGAGCAATTGGTGCGAAGGCGAATAGTGTTTTTCCATCGAGAAAATAGATCACACACCATCCATTCTACGTGATTGAAGCGAACGGTCGTGCTTAAATAGATAGATAAATTTGATTAATCCTTCAAGAATCGTGGGGTAAATCTCGTTCGATCTAGATCGAGGCGGAAAACGTCCGGTAGAGATAGCATTAATGGGGACATTTTAAATAACCAATCCAGTGGCACTACATGGAAAGTGCACCATGCAAGCATGTCGCATGGCGACGATGGGATTAGGATTAATTTAGCCTAATTAATTCATTTTAATGGTTGAAATTTCAAAAAATCATAACAAATTGTAGAAAAATTCAAAAATTGCAAATAAATATTCATTTTAAAGGTATTTCAGAGGATGATCAATTGAAAATATTTTCAATTGACTTTGACCAATTAGTAGAGTTTAATTGGGACTTAATTGAAAAGTTAATTAGCTTAATTAATTAAGCCCTAAATTGATTAACCTCAAACTTTGTGAGCTCATTACTTGAGGATGACCTCACTCCCTAATTTTTTTGGGATTTATTGCTTACTTAATTAGGAAAATTGGCTATTTAAATTCTTAGTTACTCTCTTAATTGATAAATTGGTTAATTAATCTTATAAACAACAAAGTTTTATTAAATTAAATAAATCACTTAACAATGAAGGGATGAGGAAAATGATCAATCCCCTTCTCTTGGTTTCGAGTCCACTTCATTAAGAGGTTAATTAGTTAAGAAATTAATTATGAGTCTAATTAATCAATTAAATGGTTTAATTAATCTAATTAAAATGTAAATCACATCAAATCTTAATTAAGTAATTCAAGGGTAGATCTTTTGGTGTTCAAGAACCTAAAGATATTTAAGGAAATTATGGTTAACCCACATGTGTGGTGAAATCCTAAAAGTACTTAATTAAGTTTCTTAATTTAAATAACCATTTATTATGAGCCAATTGCATTAGGGTTCTTTCATTTCTTAGGATCATTACAATTTAATTCCTCATGCATATCATGTTGGCTTATAATTACTTGGTTAACTTTGTTAAGGTAACATAGGAACAGGTTAATTAATACATTTATTACATAATATAACTTAATTAACTCATAAAATCTACTTAATTACATTCTCATTAAATCAAATCAATTCACAAACATGGGGATGGGTTATGATTAGAAAGTTTTTTTCTCATATCTTTAAATTCAACCAAAGCATAAGGTTAAAAAATGGTGTATAGAATCTAATCTCAATTTAACTTAAAATTGGATGGTTGGCCCAATTGATCCATTTAAGCTTAAAATCCTCTATGTTTTAAAAAAAATTAAATAAAATCAAAATCAAAAGTATACAATCAATGTATAAAGCATAAGTTAATATAAAACTAAATTAAGACAGACATAAAATAACCATTTGATTATTTGACTTGAGTTGACTCATGTGGGCTCCACTAAGTCAAATGTCATCCAACAAAAATTCAACCAAATTCTAATAATATGTGTGACTATTATCACTAATAAATTCTAAATTATTTTTAAAAATTTATAAATCAATTAAATTGATTAAAGTGTGAGTAGTAATGAATATACATAGGTTTTGTTGTACTTATAGCATACATATGTGAAGTAAATTTTTTTTCCCTTAATTTGTGTGGATGTACATATGTTTGAATGAAAGCAAGTAAATAGTATGGACATCATGGAATACTAAGCTTTAGTTAGTCCCAAGGAAGTAATTTGGTTAACAATGACACATACTTATTTGATCTCATTCATATGTATTTTTGCATTAGAATTTGGAAAGAATTTTAACTTACATGCATAAATAATTCAATCAAATAAAAATATAACTTTGTATAATTCTCTTTTCTTTGGTTATCTATACATCTACATGTATTTAAAAAAGTAAGTATATAGTCTAGACATCCTGAGAATACGAGGCTTTAGTTAGCCCCAATGAGGTAATTTTACCTCCCAAGTTAACAACGACACGCGCATCGGTTTATATCTTTTATACATGCATGTATATTTAAGGAATTAGGATCCTCCTTTCTAAAAAATACATACATTCATAATCACTTAAGTCATTAAATTAATTAATCATGTGGTTTAGAGCTTTCTTCCATGGTATATAAATCTACATATGTTTGAATAAGCAATGGGTATATAGTCTAGACATCTTGAGAATACTAGGCTTTAGTTAGCCCCAAGGAGGTCATTTAATTACCTCACTTCCCTAGTTAACAAAGGCACGTATCCATTTGATTTCACTGTTATGTATTTTTGTATAATAATTTGGATAGAGTTTTAAATCCAGATGTATTAAATATTTCAATTAAATAAGATATACATTCTAAAAGTATACATTCATCATTTGAGTATGCTAAAACACGTGGTATGTATAGTTATACTTAAGATTGAATCATATGCATGCTACATGTGGTGGAAAGGAATGATTTGGTATGCTCCATGTGAAAGTAATTTAGTTAGATTAATCTTAAGAAGCCTTTCATGTCGTGTAAAGTGATGGAGGTGGGTGTTCTTTCTTTTGGTGAGATTGAGAGAACTTGGATATTGGAGGTAAGAAAAGAAGATATGTTGGATAACTAGCGCTCCCACCAAGGATAGCTAAGATTTGGTCACCAAGCTCTTAAACCACAAGAACAACTGAAATAATTTGTAATTGCCAAAGGAACTCCATTCATTATAGCAAGGGAACTATTTATAACCATTACAAACATCTTTCAAAATAAAAGAAATCAAAACATTGAGGGAATGGTGGTGGCCACATTAATGTGAAGCATTAAGTTACCTTATTATTTTATGTCATCTACTCATTTCACTTGCTATTATTTTATGTGAATTTAACCATCTCACATGTCATACTTTGAATTTTTAAATTCAAAATTTTCAAACCTAAAGTTTCTAGAAGAAAATTAAAATTTACATAAATAAAAATGATGAAATCATAAAATGGACCTTAGTAGTTAATATAGCCTCTTCTTCTTTCTTGAATTTTCTTTTTTAGCCTAAGATCTTATAAATAGACCTTGAGCTCTACTTTTGGATCCACATGATGTTGCATCAACTCTTCAATTGAACTCGCTTGTAGAGTTAAAATCAAAAAAATCTTCTACTTATGGGGTTACAAGCCTCCAAATCGATACCATAATGATTCTGTGTAGCTTATTCTTCCAAGGAACTAGAAAATGATGTTGAAGTTTGATTAATGGGTGTTTTCTTGATAATAGTCAACTTCAAAGAAAGAGGGATTCTACAAGCAGTTTATCCGATGCTAAAAGTTAGATTGAGCAAGTGGAGGTTTGCTAATTTCTTCATATGATAGAATATCTTCAATATTAATAATTAGATGAATGAGCATATCAAAAAAAATCAAGGTGATAAGCATTTGTCCCAATTTTCTTAAGAAATTTAAATGTTCCACAAGCTCGAGCATGTAATTTCTTATATTTAGTGGTTTGATAACACTTAGGTCGAATATAAATCTATACATAGTCACCTTTTTTATATTCTTTCATTGAACGATTATGATTTGCCTTAGAAGCATATTTTTCATTACTTGTAGTAATTTTCTTTCTTATTTCTTGATGGAGGCTTTGAAAATCTTCGGCAAATTAGAATGTTGCATCAGTGAAAATACATGAGATGATGGTACACATCTATTGGTCGTGGTTTTGACCACTATCTCAAATGAAAATGGTGATTTTTTTTGTAGTTCTAGAAATAATACTTTTATAGAAAAATTTATGGTTGGTAAATATAAATTCCAATTTCCTAAACTTTTACCTAGCAATCATCTTAGCAAATTTTCTAAGGTATGATTGACTAATTTAGTTTGTCCATCAATTTGTGGGTGAAATGCAAGAAGAAAATTTTAATTTGGTACCTAATAATTTTCATAATATTTTCAAATATATGAGACATACTTAATATCTTTGTTAGAAATAATGGTTAAAGGGAGAACTGAGTCGCATTATTTCTTTATAAAATAATTTGGCTACATAAGAAGTATCATTTGTTTTTGAACAAAGTAAAAAATGAGTTGTTTTTGAGAACCTATCTACTACAACAAAAATGTTATCATGTCTTCGAGCTATCTTAGGTAATCCTAGAATAAAGTCCATTGATAAGCCTTCCCAAGGCCTACAAGGAACAGTAAGGGAATTATTTGCTATAATTATATGAAATATAGATATTTAAAAGGGGATTGCCCAAATCTTATAATACAAACAAGAAAAATATAGATAAAAAAATAAAGAATAAAAGAAAAGAAACACCTCAAGAATAAGGAGAAAGTCATGTGAAAAATCGTAGATTAAGATGAATGGAACTTAAACATAACTCAAATGAGCATGCAAACATTTATTTTATGATAAGAGAAAAATTAGACTCTAATTCTCTAGGAATATATGATGAAATTACTTATAAAAATTGTATGATCCAATTAATAAATTAATTATAAAATGTAAAAAATTAGATAGATAATATTAAACTTTAGAAAAGAGCACAAAAATCTTAACATGTATTTTTATTTAAATAAATATAATGATTTAAAAACTTAAAATAATTATTAGATTGTTCATTACTCTTTTATAAACTTGAAAGAGAAAATATTTTATTAAAAGCTAGATTAAATCTCAAATTTGAACTACATCTAATAAATTGTTTGCTAAAAATCATATTCATTATGCACATTTTACTAATGTTCATGCACATCATGGGTAGTAATCAAGACCTTATGTAAATATTAATATTTGTTGTAATTTTTATGAGAAAAGAGGGAATATTTCTTTTAACTATTATTCAAGTGAATTATATTTTTATAAATAATCATTATTTTTATAGGTACTAAAGGATGCTAATATTACACATACTATACAATTAAGATTATATTTTAATTGCATAAAATATGAACCCAAACAAGTTTAGATTTTAAAAGTTAACAATTGGAAAGCAAAAAAAATAAAAGCATAGATAGTTGCTATTTAAGTTATATTATTGGAAATAAAAAAATAGTCAAGTATAAATGATTGATCAAGAATATGTGACTTATGGAGATAAAAATAAACTTAAGATTATTTTCATTGATTGTTCATAATAACTCTATAACTTTAGGTAAAGTTTTACTTGTATTTAGTTAAAAAATAATAATTTAATATTTATTAGTTAGTTTTATGACAAATTTGTAGATGTAGCATTTTATGTATCTCTTTACATTAGCAGAAAGGGTACTATTTTGCTTATTTGATGAAGACATAAGAATATCTATTTCCTTTTTTAAAATAATAATATCTATTTACTTGACCTAAAAAACTTATAAATGATGCTAATTTTAATTTTTTATTTGAAAATCACCACTAATGATTTTGGAGTATGGTATTAAAGACTATGCCATATCAACATGTACATGCTCAAATAAATTTTTAAATTTAGTTTAGTTAGTGGCTTACCTTGAATAAATTTTTTTTGTGATCATTGTTTATGATGCATGTGTTCATGATAAATGTAATTGATATGACTCTGAAAATTCCTCTAGTCGAAGCACGAATCTTGATGCCGAAAGCAAGTTGATCAAAAATTAAAATTGGTCGAGATCAAACACTTAAAATATCATTGGAAACTTTGGGATATGAGTTAAATTCTTAAAAAGCTCTCAAATATGGAGTGTTTATAGTCAAATAGAGCATCTCGACGAGCCGATTCCAACAAGCCAAAGATTTTATAATTCTGACTTCGTTTGAGCATTCAAATACACAAAATACATCATATGATCAAGGGAATCATCATGAGTCGTCCATGGAGAGAGTGGTTCGGATTTTGCATGTACTGAGACGCCACTCCAATCTATAAATAGCCTCATTCCTCATATGAAGTAGGCAAGAGAGAGAGAGCTCTAAAGATCCTCCAAGCACAATCGCCGCCACTGACGGTGCCAACCACCGCCGCATCGCCGCCACCGCCGACGTTGTCGCCGACCATTGCCATCATCACCGACCACTATCGTAGGTCATCATCGTCGTTAACATCATCGTCAATATCGTCATCAACATCGTCATCAACATCGTCTTCAACATCATCGTCAATATTGTCGTCAACTTCATCATCAACATCATCGTCAACATCATCGTCAACATTGTCTATTACTAGCAACTGTTATCCCTTTCTCATATACAATTTTGTAATCCGTTCGGAAGATCTTATACTCAAAGATACATAGTGGAAGCTTTTTATTAGCCCCGGTTTTTTTTTTTGAGATTTTCTATGTAAGTTTTATTGTTCACTCTTTAAATATCTGTGTGTCTGGATTTCACATAAGCGAAAACTTTTACTCTACCGTAAATGATTTTCTAGCACGCATCAGCTTTATGCCGTCGCGAACCCTCAATCATATAATTTCGTGAATGCGATATTTAATAGCGCAATACTGCACAACGCTTCCGCCAACTCCGCCACTCTCTCTCAAAATCAATCTTTGAACCGAGAACGCCAAGCTTCTGCCTCACTCTCCCCTAATAGATGTGACCCTGTCGGTGAAGACGCGATAGGGATCTCTTTAGAAGATCGTGTCCGCCGAATGGAAGAGTCTCAAAATGAGATGATCCGATTTTTGAGAGGAACACAACGTCCATTACTATGGCAAACACACCGTCCCCAAGATCGATCGTTAGCCGCTGGAGGTCAAAATGCCGATCTCCTTAACGCTGAAGTTCCTTCGCGTAAAGACCGTGATGCTGATCTCCTTGACATCGCTAATTCTACTCATCCATAACGTGCAGCTCAACCGACTGCTAATCCACCAATTATTGCTGGTAGCTTGACATATTCTCGTCCTGCTGACCCCACTCGTCATGTTATACATGCAAAATTATGACGCTTAATGCAAGATGACTTTCACCTTCAAGACAAAAATCATCTTCTCCCTCACCACGACTATGAGAAATCCTCACCTTTAGCTGAAGCTATTCTTCAACATTCTATTCCCGTGGGTTTCAAGCTTCCGAACATTGATTCTTATGATGGGGTGACTGACCCACATGAACACATCGACTATTATAGGACTATCATGCATATCCAACGAGCTCCTAACACACTGCTTTGTCAGGTCTTTCTAGTTATCCTCAAGGGACAAGCTCGCACTTGGTTCTACTCCCTTCCAAGGGAATCCATCCATACCTTTGATGAACTCGCCAAGATTTTTGTAAAACAGATCATTGCAAACCGGAGGATCATTAAAAATTCTTCCCATCTCTCTGGCATTCATCGAAACGAGGGCGAATCACTTAAGGAATACTTCCAGAGGTTCTCCTTAGAAGCTCGCCAAATACCTGGAGTAGACCCTGAACTATTAAGAGGAGTTTTCCTTGGAGGACTCCGTCTAGGGCCTTTTTACTCGTCACTAATGCGAGACACAGTCCGCTCATATGCCGACTTGTGGTTCGCACAAATCTCTGATGAGGCTATTAATCATCGCAAACAATTTGAGCAATCTGTGGAAAGCGTGCACCCATCCTATCAAAAGAAGCAACAAGACAATCGTGATCTCCTCCACCCCCCATATCAACGACGAACCACCCAAAAGGAATACACGAACACATCTTGTGTTAACCTTCTAATGGCTATTCGAGATGAAGAAAATATCAAGTGGCTCCAAAAAGTGAAATCAAGAGCAATATTGTCACTTCCATTGAAGTCGTGGACATACTACTGAGGCATGCAAACAACTCAAAGAAGAAATTGAGAGGCTCATTCAGCAAGGATATCTACGTCGATTTGTGAAGAATCAATCGAGTCAAACAAACATACCTCCAACTGGGGGGCAACCAGGACAATCATCACAGAATCAACAAAACAATCATCAAATGGTTGGAGAAATTGAAACAATCGCAGGAGGACCAATACTATCTAATCAAGTTCTCATTACCATCTCCGAAGAGCCGGAGTTAAAGAAGTCTTGTATTGATCATTCCATCACTTTTAATGACTTGGACTTAGAAGGAGTCCATGTTCTTCATCAAGATCTACTTGTCATCGCAGGGATCGGTGACCCATGCTATAATGTTAAGAGAATTTTGATTGATAATGGTAGTTCTGTTGATGTCTTATTTTACTCCACATTTCTTAGCATGGGCCTAGTTAGGGAAAAGCTCCAACCCGCTGCAGGACCATTATACGGATTTGATAATCACCCTGTGCGAGTAGAGGGGACAATCACCCTTCCTATTGTCCTTGGTAAATTTCCTCGACAAGTGACTCATTTAATCCAATTAATGGTGGTCAAGTTAGATTCTGCATATAACGCCATCTTTGGAAGGCCCCTCCAATCAATTTTCGGTGCAATCACTTCAGTATCTCATCTTAAGATGAAGTTTCCAACCCCATTGGAGTTGGGGTGGTCTGTGAAAATCAACAGATAGCGCAATCATGTTACCTTAGACAAGCCCAACCACGCCCTTCTATGACCTTCAATGTCGAAGATTTTAATTTTCGAGATGAAGAAGTACCCCGAAAAGCTCAGAAGACTTGCACTCTGTTATCGATGATTAACCACACCAAGTGCAAGTGGGATCCATGCTCAAGAACAAAGGGAAAAATACATAGACTTCTTGAAATCAAGACACATCTTCGCTTGGAGTCAAGGATATACCGGGTCGACCCAATGATCATGCATGCACTCCCTCAAGATTGATCCAACATTCAAACCGATCATCCGTAAGAAGCAAAGTTTTGCACCTGACGCTTGAGCAAGAAGTTAATAAGCTTCAGAAGGATTCATATGAGAGGTACATACATGGCTAGCAAATGTTGTCATGGTTAAGAAAAAAAAAACATGGAGAATGAGATTGATTATCGACCTTAACAAGGCTTGCCCAAAAGATAGTTTTCCTCTTCCTCAAATTGATCAATTGGTTGATGCTACATCTGGACATCAAATGCTCAATTTTTTGGATGCTTACTCTGGTTACAACCAAATAAAATGTACCCAACGATGAAGAAGCTATAACATTTCAAACATATAAAGGTTTATACGTTACCAAGTCATGCCGCTTTGGGTTAAAAATGCTGCTACTTATCAACGACTTATGAATAAGGTTTTAAAGACCTATTAGCACAATGGAGGTATATGTGGATGACATGTTAGTGAAAAGCTTGGAAGAATCATAACATATTACTGACCTAGAAATATGTTTTAACTTTCTTCGACGTTATAACATGCCACTCAACCCGACCAAATATGCTTTTGGGGTTACGTTGGGAAAATTTCTTAGATTTATAGTAACCCACCGTGGGATAGAAGCCAACCCCAAGAAAATCAAAGCTCTCAAAAATATGACTCCTTCGAAGAATATTAAGGAAGTTCAACGTTTGAATGGACAAATTACTGCGTTATCTCGCTTCCTAGCTCATTCTGGGAATAGATACTTGCCATTCTTTAAAATATTAAAGGGAGCTAAAATAATAATTTTCGGACCGATGAATGTCTTTTGAGCAACTAAAGAAGTATCTAGCATCTCCACCCTTACTATCCAAGCCTATCCAAGGTGATATGCTATACTTATATCTCGCAGTCTCTTCCCACATGATAAGCTCAGTTTTAGTGCGAGAAGAAAATGTGATACAACAACCAATTTATTATGTCAGCAAAATTCTTTCTGATATAGAAAGTCGTTATCCACTTGCAGATAAAGTGGCTCTGGCTTTAGTTTTCTCAGCGCGAAAATTATGTCCATACTTCCAAGCTCATACTATCGGTTTACACTCATTTACCATTAAGGGCCATCCTATAGAAACCAGAAGCATCTGAGAGGTTAATTAAATGGTCTGTAGAGTTGGGAGAGTTTGATATAAATTTTCTACCTCGCCCTGCTATAAAGTCTCAAGTACTCGCAGACTTTATAGTCGAATGCACTGCCCCAACTCCAGATGAACTATCTGCTACATGCCTTTCGTCTCCTCAATGGACCCTCTATGTTGATGGAGCTTCAGGAAGTACTGGTGCTGGTGCAGGAATCTTACTTATTTCCCTTCAGCAGAATACCTTAGAGTATGGACTTCACCTAAAATTTCCTATAATTAATAATCGAATATGAGGCTCTCAGTAGGTTGAGACTCAGACTGAAGCTCAAAACTTAGTGATACACGACTCTCAACTTGTCGCCTCCCAAGTTGAGGGAAACTTTAATACTCATAATCCTCAGTTGACACAATACCTCCACTTGGTGAAGTCTCTTCTTGCCCATTCCAAGACACATCAAATCATTCACATCAGAGAAGAATACTGTGACGCTCTAAGCTTGCTACATCTGCTACAGGGATCTATTTAAGAGAAGGCATGTTGAAGAAATATATTTTCCTAGTATCCAAGGGTCATGGGTAATTCAAGCAATGAGATAAAGGAACATTCGTGGATGGACCCCATCTGTCTTTTCTACAAGAAGGAACCCTTCCTAAAGACCCAACTCGCAACTGACAAGCTCTCTTCTTACCAAGCTTTTTCTGATCAGACTCAAATGCCTCTCACCTTCGAGGCGACATGCATTAAGAGAGGTTCACTGGGGATATGTGGAGAACACCTAGGAGGAAGGGCTAGCATAAGGCAATGATTCTATTAGCCTGATGAAACAAGACCTTGAGTTCACAAAAAATGTGCAAGTTGTCACTCTAACTTCTCTCACATGCAAAGTGAGCTCATCCATTCAAAGCCCGCGGCCTTTTGCTCTGGGGATTGATATCATGGGACCTTTTTGATAGCATATGAAAGTTCATCATTTTAGCCCGACATTACTTCACTAAATGGGTGGAAGCCGAACCACTCGCTAAAATTATGGGCAAATGCTAAACAATTTGTTTGAAAAATATAGTATGTCGATTCTTCTTCCCGCAAAGATCATCACCGACAATGAACCCAATTTATTGGAAAAGTCTTTACATCCTTTTGCAAAGATCTTCACAGCACGGTAGCACATCCTCAAACTAATGGGCGACTACCAGTGACTATACTCAAAGGACTAAAAACACATCTCGAGAAGGTCGGGGGGGCAATGGGTTGATGAGTTTTCCAATGTTCTTTGGGCTTACCGCACTACATCGTGCACCCCAACTGGTGAGACACCATATAACTTGTGTTTTGCATGAAGCTATTATACTAGATATCGGGGTTCCAAGTCTAAGAGTTCAATTATTCGATCATGATGGTAATGAAGAAAAACTCAAAGACTGACCTACTCAAACTCATGCATGGCCTTACTGACCGGTTCCTATCACCAAAGCGTAGCTCGTCACTTCAACAGAAAAGTAAAATCTCGTCCCATATCTGTCGGTGACTTGGTCCTATAAAGTCTCGAAGCTGCAGGCAAAGGCCATCAACGCAAGAAACTCTCACCTCTTTGGGATGGCCTATATGTGGTTATAGCTATGGTGAAGCTAGGAACTTTCATGCTCAAAGATTCAGAGGGAAAAACTTTACCTCAAACTTGGAACACTGAGAATCTCCGAAAATATTATCAGTAATTCCTACTGCATAATTATCGCAGCTTTTATTTTGTCTCGTTTATCATTTTCTCTTTGTATAGCCAACCCCACTTAGTGGGATAAAGACTTGTTGTTGTTATTGTTGTCATTTTCTCTTAAAACTCATATCCGTATTAATATCATCTTATTATTGTATCACTGAACTTATCAGAGTAATGAATTTATAGCTTTTTTCTTACAAACTTGTTTCTTCTTCATCTAATCCTCCCACTTGAGAAATATACAACTCACGTTATATCTCAATCGAAGCATGATCAATCCCAAGGGGACTTTTCACGGCCTCTTCCACACAGGTTAACGTCATCGAGCGAAGACTCTGACAAACAACTTAGGATAGGTCAAAAGGTCATTGGTGGACTTCTCACGGCCTCTTCCATACAAGTTAACGTCATCGAGTGAAAACTCTGACAAATAACCTAGGATAGGTCAAAAGGTCCTTGGTGGACTTCTCACGGCCTCTTCCACATAGGTTAACGTCATCGAGCGAAGACTCTGACAAACAACCTAGGATGGGTCAAAAGGTTCTTGGTGGACTCCTCATTACCTCTTCTATATAGGTTAACATTATCGAGCAGAGATTACAACAACCTCGGATAGGTCAAAAATCCTGTGTGGATTCAATTCAACCTCATCCATACAGGTTAGCGCCGTCGAATAATATTCCGACCAATTACCCCGGATAGGTGAAAACAAAATAAGAGCGTATCATTTAAAAAAATATTTGATAGCATTAACATGATGATATAAGAAAGAATCAAGATTCTGATATACACTAATAACAATACATATATATAAAAAAATGCATCCTCAAGTGATGTTATATCATATCAGTTGGTGATATCAACGTCCTCCTCACCACTAGGTGATACTCCCTTGGACTCACTCTCAACTCCTTCATCTCAATCGGATGAAGAGTCTTGATACTTGGCCGGGAGAGATCCTCAATAGCTCGGTCTTGTGATGTACTAAGTGGATTCCTTTTAGGAACCCTCGGATGAAGCCCTCCTCTAAACATTGGTGCTCCAAGTCCTTCACTTCAACATCAAGTATATGATTATGAGCTTCCTGAATATGGTCTTTGAGTGTACCAAGATAAGCCAGGGAATTTTTAAAGTCTTCCACCGCCTTCAAGGAGATTTCATTTGCTTCCGCTTCTGACATTATATGCTCCTTTTCAAAAAGACGATCATGTAATGCTTTCTTCTCCAATTTGAGAGCTCTCTTCTCTGCTGCAAGTGCCTTGAGTCTTTTCTCTTTTTGACGAGTCTCTATCCTCACCTCAATCAGCTCATCACGAGTGCGCTCCACGTCCTAACACTGGAGAGAATGAGAAGTCAACATGTTCATTTCGCTCACCGGTGATCCTCCAAAGTCGCCACTTCTTTGGCTTTAATACTCATCTTCCGCTCATACCCACCTTGCAGATATTTTATCTTCACAAATTCAGTATTCCACTCATCTAAAGCGACACCCAAATGAGCCATTTGCCCTAATGTTTGAGTTACCTATAAAAAAAACCCATCACAAATATTACACAAAAGAAAAGAAGAAAGAAGGGAAGACAACGTACCAATTCATCTGCTCGTTGACACCCAGTACATATGTGATTTAACACCTCTTCAGGAATGTGTGGCTTCGAGAAATGAACTCCCCCATCATGAGTTGAAATAGCTAAACTCTCAGAGGTCAACTGGGGGTGAACATCTTCTTCACAGATATCTAATGTAGTCACTTCAGCACATGTCTTCTTTTTCTTTAGGGAAGAAACATTGCCACCCACCCTCGATTCGCTTCTTGAAAGAACCCTATGAATATGAGGAGACCTTTCATCACCTTTACTTGATCTCTTTAGTGGAAAAGAATGAGATCTCCCTGCCTGGATAGAAAGACCAACCTTGAACATTCTATCTTCAACTATATATTTGCCAATGTGACGTAACTCATGTTGCAAGCTTCCTACATCAGTGATATTAAGAGTTGCCAAGATCTCATTCTCCGACATCAGTAATGGATCTGGAAGGTCATTCAATCTTCCCCATCTCTCAGGAAGGCCCCACTCATTTTTCACAAAAAAGAATCCAGTAGACCAATTTTTAGAGGAATCCCGTGTTAAAAATTCTATCCAATTCTTTATAGTCCGATAAGAAACACGTCCCTGAGTATCATATGTGAATCTACACATTCGGCACAAGTATTTGATGTTCAAAGTAACACCACGCTCTCTAAAGAAGATAGTTAAACCATCGATGACTACTTGTGACAAAGCTACACCACATATTTTGAAGATCTGGAGCCAAATCAAGGTGGAGGTAATCAGAAAAAATAATAGTAAAAGTAATGCTTATGGATGGGGTTTTGATTACACACCATGTTTTCTTCTCGATGATATATTAATAAGAAAAATGATCATGAAAATACATGATAAATAAAAGCAAAATGAAATTAAAATTTGCAATACCTTACTTGATCCTTTTGATTTGGGATAAAATACTTTTGAAAAGATACACATACATATGAAAAAAAAAGAAGAAGAATAGAGAGAGAGAAGATATTCTCCTTTAATGATTAAAACTTTATGAGTCAAGCGATGGTTCCTTAACGCCACCTTGGCGCTTATCAACCACCGAACCATCCATTGAAGTTTCAAGAAATCCAATTTCCTACAAGAAGAAGTAGAACTAGCCAACTGGCCTCCGATAAGAAATCTTCGAGGGAAAATCTAAAATGGCCACGATCGTCCACGCGGAAAACGCCTCTTCGAGGAAAACTGAGCCTCTATGAACTACGGGTCTTGATTGCCTCCAAACCGGTTCCGACAAGGCATAACGCTCTTTCGAGGGAAAACGAGCCGTATGAACTACGGCCTTGATCGCCTCTCAACTACCCTCACCCAAGAAGCACAGAGTACATGAGAAATGTGCCTTTTTTCTTGGCCCTAGGGGGGGGGGGGGTTTATAGACCCCCTATATGGGCAAAAGGGTCAAAAATCCAAGAAAAACTGCTCAAAATCGTGGAAAACCGTAGATAATGGACAAAAACGGACGAAAATACCCTCATCGCATGGCGCTCACGGCACTCGCAGACTAGCGCCGCGACCATCACAAGACCAGCCAGAACGGCTGACCACTGCCCGTCTTCATTGCGCGCCGCCTGGCCTCCTCAGAATAGCTTCCGCTACGGGCCGCTTCCCCGCGCTCCGGCGGCGAAGGGCTCATGGCGCCTGGGATGGGTAAGCACCAAAATGCCCAGATGGGTTCATAATCCCAAAATTTTTCGCTCGCACATATCTATACATATTTGTGGCTGTGAATCTGCTTCCGTAGTCATAATCTTGTGCTCCCATGAAGATCTGTTCTCTCAAAATATATGGTTAACGAACCCGCAAATTTCATTGCAAAATTTGTTATTTTTAAGTATTCGGCATATATATTTTTGAATGATTGAGATAATATCATCCAACAATAGAGGAGCAACTGATATGACCCTGAAAATTCCTCTAGTCGAAGCACGAATCTTGATGCTAAAGTAAGTCGATCGTAAATTGAAACCGTCGAGATCAAGCACTTAAAATATCATTGGAAACTTTGGGACATCAGTTAAATTCTTAAAAAAGCTCTCAAATAGAGTGTTTATAGTCAAATCAGCATCTCGATGAGTTCCAACAAGCCAAAGATCTTACAATTGACGTTTGAGCATTCAAATACACAAAATACATCATATGATCAAGGGAATCATCATGAGCCGTCCATGGAGAGTGGTTCGGATTTTGTATGTATTTAAAGAGACGCTATTCTCCAATCTATAAATAGCCTCATTCCTCATATGGGAGGCAAGAGAGAGAGCTCTAAAGATCCTCCAAGCACAATGCCACTGACGGTCGTTAACCACCACCGGCCATCACCGCCACTGATCCCTCGCGTTGCCATCATCATCATCACTATCGTTTGGTCATCATCAATATCATCATCATCAACATCAACATCATCGCCAACTTCGCTATCAACATTGTCAACATCATCGCCACATTGTCATTACTAGCAATTGTCCTTTTTATATACAATCCCAGATCGGAAGATCTTGTACTAAAAGATACATAGTGGAAGCTTTTATTGGGCTAGCCCGGTGGTTTTTCCCTCTTTTGAGGTTTTCACGTAAAATTTTGAGTTTTATTGTTCACTCTTTAAATATTTGTGTGTGGCCTGATTAAGCTAAGGCGAAAATTTTTACTCTATCGCAAACGGTTTTCTAGCATGCAACAGTAATATTTATAAATATGGTTGTATGTATTCATGAAACAATCATAATAATCTTAAGTATTTGTTTGTTTTGAGTATGTTTATATAAATATTGTTTCAATTAATTTGATGTTTTGAAATATCAATAAATATATTTTAAAGTTAATTTAATATTTGAATAATTTAACAAATATTTGACTAAGATACATGGATACAATCTCTTACATTTATGAAGATAAATTTTGACATCAAATAATTTTGTTTTGAATTAATTATTAGTCTAATTTATAAGCCATCTTTACTAAATCATATGTGTTGGATTACATTAAAGATTAGCTTTAAGCCCACCTCTACCTTTTTTTTTTTTTTTTCTTTTGTTATGTATGTTCTTATTGTTCTGATTAGGCATTTACAAGATGATGTATCTTGGTGTATGCTTTTTGCCAATAATATTCTTTTTGTTGATTTGTCTAAAGAGGGAGTTAAAATGAAACTTATTTATGGAGGTCAACCTCAAAGTATAAATGTTTTCATTTAAGTAGATCTAAAACTAAATAAATGTAGTGTGATTTTAGTTGTTGAAGATCTAATGGTGGTGTTGTCATAATGAGTGATCAAGTTTCTTAAAAAGAGTGAACATTTCAGATATCTCGAGTATATTGTTCAAAATTTGATTAATTTAATTTATCCCAAGGCTAAAAATTATCAAATTAATATAATGAAACATAAAATTAAACAAATTTGAATCTAATGACGACTTAAATACATTAATCAGGTTATTTAGTCTAAGTGATCTCAAAAGGACCCTATTGAACTTAAAATCAAAATAAATTGAAATTAAATCAGATTAAATATTACAAAATACTTTAGAATCATATTTAAACATAATTTAATCTCTTGTTGGGTTTGATTTGACCAAATTGATCATTTAGCCCAAGTGAACCCAATTTGATCCATTGACCTAATTTGGTGCAAAATGGATCTAAATCAAAATTAAATTTAAAATAATTAAAATTAATTACTCTAAGTTATTTTAAATACGGTCAAATATAATTGAAGTTTGAATACACCTTTAACTTAGATCATTGGTCATTTGACCCAAGTGAACCCAATTTAACCTACTAAGACTAATTTGGGTTTAAAATGTGTTTAAATCCAAACTCAACTCAACTCAACTCAAATTAAATCAAATCAATGCCTACAATCATTCTTAATTTGATTATTTAACATGATTCAACTCACCCAATTTAGCTTATTTGGCCAATTGGTCAAGCTAACCCAATTTGACCTATATGAGACTATTAAGCTAAAATAAAAATAAATTAAAATCAAATAAACTTGATCACATAAAATTATATTAAAATTTTAATTAAACTCAATTTAACCCTCATTTGGGTTTGATTTATTCAATTTGGATAATATGGCCAATAGATTCAAGTGAACCCAAATTGACCCAATTAGGCTAATTCGGGATGAACCCAAAATAAATCCAAATTAACCACAACCAATCAAACTTAGTCACTTTAAATAACTCAATAAATATGATTAAAGCCTAATTTAAACTCAAATTGGCCTAACCAACACATTGGACCCAACTTAACTTATTTAACCTAAATTGGGTCAAGATGGATTCAAGTCAACCCAAGACCAAACATAACCCATTAAACCCTAAATCTCTTCACACATGAGCTAAGATCTCAACCCATGTGAAGGAGAATTAAAATTAAAGAGAAAGGAGTGAAAAAGATGCAAAGCTCCAAAATTTTCAATCACCTCACATCTCCTCTCATTACTCTAGTTTTTAGCTTGGAGTGATTTTTGAATCACCCAACCACTCCCCACAATGAATGCTAGCTGCCATCCCAACAATAGCCACACCCCAATATCACTTTTTCATCATGATTTTTAGTAATATGGAGAGAAGGGGGAAAAATGAGCTCTCTTTTTGGCATTCAACACCTTCTCCACTTCCCAAGAAGTAAGACCGACTCATCCTCCACCTTTTTCACTATCAAAAATATAAAATAAAGTATAGTGATTTGATGCAAATAAAAAATATTTCTATAATATTTTTTTTAAAGTATATTGATTTAAAACGTCTTTGATGGAATTGAAAACAAAAAAATAAGGTTAAATTTATTAAAAAATTTTATAATAATTTTGAAAGGATTAATAGTAAATTTTGCGTAATTGCTATTAATATTTTGAATTATTTGTAACCTAACTGTTATATTTTGAAACAAAAAAATTTATATTTGTAATTGCTATTAATAATCGATATTTGTATAAAATATTTCTATGAAATATTTATATTTATATTAATTATGCAATTAATATATTAATATCAAATCTTTATATATACAGTCTGTAAATGTTTATATAAATTTAATATAAATGTTTACATAAACACAATTTAATTGATTTAATATATTTGTAAATGTTTGATACACTTATATAAAGATTTCTATATGTAAAAATGTTTATATTATATAATTCATATTTAAATACGTTTCTATAATTGAAGGTGTAATTTTATAATTGATTATTTTATTGAAAACAATTTAGTATAGTTAATAAATAAATACGTAATCCATATATATATATAGGCTTAAAATATAAACTAATTTTTAAGCATAATACATTATGAGCTGTCTTAGGTTATATGGTAAAATTATTAAAATGTATACTAGTTTAATAAAATGTATACTTTTAAACATACAACTATTTGCTAGGATTCGTAATATCTATACTATTTCCAAAAAGATCCTCAAATCATAAGTAAATCATTTTTATTAATTTTTCATAAAATATATTTTATACAATGTTAGAAATAAAACAATGACATTATATATTAATTATAAGGACAAAAATAATAAAAGTTTAAATACAAACTGATTTTATGCAATTAAATAAAAGTTTATAGCCTTCATATATTAAATTTTAGATGTTAGTTATTTTTTATTATATGTTTATTCATAAAAAAATTCATCATTTTCTTCCAATTTTCACCCTTTATTTTTTTCGATATATATAATGTTAAAAAATTGAAAAAAAATTATGAAAATAATATTATTACATCTTATTCATCTACTTTCTCTTGTAATTCATTTTAATTGTAATTACTTATAATGATAAGGTTTATTAAAATTTTAATTAAAAAATAACAGTTAATATTAATATTTAATTAATTAGTACATATTAAATAATAATTATATTAACTGATGTTTATTACTGTAAAATCTATGATGCTTGAAATTCCACGTTTTCAAAATTTTAAATTTTTTTTAAATTAATAAATGAATAATAATTCGAGCATTAATTTACCATCTAAAAGTAAATTTTAGATTTATTTATTAATTTAATAGTGGCCTTCCCTTAAATTCATTCAACATAGTATTTTGTTATATTTATTAATTATTTTAAAATTTATGATTTTTCATATTCCCACACTCTAAAATTTCTAGCTAACTACTTAATTTCATATATTAATTAATGATCGAATATCATTCTATGAATGAGTATTAATTAAATTTAACCGATATAACAGTTGAAGATTAAATATGCAAAGTCATTATATAAACTACTTTTACAAACCCGCATGATTCAAGTTTTTAACAAAATTGTGAACGAATATTTAATTTCACCTAACTATTGAATACTTTAAATGCGAGATCATTATGTCAAAATATATTTGCAACTCCTATGAACTCGTGTTTTAATGTCACTTGAAATATCAAATTTGATATAAGCATGAAATGACAAAGTAAAAAAAATTAAATTGCAAATTTACTATACACACTCTTATGAAGATCCTCAATCTTGCATACTTTCCTCCTAGCGATCAGCATTGTCTCATTTCAACAAGTCGTATTAGTGGTTTTTATCGAAGATAATGTATATTTTTTGTTTCTCTTTTATCATTGTTGATCTTACTTTTGGAGTGAGGATTTAACCTCTCCATCTTAGATTTAAGAATCTTTTAGACACTAAGACTTCTTTAGCAATAAGATACTTCTAATAATTATGTGAGCACTTAATCTAAGCCTAGAGACTTAGAAAGGTTAATCATAGGATTTGATTGTGCTTTAGGGATTATGATGACTTACCTACCCAATAGCCTAAACCCAAGATATGTCTATCCCTTTGTCCTAAACCAAAACTCAAATTCAATTCAATCTAAGTCCAAGTTCGAATCCCAAATCAAGTGATTGAAACTTATGATCAAAATCAAACTAAACTAAATCTACCCTAAGCCCATGATCCAAATCTAAGGACTTGGCCAAATCCCTTGAATCTAAACCCATTTGGACTCAAATCAATTACAACCAAAGCTATAAATCAATCCCAAATCCATATGTTTAAACCCAAACTAATTTTAATTCATCTCAAGACTAAGCCAACCAGCCTACTTAACTTCACTTGACCTAAAGTAGCTTAAAGGATCATTTGAGCCAAGTTTCCACCTATCCCAAATTTGATTGAACCAACTTATCTAAACCCTCCTACAATAATTGTGGATCATCCTACGTTGATCAATTGCAATTAATTGGGATAAACCAAGTCAACTGAGTTATTTGACCAAGTCAACCCACTTAACCTACAAAAGCCAAACTAGTCAAATCTCATCCTAAACCAAATTAATTGAAACCAAAGAACCCTACCAACCCACAACAAATATTCAAACATGACTTAACCATCAATTAAGCGAAACCTAACCCAATTGGCCCTCTTAACCCAAGTTTATCCAAATTAACCTATAAGGCCAAATTGGGTCAAATCAAAATATAACTCAAATTGATTACAACTAATGGCTCAAGTTCATTCCAAATTGATTGTTGAACTTGACCAAAGCCTCAATTGAACCCAATTTGACCAATTGAGCCCAATTGACCAACTTAGCTCAAATTGACCTAAAGGGTCAATTTGGCCTAAATCATTCCCAAATCTAATTTAATTGAAACTGAAGCCTACAATCATCTTCAATTGGTCAACCAAACCTAAATCAACCCCTAGCCCAAGCCAATTTTGACAATTAGGCCAAATTGGTCAACTTGACCCATTTGACTTATTTGAACTCAAATGAGCCAAAATCAAATCTAAGCCAAATTAAACCAAATCAATGACACCAAGACACTTCAAATCATCATTTAAACTTGACCCAATTTTTGGTTTGACCTAATTTGACCAATTAGTCAACCTAACCCAACCTAGCCCAATTTGATCTACATAGGTTAAATTGTGCCAAACCCACTCAAACCATTTTTTTTCTTATATATATATATATATATATATATATATATATATATATATATGGAAAGGGATAAAAATGGAATTAAAATAAACAAGTATAATATAATTGCAATCAAAGTGAAATTTGTAGGCTAAGAGAACTTCCAGGTGAGGAGCGGGTACAAGACCATTTAAATCCCAAGCTCTCCTTAGACAATTTAGGCCTTTTTGACAAAGTTCTATTTAGCTTCTAAAATCACTAAGTTTAACACACTTATATTATTATACATGCATTTTTTTTATTTTTATAATGCAATTAAAATGCTCAAATTTATCAAGCCTTTTTTTAAGAAAGCAAGTTATCATAAATTAATCAAAAAAACTTCTAAAATTAACCATAAACATTAGCAAAGATAACAAGGCAAGCAATTAGATATTAATTTGCACTAATGGCTACGTTATTTTTAGGGTGAAGCACTACCTCGCTGTGGTGTTCTCTTAATTGTTTTTTTTTGGCGGGAGGGGGGAAGTTGACACAATAAAAAAATGTCTAAATTATATAATGGAGCTTACTAATAAGAATTTTATGCTATCACCATAAACTTGCAAGCATCATATATCTTTCTAAGCCATTAAAATGTATTTAAACTATCATATAAAATAAAATTAATTAACCTCACAAGTTCAAGTTCAAGAAAACTCACAAGTTTGAAGATAAGTCCACCACTTGAGATGTTATTTTGGTTGAAGCAAACTTTTGACCGAATTTGTTCCTTCCAGGCTTTGCTCTGATACTAAATTTGATGGAGGTAGGCATTATTTCTTTTGTTGAGATTGAGAGAACTTGGGTATTGGAGGTAAGAAAAGAAGATATGTTGGATAACTAGCGCTCCCACCAAGGATTACCAAGGTTTCGCCACCGAGCTCTCAAAACACAAGAACAACTCAAATAATTTATAATTGCCAAAAAATCTCTATTCATTCTAGCAAGGTGGGCTATTTATAGCCATGACAAATATCTTTCAAAAGAAAAGAATTCAAAACATGGATGGAAAGATGGGTGACCATATTAATGTAAAGCATTAAGTTATCTTATTATTTTATGTCATCCACCCATTTCACATGCTATTATTTTATATAAATTCAAACACATCACATATCATGCTTTGAATTTTGAAATTCAAAATTTCAAACCTGAAGTTTCTAAAAGAAAATTAAAAATTACATAAATAAAAAAGATGAAATCATAAAATGGGCCTTAGCAGGCTAATGGGCTAAGCCTTCTTCTTTCTTGAATTTTTTCGGGCTTTAGCCTGAAATCTTATAAATGGACCTTAAGCTCTAATTTTTGGATCTACATCATAAATCCATTTAAAGTTAATCTAAACTTAGGACTAAATAAAAATCACTAACAAGACATTGATTAAAGAAAATTAAATTAAATTAATATCCTTTAGAAGATGGCTTAGGTTAGGGATGAAAGTGGATGAACCTTCTTCCTCTCTTTATAACACTTAGGTACTAAGTGTAAATCAAATGAAACTAAATAAATCATAAATTAAAATTCACAAAAAACTAAATAACTTAAAGTGAAACCAGCCTTCATGGTAAGTTAAACTTTAGCAATACGTAACCGGAACGAAGTACATCGTTAAGACATACCACATAAAATCGTAACAACACATTAGAACTAAGTCACTACTTCTAGCTTTAATTTATGATGGTATATGTTTGATGTATATTTTATTTTGTGATGTAATATTTTAGATTGGATGTTAGGGTGTATGTTGCGTAGGCTGGATGTTAGACCGCTATTAATTTAATCATATTTTTTGCAGGAGATTGTGCTAAAGGGGCCACTGTAAAAAAATAAATATAAATATTTTTCTTGAAGGTTTCTTAAACCTCTAAGCATAATCCAAGCTAGGACAGGTGGGCTTGGTTACCCATTTGCAGGGTGCTAAGTTCAAATTATAAATAAAATTGCTTGGGTGTATGTATATTTAGGTGTAGTTAGATTTACTTTTCATAAAAAAAAATATAATTTTATAATTAGGAATTAAGAATAGTGTTATGGGGTTTAGGATGACCATTAGCTAGAAGGTCATGTCCTGGGTGCCATGTGATTCCTTGAAGCAAACCAAAAGAGGAGAATGAAGATCCATGGAGACATGAAGAATGAAGAAGTGAAGACCCTTGTGGTGTTTTTTTTTATGTGGGACACCACGCAGATCTAAGGTAATACTTATTGAAGTGATCAGGTATGACATTAAGGTATGATGTATTACCACGAAAGATAAACACATCACCCTACAATGGACCTAATCACTTAATAAGAACTCCTAAGGCAGATGAGTCTTCGAGTGTATTAGTGATTTTTCCCTACATTACATGGAAAAGTAAAGCAGTGTTTATTTTAAGCTGGGTTCTTAAGTTCCCTCTAGAGGCAAGCTTCCATAGTTAATTACATCCTAGAAAATGGAATTTTCTAAGAACACTCTCAATTAAAGTAGGCAATTATTATCTCCAAGAATTTTAAAGATAGGACTATCAATAAATTGGCTATTTTGAAAAATTAATCGAGATTGCTCAAGTAAAGAGAGACTTATTTTAGTAAGCCAAAGAGTGAAGAGTAGGGAACATCCATGATACTACGAAGCCTAGTAGATGCTTCAATAAAATTGGGCTTTATATATTTGAGAGAAAGAAAATATTTTTGTTAGAGTTAAAATTTTATTAAATCGCTAGGACTTATAATCTTTCAACACAAGATTGGGAAAAAGCATAAGAAGTGAGGATTTATGCTTTTGTATCCTGAAAAAATAGCTACCTCAGATCTTAAATCTAAGGATTTTAACACAAGCTAAAAACTCGACCTAAGTCTAAAAAAATATGGACATAATAGTTTACCTCCATAATGGAGGGAAAACCATCTAACTGCTGGGCTTACAACCGTCTAGAGTGGCCACCAGTTAACACCTCCTACAATTTTAAATCCATGTGGTCTCATCTCATGAATTGAAAGATAGGTGAGGCTGTTATTTAATTTTTAAAAAACTAAAGTCCTACACCTACTCCCTAAGAGACTAGAGCATGAGTGGTATGAGCATATGACTTAGTCTAAAAATGTAAAATTTTACAATTTTTATTACATTTCACACATTGATTTGGACAAAGGCTTGAGATTCTTATGCCTAAATGCATGATGAAATAAAGTTATTAGCTAAATTAGTGAGGAGGGTGTTCTCCACCACAAGGGATGCCCTCATAGATCAAGCATTCTCGTATCGTGCAAGGATGGAGATCCCCCATGTTCATGGAGGAAGGATATTCATGCATGATGTGAGACATACAACATACAACTAAGGGATTACTAAATCTTTTAGTTATCTTATTTATATCCTAAGCTTTATGATGAGATTATGAGTTATTAAAATTTAATTTTGAATTATTAGTTGGGGTTGAAAAAATTAATTTTATCGAAGGTGCCTACCGCATCCAGGCCACACATCAAAACACCTAGCATTAAGAAACTAGAAAAGCATGTCATTTCTATTGCGCACGGTAAACATATCATTAAACAATTTTATAAACTAATAATGAAAGAATAAAATGCTGGTGCAGCTATATACCATCATACACCCCGAAAAAGAGAAAATTGGATAGCCGAGCTCTACCCTTGTACATCCCGGTATACAAATAAATTAATTACAATTGAAATAGAATTCATGCTATGGGGGTCTTCTCTTCTTCATATGTCTCCATGTAAGGCATCATGGGGCCTCCAAGAATGACATCTTGTAGCCACCGCTCATCCTAAACCCCATAACACTAATCCTAATTCCTAATTATAAAAATTATATTTTATATGAAAAATAAATCTAAATATCCCTGCAAAATAGAAGTTAGCTAAACATACATACACCCAAGCAGTCATATTTATGAATTGGACTTAGCACCCTGCACAAGGGTTACCAAGCCCACTTGTCCCAACTTGGATTATGCTTAGAGGCTTAATCGACCTACAAACAAAACATTTACATTTATTTTTTATAGCAGCATCCTTTAAGCATAATCCCCTACAGAAAACTTGATTAGGCTAATATCAGCCTAACATCTAGTTTGTGAATCATACACCCTAACATCCACTTTAAAACATTACATCATAAAACAAAATATACATCAAATATACACTATCCTAACTTAGGACTAAAAGTGGTGACTTAATTCTAATGTGTGTTTTGAGGTCTTGTGTGGTATACCTTAGCTAATTTTTCTTTTAGAGTTAAGGTTTTATAAATATGAGAGTATTTAATTTGTCACAAAGGTTGGTTTCACTTTAAGTTATTTAATTGATTTATAGATTTTAGTGCATGATTTATTATGTTTCACTTGACTTACACTTAGCATCTAAGTATTATAAAGAGAGGAAGAGATTTAACTCCCTTCATTCTAACCTTAATTTGTTTCTAAGAGCATGTTTTTCCATTTTAGTATTCTTTAATGAATGGCTTATAACAAATTTTATTTATCCTAAGTTTGTTGGCTTTTTGAGCCTCCTGTCCAATCCTATTAATTTTGATGTTCTAATGTATACTTTATGTATTTCAGATATATTAGTTGCTAATTACATATCCAATACATCTCACAATATGTTTGATGACATTTCAAGTATGGAAGAATAAAACAGAGATCAAAATGGATACCTTGAAGGTCAATATACAATATTTCAGATTATATGCATTTAAAATTATCTTAGAGGTTCATATAAGTTCATTACCATGAATTAATTTATTTACAACTTAACATATTATTTTTATTTATTTTAAATAATGATAATGAGATTAATTTATTTAAATCTTTATCTAATTAACATTCAATGCTTCATACATAATATTTAAATTTTCAAAATAATAAATGATAATTAATTATAACTATTGAGTGTAATTAGTTTATATACTTAATATAATTAAATATTTTAATTTAATTTAAAATTTATATGATAACTAATATATGTATGATTATATCTAAATTATATCATAATTTTTAAATGTCACATTTCAAAATTAACAAAAATACATAAAATTTAGTATTTTAGGCAAAGTTATTTTATAATCAAGAAATTTAGATGTGATTTCATCTCCAATGGATTCCTTGAATTTTTTACTTTAATTTGATAGGTTACATGACCCACGCTTGATTAAAATTAAATTTATTCTGATGTTTCAAACATTATTAATTTTAATAATAAATGCATGCTACATGCTTTGAATATATTAAGAGCCATTTGATTATTTTTTACTTGTCCATGTGACTAGTTGATTTTTGGCTGTTTGAATTTAATATTTACATGATATAAATTATATTTTTATTTAATATTACATTATTATATGATAAAATGATGTTAGAATAATATACTTCTTTGAAAAAATTCAAAATAACCTTCTTGCTTATAAATATCCCTCATTCTCTTCATGAAGGGTTGCTCATTCAAATTCAAAATCTCTCCAGCAAATCTAAGAGAAATTTTCTTAGATTTTCCTTCCAAGTGTTATGCAAATATTGCAAGATCAAATCTTTGGTTTGGAAACTTCAACATCTTCAACTAAGCAAACTTTCATAAATTACTTGAGTTTGTTTTTCTTGATCTTAATTTCTTTTAGTTGTTCATACTATTTTCACCATCTATTTGTTCTTTCAAATTTTTACTTTTTGGTAGATTAGTTTTTGGACATCAAAGTTTAAGTTTTTCACATCAAAGTTTCTTCAATCATTTTTTTGTGAAAAACTCTTGTGAAAGTTTGTAGGATTTATTTCATCATTAATCTTATTTGAAAGATCATTTAGTTAAGTCTGAAATTTTTATCTTCTTACAAATTTCTTTTAGTTTATTGAAATATTTTTTCATTAGCCTTTTTTGAAAGATTATTTATTCTTAGATCTATTTTAAAAGTGTATTTAAACATTTCAAATTAATTATTGTGCTAAAAATATTTTCATATTTGTTAGATCTCTCTTTTTAATTAAAAGCTTACAAGTTTACTTAATAATAATTTCCTTAATTTCTTTATGTTATTGAACACATAAGGATCTACCCAAAGATTAATTAACTAAGGCTTAATGCAATTTGATTTTTTTAATCTTTGGTCATTTAATTAATTAGACTTAATTAATTAATTAACTCTTCTCATTATTGATTAAGCTTAAAGAAGTGGAATGAACTTTAAGGAAATGATTGGAAGGTAGGTTTACCTAATTCCTCATCATTTATCTACTGTTGATTGATGATTTTGATCTTTAACATTAATTAATATTGCCATTTTAATTAATTAATTTGGTAATTAACTAAATCAAGAGAACTTAAGCATGTAATTATCAATTCTCCTAATCCCCTAAGTAATTAATCCCAAGAAAATTATGGGAGGCAGAAGTCATCCCATATTAGTGACCAACAAAGTTTAGGGGTAATCACCTAAGTGGTTAAGTCTTAATTAAGCTAATTAATTTTTTAATTAAACTTAAATTAAGGCTCGGTCACTATTCAAAATCAATTGGGATTGTTTTTCATTAATTCTTCTAATGTTTTCCCTTTAAAATGAATATTTATTTATAATTTTTGGATTTTTTTACAATTAGTTATAATTTTTCAAAGTTTTAGCCATTAAGATGAATTAATTAAACCTAATTAATCCTTTAATCCGTTGGCCCCTTGTGTGGCACACTTTTCACGTGACACCCTGAGATTGGTTATTTAAAATATCACCATCACGGCTGACTCAGCTGACGGTGGACACGCTTTCTCCTCCACTGTTCGAAAATGATCCCACACCATCAAGGATGGTTCCTAGGGGGTTCCAATGATGGAAATCACATGACATTAAAGATTTCTTCACAAAGGCCCCAAGAAAATTGAAAAATGGTTGGGTGGCTAGAAATTACCTCACCGGAGCTCAATATCGGCGGTCTAATGATAGAGGTAGCTTCGCTTAGTGGAGATGAATCCCCGTTGAGAAGATCTCAAGTTGCTTCCTCTCCAAATGCCTTGGGGACCAAACAACACCACTTTGCTCGTTGGTCTTGGCCTTGGGATGGTCTATAGTGCTTGAACTCTTTGGGAAAAATTTGTTTGAGCTCTACAAGGCTAGGGGAGAGTGTGGGTGAAGTTAATTTAAGATTGGTTGAGAGATGAGGAATTGGGATTTAGTGGAGTCTCAGGATGGACCAAAAAAAAGGGATTTCGACAAGGGAAGGGGCTAGGGGACTTGGAATTTGCTCTAGAATCGTGTTTCTAACTCCTAGGGCTCTGAGAAATGAGTGTGTGTGGCATTGAGTAAGAATGATGGGGTGTATAACCCTCCTTCCCAAGATCGGACGGCTCGGATCCGTTTGGAATTTTGTAGATGCTAGCTGCCGGAGGTGGCCAGGAAGGAAGATGGCTCAATTTGATTGGTCGAAGGTGGGAGAGTGGTTGCCAAGGGGGCAGAGTGGGTGTCCTTACTGTCCAAGTGATCTAATGGGGGAGGTGAGTTGAATTCACCTCCCCATGAGCTATGGCTGACCTGACCACCTTTGGGTCAGGTTGGGCAGTGGCCAAGGTGCCTAAGTGGACCATTGGGAGAGTGTCAAGCGACCAAGGAATAAAAATGATGACTTACATGGGTGATTTGTCTCATGTGATACCCTTGACCCAAGGGTATAATGGTCATTTGGCATTGGATTTGGTTGGGTTGATTTGGAATGAGTCAAAAGTGGGTCAGCCCAAATTTCAAGTGATTTGGAGTTGATTTGATTAGGTTTGGCTCAATTTGGCTCAGTTGGGTCAAGTTGACCAATTGGTCAAATTGAGTCAAACCAAAGGTTGGGTCAAGTTCATATGATCATTTGGGATGTATTGGTGTCATTGGTTTAGGTTAATTTGCTTTCGATTTGATTTTGACTCATATGGGTTCATATGGGTCAAATGGGTCAAGTTGACCAATTTGGCCAAATTGGCCAAATTGGCTTGGTTCATGGCTTGGTTTGAGTTTGGTTGATCATTTGGAGTATATTGTAGGCTTTGGTTGAGTTTAATTTAGATTTAATTGGGTTTTAGATTGGTTTGACCCTTTAGGTCAAGCTAGATCAATAGGTCATTTGGGTCAGTGGGTTAATTGCTCAATTGAAGCTTTGGTCAAGTTCAAAAATTAATTTGGAATGAACTTGAGCCATTGGTTGCAATCAATCTGGATTGGATTTTGATTTGGCTCAATTTGGCCCATTTAGGCCCATTTAAGTCAAATTAAGTCAACTTGGGTCAAGAGGCCCAATTAGGTTAGGTTTGGTTCAATTGATGGTTAGTTATGTTCAATGGTTGATTTTATGTTGGTGTGAGTCATTGGTTTCAAACAATTTAATATGGGTTGAAGAATGGCTCATATTGTTCATGTGGGCTCAGTGGGTTAGGTTTGATCATATGGCCAAGTTGGCTTGGTTTGACCCAATTGATGGTAATTGATCAAGCAAGAATTATCAACAATCATCATGTAAGATTTTGGATAGGTTGGTTCAATCCAATTTGGGTTAGATTGAAGGTTGATTCAAATGGCTAATTTAGGTCACTTTGGGGCAAGTGAACCTAAATGGGTCAATAATATTGGTTTTGGGTTGGCTTGGGTTGATTATAGGTATTGATTTGGTTTATATTAAAGTGATTGAAGAGTTGAGAAAATCACTTGAGTCTTGATTTAGTTTGGGAAGAGGATAAGCTAAGTCCATGGAAGGATGATCATGGAACTTAGGTTTGAATCAATTTGGATTTGGATTAAGAGTTCAATGGTTTGAAGTAATATTTGGGTATATAATTCATTTAATTTGATTTGAATTGGTTATATAAAAATTGAGGTTTGGTTATGATAAGATTTCTGCTTGGGAAAAGGTACTACTAGGGTGTTCTCCTAATCCACAAATGAATATATATTTTATTTACTTTTTAATATGTTTTTGTGGATCCTGTTAGTGTGCGAGGGACTACACTGAGAAGGGGCTATGTTGGCCTTGACCTATCTCAGACTTACTGGATCAAGGGAGAATCTGTGCATCCATGGAACAAAATCTCCAACCACAGGGGTGGTTATTAGGAAAGGGGGACTGTTCAATCCAGTAGTAACCTGGGTAGTGCCTTGATGGGGTCACAAAGGACGTGATCCAAATAGAATGCCCATAGGGGAGGTGTCACTAGGGGCATTATCCTAATCCCTGAAAGAGAATAATGCATGTAGGTATATGGTGGCCGACTTAAGGAGAACGCGTAGCAAGCTTACATCTGCCATGAGTGGTGTATCCACCAGGTGGGTCGCTGTCAACATAGTGAACACCAACCAACCTAAAGTGGTCATCGATGTGTCAGGAAGAAGGCGTGTAGACTTACAACTTCTTAAAGCAGAACTGATTGCCGAGATAGTTCATCTTTAGCTCGACAGGAGCAATCCGACCTAGGGCTATCGGTGTATAATGGATGTGCTTGAAAGAATGCGTGCAGACTAACATCTTTCACAGCGAGGAATAATCGTTGGGGTTACCCATTGTTGGCACAACAAATCAACCCGACCTAAGGGCCACTACTAAGTATAGAGTCACAAAGGAAGACTAAAGTAGCTTGGAGGAAAGGAGCTGTTAGGGGACTTACCCTAATCCTCGAATATACTCGACTCGATCAGTGCGCGATGGCTAGTTCAAGAAGAAAGTGTAACAGACCTACATCCTCTTAAATAAAGTCATCATGAGGGTAGCTTATCGACTGCATAATGCCCTACCAAACTAACGTGGCTCATCGGTGTGCAATGGTCAAGCAAGGAAAAAAGCATAACAGGCTTACATCTTTTTCAACAAGAAACCACTAGGGTAGCGCACTAACGGGATATCACATCTACCTGACCTAGAGCAGCTATTGAGTGAGGGCTACGAGGATGTAATCTCAACTCGAACTAGCCAAGATGAAGATATGTGTTTGTATTTGTGTTGGTGTTGTGTTGGCGGTGAATAGGATTACACACAAATTCTCTTACACCTGCTGCAAAACACAACACAAGAAATTGCCACAAGGAAATGCTTTTTTAGTTAGAAACCTCGATTATTAAAATAGTATTTTATTGATGGAAGAATAAAAACAAAATTTTATGGGTAATATTTCTTTAAGTAGAACCCGTTGATCGGAAGCATCAGGCATTCTCCCTTATGGTTGATGAATTGGTATGACCATTCTTGGTAGGCCTTTTCTATAACAAAAGGGCCTTTCTAAGTGGGTTCAAATTTACCTCCCATCTTGCGATGGACAAAAATTGGTCTCCTTAGAACTAAGACAAGCTCTCCTACTTGAAATGCTCTAGGGCGGACCAGCTTATTATAGTCTTGAGTCATTTTTGCTTTATATAGCTCAAGGTTCTGGTATGCTCGTAAGCATCTCTCTTCCAAACCTTCAAGTTCTTCCAGTCGTAGTTTGGTGTTTTGTTTGTGATTTTGTTGTTCACCGCTATCCTTCATGATAGGAGTTGGACATCCAATGGTAGCATAGCTTCGGAACCATACACTAAGAAGAAAGGGGTGGACTGAGTTGGAGTTCTGTAGGTTGTATGATACGCCCACAAAGCTTCAACTAGTTGCTCATGCCATTATCTTTTATTGTCATCAAGTATCTTCTTGAGTATTTGAATGAGAGTTTTGTTGAAGGCTTTTGCTAATCCATTTACCCTCAGGTAGTAGATGGTAGAATACCTCCAATCTATGTTATATCTTCAAGAAAAATTATTAATTTTGGTGCTCTTTAATGCAGTGTCATTATCAGATATAATTTGACGAGGCACCCTAAACCTATATACGATATGGTTTCTAAAAAGTTGGAGTGCATGCTAGGCTTTGACTTCATTGAGTGGGATGGCTTCCGCCCATTTGGAAAAATAGTCAGTAGCGACGATGATGAATCGATGACCCTTAGATGAAGGAGGATCAATCATACACACTATGTCAGTACACCAACATTCAAATGGCCATGAAGCCAAAGTTGGATGTAGAATGTTGGGTGATTGATGTAGAACTACTCCATGTACTTGACATTGGTGACATCTTTTGGCCACATCCACGTAATCTGTAATCATCATGGGCCAATTGTATCCCAGTCTCTTAATCTTGGCTTTCTTCTTCGAACTGGATTGATGAGCTCTGCATAATCTTGAATGTACCTCAGTCATAATCTTATGGGCTTCATGTTTATCTAAGCATCATAACCATATATGATCAAAGGATTGTCGGTATAAAGTTCCATCCACTAGGGCGTATGAAAGTATTATCTGTTTAACTTGATGAGCCTAAGACTGACTATGAGGTAATTTGCCCTTGTCTAGGTAATCAATGATTGGTTGCCTCAAATCTAGTTCCTCGTCATTTTTGGTGACAATAGCCTCTCCCTCAAGAGAGTATCTGTCGATGAGTTCAACATCAATAAGAGGTAGGACTCGTCTATTTTGAACCTCTATCGATATCGACTCATTATCTGGACATGCCAGCTCTTTGGCAAGCTTAGCTAAGGCATCTGCTTCTGCATTTTCTCCTTGAGGAATTTTACAAATGGTGACCTCTAGGATTTTGGTCAACAACTCCATGGTATACTTGTGATAATGGTGGAGCTTAGGCTTCAAGACCTTATAGGACCTAGCGATTTGATTGACCACTAGTTGAGAATCCCCAAAGATATTGATATTCTAGATGCCTAATGAAATAGCTAACTCCAGACCAACAATCAAAGCCTCATATTCAGCTTCATTATTCATGCATGGATTGGAAAAGTGTTATGAGAATCTCATCACATCGCGATCTAGAGTTAAGAGGACTATCCCTACCCCTGCCTTTCTAGAAATAGTAGATTGTGGTTCTTCTCATCTTTAAGAAGAAGCCACACCATCAAAGTACAATCCCTAAAGTCATGATTTGTTCATCAAGGAGATCATCATTGAGCGGTCGAGATGGGAGTGGATATCTAAGAAGTGCAGAGCTTATTCTTTCACCGCCCAGAGGGGTATAAATGTAATATCAAACTGCGATAAAATTATGGACCAGCGTGCCAGCGTCAAGATTGGCGTTCGTGTCATGAGATATTAATAAGGTGGGAGGTTTTGAGCATCTAAGATAAGCAATGGAGGATCAATGGTTTTGCTGGGGATAAGGGCATCTTGTGGCATCATAAGGTATTGTTTGATGCTCTCAAAGGCTTGTATCCCACTTGAACTTGGCGTCCATCTTAACAAGTGTAGAGAATTTCTGGCATATTCCTAATAGGTTGGAGATGAAGCGTCTTACATACACAAACCTTCCTTGAAATGATCTTAGTGAGTTAAACTTTTAGGATGTGACATTTCTAATATCACTTTAATCTTCTCGGGGTCATTTTTGATTCCACAATGTCAGACAACAAACCTAAGAAATTTCCCTGAAGAGACTCCGAATGTGCACTTGAGGGGCTTGATTTTAAGGTTATATTATATTAACAGTTCGAAAATTACTCTCAAATTAAAGAGGTGGTCTTCCTTTACTTTGCTCTTACCACAAGATCATCGATGTAGCATTCGACTTGGTGATGAATGAGTTCATCAAAGATTCGAGTCATGGCTTGCTGGTATGTGGCACCGACATTTTTAAGGTCGAAAGGCATGTCCTTATAACAATATATTCCGATCGGGGTTCTAAATGTAATATTTTTCTTATCTTCAGGGGCCATCTTTATTTGATTGGATCCAGATGAACCATCGATAAAGGAGAATGGTGCATGAGATAAGGCAATGTCCACCATCAATTCTGGTATCAGTAGTGGAAATTCATCTTTTAGGCATGCTTTATTTAGATCCCTAAAGTCGATGCATATGCGAATTTGGTCATTTTTCTTTTTAACTGGGATGATGCTAGCTAACTAGGTAGGATATTTTTCTTCCTTGATAAATCCAACCTCGTTCAGTTTCTTGACTTCAGAAATGAGTTGTTATTCAATGTTCAATCTCATGCATCTAGGAGCTTGTTTAAAGAATTGCACTAGGCTAAATTGCTAGCTTATGGATCGCTATGCTAGGAGCTAATCCAGACATCTCTTCATAACTCCATGTAAAGCACTTCTTAAACTCAGTATGTAGCCTAACTAAGTCATTGGTTTCATCTTCATTTAATAAGGAATTGATGTATGTTGGATGTGAATCTTCTAATGTTCCTAGATTGATCTCCTTAAGTTCGTTAATTATTGACTTTATTTCTTCTTCAAACTCTGGTGGCGCATCTTTGACTTGAAAATCATCTGGATCATCTGAAGTTTCTAGACACACCTCCTCACAAGAGTTAGCGTGATTTGAAAAGAACCTATCATATTCCAAATGATTGGTGATGACTAAGCAGTACTCATCATCATCTACAAGACCCATTGTGCTGAATCCCAGTCCTGGTCTTGATTGAGAATGCTTGCATTTGTTGTCCCATAGCCCTTCAAAATATTCGTACTTGTGTTTAGACCATTTATGTGGAATTAATCATTTTTTAGCTAAATTAAGAACTCAAGGCTAATACCAGTCAAAAGGTAATTCTATTAAATCTTTTATGAATCATCCTTAAGTTCTACATCAACTTCTTGACTTGAGGATAATGCTCCAAGTAAGAACCTTCACACCTTCCCATCTGACTGTAATTTAGGGGCATCCTCAACTTTTTGTGAAAAAAGTGGGGTTAGAGCTAAGATTCCTAGTTGCTTCTTAACAGTTTCACATAATGTTGATTTGGATACACTCATGTTTTGCTTAGGATGCCAATCTTCATCATTGTCTATCTCAAGTGTCACCTCTAAGGGGACCTATTATCGAGAAGAGCTGGCCGGTGTGCTAACCATATAAGACTTATCCTCCGAACTAGATTCTAAGTCTATTTGGATAGTAGGTGTACTCTTGGTAGCCAAGACATATCTCTTATTGGATGGCCAATAAGGAGGTCTTCTGCCCCTAGGACAACCCCTAGTCTTGCCTTTTCTCCGGTGGAGGTCATTCTCCTACATGTTCAAATAGAGTGACTAATCTATCTAATGTCGCTCTATCTCTTCCTGAGTGAATTCTCCCTTTTTCTGAGTCCACTTATTTTTCTTTTTTCCTTTCTCTTTTCTTTTTTCTATTTCTTTTTTTTTTTTATTTTTTTCATTTTTTATTTTTTTTATTTGTGGACATCGAATAAGTTCACAAGAATATAATTTTTATTATGAGGGAGATAATAGGCTGCATCCTCATATATCCCTACCTCATGAACAGAGAATGGCTTTAGATCTCCTCTAACACAATACTCGATCCCTCCTCTTAAGAACTTGCAAAAGAGGATGGAACCATGTTGTTCTTATGTAACCATGGTCTCCCAAGCAAAGCATTGAAGGATGTATCTGAATCAATTATGTGAAACTTGGCTTCTGTTTTCCAGTCATCTATCTCCAAATGTAATATTATGGAACCTAAGACCCTCTCACCTATTTTGTTGAATCCTTTCAACATCATCCTATTTTTTTGGAGTTTAGAGATGTCGATCCTCAAGTAGGCAAGGGATCTTATGCTCATAATGTTTACCGATGCACCTAGATCAACAACAATCCTAGATAATCCGCCAACACACCAATGTAAAGAGGAAAATTATGCTCGATCATTCCAATAGAAGGTCTTCATCATGAATTTGACTCCCAAGATCGCCTTTGAATAATATGCTTCATCTAGTAGGCTAAAGATATTTCAGGATCAAGGCTTTGATCAATGACTCCCTAATCTCTTTGGATAAGATAATAGAGTCATATATGCTTAGCTTAGGTGACAACTTTCTAAGATGCGCAAGAATGTTGTAGTCTACCTTAGGTTGGTCCTCCACAAGCATATCCATAGATGGAACATGTTGTGGAGGAGGTGTCTAGCTAACTAGAACCAATGACTTGCTTACCCTTATCCTAATGTGCTAGCATAGGAGTTAGAAAAGGATAGTCTATCCATAGATTCACTAAGAAGATTAACTTCGGTGACTTCTTAGAATGATGAATTTATGGAAAGTTTTACCTACCTGCACACCTATAGTTTCTATGGGATCATTGGATGACTCCAAATCAATCTCAAGAGGTGAACATGTGAAATTCAGAAAAGGATAGTCTATTTTTGAATCAGATAAGAGTTGATCAGAATTGCTAGAGTTATCGTTATTATCTTGACTTGGAGAGCTATCAATTGGAATAAAATCAAGAACATCATAAGTAAAAAATATGTAAGTGGAATCGTTCTTCTTCATTGATTTCTTTAATTTAGGAGGGACATAATAGAAATTGAGTAAGGTAAGCAGAATGAGGGATTTGGTGCCCTCATCTGCATATACAATATTTCTACTGTTAGAAGAAGAACATGAGGAAGTAGCTACAACTGTAGATAGTTGTGGTGAAAATATTCTGCCTTCATCTATCCTTTTAGAGAGGATAAATGAAAATAGAAATATTCTTTTGTTGGGAGACCCCGTAGATTTGTAGATGTTCTTATTAGGGTGATCGCATGAGAGAGGTGTACTATCTCAAAGGATAGAAGTCACCACCCTACAATGGACCTAATCACCTCACAAGGACTCTAGGACTATGGGTCAAGATATGTACTGTGAGATTCTTCCCCTACTTTATATGGAAAAGTAAAGTAGGGTTTATTTTAAATCGGGTTCATTAAGTTCTCTATGGAGGCAAGCCCCCATAGTTAATTACATCTTAAGGAAAGAGATTCCTCAAGAATACTCTCGATTAAGGTAAATGATCATTGTCTCTGAAGATTTTAATATGTAGGTCTATCAATCGATTAGTTTATTTTTTGGTAAATTAAGTGGGATCAATCAATCAGAGGGAGTTCTTATCGAAGCCAAATGGAAATGAGTAGGGGATATTTAGGATACTAGGAAGCCTAGTAAACATCCCAAACTATCCTATGGTTGGGCTTTATATTTTTGAAATTGAATTACTTATTTGAGTTAAATTTTTATTAGAAGTTTAGGGCTTATAATTCCACAATACAAGGTTATGAAAATGCCTAACCGGTGAGAATTTATGTTTATGTCCCATAGAAGGGAGAAGCAACCTCAGAACCTAAATCTAGGGAGCTTTGGCGAGTGCCAAAAGCACAACCTAAATCTAAGGCAAAAAAAAAGGGTATTCGGTTTGCCTCAATAAGAGAGGATAAATCACCCGACTGCTTGGACTTATAATCACATGGGGGTGGCCTCCAATTAACTCCTCCTATGATTTTAAATTCATGTAGACAAGTCATATGTTTATGCAAGATAGCTTCATTATTATTTATTTTAGAAAGAGACTAAGTCCTTAAACTCATTTTCTAAGAGATTAGATCATGTAAGGGCATGAAAAATGACCTAGATCTAATGCAAAATATAGTACATTTTACTTTCATTTTTGGACAATCATTTGACCTCAAAGTTTATAGGATCTATATGCCGAATGAGAAATAAGATTATGGGCCAAAATCAAAGGAGAAGGGGAGGTGTGTTTCCACCATAGCTCAAAGGTCGAGCCAAGTTCTCGGCAAAGGTGGAAGCCCTCCAATCAAGAGTGAAATAATATGTTTTATGCATAATGTTAGAAAGAAATGCTCATCTAAAGGGGGTTAATTCTTTTATCTTGATTTTAATGTAGGCTTTAAATGAGGTTATGAGTTGTTTATTTTTTTTATTTTGAGTTGATTAATTTGGTAGAAGATTTATTTTTCCTTAAGAGCCTAATCGTCATCCAGGCCATACATCAAAGCAAGGAAGAAACTAGAAAATCATGTCATTTCTAATGCAAGCTTAACAAAATATCAAACATTTTATAAAATTAATGCAAAAGAATAAAGGCCATTTGTGTGGGCACCACCACAAACCCAAAATAAATTGAAGCTCTACCCTTATACAACCCGGATTACAAATGAATTAAGTACAATTAAGCAAGAAATTCATTTTTATGGGGGTCTTCAAGCTTCATTTCTTCATTCTTCTTTTCTTCTTTCTTATTCTTCTCTTCTTTTCTTCTTTTTTTCTTCTTTCTTCTTTGGTTCCTTCTTTTGGATGGTTGGAAGGTGGATGCTCTAAAGGTTTCACATGATACATAAGGCATGGCCTTATAACCAATGATCATCCTAATCCCCATAACAATCATTCCAAAATCTTAATTGCAAAAAAACATGAAAAGAAAAACTGAATCTAACTAACACCTGCAAAATAGAGATTAGCTAAATAAATCATCTGAAACCCAAGCATGTATATTAATAAGTTGGACTTAGCCCCCACACACAGGTAACCAAGTCCACCTACCTATTTTGGATTATGCTTAGGGGTATAAGCGCAAAGAAAAGCTTATATTTTTATGACATCGCCTTAAGCATAATCCCCATAAGATAATGATTAGACTAAATCATCATCATTTATTCTATACATACACCCTAACATCCGGACTAAAATATCACATCATAAAATAAATAAACATCAAACCATGCACCGCCTAACATAATACTAGAAGTGGTGACTTTTAATGTGCCATGTTTTGTGTGGTATGCTTAGTTTTTAAGGTTAGGATTTTCTAAGTGTGAAAAGGTTCAACTTAGAAGGTGGTCTCATTTAAGTTGTTTAGTTAATATGGGTTAATTTTATTTGATGATTTGATTTGGTTGGAATGAACCTACTTAATTACTAAAGGTTGTAAAGAGAGGAAAAGAGAAGAGAACTTCTCTTTCCTCCCTACCTTAAGTGATTTCTAAGATAGATTCATTAAGGATTCTTATTTAGTGAATATTTTATTATGCATTTTAATTAATCCTAAGTTTATATTTTCTCTAAACAAACCTATTCAAAAAGAAAGGCATTTTAAGATTAAGTAAAGTGAATTACTATCACAAAACACACAACATTTTATTTCCTTCCCACATGTGTATAACATGCATATGAATGGATCCTAAGCATATCTATACATACAAATGGGAATGTTTGGCATACTTTATGATGAATGCTAAGTGAGGTTACTTAAAGAAATTTGAAATGTTTCATGTATACATGATTTTGTTAAGTAGAAGAGAGTGATTCTTTTATCCATTTTTTATATGCACATTTATAAGTATAAAAGATATAAGTGAGTAAGATGTCATTGTTAACTAGGGGTGTAAGGTACAAGACCTACTTAGGACTACTTAAAGCTTGCAAACCCTGGGGTTGTCCATAATATATCACTTTTCTTAAATACATGTGCATGTAAAAAGAAATGCATGGAAGAGAATGCTAAGTGAGTTACTTAAGAAATTTTGAATGCTTTATGATGCATGATTTTCATTAAGTAGAAAAGAGGTTTTCTTATCCACTTTTCATATGCACACATGTATGTATGAAAGGCATAAGTGAGTACGATGCCATTGTTAACTAGGGGTGTAAGGTATAAGACTAGGGCTACTTAGCCTCATAACCCTGGGTTGTTGACTAATATACCACTTTCCTTAAATACAAGCATATGTACAAAAGAAATGAATGGAAAAGAAAGATGCAAAATTTGCTCTTATGTTTGGACTTAGTTATGTAATTTATATGTGTAAGTGTAAGGATCTTTCTTAAGTCATAACAGAAGAGGATAAGAATAGATTTAAGCAAGTGTTATGTTCTTTTAAAAGAACTATACACTTTGCAAATCTTATTAAATCCATATTAAGAGGAATGAAAGGAAGCAAATATAAGACACATTTTTATATTCACATGCAAGCTTATAAATAATTATAAGTAGCACACTTTCATTTAGGTATTTGATTTATAGATTTTAAAAAATAGTTTTGAATTTAATAGTGATAATAGTCACTCATATTTTTTACTTTAGCCAAAACATGCAATTTGACATAAAGAAAATATTTCATTTTGAATTTGATTTTAGAAAAGCATGAATGCATGATTTTCATATGACATATACATTTAGCATGCTAGAAAGAAATAAAGTAATGTAATTTCATTTACTCTAATTAATTCTTAAAGACAATCTTATGAAGTAAGATCATTTAAAGAGAATCAAAAGTTGTTTAAAAAAAACTTTCATTTTGTTTTGATTTGATTTGAATTAGGAAAATGCAAGAAGGTTTGTTGGTCCTTACCCATTCCCACATGTGTGTATTATTTTAGTTTATTTTTAAATGCTTAGATTAATTTTATGATTTGGTTAGGTTAAGGTGTAGATTAAGTTCATTAATTACTCCTTACTTATACCACGTTAACATATTTAATCAAATAATTATGAGCCAATGTATGACATAAAACCATAAGGAATTTAAATCAACAATGCATCCTAGGAAAGAAAAGTACCTAATGCAATTGGCTCACAATTAATGATTAATTAAGCTAAAGAGTTTAATTTAAGTACATTCCTAACATTTCCTACACATATGGGTTAGGTATTATTTCCTTCAGTTTACTTAGGTTATTGAACACCGAAGTATCTACCCAAGAAGGATTGATTAAGTTTCTAGATTAATTTTGGTTTTGAGAATTTGATTTGATTAATTAAGTAGATCATTAGTGGATTAACCCTTAATTAGATTTGGATTTAAGGAAGAAAGGGGTTTAGGGAATAGCTTAAGGAAAATATTCCAAAATAATTCCATAAACCTCCTAATCACTTAAATAAAGTTTAATTAACTAAATTAAGAAATTAAACCACTATTTACATGCTTAATTAAGCTTAATTATATTAAGAGAGTGATTAGGGCTTCATTAATTAATATCCCTGCTTAACTCATTAATAAATTGCAAGAAAAATAATGGAGGCAGAAGTCATCCCACTAAACATGCGAGAAGTTTGGAATTAATTAATGAAGTCAATAGAGAGTAATTAGGGTTATTAAGTTTTCAAATAAATCTTAATTAAGGAAAATCTACTACTCAAATTCAAGTAGAAGAAATTTTATTGGATTCGCCTCTAAATTATCTTTAAAATAAACCTAAGTTTGTATTTTTTTTTTTTTTTGGATTTTTCTACAATTAGTTATAAATTTTTGAAGTTTCAATTGATTTAAGTGATTTTTAAAAATGCTGCTAATTTATTTTATGAAAATAAAGTATTTGACATTAAAAATTCAATATCTTTTAATCCAAACGTCATTTTGACTTGAAATTTTTATGGTAAGTGTAATTTAACATCAATTTTAATCTCAAATAATTTCAACTTAATCGAACCTGTATTTTTAGTTTAATTAAAAAGTTTGATTTTTACTAAATCTCAAATTAAACTCAAAATACTCAATAAAATTTGGGGACTTTGGATTTGTTGGATTTATCTCGGAAAGACGAATCCAACAAGCTATTATTTTTAATTTTTGGTTCAGTATTTTATTTTCTATAAATTTTTGAAGTTTCATGTAATTTAAATTAATTTTTTAAATTGAAAAATATGCACAATGTGACGTAAACGCGGTGCCAATAATTGATAATGCGCCACATGGCACGCGCATGCCACGCATGCATGATTCGCGCAGCCGCGGTCGCCAGATGGGTAAGGCCAACGCGGAAAGTGACCCGTGGTTCGCTTTGGACCGTCCTATCGCTGATCGGACGGTCCAAATTAGATCGCACGATCGGCGTCTGATGTGAGCCGTCTGATCATGCGAATCATGTGATCGGATGGTCCAGATCACATCAGGTGATCTAAAGGCCCGATCGTGCGATCCATGCGCGATCCGAGCCGTCGATCCCGCTAACCGCAGGATCGGATGATGATTGTAGCCCGCCGACGATGAACAGTAAAAATAGATTTTTTTTAAAAAAAGTAAACATAGGGTTTTCTAAGTAAAACTTGTCAAAATGGACTCATTTTCACGTCGATTAGCACTGGAAAAATTCTATTTTTTTAATTGGGATGATTTAAAGTAAAAAATGCGGATTATCTAAGGTAAATTCCTAAAGATCGTGCAAAATCCATCAAAAAAATGAAAGATCCTAAGGCCGACTATAGTTTTTGAAGGTTACCTCACCAGGGATGATTTTCGACTGCGGTGGTGGCTCGACCGGTCTTGTGGGGAAGAAGCCTCGAGAGCTTAGATCCTCCTTCACGCCAAAATGAAGTTTCCTCCGGTGATCATTGTTCTCACTAAAAATCCACTTAGTTGAAGTATTTCTCTTCAAAATGAAGTGGGGGTGATTGCTAATGGCTTTGGGAGCTCTAAGAGAGGGAGAATGAGAGGAATGAGGCTTTCCTTCAGCCACCATAGCCTTAAAATGAAAAGTGAATGTAAATGAACTAAAATACACTTTTTGTTTAACATTTTGGCTCCAAACTCATGTTACTTGGCTTGGGGTGGTTGGGAATGGAAGAGAATCATCCTAGGTGACTCCCTATGGTTGGCTAAGACATGGAAAGTGACTGCCATGAGGGACAAGTGGGTGTCCTAGCCAAGGGGGGTGAGTGTCCTTCATGCCAAGTGTTCCAATGGGAGAGGTGAGGTGATTTCACCTCCCCATGAGTCATGGCTGCCCCAACCACTCATTGGGTTAGAAAATCAATGTCCTTGGTGCCTATGTGGACCAATGGATGAGTGCCAAGTGGCCAAGGAAGAGAAATGACCACTTAGGAAAGTGTCTTTTTTCATGGAATGCCCTTGACCCAAGGGCAAAGTAGTCATTTGGCTTTAAATTTGATTTGGGCAGATTTAAAATGAGTCAAAAGTAAGTTGGACCAAATTTCATGTCATTTGAAGTTCATTTGGTTTAATTTGGGTTAATTTGACCCATTTGGGTCAAATTGGGTCAAAACGAGTTAGGTTGACCAATTAGTCAAATTGGGTCAAATCAAGAGTTGGGTCAAGTTCAAATGATTATTTGGAGCATATTAGTTCAATTGGTTTCAATTCATGTAGTTTAATTTGGATTTAATTTGGATTTTGGCCAATTTGATCCTATAGGTCAATTTGGGCTAAGTTGACCAATTTGACCCAATTGACCAAATTGGCTTGAATTATGGCTTGGTTTGGGTTTGGTTAATCATTTGAAATGGATTGGTGTCTTTGTTTCCAATTAATTTGGTTTATATTTGATTTTGGCTTGATTTGACCTTTTAGGTCAAGTTGGGTTCATGGTTAATTGGGCTAGGTTGGGTCTAGTTGGCCAGTTGGTCAAATTGGGTTTAATTGAACTTTGGTCAAGTTCAATAATCAATTTGGAGTGTACTTGAGCCATTGGTTGTAATCAATTTGGTTTAGGTTGCAATTTGGCTAGTTTGGGTTCATGTGGGTTAAAGGGTTGACTTGGTCAACAGGTTAGGTTGACTTGGCTTGACCCAATTCATGACAATTAATTAACCTATGATGATCAAAAAATATGACATGAAATTTGGATTAACTTAATTCACTTTGATTTGGATTGAATTGAATTTTGATTCATGTATGTCAAATTGGCCACTTTGAGTCAAGTGAGCCAATTGGGTTGAGTTGGCTTGATGAAGGCTTGATTCAAGTTTGGTTGAACTCACATATGGACTTGTGATTGAAATATAAATCCATTTGCAAGAGATTTGGAGTCAAATGAGTTTCAATTCATTTGATAATTTCAAGTCAAAGGGTGAACATGAGTTTGACTTGGGTTTGATTTTTGAATTTAGTTTTGGTTTGATGATTGAAGTTTATGTTTATATTTGGATTCATGATTGTATGATTGATTGAATCATGAAGAAAAAATCAAGGGTTTGACATGATTTGAATTTGATTTGGCTAAGTTCAAGACTTAGTCTTGAAGGCTTATATTGAATTTTTGATTGAATTTGGATTTGATTTTTGAATTGATTCTTGGATATTTGAATTTATATTTCATTTATATTTGTGAATATAAATGAGAATATAAATGGGTTATGAGCAAATTTCTTGAATTTGAATTGATTTAGATTTTATTTGAGCTAAGTCCATAAGATAGAATCAAAGGGCTTAGGAAAGATTTTGAATTTGGAATTTCAATCATGAGCTTCAATCATTTGGAGTTGATCATGGATTTTGATCATTTGGAATTGATTTGAGTTTAGGGAAAATCAATTAGGTTAGAATTGATTATTGATTTGATTTAGAGTTTGACTTGAAGGAAGGAAGTGAGGAATGTGGTTCAAGCTATAGGGTAGGCAAATTTTCCTAACACCTCTAAGGCATGACCTATTCCTATGGCTAACTCTTCTAAATATTTAGGGCTAGGTTAAGTGTCCACCTAATCACTAGATGTGTCTTTAGACTAAGGAATTCTTAAAGTATAAGAGAAGTCCTACGTCTAAGATGGAGGGGTTGAGAGTTCATTCCAAAAATATGGTCAACAATAGTATGCTTGACTTGGATGGTGGTTGCGCTAAATCTTTATCCCGGGATAATGTAAAAGGTTGTTGCTGCTGCTGAAGAGTTCCCACCCTCTCAAAGTTGTCCTTAGCAACTGAAAACCTTCCATAGTGTTAGAGGTTTGAGCTACTTCAGGCACCTATAGAGGAAGCTTCTTAATTTTAGAAATTATTTTTTAGAGGTACAGGATAAGGAGACATTCCAACCTTCTTGTGTCTTATGAGGATCGAATGTATTCCCAAGGATTATCTTAGCAGAATTGGAATGTTGTTCTAATAGATATTCCTTAGGGATAATAATGGCTTCTAACTTATAGCTACACACAAGCCAGTCCTTAAAAGTAATGCAATCCTCTAAGACATGCCCTAACATGCGGTGGTAGAGGCAATAGCTAGGATCACCACTCTTGCCCACTTCCTCCGGCCTCTTAGGTTCGGGTAGTTGAAAATCAGGTTCTTTAAGAGATTCTTAAAGATTTTTTTGATTACCTCCCTCTTGAATGAATAGGATTTATTGAGTTTCTTAGCAAGAGTAGGTGGAAAATAGCCACCTGGTGGATGGTGCTGATGTCATGGTTGATATGGCTATGGAGGAGGTAGCTATTATAACTGTTGTGGCGACAGAAGAGGAAGTGGCAATGGGGACTATTGTGCTCATGGCCTCTCATATTGTGCTTTGACAGGCTGCTTCCCTTTGTCCACAAACACTACTGCCTTTGACTTCTTCTCATGACTTTTTGAGGCTTGGGTCTAGATGACTGGTCTGAGAAGGGTGATTGTTTGGCTTCCTCTTGTAGGTTAGTCGCCTTATTGATTAATTTCTTAAATGTCTTTATGGTAAAACCTTTTAGCATGAAGGCGACCGGGCCATGGATATTCTTGCATAGAATCTCAATGGCATGCTGATCAGACAACTGTGGTTCACATTTCATACTTATATTGCGCCATCTAAGAATATAATTATTAAGAGACTCATTGTGTTTTTGTTTCTCTACAATGAGGTCACCCTTTGCTAAGCACTTGCAAACCTTCACAAAGAGATGCTCTGACCTACAAAAGTCTTTACTGAGCCATTGGGCAACTCGGCATACCAATCAAATGCAACCCCTGCTAAGCTATTGACAAAAAGTTAAATAATAGTGCATCATTGCCACCAACATTGCAACAACTAGCCCTAAAGTATGTTATGTGTTGCCTCAGATTCCCAGTGCCATCAAATACTTTGAAAGATGGTGGCATAAAACATTTGAGATATTGGACCAAGTCAAATTCCTCTGTGTAGGGTCTACCCTTTGGAACCGATGAACCCCCTCGAGCTTGGGTCAATGCTTCCTTTTCTTGTTGTTCTACCATATGTTTAATATCTTTGTCATGCATGAAGATGCTTTCTCTGACCTTCCTATGCTAGTTGTCACTGTCCTGATCTACATATGAGTAACTATTAGGATGATCTAGCAAACGTATCAATTCAGGTTGATCAGCTTCCATGAGGCTAGGCTGTGGTAGTGGGGCTTAGTGCCAAAACTATCACTAGCAAATCCTCTACCCTTTTCTCTATCTTATTGATATGATCATCCTTCTGTTTGAGCAACTGAAGGAGGTGTAGGTGTTGGGCTGACTGAACGACATCGTCCTCCTCAACCATAACACCTTCTTAGTTGTGATTCTCTCTATGTAAAGAACTCATAATGTCAACCATATGGATCTTGGCTGAGTCCTCTAGCATATCATCATCATCAAGGTTGAAGTCTATCTTACCCTCTTCCTAATCAGAATGATCGGTCCCACCAGTCTGCCTAATCTTGGCCAAGTAATTATTCAAGATGTCATGGAGGAAACGATCACCCACTCTCCCTAGTTATACCATGACATAGACTCGTTGGCGACTGCTCGTAGGACTATGCTCATCTAAATTTATGCACTGCATACTGCCTACTGATGGAGTACTCTCTCTAGGAGGATCAACTTACATGGGGATGGTAGAGGTATCTCCTCCCTTCTCTGCTACTGGATGTGATGGTGGGGCGACTACAACACTTTTGGGATGCCATTCCTTCTTCATTGTTGTTGATAGAGAAGGTTGAATGGGAGAGCTCAACCTCACCTCAATGGGCGGTGTAGATGAAATGGGATTCTTAGGTTGATTATAGGTATTGATTTGGCCTATTGAAATGATTGAAGAGTTGAGAAAATCACTTGAGTCTTGATTTAGTTTTGGAAGAGGATAAGCTAAGTCCATGGAAGGATGATCATGGAACTTAAGTTTGAATCAATTTTGATTTGGATTAAAAGTTTAATGGTTTGAAGTAAGATTTGGGTATAAAATTCGTTTAATTTGATTTGAATTGGTAGTATCAAAATTGAGGTTTGGTTATGATTGAGCATATGCTAGAATCATGGGTTAGATCATAGGATAGGGTGAGCTTCCTAGATCCTAGGGCATGAGCTAAACTGAGAGCCTAACCTCTTTAAGTCTTCTAAGCCTGGGTAAGATGTCAACTTAAGCACTTGAAGTGTCTTATGACTAAGGAAGCCTTAGTGTGTAAGTGGTTCCTAAGTCTAAGAGATTAAATCCTCACTCCAATAGTGAGGTCAACAACCCCATAACATTTCTTCATTTCTAATTGAAATTATTCTTTTATATTTTGGGTTGTATAAGAGTAGTTCTCGACTACCCAATTTTCTCCTTTTCGGGGTGTACAGTGGTACCCGGTCATACCGACCTCTTATTCTTTTACGATAGTTTTATAAAATATTTGATGTTATGTTTAGATTGTGCATTAGAAATTGCATATTTTTCATAGTTTCTTTATGTTTGATGTTTTGAATGTGTGGCCTAGATGCGGTAAGCTCTGAGAATAAAATTAATTTTTCTACCCCAACTAATTAGTCATAATTAAAATTTTTAACAATTCATAACCTCATCATAAGGCCTAGAGCTTAAATAAGATAATTAAAATATTAGAAACATCTTAGTTGTATGGTGTATGTCTCACACCATGCATACATAATCCTTCTTCCTTAAAAATAGGGGATTTCTATCCTTGCACGATGGAGGAATGCTTGGCCATTGAGGGCATTCCTTGTGTTAGAAAACACCCTTTCTCACTGATTTAGCCCACAATCTTTTTTCATCATGCATTTAGGCATAAAATATCCCAAGCTTTTGTCTAAATGAATGTGTAAAAATGAAATAAAAATTGTAAAATTTAAATTTTTTTAAAACTAAGTCATGATTTCATACCACTCATCCTCTAGTTTATTAGGGAGTGGGTTTAGGACTTTAGTTTCTTTCCAATTAAATATTAAGCCAAGCTATCTTGCAATTTCATAAGACTGAACCACATGATTTTGAATCGTAGGAGGAATTAGTTGGCAGTCATAGCAGGTGATTGCAAGTCTAGAAGTTGGATGGGTCCACTCTCTCTTGTGGAGGTGAACCATTATATCCCCTCTTCGCTTAGATTTAGGTCGTGTTCTAACTTGTGTTAGAGTTCCCTAGATTTAGGATCTAAAGTTACTAGTTTACTTTGAGCTACAAGCATAAATCATCACCTCTTAGGCATTTCCATAATCTTATGTTGGTGGATTATAAGTCCTAGTATTCTAATAAAATATCAACTCAAATAAAACAAATCCTCTCTTTCAAATATATAAAGCCTCACCCTAGGGTAGTTTGGAGTTCTTACAAGGCTTCTTAATATCATAAACACTCCCTACTTATTTCCTTTGAATTCCTAAATTAGTCTTCTAATTGAATAATCTCATTGATTTTTCTAAAATAACCAAATCCTTTAATAGTCTAGCCTTAAAATCTTTTGAGATATTGATTGACTACTTTAATCGAGAGAGTTCTTAGGAAGTCTCATTTCTTAGGATGCAATTAACTATGGGGACTTGCCTCCAAAGAGAACTAAAGAACTTAGCTTAAAATAAACTCAGCTTTACTTTTTCATTTAAAGTAGGGGAAAGATCTAATTGTATTAAATTTCCTAGTACTATTGCACGTGCACTAAGTGCACGTGAATAAATTTTATTTTAAAAAAAGCTAATTGTATTAAATTTTGCAATTTCTATTTTTTAATTAAAATTTTGATAAACCTTATCATTATAAGTAATTATACTTAAAATGAATTACAAGAGAAAGTGGATAAATAAGATGTAATAGTATCACTTTCATAGTTTTTTTCAATTTTTTAACATCATATATATCAAAAAAATAAAGGGAGAAAATTTAGAGAAAATGATGAATATTTACTGTGACAAGTAGATTGAAAGATTATTGAGCGAAAGTGACAAGTAGATTGAAAGATTAGTAAAGTTTAATTTTTTATATTTTTTAGTTATTTATGTAACATAATTTATTTGGGATTGATAAAAGAATAGCTTAAATGCAAGATCATTATTTAAGTTAAACAAGATGTAAAGAAAAATGTTTAAAAAGAATCATTCACATTATTTGATGTGTAAGATAAAAAAGTAATTTATTTATATCATAGTGTCAAATTAAACAAAGATTATTGTATCAAAATTTTGTAATTTTGTTTTTTCAGTCTAAATATTAATGAGTTGTTATGAAGTTGTATAGATATTACGAATCCTTGCAAATAGTTGTATGTTTAAAAGTATACATTTTATTAAACAAATATACTTTTTATTAATTTTACCATATAAGCTAAGATAGCTCATAATGCATTATGCTTAAAAATTAGTAAAATCTACACTACTTCCAGAAAGATCCTCAAATCATAAATAAATCATTTTTATTAATTTTTCACAAAATATATTTTATACAAAGTTAGAAATAAAACAATGACATTATATATTATTTATAAGGCCAAGAATAATAAAGGTTTAAATACAAACTAATTTTACATCAATTTTTTTTAAATAATATATAAAAATAAATTTAAAGATAATTATTTTAAAGAACCCATTAATTTAACTACTATTATTATATTCTTCTTAGTTTTAAAATTCTATTCAGGTGCACTTGCACATGTAATTAAGTTGTTAAATTGCAACAATGAAAAAAAAATTCAATAAATTGTTCATTTGTTTGACTTTCTAATCTATTGATTATTTTTTATTTCAATAAATGCATTATTGCTTATTAATTTTTTTTCTTTATATATGTTTCGGTAAATGTGAATCTATTTAAATGTTTATACTTCTATTATAAAAGTGGCCTGTGTTTCTTATAATACGAACCGTTCATCTTTTTTAATGTGATAATGATTTTATGATTTTAATCATAGCCATATAAAAACTGATAGTTAATATTAATATTTAATTAATTAGTACATATTAAATAATAATTATATTAATTGATGTTTATTACTGTAAAATCTATGATGCTCAAAATTCCACGTTTTCAAAATTTTGAATTTTTTTAAATTAATAAATGAATAATAATTCGAGCATTAATTTCCCATCTAAAAGTAAATTTTAGATTTATTTATTAATTTAATAGTGGCCTTCCCTTAAATTCATTCAACATAGTATTTTGTTATATTTATTAATTATTTTAAAATCTATGATTTTTCATATTCCCACACTCTAGAATTTCTAGCTAGGTACTTAATTTCATATATTAATTAATGATCGAATATCATTCTATGAATGAGTATTAATTAAATTTAACTGATATAATGGTTGAAGATTAAATATGCAAAGTCATTATATAAAACTACTTTTATAAACCCGCATGATTCAAGTTTTTAACAAATTTCTAAACGAATATTTAATTTCACCTAATTGTTGAATACTTTAAATGCGAGATCATTATATCAAAATATATTTGTAACTCTTTCTAGGAACTCACATTTTAATGTTACTAGAAGTATCAAATTTGATATAAGCATGAAATGACTAAGTAAAACAAATTAAATTGCAAACTTATTATAAACACTCTTATGAAGATCCTCAATCTTGCGTATTTGTCGCTTTTATCGGAGGTAATGTATATTGTTTGTTTCTCTTTTATCAATGTTGACCTAACTTTTGGAGTGACGACTCAACCTCTCTATCTTTGATTTAAGAGTCTTCTAGCCACTAAGACTTTTTTAGTCATAAGACACTTCTAGCAATTAGGTGAACACTTAACCTAAGTCTAGAGACTTAGAAGGGTTAATCATAGGATTTGGTTGTGCCTTAGAGGTTGGGATGACTTACCTACCCTATAGCCTAAACCCAAGATGTGTCTATCCCTTTGGCTTAAACCAAAACTCAAATTCAATTCAATCTAAGTCCAAGTCTGAATCCCAAACCAAGTGATTGATTCCTATGATCAAAATTAAACTAAACTAAATCTACCATAAGCTCATGATCCAAATCTAAGGACTTAGCCAAATCCCTTGAATCTAAACCCATTTGGACTCAAATCAATTACAATCAAAGCTATAAACCAATCTCAAATCCATATGTATAAACCCAAACCAATTTCAAGTCATCTTAAGATCAAACCAACTAGCCCACTTAGGTTCACTTGATCCAAAGTGACCTAAAGAATCAATTTGAGCCAAGTTTTCACCTAACCCAAATTGGATTGAACCAACCTATATAAACCGTCCTACAATAATTGTCGGTCATCCTAAGTCGATCAATTGCAATCAATTGAGACAAATCAAATTAAACCAAATCAATGATACCAATACAGTTCAAATCATCATTTGAACTTGACCTAACGTTTGATTTGACTTAATTTGACCAATTGGTCAACCTAACCCAACCTAGCCCAATTTGATCTACAATGATCAAATTGAGCCAAACCCACTCAAACTATGCCCAAACCCACTCAAACCATGCCCAAACCCAATGGGACCTGATCCAACCCATCCTAAACTCACTCTTGATCAGCCCAAAATTAGGCCAACCTGAATTGGGTTCAACCTAAGGCAAATCCCCAATTGGATTCTCCACCCCACAAAGGATCTTCCCAAATAGGGTAAATCAACTCTTCCCCTTTCTACTTGGCAGCCTCTTCACACCCAAAATGGAACCTAACCTGTCTGCTTAGCCTGACCCAAGTGGGTTAGGTCAGCCATGGACCAAGGAGGAGTTAACTCACCTCCCCATGGTGAACCCATGGATCCAAGAGGTAGGGCTCTTGAGCCACCCCCAAGCAACCCACCAAGTCGATGTGGAGTTGACACCACTCCGGCCAGATGGCTGACCGCCAAAATTGGGATAGAATTCCATCCGTATGATTGAAGGGAGAGGGATATACCCCCTCAATTTGATCCAAAACATACACACACCATTAGTGAGCCTCTAGAGATCATTTCAAACTCCATAGAGAGATTTCCAAGCTCCCCAAGCCTCCCCATTGCCGGAAAACCTAAAGCAAAAATAGGGCAAGGCCTCCTCCGATCCAACTCCCCCAAATCTTCACCAAACTCAAATTAACTTTACCCTCCCCACACCCCGTCGAGCAAAAAGAATCATTTTCAGAGCTTCCCAACCACCGGAGGTGCAAGTTTGACCAACACTGATGAGTTTTCTCACGGTTCATGGTCCAGAGCATCGCTGATGAGGTGTTAAGGCTCAAGCTTCTCAACAGGATTTTGCCTCTACCAGACGAAGCTACTTTCATCAGTTCCGACGCCAGTCTTGAGCTCCGGCGAGGTAATTCCTCCAAACCAAGCCTTAGGTGAATTTTAGTTAGTGTTTTATGAAGGAAAGTGTGATGTCATTTGATCTTGACCATTGGATCCCTTTGGATCCTCTCCATGATGGTGTGGGATCAATCCCAAGCAAATCCAAGCTCCGATGGGATCGAATTGGGCGGTGGAAGGCGGATAATGTACGTTTTCCATCGCATCAGAGAAAACAGATCACAAACCATCCATTCTGCGTGATTGAAGCGGACGATCGTGATTAAATAGATAGATATATCTGATTTAATCCTTCAAGAACTGTGGGGTAAATCTCAGTCATTCGATCCTAGAACGAACGGCGGAGGAGAAAGCGCGTCCGCCGCCAGCCGAGACAGCATTGATGGGGATGTTTTAAATAACCAATCCAACGACACCACATGGAAAGTGCACCATGCAAGCATGTCGCATGGCACCTATGGGATTACGGATTAATTAGGCCTAATTAATTCATTTTAATGGCTGAAATTTCAAAAAATCATAACAAAATGTAGAAAAATTTAAAAATTACAAATAAATACTCATTTTAAGGGTATTTTAGAGGATGATCAATTGAAAATATTTTCAATTGACATTGACCAATTAGTAGAGTTTACTTAAGACTTAATTGAAAAGTTAATTAGCTTAATTAAGCCCTAATTACTTAGGAAATTAACCTCAAACTTTGTGAGCTCATTAACGGGGATGACCTCTGCCTCCCCTAATTTTCTTGGGATTTATTGCTCACTTAATTAGGAAAATTGGCTATTTAACTCTTAGTTACTCTCTTAATTGATAAATTGGTTAATTAATCTTATAAACAACAAAGTTTTATTAAATTAAATGCCTTAATCACTTACTAACAGTGAAAGGGATGAGGGAAAATGATGAATCCCCTTCTCTTGGTCATTTTCCTGAGTCCGCTTCATTAAGAGGTTAATTAGTTAAGAAATTAATTATGAGTCTAATTAATCAATTAAATGGTTTAATTAATCTAATTAAAATGTAAATCACATCTTAATTAAGTAATTCAATGGTAGATCTTTTGGTGTTCAAGAACCTAAAGATATTTAAGGAAATTATGGTTAACCCACATGTGTGGTGAAACCCTAAAAGTACTTAATTAAGTTCCTTAATTTAAATAACCATTAATTATGTGCCAATTGCATTAGGCTCTTTCATTTCTTAGGATCATTACAATTTAATTCCTCATGCATATCATGTTGGCTTATAATTACTTGGTTAACTTTGTTAAGGTAACATAGGAATGGGTTAATTAATACATTTATTACATAATACAACTTAATTAACTCATAAAATCTACTTAATTACATTCCCATTAAATCAAATCAATTCACAAACATGGGGCTGGGTAATGATTAGAAAGGTTTTTTCTCATATCTTTAAATTCAACCAAAGCATAAGGTTAAAAAAATGGTGTTAATAAACTTTAGTTTATCTTAAATGATTATATCTAATAAAATCATGCTTAGGAATTAATTTGATTGAATGAAATCATGTATTTATATTCAATTATTCATTTTCAATCATGTTGAATATTGTATGTCATTTGAATCCATGCATTCATCTTTTCAAAACTAAGTTAATCAAAAGAATTTTCTTTATGTAAGCTTGCATGTGTTGGTTTAAACTAATAATATGTGTGGCTATTATCACTAATAAATTCCAAATTATTTTTAAAAATTTATAAATCAATTACATTGATTAAAGTGTGAGTAGTAATGAATATACATAGGTTTTACTTGTACTTATAGCTTACATATGTGAAGTAAATTTGTTTTTCTCTTAATTTGTGTGGATGTACATATGTTTGAATGAAAGTAAGTAAATAGTACGGACATCCTGGAAATACTAGGCTTTAGTTTGCCCCAAGGAAGTAATTTGGTTAACAACTTATTTGATCTCATTCATATGTATTTTTGCATTATTATTTGGAAAGAAGTTTAACTCACATGCATAAATAATTCAATCAAATAAAAATATAACTTTGCATAATTCTCTTTTCTTTGGTTATCTATACATCTACATGTATTTAAGAAAGTAAGTATATAGTCTAGATATCCCGAGATTACGAGGCTTTAGTTAGCCTCAATGAGGTAATATGGTTACCACACTTCCCTAGTTAACAACGACATGTACTTGTTTATATCTTTTATACATGCATGTGTATATTTAATTAAGGAATTAGGATCCTCATTTTCTAGTAAAAATACATACATTCATAATCACTTAAGTCATTAAGTTAATTAATCATGTGGTTTAGAGCTTTCTTCCATATAATCATGTATATAAATCTACATATGTTTGAATAAGCAATGGGTATATAGTATAGACATCCTGAGAATATGAGGCTTTAGTTAGCCCCAAGGAGGTTCATTTAATTACCTCACCTCCTGGTTAACAAAGGCACGTATACATTTAATTTCACTATTATGTATTTTTGTATAATAATTTGGATAGAGTTTTAAATCCAGATGTATTAAATATTTTAATTAAATAAGATATAAATCCTAAAAGTATACATTCATCATTTAAGTATGCTAAAACACGTGGTATGTATAGTTATACTTAAGATTGAATCATATGCATGCTACATGTGGTGGAAAGGAATGATTTGGTATGCTCCATGTGAAAGTAATTTAGTTAGATTAATCTTAAGAAGCCTTTCATGTCGTATAAAGTGATGGAGGTGGGTGTTCTTTCTTTTGGTGAGATTGAGAGAACTTGGGTATTGGGTAAGAAAAGAAGATATGTTGGATAACTAGAGCTCCCACCAAGGATTGTCAAGGTTTGGCCACCAAGCTCTTAAACCACAAGAACACTCAAATAATTTGTAATTGTCAAAGGATCTCCATTCATTATAGCAAGGGGACTATTTATAGCCATTACAAACATCTTTCAAAATAAAAGAATTCAAAACATTGAGGGAATGGTGGGTGGCCACATTAATGTGAAGCATTAAGTTGCCTTATTATTTTTTGTCATCTACTCATTTCACATGCTATTATTTTATGTGAATTCAACTACCCCACATGTCATGCTATGAATTTTTAAATTCAAAATTTCAAACTTGAAGTTTCTAGAAGAAAATTAAAATTTACATAAATAAAAATGATGAAATCATAAAATGGGCTTTGTAGGCTAATGGGCTATGCCTTCTTCTTTCTTGAATTTTCATGGGCTTTAATCTAAGATCTTGTAAATTGATCTTGAGCTCTACTTTTTAGATCCACATGATGTTCTGCATCAACTCCCCTGGGCTCAATTGAACTCTGCTTCGTAGAGTTAAAATCTAAAAAATCTTCTACTAATTATGGGGCTAGTGTCCCCAAATAAGTATGGGTCAACCACGCGTCTTCAGCTGGTAGCTTATTCTTCTAAGGAACTAGAAAATGATGTTCAGAAGCTGGATTAATGTGTGTTTCCTCGATGATAATATAGTCAACTTCAAAAGAAAGAGGGATTCTACAAGTACAGTGTTATATCTCATGCTAAAGAGTTAGACTGAACATGTGGAGCTTTGCTAATTTCTTCATATGATAATTTAAATGTTCCACAAGCTCGAGCATGTAATTTCTTTTATTTAGTGGTTTGATAACACTCAAGTCAAATGTAAATCAATACATAGTCACCTTCTTTATATTCTTACATTGAACGATTATGATTTTCCTTAGAAGCATAATTTTCAATACTTATAGTAATTTTGTTTGTTATTTCTTCATGAAGGCTTTGAAAATCTTTAGCAAATGAGAATGTTGCATCAGAAAATACATGAGATGATAGGTTTGCTACATCTATTGGTTGTCGTAGTTTTTGACCATAGACTATCTCAAATGAAAATGGTGATTTTTTTGTAGTTCTAGAAATAATACTATTATAGAAAATTTCTAAGGTTGGTAAATATAAATCCCAATTTCCTAAACTTTTACCTAGCAATCATCTTAGCAAATTTCTTAAGGTATGATTGACTACTTTAGTTTGTCCATCAATTTGTGGGTGAAATGCAAGAAGAAAATTTTAATTTGGTAACTAATAATTTTCATATTATTTTCCAAATATATGAGACATACTTAACATCTTTGTTAGAAATAATGGTCAATGGGAGACCATGGAGTCATACTATTTCTTTATAAAATAATTTGGCTACATAAGAAGCATCATTTGTTTTTGAACAAAGTAAAAAATGAGTTATTTTTGAGAACCTATCCACTACAACAAAAATGTTATCATGTCCTCGAGCTATCCTAAGTAATCCTAGAATAAAGTCCATTGATAAGCCTTCCCAAGGCCTACAAGCAACAGTAAGGGAATTATTTGCTATAACTATATGAAGTATAGATATTTAAAAGGGGATTGCCCAAATCTTATAATACAAACAAGAAAAATATAGGAAAAAAAAGAATAAAAGAAAAGAAACACCTCAAGAATAAGGAGAAAGTCATGTGAAAAATCATAGATTTAGATGAATCGAACTTAAACATAACTCGAATGAGCATGCAAACATTTATTTTATGATAAGAGAAAAACTAGACTCTAATTCTCTAGGAAAATATGATGAAATTTCTTATAAAAATTGTATGATCCAATTAATAAATTAATTATAAAATGTAAAAAATTAGATAGATAATATTAAACTTTAGAAAAGAGCACAAAAATCTTAACATGTATTTTTATTTAAATAAATATAATGATTTAAAAACTTAAAATAATTCATTATTAGATTGTTCATTACTCTTTTATAAACTTGAAAGATAAAATATTTTATTAAAAGCTAGATTAAATCTCAAATTTGAACTACATCTAATAAATTGTTTGCTAAAAATCATATTTTTATTGGTAGTAATCAAGACCTTATGTAAATATTAATATTTGTTGTAATTTTTATGAGAAAAGAGGGAGTATTTCTTTTAACTATTATTCAAGTGAATTATATTTTTATAAATAATCATTATTTTTATTGGTACTAAAGGATTCTAATATCACACATACTATACAGTCAGGATTATATTTTAATTGCATAAAATATGAACCCAAACCAGTTTAGATTTTAAAAGTTAACAATTGGAAAGCAAAAAAAATAAAAGCAAACGATACTTAGATAGTTGCTATTTAAGTTATATTATTGGAAATAAAAAAATAGTCAATTATAAATGATTGATCAAGAATATGTGACTTATGAAGATAAAAATAAACTTAAGATTATTTTCATTGATTGTTCATAATAACTATATAACTTTAGGTAAAGTTTTACTTGTATTTAGTTAAAAAAATTAATTTAATATTTATTAGTTAGTTTTATGACAAATGTGTAGATGTAGCATTTTATGTATCTCTTTACATTAGCAAAAGGGTACTATTTTGCCTATTTGATGAAGACATAATAATATCTATTTCCTTTTTTTTAAGTAATAATATCTATTTACTTGACCTAAAAAACTTATAAATGATGCTAATTTTAATTTTTTATTTGAAAATCACCGCCAATGATTTTGGAGTATGGCATTAAAGACTATGCCATATCAACATGTACATGCTCAAATAAATTTTTAAATTTAGTTTAGTTATTGGCTTACCTTAAATAATTTTTTTTTTGTGATCATTGTTTATGATGCATGTGTTCATGATAAATGTAATATTTATAAATACGGTTGTATGTATTCATGAAACAATCATAATAATCTTAAGTATTTGTTTGTTTTGAGTATGTTTATATAAATATTGTTTCAATTAATTTGATGCTTTGAAATATCAATTAAAATATATTTTAAAGTTAATTTAATATTTGAATAATTTAACAGATATTTGACTAAGACACATGGATACATATCTCTTATATTTATGAAGATAAATTTTGACATCAAATAATTTTGTTTTGAATTAATTTTTAGTCTAATTTATAAACCATCTTTACTAAATCATATGTGTTGGAATACATTAAGGATTAGCTTTAAGCCCCCCCCACCACCACACACACACACACACACACACCTTTTTTTTTTTTTTTTGCTTTTGTTATGTATGTTCTTATTAGGCATTTACAAGATGATGTATCTTGGTGTATGCTTTTTGCCAATAATATTCTTTTTTTTATTAGTCTAAAGGCGGAGTTAAAATGAAACTTGAATTATGGTGGTGGTGGTCAACCTTAGAGTATAAAGGTTTTCATTTAAGTAGATCTAAAACTAAATAAATGTAGTGTGATTTTAGTTGTTGAAGATCTAATCATGTTGTCATAATGAGTGATCAAGTTTCTTAAAAAGAGTGAACATTTCAGATATCTCGAGTATATTGTTCAAAATGATGGTGAAATAGATGGAGATGTTATTAGTAGAATTCAAGTTGGATGATTGAAGTGGCGGAATGCATTTGGCCTATTGAGTGATAGAAAAGTATTGCTTAGTCTTAAGAGAAATTTTTATAAGATGAGTGGTAAGACATGTAATAATTTATGGCGTAGAAAGTTAGACAGTAAAAGAGAAGCATAAAATTAAGTTAGGTGTTATAGAGATGAGGACTATCAGGTGGATGAGTGTCTTTACTCTTAGTGATAAAATGCAAAATGAATGTGTACCTGATAAGGTTGAAGTATCTCAGTGACAGATAAGATTAAAAAGTGTCGCCTTAGATGGTTTGGCCACATAAAGCATCGGTCGTCTGAAGGCCCAGTTATGAGAGTATATGTATTATATGCTATTTATGTTAAGAAAGGTAGAGGTAGGCCTAAAAAGACTTAGTTAAGATGTACAAAATGATCTTAATTTATTAGAATTAATTTAGAATTTGACACGTAATAGGACACATTGGAGAAAAAAGATTCATCTAGCTAACCCCACATAGTGAGATAAAACCTTTCTATTGTTGTTATTGCCGGTAAAATCATGTCATGCAAGGTAAAATACTCATGATTTCAACAATTGGATAATGGAGGGCTATGTGGTGGGTGGCACACTAAATGGTGTATTTAAAAATTTTCAAATTTGATAAATTCTAAATACACTAAATCAAAACTACAATGTGATTTTGAAATACATTAAAATTTAAACTACATTTAAATTTTTTTAAACTAGGTACCAAAACTCTTAAAAGTTTTGCATTCTAAATACATTGCACTTGTTTTCACAAATGAAATAGCTCTTTATTTCAAGCAAGTCCTGCATTTTATGTGTATGTGTGTCTATGTGTGTGTGTGTGTGTGTGTGTGTGTGTGTGTGTGTGTGTCTGTTTGTGAACCCATATTAAAAATTCTCAATAATCTCCCACTTCGGCCATACATATTACTTGATAATTATTCATTATTAAATACTTTTAGAGTTTAATACTTGCTACCTTCATAGATGAACATCTTTAGATAATCTTTTCATTAATAATATTGATATAAAATCAAAGTGATCATTATCATAATTTTTCTATAATAAGACCCATCGGTGATCACTAAATCAATATAATTAATGACATCGATTATGTATGGATGTGTAGCATAAAAATTTTATATAATGTGATTATATATCATATCTATTTCCAACTAATCCTATATTATAACTCAGAACTCTGAACTAGTTATTTTACAACAAGAAACTTTATGTCAACATATTTTGATTTTGATAAACTCTTATTGTTCTTTGAATACAACTCAATGACTCTATTATCATAATTTATTTTTAATTGTCTCTCTACTTCATCAAAAGTAGTTAGCCAAATGATAAAATTTACAACCATATTTCTTGATTTGATGCCACATAAGAAGCTATAAATCCTACTTCCATAGTGAAAGAAGCTATCAGTGATAGTCTAGCACTTTTCTAAGATACAACTTCTCCAAGTAATAAGAAAATATAACCTGAAGTGGATCTTCTATTATCAGGGTAATCAGTAAAATCTAAATCAGAGTACCCTACAATCCTTAAATGATTTGATCTCTGATATGTGAGCATAAAATATTTTGTTCTCTTCAGATATTGCATAACTCGTTTCACTACTTCCCAATGATCCATTCCTAGGTTACTTAAATATTTGCTAAGCATTCCAACAATATACACAATATCTGTATGCGAACAAACTTGAGCATACAAAAGACTCTCTACTGCAGATACATAAGGGATCTTTTCCATCTCTTTCTTTTCAATTTTATTTCATGGGTATTGAAGCAAACTAAATTTATCACCTTTAGCAAGAGGTGTATCTCCTAGTGTAAAATCTTTCATATCAAATCTACTAAACACTTTATCGATATATGTCATTTGTAATAAATCAAATATATCATAAGAATGATCTTGATGAATTAATATACCCAACACAAAATATGCATTCCCAAGATCTTTCATTTCAAATTTATTTGAAAGAAATCTCTTGGTTTCATGCAAAAGGCCTATATCGTTGTGTGCTAGTAGAATATCATCAACATATACAATTAAGATGATGAATTTACTCCCACTAATTTTATGATAAATATTTTGATCAACAGTATTTTTTTAAAAAACTAAAGGAAGTAATCACTTGATCAAACTTTTTATACCATTGACGGGATGCTTACTTTAAATCATAGATGGATTTTTTTAATTCGTATACAAGGTGTTTTTAATCAGAATATTGAAATTTTTTTTGTTATACAATATATATAGTTTCGTCAATGTCACCATTGAGAAATGTAGTATTCACATCCATCTAATGTAATTCTAAATTATAATGAGCCACTAGTGCTATAATGATTCTAAAAGAGCCTTTCAAAAAAAATTAGAGAGAAACTCCTTTTATAATCAATGCCTTCTTTTTGAGTGAAACTTTTGGCTACTAGACATACTTTATATCTTTTGACATTGCCTTTTGAATTTCATTTTGGGTTTGAAAATCTATTTACAACCAATCAATTTAGCTAATTTGGGAAATTCAATAAGATCCCAAACATCATAGTCTTTCATTGATTTTATTTCATCATCCATGGCTTCTTTCCATTTATAGGAGTTAACACTTTGTTTGACATGACTAAAAGAGATTGGGTCACTTTCCATTCCAATGTCAAACTCATGTTCATAGAGAAACATAACATAATCATATGAAATTATTGATCTCCTTTCCCTAGTAGATTTTTTACATGACACATCAATTACAGATTATTGTGATTCCCAATATGAATGAAAGTTAACTCAGGAATATTTTGATTATCTATACTTATAACTTGAATAAAATCAAGTGAAATTATTTAATCTTTTTTTATTGTAACTATAGGAAGAGTAACATATTGCTCTTTAAATATAAAATTTTAAGTTAACTACACTCATCATATTCAACATCTTCAAAAAATTTAACATTGACCATCTAAAAAAAAAAAAGATTTATTTGAAGAGTCATAAAATTTAAAACTCTTTTATCTTAATAAAATAGTACATAATAGCTCTTGAGTCTAACTTTTTTTCATTAGGTTTATATGTCCTAGCTTCAACTAGACATCCCTAGATAGGAAGATGCATAATACCTGGCTTCTTCCTAATCCATATTTCATATGGGGTTTAATTACAATTTTACTTGGAACTCTATTAAGGATGTAAACTGTGATCTTTAAGGCTTCTCTCCAAAGTGATTTTGGTAACAAAAAATAATTTAACACTAATAATATCCATTATGGTCCAATTTTGTCTCTCATTTACTCCATTTTAACTTAGAGTTTCAGGAATGACGTATTGAGGAATGATAACACATTCTCCTAAATATTTGATAAAAGGACCTGGATGTTGTTCAACTGATCCATCATATTTACCAAAGTATTCAACGCCATGATCATATTTGATACCTTTTATTTTCTTACCATGTTAATTTTTAACTTTATCTTTAAAAAATTTAAATATGTCCAATGAATGTGACTTCTCATAAATAAAGTATAAGTACCTATAACAAGAATAATCATCCATAAAAGTAATAAATTAATATTGTCCATTCTAGGTAGTTGTGGGAAAATCAGTATAAATTAATTTCAATATACTTAAACTTCTATTGACATCAATTTTCTCGACTTCTGTTTATTTTCCTTGATACATTCAATATAAAATTTATAATCTAAAAAAATAAAGGGAATCAAGAATTTCATCTGACACAAGTCTTTTAATTGTTTGTTTAGAAATATGTCCTAAATACTTGTGTCATAACATATATGAATTCTCATTCATTAATTTCACTTTGTATCAAAATTAATTACAAAGTTTCATTAATTTATGAAGCAAAGATATCAAATTTATATAGATTATCAACTAAAGAACTAGTACCAAATATTTTAATGCTAAAAAAGACTAAATTTTTTATTTCTAATGAACAAGAATAACCAGATTTTTCCAAACAAGAAATAAAAATTAAATTCTATTTAAACAACTACAATTCAGTCTTATATAAATTCCAAATACAACTAGATTTTATATGTAATCTATAGAAGAATATTGCTTCAACATGAGCCTTATTGTCATTTTCTACATAGATGAATCTTTCAACATCAGCTGGCATTTGACTCTTTAGATAATCTTATATAGTCACACTTATGTAAGTAGTTACACCTATATCTATCCATCTTATATGATGTGGTGCGTGGATAAATTAACTTCCGAATAAATAAAGTTGAGAAGTTTACCCTTTTTGATGAGTCAATTAGCATACTTGGGACAATCCTTCTTACAAAAGAAATAAGTGATAATATTAGCTCATTTCTATTGCACCTTATGCTATAAAGTCTCTTTATCTGCAACTCCTTGGCCTTTATAAGTCTTTTTTTTCTTTTAGTAACAATGTCATAAGAGGTAGTAGCTAAATGAGTGCTTTCTATCTTGTCTTGTTTCGATCTTTCTTCCTCTTGCACACATTGAGCAATGAGCTCATTAAGAGTCCCTTTTTCTTTTTTGAGTATTATAACTTATTTTAAAAGAATTAATTATGCAGGAAGAGAGATCAACACTAAGTGTACAAGAATGTCATAAGACATCTCTAACTTTAGTGCCCTTAGTCTAATAACAAAATTAAACTTCCCATAATGTACTTCCTTATATTTTTATTGCCTTCATATCACATTGAAATGAGCTTATTAAGAATAGTATTTGCTTTGACCTTTTCAGAAATAATGAAACAGTCTGCAATTTCGCTTAGAAACTTTTTAGCATATTCCTCTTTAGGCATTATACCTCTTATGATTTTTGGAATGGAATGCTTCATGATCGTAAGACTCATGCTGTTAGAATGCTTCCACTTTTTAAAATTAACCCTTTATTTAATAGTGTTTTCCACATTAAGGGATGGAGGACATTCAGTTTAGATTGCATAGTCAAGATCAATACACTCATGAACTATGTCAATATGCTCTTTCTATTTCTAAAAGTTTATGTTGTTAAGCACATGAATGTTATTCAAATTGGAAGATATAAAAAAATATTAACAGAAAAGAATAAAATATACTCACAATTAACAATACTATCTTTTCTTTATGCACATATAATGTAAGTAAAATATCGATAATATACATGCTTGGCATAAAATATTTAAGATGAGCTCATACAAGATATCTAGCACAACATTGCAATTCAGTCTGTGGATAAAATAATAATTTGTAAATGATACTCTTAAAAATTACAGTAAATAAATATTGATACTAAATTCTGCCAATAATATGTTTTTTATCGATATATTACATGCATGATTAACATAAAATTATCACATATTTATTATTACACAAAATCTAGCCAAAAAAATAATCATTCATTTGGGCCGATTATTTTTCTGCATAGATTCAAACATAACCTTTAGGTAATATTCATATATTTCAAAATTAAATAAATTGATGCAATAGAGTTCACTTTGGTGGCATACTATTTAAATCTAAATTATTTTGAAATAATGAATATCAACTATATTATTCAAGCAACTATTTCAATTGATACAAACTTGAAATATTTGACCATAATATAAACTTTAGTTAACTATTTTAATCAAAGTAGTAAACTCATATTTATATTAAGTAATTAATTCAAGTTAGATTATATGTATATTCACTGAAGAGAAAAGAATGCATAATGTTATAATTAATTAAAAAATGAGCATTCTCAATTTCACATTAGAAGCCCAATCAATTATATATTACTAAATCAAAACATGTTTACCGAATGTCAAAGCAACTATAATCATTAAAATTTAAACCAAAGTATTTATACATAAATGTTTAATATTATAAAATATTTATGAAATATAAAACCTTTAGAAATGATGATCATTGAATATAATTATTGCATTTAATCTAATAAAATAATGTTTAATAAGCTGTTGGAATTAGTTGCCCTTAAATGGTTTAAAGAAAATGTTAAGAATGCTTTCTAATTAAAGTATGAAGCATTTCTTTACTGGGCAGTGTAAATGATATAATTATTTTTAAAACAATTCAACTATTATGACAAGGAAAAGAAATGGTTCAATATTAATTATAAAACCATTAAACTCCTTTGATTATGACATTTCATATTCAAGTGGAAGAGTAATATTAGCAGTTGAAACAGTTCATCTCCATTTTTAGGTAAGTAAATAGTCAAAAAAATATAAATATATATAAATTTGGTAGATGAAACGACTCATTTTCAGCCTCTCTTTTTTTAATGAAAAAAATAAAGATGAAACATGTTTGAATCATATTCATAGGATTGAATATGAATTTTATTTTTTTAAAATAGGATCATAATTGTGAAAATAAACACATTATTATATGAAAATTTAAATGTGATCAAAGTATAAATCAAATTTAGGCTATATCTTTTTGCTCTAAATCAAGAATAGGAAAGTGATCTAAAAGATATCGATTCCATATGCAAAAGACAAAAAGATTTGTACACAAAATTGAATCATATACTTTGATCTAAAATTCTCAAATACTCAATGTGAAAGATTAAGAGAAATCTATTTCTCAATGATTCAACATAATAACTGCTCTAACACCACTTGTTGGAAAAATAAGAAGATAAAAAATAGATTTATCGTGCTTAGAACTCAGGTCAAGTCATCGAGAAGATTTAATCGGAAGCAAACATGAATCCATAAAAGAGCTAATATGAGATTTCTGACCTTCCAAATCTAAAGTGGTGTTCTAGAGAAAGAGAGAGAGAGAGAGAGCATTCTTTCCACTCAAAATAAAATGTTAGGATAAATAAGAACCAACTCTTTAGACTAGGGGACTATGACTCTATTTATATTTGAGTGCATTTTATTTTATTTCAGCCCATCATAAAAATAAATAAATAAAATATCCGATCTCTACACATGATAATTTCATACAAAATTAATAAGATGCCTCAAAAGCTAAAAAAAATAATTAATTTTTATTTGATCACAAAATTAATAGGCTTAAAAATAATATAGCACTTAATGCATAATTAATATATATATATAGATAAGCCCACATCCAAATTCCCAATATTTTAATCTTCTCAAAGCTTTCTTTTTCAAGTTGTGTGTATTTAAGCAGTTAAGCATTATTAAATAAATTATTTATGGAGACAAGAAATATTGTAAACCTGTCGCTCATTTTTAGATCTAATATTTTGAATGAAGTGTTGTTTTTACATAATACCAGAGAGTAATATTTTTCTACTTTAATACATGTTAGAAGAAAATATTTTTGTTCTTTTAATTATCTTTAAGAAGTTAATCAATTATTTTGATAAAAAATAGTATTCAAAATAAATTTATTATATTAAATATTATATATATATATATAACCTTTCATATCTCATATAAATTTAGATCTTCATATTGATTTTCTAAGCATAAAATTATTAAATCCTTACAAATATTCTAGGTAATATGGTGATTAAAAGGAAGTTATAAAATCAATTTTATAATTTAGTTGTTTACTATACAAAATATTAATGATAAATAAGAATTATTTGCTACAACTATAAGAAGTATAGGTATCAAAATCTTAACATGTATTTTTATTTAAATAAATATAATGATTTAAAAACTTAAAATAATTCATGATTAGATTGTTCATTACTCTTCTATAAACTTGAAAGAGAAAATATTTTATTAAAAGCTAGATTAAATCTCAAATTTGAACTACATCTAATAAATAGTTTGTTAAAAATCATATTTATTATGCACATTTTACTCATGTTCATACACATCATGGGTAGTAATCTAGACCTTATGTAAATATTCATATTTGTTGTAATTTGTATGAGAAAAGAGGGAATATTTCTTTTAACTATTATTCAAGTGAATTATATTTTTATTGGTACTAAAGGATACTAATATCACACGTACTATACAATCAAGATTATATTTTAATTGCATAAAATATGAACCCAAACAAGTTTAGAATTTAAAAGTTAACAATTGGAAAGCAAAATTAATAAAAGCATACGATACTTAGATAGTTGCTATTTAAGTTATATTATTGAAAATAAAAAATAGTCAATTATAAATGAGTGATCAAGAATATGTGACTTATGGAGATAAAAATAAACTTAAGATTATTTTCATTGAATGTTAATAATAACTCTATAACTTTGGTAAAGTTTTACTTGTATTTAGTTAAAATATAATTTAATATTTATTAGTTAGTTTTATGACAAATGTTTAAGTGTAACCTTATATATATCTCTTTGCATTAGTAGAAAAGGTACTATTTTGCTTATTTGATGCAGACATAAGAATATCTATTTCCCTTTTTAAAGTAATAATATCTATTTACTTGACCTAAAAAACTTATAAATGATGCTAATTTAATATTTATTAGTTAGTTTTATATCTCAAGTATTTGTTTGTTTTGAGTATGTTTATATAAATATTGGTTCAATTAATTTGATGCTTTAAAATATCTCTTAAAGTATATTTTAAAGATAATTTAACAAATATTTGATTGAGATACATGGATACAATCTCTTATATTTCTAAAGATAAATTTTGACATCAAATATTTTTTTTAATTAATTATTAGCCAAATTTATAAACCATCATTAATAAATCATATGTGTTGGATTACATTAAGGATTAGCTTTAAGCCTTTTTTTTGCTTTAGTTATGTATGTTCTTATTAGGCATTTACAAGTGATGTGTCTTGGTGTATGCTATTTGCTAATAATATTCTTCTTGTTGATAAGCCTAAAGAGGGAGTTAAAGCTAAATGGAGGTCAACCTTAGAGTCTAAAGGTTTTCATTTAAGTAGATCTAAAACTAAATAAATAGAGTGTAATTTTAGTTGTTGAAGCTCTAATGGTGGGTTGTGATATTGGGTGATCAAGTCTCTTAAAAAGAGTGAGCATTTCATATATCTTTGAGTCTATTGTTCAAAATGATGGTGAAACAGATGGAGATGTTATTAGTAGAATTCAAGTTGGATGATTGAAGTGGCGGAATGCATCTAGCCTGTTGAGTGATAAAAATGTACTACTTAGTCTTAAGAGAAAATTTTATAAGATGGGTGGTAAGACTTGCAATGATTTATTGCATAGAATGTTGCCCAATAAAAGAGAAGCATAAAATTAAGTTATGTGTTACAGAGATGAGGACTATTAGGTGGATAAGTGGCTTTACTCTTACTGATAAAATGCAAAATGAATATGTATGTGATAAGGTTGAAGTATCCTAGTGACAGATAAGATTAAAATGATTCACCTTAGATGGTTTGGCTACATAAAGCCTCAGTCATCTGAAGGCCCAGTTATGAGAGTATATGTATTATATGCTATTTATGTTAAGAAAGGTAGAGGTAACCTAAAAAGACTTAGTAAAGATGTACAAAATGACCTTAATTTATTAGAATTAAATGAGAATTTGACACTTAATTGGACACAATGGAGAAAAAAGATTTATTTAACTAACCCCCACATAGTGGGATAAAACCTTTTTGTTGTTGTTCTTGTTGGTAAAATCATGTAATGCAAGGTAAAATATGCATGATTTCAATGACTGGATAATGGAGGGCTATGTGATGGGAGGCACACTAAATGGTGTATTTGAAAAAAAAAATTAATTTGATAAAGTCTAAATACAATAAATCAAAACTACAATGTGATTTTGAAATACATTAAAGTTTAAACTACATTTAAAAAATTTTAAATTAAATACCAAAATTCTTAAAAGTCCTGCATTCTAAATACGTTGCACTTCTTTTCACAAATGAAATAGCCCTTTAATTCAAGAGAGTAGTGAATATTCAAATGCATACAATCTTATTGTGAGAGCGCCTTGGTCTAGGTTTAGGGTTATGGCCTTGCCACTCTCCACTACCCATCACAACACCATTACCAACCTTCGCAGTCCTACTGCTATTCATCACTTCAGCCTCACCGCTCTATGCAAACCCATTTATCGATCATTATAACACCCCAATAACTAGATACAATCCTTTCTACCATTTGCCTAGCATCATTATCACACTTCGCAGCCCCTTCATTAGCCATTTTATTGGTTATCGTGATCTCACTAGCCAAAAATTGTAGCATGCAAAGCCCCCTATACTTCCTTCACAAACATTAGGATTGGTATTTTTTTATTAAAAGTTACTTGATTATCACCTTCAGTTGGAATATGTTGCTAATTATTCTAAACCAACATAATATGTCAACAATGAATGGAGAAGAGGAAGATAAATAGTGGGAATGGAAAAACATTATAGTTCTTGTCAACTATTATTGCAGGGGTGTGGCTAAGATGACTTTGTAGAGAGTTATGGCTAAACCATATCTGAATAGTAGTAGTCATTAAATTCAATGAAGCAACTTGCTATATATTATGATATTGATCTCCTAAATGATCTATGAAATGATCATAGAAATGTATTTTTATACATAAAGTCATTTTATGTTATTTCATAACCACCATTTAAACAAACTTAAAAATTATGCCTAAGAAAATGAAGATGAATTATCAATCATAGTTGTCATATAAATGGATGAATATTTAGTTATTTATCTCACTTTTAGTGGGGTTGACAACCCTCCTCTTAGACCTAGGAACTAGGTTCTATGGTTTTGTTGACATCAAGTGAGGTTGATAATCACCCTAATCTTAATAATTAGGATCTCCAATTGTCGACCTCATTTTTAGAATGAGTTCTCAAACCCTCCATCTTTGACATAGGACTCCTCTTACACTTTAGGAGATCCTTAGTCCTAAGACACATCTAGTGATTAGGTGGACACTCAACCTAACCCTAGAGACTTAGAAGTGTTAGCCATGGGATTAGGTCATGCCTTAGGGGTGTTAGGAAAATCTACCTACCCTATAGCTTGAACCACTTTCCTTACTTCCTTTCTTCAAGTCAAACTCCAAATCAAATCAACAGGAAACCTAAATCAATTTTAGCCTAATTGATTTTCCCCAAACTCAAATCAATGCCATAGGATTGAAACCCATGACTGAAATCCATGATTGAAACCCATGATTGAAATTCCAATTCCAAATATTTCCTAAGTCCTTAATTTCCTAAGGACTTACTAAAAATCATCTTCAAATCAATTCAAATTCATGAATTTTTTTCATAACCCATTTATATTCTCATTTATATTCACATATATAAATGAAATATAAATTCAAAACAAATTCCAAGTTGATATTCCAAATTCCAAATCTTGCCTAAGTCCTTTGATTTCCCTTCAAGGACTTAGCCTAAAAATCATCTTCAAATCAATTCAAATTCATAAAAAATTTCATAAATCATTTATATTCTCATTTATATTCACATATATAAATGAAATATAAATTCAAATCAATAAAATCAAATCCAAAATTCAAATTCTTAATTCAAAATCCTTCTTAAGTCCTTAATCCTCTTTTAAGGACTTAGCCTAAAATCATCTTCAAATCAATTCAAATTCAAAAAATTTTCTCACAACTCATTTATATTCTCATTTATATTCACATTTATAAATGAAATATAAATTCAAATCAATCAAACTAAATCCAAAATTCAAGATCAATTCACAAATCTTTCTTAAGTCACCTTGATCCTCTTTTAAGGACTTAGCCTAGATCATATTCAAATCACTTCAAACTAATGAAATTTTCTCATGACCCATTTATATTCTCATTTATATTCACATATATAAATGAAATATAAATTCAAACAACCAAAACCAACTCCAAAATTCAAGTTCAAATTCAATCAAAATCCAACATAAGCCTTTCAAGTCAAATTCTTGAACTTAGCTAAATCAACTTTAAATCAAGTCAAACTCTTGATTTTCCTTCAGGATTCAGTCAATCCTTCAATCATGAATCCAAATATAAATACAAACTTTAATCACTTAGCCAACACTCAATTCAAAAATCAAGCCAAAATCTATTTCATATTCACCCTTTGAACTTGAAATCGTCAAATGAATTAAAACTCATTTGACTTCAAACCACTTGTAAATGGATTTATATTTCAATCATAAGTCCATATTTAACCTCAGTCAAACTCAAATCAAGCTTTGACCAATCCATTTGACCCACTTAGGTTCACTTGACCCAATGTGACCTAAAGTACCCTTATGAGCCAAATTCTAATCCTAACCAAATTGGATTGAATCAAACTCACCAAGAGATGATCAATCACTCAAATTGGGTCAAACCAAGTCAAACCTAAGGGTTGACCAAGTCAACACTTAGCCAAAATGAAACCCAACATAGCCAAAATCCATCATAGGCCAAATTGATTGAAACCAATGATCTAAGTTTATTCATGGTCAATGTTTGAACTTGACCAAGTCAACATTTGAACCTAACCTAGCCCAATTGGCCACTTGACCCAACTTGACCTAAAAAGTCAAAATATGTCAAAACTTGATCTAAGCCAAATTGATTGAAACTGATGGGTCAAGTTCATTCTAAATCAGTTGTTGAACTTGACCAAAGCCTCAATTGGCCAACTAGACCTAACCTAGCCAAATTGACCTTGAACTCAACTTGACCTAAAGGGTCATATTGAGCCAAATTCAAACGTAACCAAAATTGATTGGAAACAAAGATACCAATCCTCTTCATATGACCAACCAAATCTAAGCCTACCCATGATCTAGTTCAAATAAGTCAAATTGGTCAAATTGGACAACTTGATCCATTTGACTTGAATGAAGTCATATGAACCAAATTAAAACATAAACCAAATTGAATCAAACCAAAGCCACCAAAACATTTCAAATGGTCTTATGAACTTGACCCAACCCTTGGTTTGACCCAATTTAACCACTTGGTTAACTTGACCCAAGTTTACCCATTTTGACCTAAATGAGTCAACATGAGCCAAATAACATCAAACCAACTCCAAATTCAATGAAACTTGGACAAACCTATTTTCTCATCATATCAAATATACCCAAATAGAAATCAAGGTCAAATGACCATTTTACCCCTATCCCATAGGGTAAATTTTGGCCAATTTCACTAGGAATTTGTTCAAATCCTCTTTATACCCACTTGCACTCTCCTAGTGGATCAAGTGAACACTAGGGAGGGTGGTGCAGCCAACCCAATGGTCAAACCGACCACTCCCCTTGAAATTGCCACATGGGAATCATGCCTCCACTTATTTTGAGCACATGGGGAGTTCACCTTCCCACTCCTCTGGCCAAACCGAACTCAATGACTCATCTAACTGCCTAACAAACTTACTAAATCAGGGCAATTGATCAAAAATGGCATGGCAAGCTTCAATCATCCGATTGCCAGAGGGGGAGATATACCCAACCTAATTCATTTCAAACTTAACATTCCTCAATTCGATTGAACTTAGGGAAGCCAGAGAAGCAATTTCTCAGCCTCTCCAAGCTTCCTAAAGTGATTTCAAAACTTGATTTTTCAAATTTCAGAGCTTGAAAATAGGGGACCTCCATTGAAGAGCCAACTCACTCCAAACTCAAAACCAGTGCAATTCCTTCTACACACTCCCTCACGGACCTCAATCGAGCTAACCCAAACTCTTTTCTAAGTTTCTAAAGCAAGGGAGGAGCTATCTTGATCAAGACTGAGTTCAAGGCAAAGGGGGGTTGGTCCATAGAAGCATCTACTCAACCTCAAGAGCTCAAACTTCAAAGAAAGCTTGCCTTAACTAAACTAAGCTTCTCAAGTGAATCATAACGGATACCTCCATGAGGTTAGCCATTTCGAGCTTTAATGTAGCTATAGTTTGGAGCTTAGGAATGTTAATACCATATTTATGGGAAAAAGTAAAATCAACTACACCTAAATTAGAATAATAAAACATACATACATCCTAAGAATATATTTCATAATTTAATTCTATACCAAAATACATCATCACATAGCTTTCTTAGCTAGTACTTAAAATGTGGTATGTTAGTATGCGAATTATGAATTATGATTGTTAAGATTTAATTTAACATGATGAATGATTTCATTTTAAGTTATTCACAGGTTTGCAAATTTTAATTCGTATTTTACTTAGTTTTATCTAATATACACTTTATGTCTAAGTGGGTTGTAAAGAGAAGGAGGCTTAACCTTCTTGATCCATACCTTAGATTATTTTCTAAAAATGAATTTTTAGTTTTTTAGTAATTGATTTATTATTAAATATTTTATTAATTTTAGGTTTAATCTTAAAGAATCCTATCTAACATGAAAGGCATCTTAAAATTAATGTGGTTGAATTGCCATCACATAAAACATGTTACACCATTCCTTTTCACCACCCATAACATGCATATGATTTAACACTTAGTATATTCATACATGCAATATATTTTGATATGCTTAAATGATTATGGATGAATATATTTTGGTAGAAATGGGACTTTCATTTCCTTAATCAATACACATAGACATGTATAAAAGATGAAAGCAAGTATGTGTCGTTATTTAAACTAGGGAAGTGAGATAATCAAATGACCTCCTTAGGGCTACTTAAAGCCTCATTTTTTTATTATCTTAGATACATATGAATGTATACACAATTATAAGAATGAATATCATGCAAAAGATTGTATTGTTGGTTGAATTGTTTAGACATATAAAGTAAATCTCTATCCAAATTCTAGTACAACTATACATAGGAATTAAATTAAATAAGTACGTGCCTTTGTTAACCAGGAAAGTGAGATAATCAAATGACCACTGTGGGATAACTTAAAGCCTTGTATTCCAGGATGTCCAAACTATATACTTATTATCATTCAAACACATGTAAATCCATACATGAATATAGAAAAGAAAACCATAAATTAACATGCTTAAACTATAAACACTTGTAAACCCTACATACATATTCATAGCTAATATCTCTTCAAATTTTAGTTATGAATCTATAATTTTGAAAATAATTTTGAAATTTATTAATGAAAATAGCCACACATATAATAAGATTAAGCCAACACATGCAACTTGACATAAGTAAATTCTTTTGATTATTTGATTTTGAAAGCATGAATGCATGATATCATATGACATACAACATTTTTGGTGATTGAAAAGGAATAGCCAAGCATTTCCACATACATTCAACTATACTAATTCCTAAGGACAATCACAATAAATAAAACTACTTAAGGAAAACCAAAGCTTCTTATTAAAAATGAATTTTGGATTTTTATTAGATTTAGAGAGGAAGAAACACTTGCTATTTTTATCTCATCCCATGTTGATGATTTAATGTGTTTCAGGAGAAGTAATTAGATGAATTTTATAAATTAATTATGTTGGAATCATTAAGAAATTCATTTAATTACCCTTTCCTATGCTTCTTTAATTTAATTAACCACTTATTCATAAGCCTCAAATGATATACAAATGAGAAATTAAAATTGCAATGCTCTTTAAGGACCTAATGCAATTGGCTCATGCTTAAGCATTAATTAGATTAAGGAATCTAATTCACTACTTTTATGATTTTCCCACACCCATGGGTTAATAATAATTTTCTTAAGGATCTTTATGTTATTGAACACATAAAAAGGAACCCTTGGATTGAATTTAGATTATCTGATCTAATTATCATTTCAATTTGATTAATTTTTATCATTAATTATTTAATTACTTTTTTTATTAAATCATAAGTTTATTAAACACTCCATGGAGAGATAATTAGGTATATGATTAAGGAAGAGGCCTTAATCATTTAACCTAATCATTCTCACCAATTAACTAAATATTATTAATCAATGAAATTTCAATATTAAATAGTTTTAATTAGGGTTAATTTGATTAAGGAGGATAATTAAGATTAAGATTTTAAATTCCCTAATTAGCCAACCAATAAATCCCAAGAAAAATGTTACGGGCAGAGGACATCCCATGGAACCAACACATTTAATTTAGGATTAATTAGCTAAGTGAGTAGGGCTTAATTGAGTTAATTGAGAAAAGATTCAAACTCTAATTATGCTCTGATCACTATTCAAAATATTAGAAAATTTTTTTTATTAAATTCCTCTCTATTCAATCTTTTCGAAATGTGTTCATTCATATTTTTCTTATTTTTCTATAATTAGTTATGAATTTATGAAATTTAGCTATTTAAATCACATTTTAAATCTTAATTAACCCCAAATCCCATCGATGCCACATGGGAGCTGACGTGGCGATGCTTTCCACGTGGTGCCACGAGATTGGCATCTTAAACTGCTTGACGCGGCATGCTGACTCGGCTGCGGTAGAAGCACTTTCGTTCCTGCCATCCGATCTCGAATTGGATGATGGGGATTAATCTTGCAGTTCCTAAATGAAATAAATAGAATTTATAGCAGATTAAATCATGACCATCCATTTCAATCACACAGAATGGACGATGAATGATCCTTCGTCCCCTGAGAGAAGGAAGACAAACACCGTCTGCCCTCCTCCACTCAATCCAAGCTCACCGAAGTTCATGAGGCATCAGGATCGGCTCTAAAACATTCAAGAATGAGATCTAGAGAGATCCTACGGTGGGATTTGTATGGAATTATAAAATTCTTATAAAAGACCAACACCTATAGGATTTTCTACAGTTTGCCAGAGGTTACCTCGTAGGAGCTCAAGATCAATGGCCTATTGACCGAGGTTGCTTCGTCTTATTATTGCTTCCCATGGCGAGCCAATGAGAGGAGATGGATTAGGTTACCTCCCTTGACCATGACTGACCCAACCAAGTTTGGGTCAGGTTAGCCAGTGGTCCAAGGGTCCAAAATAAACTAAGGCAGGCTACCAAATACAAATGGGTAGGTAAGACTGCCCAAAAGTAGGTTTTATCCCATTTAGAGGGATTTACCTAATGGGTATTAGGTCAATTTGGGCTAGAAATGGGTTGGGTTTTGTTTGAGCTGACCCATGGTGATCCAAGGATGGGTCATACCAAGTTTGATTAGGTTTGGGCTTGGTTTGAGTGGGTTTGACTCAATATGACCCATGTAGGTCAAATTGGGCTAGGTTGGGTAAAAATGACCAATTGGTCAAATTGGGACAAGCCATAGGTTGAGACAAGTTAAAATCATGATTTGAGATGTTTAGGTTCAATTGGTTTGATTTGATTTGGATTGGATTTAAATTTGACTCATATGAGTTCATGTGAGTCAAATAGGCTAAGTTGACCAATTTGGTCAAACTGATCAAATTGGCTTGGGTTAGGTGTTGCTTTAGGTTCAATTGATGATTTGAAGATGATTGTAGATTTTGCTTTCAATCAATTTAAGTTTATGAATGATTTAGACCAAGTTGATCCTTTATGCCAATTTGGGCTAAATGGGCCAATTGGATTGACTTGGTCAAATTGGGTTCAACCAAGGGTTTGATCATGTTCAATAATCACTTTGTGATGGATTTGAGCCATTGTCTTTAATCAATTTGATGTATGATTTGATTTGGTACAATTTGGCTTTTTAGGTCAAATTGGATCAACTTGGGTCAAAGGGTCAATTGTGCTTGGTTTAGCTCAATTGATGGTCAAATCTTATTCAAGGATCAATTTAGTAGTTGGTCAGAGTCATTGGTTTCAATTAATTGGTTTTAGAATGAAGTTTGGCTCAATTTAGTTCATGTAGGCTAATTGGGTCAACTTAGGTCAAGGGGCTAGTTGGACTTGATTTGAAACAATTGATTGCAATTGATCAAGGATGATCAATAATCAATGCAAGAGGTTTTGAATGGGTTGGTTCAATCCAATTTGGGTTGGATTAGAGTTTAGTTCAAATGGGTCCTTTATGTTTCTTTAGATTAAGTGAACCCAATGGATCTATTTGGTTGGTTTTGGGTTGAATTGGGTTGAGTTGAGTTTGATAATTGATTTAGGATTGATTGATAGTTTCGATTGTAATTGATTTGTGTTTAATTAGATTTTGGCTCATTTGGATATTTTGGGTTCAAATGGGTTAGCTTGGATTGATTGGATTGATTTGATCTATTGGTTTGAATGTAGGTTTTGGAAGAGTTTGAAATGATGATTTGAATGGTTGGAGTGCTTTTGTGAAAATCAATTGGGTTTTGTTTGATTGAAGGGGGTTTGGGTTAAGTCCATAGGATTGGAATACAGGATTAAGGTTTAAGTCATTTTGGCTTGGAGCTTGGATATGAAATAGGATTCAATTGTCTTTAATTATATTAGTTTGAAATTGGGATTGGCTAAGGGGATAGGCATAGGTTTGGTTTAGGCCATGAGATAGCTAGGTTTTCTTAATTACTAAGGCATAGCCTAAATCTATGGTATGCATTCTTTAAGCATAGTTTCGTGTTCATCTAATCACTAGAAGTGTCCTATGACTAAGGAGATTCTAGTGTTTAGAAGTCTCCTAAGTCTAAGATAGGATGAATTAATCCTCACACCAAAAGTGCGGGCAACACCAACTAAATAACTTTGACTAAATTTTAATGATTCATCACCTCATCTTATAGCTTAAGAATTTAATAAAAAAAAATAATTTAGTAACCTCTTACTTGTACGTTGCATATTATAACACCATGCATGCATCTTATTTTCCTTCCTTGCAAATAGGCGATCTCCACTCTTGCATAATAAGCGACAAGGCTTGGCCTTTGAGAGCAGTCCCTTTTCGTGGAGAACACCCTTTCCTGTTGATTTAGCCCCTAATTTTGTTTCATCATGCATATAGGCATAAAACTTTCGTAAGCTTGAGTCAAAAATAAATAAAAATATGTAATTCTTATTGCATTAGTTTAAGGCATAACTTTCATACTCCAGATTTATTCTTAATAAATAACAGGTTGACCATCTTGCGTTTATATAAGACCAGCCACATAATTTTGAATCGTATGAGGTGTTAGCTGGCAGCCACTTCACGCGGTTGTAAATCTAGAATAGTCGAGATTGGTTCACTCTCTCTGGTGGAAGTGAACCAATATATCCCACTTCCATGAGTTTAATCAATTGAGATCTTAACTTGTGTGGAGCATTTTAGATATAGGTTTGGAGGCTACTTGTTTATTATCTGCCATAAATATAAGTTCTCACATTTTATGCATTTTTATAATTTTCTGTTGTTAGAATCTAAGTCCAACTCTTCTAATAAAAAGCATTTTTTTCCCGCTTTTTTTTCCGCGATCCTGACAAGAGTTTCCCTTTTGAGTGCCACTTTGCCCATGTTTTGAAAAATCCAAACGAAGCGGATCATGGTAGAAGATTCCACCGATATCCTGTGCCATTAGCAAGCACATTGACCAATAAAAACGCAGCGGCGATGCCATTGAGAGAGAGAGAGACCGCGCGTGAGAAATGAGGTCTGAAATGAACTTCACCATTGTATTTAAAATGTCAAAATTATATAGAAATGATGCCCATATTTGATATATTTAATTTCAATAAAATCTCACATAATTTTTTTGTCATTAGGTCATATAAAATAAAAAATCTATTTAATTTGATTAAATATAATTATGGCAGCTAAATTGTTCCATAATAAAGTTAAAAATTCATTTGTAATTAATTAGAGGTTTTATTCCATTCTAAAATTTTAAAAATCCCTCCCAAAATAATCTATAATTTTAATTTTGAATTTTAAATCCCACTTAGTTTCGCCAAAATTCATCCCGCCGGTCGAAATTCATCGTGCCGGTCGTACTTCCCGCTCTACATAGCCAATCAAAACTTTTTAATGTTGTCTCTACCACAGTACCCGAACCGAGACTCTTAAACCTGTCCAATAGCCAATTCCCTCCCGTCCCAACCTCCCGCCAAATCCATATCCCATCTCAACCTCCCGTCAGCCGCCTACTCCAATCCACGACAAAGCCCATAGTTAACCTCACCTAACTCATACTGTAATTTTTGCCTCCCGTCACTCTTACACCACACACGAATGGCCGAATCACGTTCTCATCATCTAGATGATAGCGTACAGGTCTTCTGTCTCCTCATTGATCTCTTTTCCTTCGTCGGAGAGGGATCGTCGGCCTCGTTCTCATAGACATCGTCAATGGATTCTGCACAGTCGGAGCCGGCAACCTCGTACGTTTCCCTTGCTCCATTTCCACCTCGAAGTTTCTGCTATTAATTGAATTGATTTGGTGTTCTGGTTCCGAATTAAATGCCAATAGGATTGGACGAAATTTCTCATACTTTTTTTTTAATAAATTTTGGTTGATTTGGAGATTGGTTTATTCATACGGATGCTATCAGAATCGGAGTAACATGCCGCCTTTCTCTGACATTTTTTTTGGATTTTTGGGTAATCCGTGATCATCTCGGTTGTGTGATCTTGGGATTTTTCGTGGTTGCTGTCAAACACTAGAGTTCTCATCTTTCTAGCTTATTTTAAATAAAGATGGGGACTTCATAAGATTCTGATTAGTGGGTATATGTTTCCTTTTTTTTTTATGAAGAATATATTGTCTTGTACAAATAAATTATGCATATCATAAACTCAACTGAAAAGATAAGATTTGTACTTTAATGGCCCTACATTTAGCAATATCTGTTAAACAATGATTTTTTTGGACATTTAATTATCAATATTTTAGACGAATCATCTTGTTGGAAAGTGTTAGGACTGTAATTCTGTAATTAAATATGAAACAAAAATTAGATAAAAATGCGAGTATAAATATATTAGAGATCACAAACACAAGCCAAATACACTTATTTAGTCAGATCACTGAGTTCACATCTATATAAATATCATATATTTTACTAAGTTTCAAAAAAAAAAAAAACGATTATTACGAATTTGTCTTTAGATAAATAAGAAGATATATAAGAATAGGCATATTATTTTCTGTGCCAATAATTTAAAAAATATAAAAATCTCTGGAGAAGATGAAATTAGAGTCTAAAGATGAAAAGTTTTTGTTGGTGCTAGTGCGCTCTTTTATTTCTGTTGTGAGAGTTTCTCCTGTATGGCCAAAAGCTTCTTTTTTTATGGACTTGAAACTATTAGCTCATTCTTCTTATTAAATGAACAGAAGATCTCTCAAATCCAATAAATGATTTGTCCAATATTTCTATATTAATATATGATCTTCAAAATATTTCTGCAGCCCACAAAAATTTATTAGTCAAAGATTTTTTTTAAGAGATTCTATCATATTTTACGAAAATTTTATTTATAAGAAATTTTGATTTCACATGTTTTAAAGTACTTTTATGTGTGACAATTTATTTTTTCATGACAAGCTCTCACTTCATAATATCCTTAACATGTATGTTTTGTTAAAACATTTGAGTTGCACAGTATTTGTAAACAACAAATAATAAGAAGATGGTGAATATTGATTAATTGGTTAATGAGTTATGTGTGATCTTTTAACTTGGATCACAAATATGTTTGCCTTAGGTTGCTCCTAAAATTTGTGTGTTGGTTTGGAACAAATATCTCTTCTTAATTAATATGCTTTGAGTGGAGGTCTCTTTTGTAGTAATGCTTAACTTGCCGTTATATGATACGAATTCATTGAAGATAATTTTTTTATATTTTTTTTTTACTTTGATTGTTTTAGTTTCTTTATTCCTACATTTATAGTAAACATATTTTCACAATGTGCAATGAATTAACATGTCTTGGATTATTTTTTTATCAAGCTTAGCTTAAACGATTTGATCAAAAGAATATATAGGCAATCAAAGCTTTTCAAGTATGATATAGACTACTACTTGCCTATCTCAGTTTTTTTGGGAAGCCTAAAATTGATAGTGTAATTAATAATCCTTAGTTGATCAGATATATTGTTATATTTACTATAATTGCCATGAAGGCCTAGAGAATATCTATATTCAATTTAATGCTCCTTATATGCTAGTTATATTTATTCTTTTTAACTATTTCTTTTTTATTATGAAATTCTTTGGTCCATCTCTCCATATGGATCCCATGAGTTACATAATATTTTTTTATGAATTTCATAAATTCATAGTTCCCATCATTATATTATCATTGACATTTGATATTTTCTCTAATTTTATTCTCTGCTAGGATTTTCCATTGCACAAAAATTGTGAACATGTCAAATTTATTTTCGATGACAAACTCATGCCTTCTTGATATTGTAATTTCTTAAGGTGATATAGTATAATGATTTTACTTACATACATCTGTGTACACTAGCTATAATATTTTCATCTTATGTTCGTATTTAACCTTAAAACTAAGTCATCTTATTTGCATAAAATAAAAAATATATAATCTTCATATAAATTGGATTTAATAAACTTTAAATTTGAAGGTTTATGTTTGCATGGATAACTTTAAGTTTTTCTTGCTTTTATAGTCTAGCTTTTGATACAATATATTTAAATTTGCTTTTGCATTAATGCTAACTCTTATTATTCTTGTGTTGGTGTTAGTCTAGGGAGTGTTTGTTTTATTACCCTAAGCAATCATTAAGAAACCTATCATTGATTTTTAAATATTAGCATTTAAATTAACAAGACATTTTTTTGCATTTAACTATCCAGAGGTCAAGTTTGCCCTTAAACTAAGGATGTGACGGCTTTGCTTAGCTTCCAAGAGTTTTAATTTGTTATGTTGATTATCACATCTTCAACACACATAATATTCAAGGGTTTCTTATCAACAAGAAATATTTTACCATGATTGTATGGGTAATGCTTTATCATTAGATTTATGTTTGAAGAAGAATGAAAATTTTGTATGAGTCTAATCTCCATGTTTTATTAATCGAGTATTTGTAATAAATATCGTGCATCTTAAATATTAATCATGATGACATTCATTATTTATTTTGGTAGTATTATTCATACTTTTTCTTCATGCATTATTTCATTAGGATTTCTCTAATGCTTGCATCCATCCGTCAATTTGAAGAACTTATTGTGATTTTGTTGGTGATTTCATAAGATTTTGATTTTTTTCCTTTTGTTATAATAGTGCTCTTGGTGTTAGCATTTAAAACAAAAATTGTTTTACTTTCACCTTTCTTATGCTATTTAATATTCTTGTTGAGATGAATCTTTAACATCAATAGGCTACGTGAATGATGATCCATAAGAGCCACTAATGCTCGTTATAACACTATAATGCTATCTTACTTCGTGGTAATGATGAGAGCAAACTTATGCCATGGACCTTGTTATCCTTCTTGATGTTCGTAAATTTCTTTTTTCTATTTGATTGAACTTATTGATGCAATTGGTGATTGGAGCTCCTTTTGACCTGATATTGAAAAACATACACATTATATGTTTCCTATGAACAGCTTTTCATACATTTCAAAGAGTGTGTTCATGACGCCTGGGGTGATGGTTTGCTTAGAATGTTGAATGTGAGGTTCATGCTAAAGTATAGGAGAATGATTTATGGACTCCTTTTGACCTGATATTGAAAAACATACACATTATTTGTTGCCTATGAACAGTTTTTCTTACATTTCCAAGAATGTGTTCATGACGCCTGGTGTGATGGTTTTGCTTAGAATGTTGAATGTGAGGTTCATGCTAAGGTATAGAAGAATGATTTATGGAGCTTGTACGCTGTAAAATTCCACTATCTATAACCAATGAATTGTGGCTTTACTCCCTTAGCTTGATCGGTTATAAACAACCCTTTATTTGCATCTTTTAGAATTTGAAGTTCAACTTCTCATTTTGATGAATCAAAACTAACAATACTTCTTTTTTCAAAAGTGAAGTTCACTCCTTATATGCACTTGTTGACCTACAACTATGTGCCACTTGAAATTAAATAAATGAAGTAGAGGTTAAAACCTCCCTAATCACGATCGAAATCAATTAAATTCGATTTGATTTAAAAATTCGACTTCATAATACGTCGAAAGCATCAAAATTAATTAAATAGAAAATATCGAATCAATTAATGACCAATCAAATAATTAAAATCAAATTTTTAATGAAATTGTGCGCACATCAAAGTCGGGAAGCCCCGACAACGTCTGAACGACCTCCGTTCGTGAAATTGATGCGCCATCGTCGCCGAAACGTCGAAACCTATCAAACGACGCCTTTCTCGATTGATTCGGCAAAGTGTGCACAACGTCGAGAAATTTGAGCGCGACGTCACACAATTTAGAGCTAATTTCACTCCGACCGTGAAATCGATCGCGCCGTTGCATTCGACACAATGAAAAGACCTAAAATTGACACCCATATTATTGGGGTTTATTATTAAGATGATTCATAAAAATTTATATGATTAAGAGTTAATTATCTTAATTACTAAGCTAATTAGCCTAAGTAATTCTCCTAATCTTTACCTAACCCTTGTCGCCCAAGCCTCCAATTGAAAAATACGACAGCTATTTTCTATTGGTTTCGCTAGCAACCAATCGACGAATTGAGCCTTATCGAGAAAGGGATATATCTCGACGCGTTCCTCATTCACGTTGATTCTGTTGCTCTCATCCTTTGCTCCTCTCGGCTCTTCCCTCTCTCGCGATTCTCCTCTCACGAAAACTTTTTCGTTTCTATCGCTCTGGTTAACGAAGCTGGGCATGATCCTCCTCGCTGACATTCCTCTCGTGACTCTCGAAGTTTCCTATGCTGTTCTCGTGCGATCTCACGATTCTCTCCTTTTCGATCGGTGCAGGGAGCTCAAAACCGAACCTTGACGCCATTCATTCTTCCCTCTTTACTTCTTCGCTGTCTCTCGAGCCCTAACAGACTGAGTGTGTTGGTCAAACCCTAGCCAGCTGAAACCCCTTCTCCTTCTTCCCCTTTTAGCAAATCAACACCTCCAGGTTGTTTCTCTCTAACCCTAAGCTTATTCTTATGCATTTGGGTAGGCTGAAAATTAGGGTTTTGCAAAATATGCTTAAATTCATGCTGAAAGTTTTCTTTAAGAATTTGGGATGATGTATGGCCCAAATCTCATGCTTATTTCTTTTATTTATGAAATTTAAGTTGTTTAGTTTGCTGAAAAGATGATTTGGTATGATGTATGGCCCAATGTTGTGTTGCATGCTATCTTTTAGAGGTAGTTATGATGCTACTTTGCTGGAATTGGTTATACCTAAGGGAAATCGAATCGATTTGCTTTCCAGTAAATGTGATGTTTGCTGAAATCATTTCTATGAGAGGGGGGAAGTTATTAATTTGCTATATGAAGTGTGTTGTTTGCTGAAATTTTGTGTTTACAAAAGGGGAAATTGTTAAATCATGTCTATAAATTGGGAAATTGCTGAAATTTGTTTCTATCAAAGAGGGAATTGCTGAAACCTTTTTTTACCTAAGGGGAAACCTATTGATTTGCTTTTTTAAAGGCATGATATTTGCTAAAAATATTTTTATCTAAGGGAAAATTGAATTAGATTTGCTTTTGAAGAGTACTACACTTGCTAGACATAGTTTTACCTAAGGGGAAATCTATGGAATTGTTGTCTAGAAATGTAGTACATGCTGAAATCATTTTAATCAAAGGGACTTATGCCATGCTACTTGCTATCTCCTATGGGTTTCATTCATTTTGTCTCTTGCACATGATTAAAGTGAAATCTAAAATTAAAGAAGAAGGGAATTTCAAGTATGGTTTAAATCCTAGGCCCTAATGTCATGATTGCTTGTTGTTTCCTATGGATATTTATACTTTTATCTTGCTGAAAATAATTCCTGCTTGGGATAGAAAATAGAATCCCTAAGCTAAATGCAAGTATTTCCTATCCTCAACCATATGTTCTTATCATATGGAGGAGTCAATGTTTGTTGAAATTATCTTTCTTACCTACAAAAAGAAAATGATGAAATCTGAAATTTAAAAGCATAGAAGGGCTTGGGTGTTGTGAAACCCCAAAATTTGAAACTCCAAAATCTGAAATTGTTTACTTTCCTTTATGGGTTTCATTCTTGCATATTTTCTTGTTTCTATTATTCTGATATCTTGTTAATAGAGAAATGATATGCTATCAAAATTTCGGTCGTGGTGTCTCACGACATCCACCCATACATGCCTTTCTTGGCATGGTGGGCAGACCCAGTCTCTCATAGCAACCCCCACATGTGGGAGGAAAATCGGGAGGTTGTTGTAAATTTTGATTATTATGCACTTAATTAAATATATATGCAAGCAGCTTTCTTTTATTATTATGTAAATGCAAGCTTTAAATTTATTACTATAAGTACCTACTCATATTTCTCCAACATGGTAGAGAAATGTTATGCTATGCTATCAAAATTTCAGGTATGTCTCATGACATCCACCATATATGCCTTTCTTGGCATGTGCGCCTCTCATAGAACCCACATGTGGAGAGGATGTAAATTTTGATTATTATGCTCTTAATTAAATATATATATGCAAGCAATTCTTTTTTTTTATTATGCACATGCAAGCCTTAAATCTATTACTATAAGTACCTACTCATGTTTCTCCAACATGGTAGAGAAATGCTATGCTATGCTATGCTAACCCATACACGCTTTTCTTAGCGTGGTGGGCAAACAAAATTTTAGCCATGGTGTCTCATAACATTCACCCATACATGCCTTTCTTGGCATGGTGCGCAGGCCCAGTTTCTCATGGCAACCCCTCATATGCGGGGGTGACGCCAGGAGGCTGTTGTAAATTTTGTTTATAAAAAAAAGGAGGAAAGATTTATTTTTTTGCAATGTTTAAGCATGTTTATATATAAATGCAAGCTTTAAATCTATAAGTACTCATGTTTCTAACATGGAGAGAAATGTTATGATGTTATCCCATACACGCCTTTCTGGATGATCAAAATTTGGTGTCTCACACTACCATACACGCCTTTCTTGACGTGGTGGGAAGACCTAGTCCCCTGAAGTAGCCCCCTTTTGAGGGGATGATGTCGGGTGGTTGCCAAAATTTATAAAAAAAAAGATAAAGAAAGGGATGAAATGCTTAAGTTGTCTTGTTGTTTAAAATTTTCTTCATATATGAATACTTATGCTTCAATCTCTATATCATGAAAGCTATCTATTTGTAAAAGTATGACATAAAGTGATTAATATAAATGCTTATGTGTTAAATTTCTATATCATGCAAGCTATTTTCTTATTTGGCCATTATGACATGTGTGATGCTCACCTTAGGATTTTATTTAGCTTGACATGTTATGAAATATACAAACATGTGTTCAAACATAATTACCTCCCCTACTTGTCATTCCCACCATGATTTATATACATCCATGAGACATAGTGAAATCATGAAGCAAACATATATGGAATAAATTAAATCTACCATATGACATGACATCGATCATGAAGATATCAAAATAGAAAATTGTTAAGTTAGAAAGAGAACTTACAAGTCTATGTGGCACAACTTAACCCTTAAAGATTAAGAAAGAAAGATTTTAAAGACAGAGGAAGATAAGAAATAAGTTTCATGAGAGAGGTGAATCTTCTCTTATTTATAGGCTTCTTTTTTTTCATCTATCTTATGACATCGACATAAGGGCCTCATGTCATAAGTCGAGGAAATCATCTAAATTCATGTCATTTGTCATATCACATGCATGTATGCATGGACATGTGGCATGTCCTGCATCATTATCACTTCCTTAATGTCATAAAAAAAAAGAGGAGTGGATTTAAAGGAAAAATAAACTCTTTTCTTCTTAATAAAAATTTAATGGGTACTTGTGCCCCATTTGTCATGAGCTTACATGTGAAGGAGGTGGATTTTAGTTAATCCACTTGTCTCTTAAATGATGTATGATATATACTCATATTTTTTTCTTCTCCTCCTCCTTATCAAGAGAAACATGGGCTATGGATGATTGATCATATGAGCCTTCAAAATGATTTGTTTACTTTTTTGTGATTTGCCACATAGAGAAATGGTTCTAGCCCAAATCAAGTTTAAGTTCATTTTAGGCCCATTACCTTACATTTGATCATATGGGCCTTCAAAATAATTTATTTCAGCTCTATACCATTGCTGATTTGTGACATAAAAGGGGGGTTTTTGGCCAAAATAATATGCATATCATATTTCCAATGAAAAGGCTTAAGTCTATGTATTCTATTACCTTACATTTGATCAAATAGCTTAACATAATTTATTTTAAATTTATACCTTTGATTTGTGACATAAAAGGGAGTTTTGGCCAAAATAATATGCATATCATATTTCTAATTAAAAGACTTAAGTCTATGTTTGGTCTATTACCTTACATTTGATCAAAGGCTACATAATTTATTTTAGCCCTATACCCTTGCTGATTTGTGACATAAAAGGGAGTTTTTGGCCAAAATAATATGCATATCATATTTCTAATGAAAAGATTTAAGTCTATGTTTGGTCTATTACCTTACATTTGATCAAATAGTTTCCAACATAATTTATTTCAGCTCATATCCTTAGCTGATTTGTTGCATAAAAAAGGGGTATTTGCTACGGATTCATAACATACTCGATAAATGGAAGTCTTTATCTTATGTCAACAACATTTTACTTGATCAAAAGAGCTCAAAGTATTCGCCAATCCCTATTACTTGTTGATTTCTCATGTAAGGTGTTCGAGCCTAAATAATGTTCATGTTATACCTAGATGAGTATCAATCTCTATCTATGATGTTATATATCCCGGTCTCTCTGACGGTCCGTTAAAAAAACTCAAAAATCAAAATTTGACATATAAACTTCAACTTAGATCTTAATGTCCATGCAAAATTTTCAAAAGAAGATACTTACGCATGTTGAAGTAATTACTAAGTCAAATACAAAAGGACATATGCTACACATCCCGGTTTGGTCTTCGGACCGGGTCCGGGTTAACAAAACTCAAAAATCAAAATTTGACATATAAACTTCAACTTAGACATCTTAATGTCCATGCAAAATTTTCAAAAGAATACTTACATGCATGTTGAAATAATTACTAAGTCAAATACAAAAGAACATATACTACATCCCGGTTTGGTCTGACCGGTCCAGTTAACAAAACTCAAAATCAAAATTTGACATATAAACTTCAACTTAGACATCTTAATGTCCATGCAAAATTTTCAAAAGAACAGATACTTACATGCATGTTGAAGTAATTATTAAGTCAAATACAAAAGGACATATGCTACACATTCCGGTTTGGTCTTCGGACCGGGTCTGAGTTAACAAAACTCAAAAAAATCAAATTTTGATATATAAACTTCAACTTAGACATCTTAATGTCTGTGCAAAATTTTCAAAAGAGCAGATATTCATATGCATGTTGAAGTAATTGTTAAGATAAATACAAGAACAGATGCTATATATCCTGGTTTGGTCTTTGGATTAGGTCCGGGTTAACAAAATCTAAAAATTTGATATTATAAGAATTTTAAATTAATAATATCTGAGAAGCTAATTCTATCATATAATGCAAGATATGAATCAACTGACATAGCTTCTAAAATTCAAATCCTCAGGAAGGAAAGTCCCAAACCGATCTTATGTTCAAACTACAGTGGGCGTTTCAAAGGATTATACTTCTGAGATAATAATTTAGACCCGATCCTCAGAAAATCGGACATAGTAGAGGTCTATCATCGATATTATTACGATCGGTAGAAGGGTAATTATAATTAAAATTTTAATGATAAATGATCATATGTTTAAATCTAAAATCAATCATAAAATGATCAAAACTCAAAGAAAATAATAAAAATATAAATAAAATGAAATTAATTATTTAAATTAAAACTTAAAAAATAAATAAATCAATCTACCCTCAATGCTTTGTTTTGTGACAAATTAAGAAAACTTTTGCTCACAAAGAAAATATCAAATTAAATACATAACTACCTTCACACTCAAATATTCCTAATGCGTAAGGACGTGACTGTGTCCTCTGTTGTGATTTGTGATACCACATAAATGGCTACATTGACAGCTGACGGGTGGTTCGTCGCGATATGACACCACTAAATTATGTCACTACCGTAGATCTTCTCCAACGCTCTTTAAGGCGTGAAATGTAGAATGTATTTGGTTAAAAAACCCTATGTTTGCTAAGGTTGACTTATATTTGTCCCCAGACAAACTCCACCTTATCTACAAGGACACCTTGGACGACGTAACCCATGTGTCGACAAGGATCCTTGGTCAGTCAACTACCTCCTCGAACTAAGTGGAAGTGGATGGATCACCGGGATGATGGAACCATGGGATCTAGATCGGCATCGTTACCCCCCACAAAAGTTTTAAATTCAAATAAATTTCATTAGTTCTAAACTCCAATCTGCAATTATATACTTTTAATGATTCATTGATTAGTCTTAATCGAAAGTGCTCTCAAGATTGGGAGATAATTAACTATAGGCTTGTGCCTATAGGAAACCTGAACGATATAAAAGTTCTCACCAAACGAGAACAAAATCCGGTAGTGTCTTATCTACTATTCATCTGTCTAAATTATCACCACCAAGACAACTCTTTCTTTTCCTTTTCTTTTCCGAAAGAGGTCGGTGGCGAATTTTCGGATCCCACAACACCAAAATAACTCCTTCCTTTATTCTCTCAACTAGTTTCTTCTTTGTACTTGCTTATTATTATGGGATGTTAAACCCTTTCGTCTAATGCTCTATATATAGTTGTAGCAAGGAAAATGTAGGGAGATACAAAATTTGTTATAAGATCTCATACGATATTATATGATTTTTGAAAGCCAATAAAATACTGTACAAGTTCTCTCAGAGTCAATAAATAATTTCTTCAAGATCTTTACATTAATATAAGATCTCTTAAATATTCTTATAGCCCATAAAAATAAATATTCTTATAGTCCATAAAAATGGATTAATCAAATAGTTATATTTGAATAGGAGATTCAACCATATATCTCTTGTGAAGAATTTATCTAAAAAAATTGACTCAACATGATTAACAAAAAGTTGATTAAAATTTGAATTGTGAATGGATCAAAGAAATTTGAATTCAAACTCATGTGTTTTAAAGCATATCCAAGTTTCAGTTCTTCATTCTTCTTACTATGTGAGTTTTTTGAGACTTTATTAATTATAAATTAAATGTCTAGACTAAAAAATATAATTAAAATTATAAAACTACTATGAATCTAGTATATGTATAAAATAATATAATAAAGATATAAAGGACAATCCTTCTAGGGTGAGGGGCTTAGATTTTAATGGTTTCCTTAGAGAGCATTGTCTTTAGGGATTTCTCAGGACATATTTACTCAAATAAGCAACACTCTTTGGCTTATTATCTAAGGTTCATAATAGCAAGACTTATAAATATTGGTTGTAGGGAAAGTAATAGAACATTGTAAAATTTTCATGTATTATAAAAATTTATTATGGGGATTCTATAAAGAATGTGGGGCTTTGAGACAGAAAATTTTGTACCAGGTTCTGCCCCTTCTTTCAATTTTCTTGAACACTGTTTTTAATATTTTTTCACATGAAGACCATATATTTAATAGAGCATTTACATACATACTACACATTTTTATATATTTATTTATATAACACTTAAACTTTAATATTTATATAAATAACACTAAAATTTTTAATATTATCTCAAAAATATTATTATCATTAACTTTTTAAAGTGAAATGCATATTTTCATGCATATAAAGATATATATATATATATATATATATATATATATATATATATATATAATGAACTTTAGGTATTAGGTGGTATGTATGTAAATCTACCTTATTTGTGATTATGTGATATTTATCATGCATGGATATATGCAGCTCTAAATGAAATCAAAGTTGTGAGTACTATCTCTCTTTGAATATAAGAGAATCTATTTTATTAGCAGTACCTTTAATCTTCTTTTTTGAAGTTAAAGTTTTATCGACTATATAAGCACCGATGCTTGAGAAAGTTTAATTTAGATAACATTACCATTGTTCTTATTACGACTATTTGTTGTAGGTTTTAGTTCTCGATATGCACCATATCCGTGTTTTGGACTTCACTTGCTCTATTTTATCATCGAACATTGGTCGAATTCTCCCATTGGAAGATGTGGTGGTTTATTCACATGGATGAGCTACCTATGATCTTCCCATTCAATAAGTAGAAGCCTTTATCTTACTATGTGAGATTCGCTACTTGAATCCTTCATCATCATTGTGTCCTATTAAGTACATTTTATTTTACTGGCATTGATATGATGGAGGTAAATTTTATATTGTGGTTGATCAATAAACCTTGCTTCAGAGAGGCTAAAATAAATTTCCCTTCCTCAAGTTTGAAAATTGTAGGAAATCTTGTTGAATGCACTCATGCATAGTTCTGCAGTAGACTACTAACACACTAAATCACGATCGTTAATTTCTATCTTTTCATCCAAGAAGATTTACATACATAGCATACAAGTCCTATTTATATATCTCTGATGCCTAAAGTTTAATAATTATATATCTAACACTTTAACTATACATGAGGTGCATGCAATATCACAAAGATAATAATAGTGGTATTTTGGATGTGATATTAAAGATTTGAGTGTTATGAATGTAAATATCAAAGTTTAAGTGTTATATATAGAAATATATAAGAATTATATGGTATGCATGCTTGCTAATGGCCCTTTATAAAGTGCTTATGTTGCATTTTAACTCATGGTTAAACTATAAATGGGCTCTAAATGCCCAAACTCAAGTGGAAGAATAACTTTCGTAATCATTCTTGTATTAAGAAGTTGTGCTTTAGTTAAAATTTGTTGGAATGAAAGTAAATATAATTTATCTTTTTTGTAGGATTTGCTTCATCATATGGGACCATGGCCAAGGGAAGAAAGTGTATCCATTGACTAAGAAGAATTAGAGAGCAGTTCTACCACTTTAATTTAAAATCTGCATCTTTGTCTATAATATATATGCATTTCTTCCACGTAGTTGTAAATCACTCAAAAGTTCTCTTTTGTTTGATAGTATTTGTATAAAATTAATTTTTCTTCTCCACTTGGTTATAATTTTGATCAAATTTTTGGTCAACATGGATATATAAAGATATATAAATATTTGCATATATGTGAAATATAAATATTATAAGCATTTTATACAGAATTAATTAAATTATAAATATAAATTTTTTAGCATAAATATAATACAAATATTTATAAAATAAAAATTTATTATTAATCTTTTTGAATTTGTTATAAAATTTTTTAATAGATTTAACCTTATTTTTTGTTTCTAGTTCCTTCAAGGACATTTTAAATCAATATACTTTATAGAAACATTTTTATTTGCATAAAATCACTATACTTGGACATACATATAGAGCCTCCTCCTCCAGATATATATATATATATATATTCAATTGACATCTTTCATATCATTTATATTTTTCATATCAAAACCTTAGCCCATCAAACGCTATATACTCAAAAGATATAGTTGGTTTCAACCAGTGTCTATTTCTCATTCATTGCAAAGTTCGAAGTTTTAAGAAGATTAAGAAGATTGGAAAGATGAGAAGAGTTCTTCATTTCTCAAAGTAGAATATTTATTGCTTTCTTCTCTACTATAAATCCTCTATGGATTTAGCACTCATCATGACGTTGTATCGTCGGAGTACATCTGAATAAACCATTCTCAACTATCATAATACATGCATAATACATATTTAGTCTTTGTTTAATAAAAAATTATTTAATTTCAAAATTCAAAATTGAATCTGAGTAATTTTCATTACGAGCGAAATTTAACTTGAGCACAACTTGTTTGTACTATCTTTCTTCTTTTAATTAATGTCATTTTTTTAAATTTTAAAATTAAATAATTTTTTATTAAATGGAGATTAAATATGTATTATGCATATATTATGATTGTTGAGAATGGTTGATTGATACTCTGTTCCATGATAACGACGAAGCATTGCCTACACATGTGCCATGGAAGAGAGAATTATACATAAGAAGATGAGATGAGAGTTATTCCTACTTGATGAATGAAAACTCTTCTCATCATTTCCAATCTTCTTAATCTTCTTTCAAGCTCCATGAGCTTTTGCAATGAATGGGAGATGAGAAATAGACACCATGGGCTGAAACCAACCTTTTCATTTGCCCCATCAGCGCTATCCATAGTTGAACTTGTTTGATGAAAGTGTTTTGAGCTGCTTTTGATATTAGGAAATATACCTGGATAGAGATGTGAATAATATCAATCGAGCTTAATATTTATATGTATATGAAAGGAGAGAGGATGGCATGTGCTCGATATGGTATAGTATAGTGATTTTTATGCAAATAAAAAAATATTTCTATAATATTTTTAAAAAGTATATTGATTTAAAACGTCTTTGAAAGAATTGGAAACAAAAAAATATATATCTATTTTATAATAATTTGAAAGGATTAATAATAAATTTTAGTAATTGCTATTAATATTTTGAATTAATTGCAATCTAATTGTTATATTTTGAAACAAAAAAAATTTATATTTGTAATTGTTATTAATAATTGATATTTGTATAAAATGTTTCTATGAAATATTTATATTTATATTAATCACATATATACAATTAATATATTAATATCAAATCTTTATATATCTGTAAATGTTTATATAAATTTAATATAAACATTTACTGACACAAAGATACTCTAGCTTAAGTGAACACTTAACTTAAGTCAAGAGACTTAGAAGGGTTAATCATAGATTTGGTTGTGCTTTAGAGGTTGAGATGACTTACCTATAGCTAAACCCAAGATGTGTCTATCCCTTTGGCTTAAACCAAAACTCAAATTCAATTCAATCTAAGTCCAAGTCCAAATCAAAGTGATTGAAACCTATGATCAAAATTAAACTAAACTAAATCTACCGTAAGCTCATGATCCAAATCTAAGGACTTAGCCAAATCCCTTGAATCTAAACCTATTTGGATTGAAATCACTACAATCAAAGTTATAAACCAATCTCAAATCCATATGTATAAACCCAAACCAAATTCAAGTCATCTTAAGATCAAGCCAACTAGCCCACTTAGGTTCACTTGATCCAAAGTGACCTAAAGAATCAATTTGAGCCAAGTTTTCACCTAACCCAAATTGGATTGAACCAACCTATATAAACCATCAATAATTGTGGGTCATCCCAGTCGATCAATTGCAATCAATTGGACAAATCAAGTCAACTTGGTTGTTTGACCAAGTCAACCCACTTAACCATGACATGAGCCAAACTAGTCATCCTAAACCAAATTAACTGAAACCAAAGATCCCTACCAACTCACAACTAATATTCAAACATGACTTGACCACCAACTTAGCAAAATCTAACCCAATTGTCCCGCTTAACCTAAGTTCATCCTTAAAAAGCCAAATTGGGTCAAATCAAAATATAACTCAAATTGATTAGAAGCAATGACTCAAGTTCATTCCAAATTGATTGTTGAACTTGACCAAAGCCCCAATTGAACCCAATTTGATCAATTGAGCCCAATTAACTCACTTAGCCCAAATTGTCCTAAATCATTCCCAAATCTAATTTAATTGAAATTGAAGCCTACAATCATCTTCAATTGGTCAACCAAGCCTAAATCAACCCCTAGCCCAAGGTAGTTTGGCCAATTCGGCCAAATTGGTCAACTTGACCCATTTGATATATTTAAACTCAAATGAGCTAAAACCAAATCTAAATCAAATTAAACCAAATCAATGATACCAAGACACTTCAAATCATCATTTGAACTTGACATAATGTTTGATTTGACTTAATTTGACCAATTGGTCAACCTAGCCCAATTTGATCTATAATGGTCAAATTGAGCCAAACCCACTCAAACCATGCCCAAACCCAATGAGACTTGATCCAACCCATCCTAAACTCACTCTTGATCAGCCCAAAATTAGGCCAACTCGAATTGGGTTCAACCTAAGACAAATCCCCAATTGGATTCTCCTCCCCACATAGGATCTTCCCAAATATGGTAAGTCAACTCTTCCCCTTTCTACTTGGCAGCCTCTTCACACCCAAAATGGAACCTAACTTTCCTAACCCAAGTGGGTTAGGTCAGCCATGGACCAAGAGGAGGCGAGTTAACTCACCTCCCAACCATGGCTGAACCCCATGGATCCAAGAGGGAGGGCTGCTATCTTGAGCCACCAGCCAAGCATCCCACCAACCAAGTCGAGCCACATGGAGTTGACACCGACCACTCCGACGCCCGGATGGTAGCTGACCGGCCAAAAATTGAGATTGAATCCCATCCGTCTGATTGCAGGGAGGGGGAGATACCCCCTCAATTCGATCCAAAACAAACACACACCCTTTGTGAGCCTCTTGAGATCATTTCAAACTCCATAGAGAGATTTCCAAGCTCCCCAAGCCTCCCCATTGCTGGAAAACCTAAAGCCAAAATAGGGCAAGGCCTCCTCCGATCTAAGTCCCCCAAATCTTTACCAAACTCAAATTAACTTTACCTGCACGTTCCCCACACTCCGTCGAGCAAAAATGAATCATTTCCAGATCTTCCCGACCACCGGAGGTGCAAGTTTGACCAACACCGACGAGTTTTCTCATGGTTCATGGTCCAAAGCATCACCGACGAGGTGTTAAGGCTCAAGCTTAGCGGTTTGCCTCTACTGAGGAAGCTACTTTCATCGCCTGCCGCTACCTTGAGCTCCAGCGAGGTAATTCCTCTAAACTAAGCCTTAGGTGAATTTTAGTTAGTGTTTTATGAAGGAAAGTGTGATGTCATTTGATCTTGACCATTAGATCCCTTTGGATCCTCTCCTTGATGGTGTGGGATCAATCCCAAGCGAATCCAATCTCCAATGAGCTCGAATTGGGCGGTGGAAGGCGGATAGTGTCCGTTTTCCATCGCATCGAGAAAATAGATCACACACCATCCATTCTGCGTGATTGAAGCGGACGGTCGTGATTAAATAGATAGATAAATCTGATTTAATCCTTCAAGAACTGTGGGGTAAATCTCAGTCGTCCAATCCTAGATGGAACGGCGGAGGAGAAAGCGTGTCCGCCGCCAGCCGAGACAACATTGATGTGGACGTTTTAAATAACCAATCCAGCGACACCACATGGAAAGTGCACCATGCAAGCATGTCACAAGGCACCGATGGGATTAGGGATTAATTAGGCCTAATTAATTCTGTTTAATGGCTGAAAGTTCAAAAAATCATAACAAATTGTAGAAAAATTCAAAAATTGCAAATAAATACTCAATTTAAAGGTATTTCAGAGGATGATCAATTGAAAATATTTTCAATTGACTTTGACTAGTTAGTAGAGTTTAATTAGGACTTAATTGAAAAGTTAATTAGCTTAATTAAGCCTTAATTACTTAGGAAATTAACCTCAAACTTTGTGAGCTCATTAACGGGGATGACCTCTGCCTCTCCTAATTTTCTTGAGATTTATTGCTCACTTAATTAGAAAATTGGCTATTTAACTCTTAGTTACTCTCTTAATTGATAAATTGGTTAATTAATCTTATAAACAACAAAGTTTTATTAAATTAAATTTAAAATAGTGAAGGGGATAAGGGAAAATGATCAATCCCATTCTCTTGGTCATTTTCTTGAGTCCACTTCATCAAGAGGTTAATTAGTTAAGAAATTAATTATGAGTCTAATTAATCAATTAAATGGTTTAATTAATCTAATTAAAATGTAAATCACATCAAATCTTAATTAAGTAATTCAAGGGTAGATCTTTTGGTGTTCAAGAACCTAAAGATACTTAAGGAAATTATGGTTAACCCACATGTGTGGTGAAACCCTAAAAGTACTTAATTAAGTTCCTTAATTTAAATAATCATTAATTATGAGCCAATTGCATTAGGCTCTTTCATTTCTTAGGATCATTACAATTTAATTCCTCATGCATATCATATTTGCTTATAATTACTTGGTTAACTTTGTTAAGGTAACATAGAATGGGTTAATTAATACATTTATTACATAATACAACTTAATTAACTCATAAAATCTACTTAATTATATTCCCATTAAATCAAATCAATTCACAAACATGGGGATGGGTTATGATTAGAAAGTTTTTTTCTCATATCTTTAAATTCAACCAAAGCATAAGGTTAAAAAAATGGTGTTAATAAACTTTGGTTTATCTTAAATGATTATATCTAATATAATCATCCTTAGGAATTAATTTAATTGAATGAAATCATGTATTTATATTCAATTATTCATTTTCAATCATGTTGAATATTGTATGTCATTTGAATCTATGCATTCATCTTTTCAAAACTAAGTTAATCAAAAGAATTTTCTTTATGTAAGCTTGCATGTGTTGGTTTAAACTAATAATATGTGGTTATAATCACTAATAAAAAATTTATAAATCAATTACATTGATTAAAGTGTGAGTAGTTATGAATATACATAAGTTTTGCCTGTACTTATAGCTTACATATGTGAAGTAAATTTTTTTCCCTTAATTTGTGTGGATGTACATATGTTTGAATGAAAGTAAGTAAATAGTATGGACATCTTGGGAATACTAGGCTTTAGCTAGTCCCAAGGAAGTAATTTGGTTAACAATGACACATACTTATTTGATCTCATTCATATGTATTTTGCATTAGAATTTGGAAAGAACTTTAACTCACATGCATAAATAATTCAATCAAATAAAAATATAACTTTACATAATTCTCTTTTCTTTGGTTATCTATACATCTACATGTATTTAAGAAAGTAAGTATATAGTCTAGACATCTTGAGAATACGAGGCTTTAGTTAGCCCCAATGAGGTAATATGGTTATCTCACTTCCCTAGTTAACAACGACACATACTTGTTTATATCTTTTATACATGCATGTGTATATTTAATTAATGAATTAGGATCCTCCTTTTCTAGTAAAAATACATACATTCATAATCACTTAAGTCATTAAATTAATTAATCATGTGGTTTAGAGCTTTCTTCCATATAATCATGTATATAAATCTACATATGTTTGAATAAGCAATGGGTATATAGTTAGCCCCAAGGAGGTCTTTTAATTACCTCACTTTCCTAGTTAACAAAGGCACGTATCCATTTGATTTCACTGTTATATATTTTTGTATAATAATTTGGATAGAGTTTTAAATCCAGATGTATTAAATATTTCAATTAAATAAGATATAAATCCTAAAAGTATACATTCATCATTTAAGTATGCTAAATGTGGTATGTATAGTTATACTTAAGATTGAATCATATGCATGCTACATGTGGTGGAAAGGAATGATTTGGTATGCTCCATGTGAAAGTAATTTAGTTAGATTAATCTTAAAAAGCCTTTCATGTCATATAAAGTGATGGAGGTGGGTGTTCTTTCTTTTGGTGAGATTGAGAGAACTTGGGTATTGGAGGTAAGAAAAGAAGATATGTTGGATAACTAGCGCTCTCACCAAAGATTGCCAAGGTTTGGCCACCAAGCCCTTAAACCACAAGAACAACTCAAATAATTTGTAATTGCCAAAGGATCTCCATTCATTATAGCAAGGGGACTATTTATAGCCATTACAAACATCTTTCAAAATAAAAGAATTCAAAACATTTAGGGAATGGTGGGTAGCCACATTAATATGAAGCATTAAGTTTCCTTATTTTTTTATGTCATCTACTCATTTCACATGCTATTATTTTATGTGAATTTAGCCACCTCACATGTCATGCTTTGAATTTTTAAATTCAAAATTTCAAACCTGAAGTTTCTAGAAGAAAATTAAAATTTATATAAATAAGAATGATGAAATCATAAAATGGGCCTTAGTAGGCTAATGGCTATGCCTTCTTCTTTCTTGAATTTTCTTGGGCTTTAGCCTAAGATCTTAGAAATAGACCTTGAGCTCTACTTTTTGGATCCACATGATGTTCTGCATCAACTCCCCTGGGCTCAATTGAACTCTGCTTCGTAGAGTTAAAATCTAAAAAAATCTTCTACTAATTATGGGGCTAGAGTCTCCAAATCAGTATGGGTCAACCACGTGTCTTCAGCTGGTAGCTTATTCTTCCAAGGAACTAGAAAATGATGTTCAGAAGCTAGATTAATGGGTGTTTCCTCGGTGATAATATAGTCAACTTCAAAAGAAAGAGGGATTCTACAAGTACAGTGTTATATCTCATGCTAAAGAGTTGGACTGAACAAGTGGAGGTTTGCTAATTTCTTCATATGATGGAATATCTTCAATATTAATAAGTAGATGAATGAGCATATCAGTAGGAAAATCAAGGTGATAAGCATTAGTCCCAATTTTCTTAAGAAATTTAAATGTTCCACAAGCTCAAGCATGTAATTTCTTATATTTAGTTATTTGATAACACAGTCGAATGTAAATCAATACATAGTCACCTTCTTTATATTCTTTCATTGAACGATTATGATTTGCCTTAGAAGCATAATTTTCATTTCTAATAGTAATTTTCTTTCTTATTTCTTCATGGCGGCTTTGAAAATCTTTAGCAAATAAGAATATTGTATCAGAAAATACATGAGATGATAGGTTTGCTACATCTATTGGTTATCGAGGGTTTTGACTAGAGACTATCTCAAATGAAAATGGTGATTTTTTTTGTAGTTCTAGAAATAATACTATTATAGAAAAAATTCTAAGGTTGGTAAATATAAATCCCAATTTCCTAAACTTTTACCTAGCAATCATCTTAGCAAATTTCCTAAGGTATGATTGACTACTTTAGTTTGTCTATCAATTTGTGGGTGAAATGCAAGAAGAAAATTTTAATTTATTACCTAATAATTTTCATAATATTTTCCAAATATATGAGACATACTTGACATCTTTGTTAGAAATAATGGTTAAAGGGAGACCATGTAGTCGTACTATTTCTTTATAAAATAATTTGGTTACATAAGAAGTATCATTTGTTTTGAACAAAGTAAAAAAATGAGCTGTTTTTGAGAACCTATCCACTACAACAAAAAAGTTATCATGCCCTCGAGCTATCCTAGGTAATCCTAGAATAAAGTTCATTGATAAGCCTTCCCAAGGCCTACAAGGAACAGTAAGGGAATTATTTGCTATAACTATATGAAATATAGATATTTAAAAGGGGATTGCCCAAATCTTATAATACAAACAAGAAAAATATAGATAAAAAGAAAGAATAAAAGAAAAGAAACATCTCAAGAATAAGGAGAAGTCATGTGAAAATAGTAGATTTAGATGAATCGAACTTAAACATAACTCGAATGAGCATGCAAACATTTATTTTATGATAAGAGAAAAACTAGACCCTAATTCTTTAGGAATATATGATGAAATTACTTATAAGAATTATATGATCCAATTAATAAATTAATTATAAAATGTAAAAAATTAGATAGATAATATTAAACTTTAGAAAAGAGCACAAAAATCTTAACATGTATTTTTATTTAAATAAATATAATGATTTTAAAAATTAAAATAATTCATTATTAGATTTTTTTTCATTACTCTTTTATAAACTTGAAAGAGAAAATATTTTATTAAAAGCTAGATTAAATCTCAAATTTGAACTACATCTAGTAAATTGTTTGCTAAAAATCATATTCATTATGCACATTTTAGTCATGTTCACGCACATCATGGGTAGTAATCAAGACCTTATGTAAATATTAATATTTGTTGTATTTTTTATGAGAACAGAGGGATCAAGAGAATTATATTTTTATAAATAATCATTATTTTTATTGGTACTAAAGGATACTAATATCACACATACTATACAATCAAGATTATATTTTAATTGCATAAAATATGAACCCAAACCAGTTTAGATTTTAAAGTTAACAATTGGAAAGCAAAACAAATAAAAGCATTCGATACTTAGATAGTTGCTATTTAAGTTATATTATTGGAAATAAAAAAATAGTCAATTATAAATGATTGATCAAGTATATCTGACTTATGGAGATAAAAATAAACTTAAGATTATTTTCATTGATTGTTCATAATAACTCTATAACTTTAGGTAAAGTTTTACTTGTATTTAGTTAAAAAAATAATTTAATATTTATTAGTTAGTTTTATGACAAATGTGTAGATGTAGCATTTTATGGATCTCTTTACATTAGCAGAAAGGGTACTATTTTGCTTATTTGATGAAGACATAAGAATATCTATTTCTTTTTTTTTAAGTAATAATATCTATTTACTTGACCCAAAAAACTTATAAATGATGCTAATTTTAATTTTTTATTTGAAAATCACTAATGATTTTGGAGTATGGCATTAAAGACTATGCCATATCAACATGTACATGCTCAAATAAATTTTTAAATTTAGTTTAGTCATTGGCTTACCTTAAATAAATTTTTTTTGTGATCATTGTTTATGATGCATGTGTTCATGATAAATGTAATATTTATAAATATGGTGGTATGTATTCATGAAACAATCATAATAATCAGGAGTATTTGTTTGTTTTGAGTATGTTTATATAAATATTGTTTCAATTAATTTGATGCTTTGAAATATAAATTACAATAAATTTTAAAGTTAATTTAATATTTGAATAATTTAACAAATATTTGACTAAGATACATGGATACAATCTATTATATTTATGAAGATAAATTTTGACATCAAATAATTTTGTTTTGAATTAATTATTAGTCTAATTTATAAACCATCTTTACTAAATCACATGTGTTGGATTACATTAAGGAGACATCAAATAATTTTGTTTTGAATTAATTTTTAGTCTAATTTATAAACCATCTTTACTAAATCATATGTGTTGGATTACATTAAGGCTTTATTTACAAGATGATGTATCTTGGTGTATAGTTTTGCCAATAATATTCTTTTTGTTGATTAGTCTAAAGAGGAGTTAAAATGAAACTTGAATTATGGAGGTCAACCTTAGAGTATAAGGTTTTCATTTAAGTAGATCTAAAACTAAATAAATGTAGTGTGATTTTAGTTGTTGAAGATCTAATTGTGGTGTTGTCATAATGAGTGATCAAGTTTCTTAAAAAGAGTGAACATTTCAGATATCTCGAGTATATTGTTCAAAATGATGGTGAAATAGATGGAGATGTTATTAGTACAATTCAAGTTGGATGATTGAAATGGCAGAATGCATCTGGCCTATTAAGTGATAGAAAAATACTGCTTAGTCTTAAGAGAAGTTTTTATAAGATGAGTGGTAAGACATGTAATAATTTATGGCGTAGAATGTTAGCCAGTAAAAGAGAAGCATAAAATTAAGTTAGGTGTTATAGAGAAGAGGATGATCAGGTGGATGAGTGTCTTTACTCTTAGTGATAAAATGCAAAATGAATGTGTACCTGATAAGGTTGAAGTATCTCAGCGACAGATAAGATTAAAAAGAGTCACCTTAGATGGTTTGGCCACATAAAGCATCGTCGTCAAGGCCATTATGAGAGTATATGTATTATATGCTATTTATGTTAAGAAAGGTATAGGTAGGTCTAAAAAGACTTAGTTAAGATGTACAAAATGATCTTAATTTATTAGAATTAATTTAGAATTTGACACGTAATAGGACATAATGGAGAAAAATGATTCATCTAGCGAACCCCACATAGTGCGATAAAACCTTTCTATTGTTGTTGTTGTCGGTAAAATCATGTAATGCAAGGTAAAATACTCATGATTTCAACAATTGGATAATGGAGGGCTATGTGGTGGGTGGCACACTAAATGGTGTATTTAAAAATTTTTCAAATTTGATAAATTCTAAATACACTAAATCAAAACTACAATGTGATTTTGAAATACATTAAAATTTAAACTACATTTAAATTTCTTTAAACTAGGTACCAAAACTCTTAAAAGTTTTGCATTCTAAATACATTGCACTTCTTTTCACAAATGAAATAGCTCTTTAATTCAAGCAAGTCCTGTATTTTAGATATGTGTGTGTGTGTGTGTGTGTGTGTGTGTGTGTGTGTGTGTGTGTTTGTGTGTGAACCCATATTAAAAATTCTCAATAATCTCCCACTTGGGCCATACATATTACTTGATAATTATACATTATTAAAGACTTTTAGAGTTTAATACTTGTTACCTTCATAGAAGAACATCTTTAGATAATCTGGTTCATTAATAATATTGATATAGAATCAAAGTGATCATTGTCATAAATTTTTTATAATAAGATCCATCAGTGATCACTAAATCAATATAATTAATGACATAGATTATGTATGGATGTGTAGCATACAAATTTTATATAACATGATTATATATCATGTCTATTTCCAACTAGTCCTATATCATAACTCAGAACTCTGAACTAGTTATTTTACAACAAGAAACTTTATGTCAACATGTTTTGATTTTGATAAACTCTTATTGTTCTTTGAATACAACTCAATGACTTTATTATCATAATTTATTTTTAATTGTCTCTCTACTTCATCAAAAGTAGTTAGCCAAATGATAAAATTTGCAGCCATATTTCTTGATTTAATGCCTCATAACAAGCTATAAATTCTACTTCCATAGTGAAAGAAGTTATGAGTGATAGTTTAACACTTTTCTAAGATACAACTTCTCCAAGTAATAAGAAAATATAACCTGAAGTGGATCTTCTACTATCGAGGTAATCAGTAAAATTAGAATCAGAGTACCCTACAATCCTTAAATGATTTGATTTCTGATATGTGAGCATAAAGTATTTTGTTCTCTTCAGATATTGCATAACTCATTTCACTACTTCCCAATGATCCATTCCAGGGTTACTTAAATATTTGCTAAGCATTCCAACAATATACACAATATTTGTATGCGAACAAACTAGAGCATACAAAAGACTCAACATAAGGGATCTTTTCCATCTCTTTCTTTTCAATTTTATTTTTTGGGTATTGAAGCAAACTAAATTTATCACCTTTAGCAAGAGATGTATCTTCTCGTGTAAAATCCTTCATATCAAATCTACTAAACACTTTATCAAAATATGTCATTTGTAATAAATCAAATATATCATAAGAATGATCTTGATGAATTTATATACCAAACACAAAATATGCATTCCCAAGATCTTTCATTTCAAATTTATTTGAAAGAAATCTCTTAGTTTCATGCAAAAGGCCTATATCATTGCGTGCTAGTAGAATATCATCAACATATACAATTAAGATGATGAATTTACACACACTGATTTTGTGATAAATATATTGATCAATAATATTTTTTTTAAAACTAAAGGAAGTAATCACTTGATCAAATTTTTTATACCATTGATGGGATGCTTACTTTAAATCATAGATGGATTTTTTTTAATTCGCATACAAGGTGTTTTTAATCAGAATATTGAAAATTTTTTTGTTGTACAATATATATAGTTTCGTCAATGTCACCATTGAGAAATGTAGTATTTACATCCATCTGATGTAATTCTAAATTATAATGAACCACTAGTGCTATAATGATTCTAAAAGAGCCTTTCAAAAAAATTAGAGAGAAACTCTTTTTATAATCAATGCCTTCTTTTTGAGTAAAACTTTTGGCTACTAGACATACTTTATATCTTTTGACATTGTCTTTTGAATTTCATTTTGGGTTTGAAAATCCATTTACAACCAATCAGTTTTGCTAATTTGTGAAATTCAATAAGATCCGAAACATCATAGTCTTTCATTGATTTTTTTCATCATCCATGGCTTCTTTCCATTTATAGGAGTTAACACTTTGTTTGACATGATTAAAAGAGATTGGATCACTTTCCAATCCAATGTCAAGCTCATGTTCATAAACATAATATAATCATATGAAATTATTGATCACCATTCCCTAGTAGATTTTCTTCATGACACATCAATTAAAGATTATTGTGATTCCTCAATATGAGTGAAAGTTAACTCAGGAATATTTTGATTATCTATATTTATAACTTAAATAAGATCAAGTGAAATTATCTAATCATTTTTATTGTAACTATAGGAAGAGTAATAGATTGCTCTTTAAATATAAAATTTCTAAGTTAACTACACTCATCATATTCAACATCATCAAAAAATTTAACATTGACCATCTCAAAAAAAAGATTTATTTGAAGAGTCATAAAATTTAAAACTCTTCTATCTATCAAAATAGTAATAATAGCTCTTGAGTTTAACTTTTTTTCATTAGGTTTATATGTCCTAGCTTCAACTAGACATCCCTAGATAGGAATATGCATAATACCTGGCTTTTTCCTAATCCATATTTCATATGGGGTTTAATTACAATTTTACTTGGAACTCTATTAAGGATGTAAATTGTGATCTTTAAGGCTTCTCGCCAAAGTGATTTTGGTAACAAAAAATAATTTAACACTAATAATATCCATTATGGTCCAATTTTGTCTCTCATTTACACCATTTTAACTTAGAGTTTCAGGCACGATGTATTGAGGAATGATAACACATTCTCCTAAATATTTGATAAAAGGACCTGGATGTTTTTCAATTGATCCATCATATTTACCAAAGTATTCACCGCCATGATCATATTTGATACCTTTTATTTTCTTACAATGTTAATTTTCAACTTTATCTTTAAAAAATTTAAATATGTCCAATGAATGTGACTTCTCATAAATAAAGTATAAGTACCTATAACAAGAATAATCATCCATAAAAGTAATAAATTACTATTTTCCATTCCAGGTAGTTGTAGGAAAATCATTACAAATTAGTTTCAATATACTTAAACTTCTATTGACATCAATTTTCTTGACTTTTGTTTATTTTCCCGTGATACATTCAATATAAACAATCTAAAAAAATAAAGGGAATCAAGAATTTCATCTAATTCAAGTCTTTTAATTCTTTGTTTAAAAATATGTCCTAAATACTTGTGTAATAATATATATGAATTCTCATTCATTAATTTTCACTTTATATCAAAATTAATTACAAAGTTTCATTAATTTATGAAGCAAAGATATCAAATTTATATAGATTATCAACTAAATAACTAGTACCAAATATTTGAATGCTAAAAAAGACTAAATTTTTTATTTCTAAATGAACAAGAATAACCATATTTTTCTAAACAAGAAATAAAAATTAAATTCTATTTAAATGATTGCAATTCAGTCTCATATAAATTCCAAATACAACTGGATTTTATATGTAATCTATTGAAGCATATTGCTTTAATATGAGTCCTTATTGTCATTTTCTACATAGATGAGTCTTTCAGCATCAGCTGACATTTGACTCTTTAGATAATCCTACATAGTCACACTTATGTAAGTAGTTACACCTATATGATGTGGTGCGGTGAATAAATTAACTTCGAATAAATAAAGTTGAGAAGTTTACCCTTTTTGATGAGTCAATTAGCATACTTGGGACAATCCTTCTTTACATGATCTACCTTCTTACAAAAGAAATAAGTGAATATTAGCTTTTTTCTATTGCACCTTATGCTATAAAGTCTCTTTATCTGCAACTCCTTTGCCTTTATAAGTCTTTTTTTCTTCTAGTAATAATGTCATGAGAGGTAGCTAAATGAGTGCTTTCTATCTTGTCTTGTTTCGATCTTTCTTCCTCTTGCACACATTGAGCAATGAGCTCATTAAGAGTCCCCTTTTCTTTTTTGAGTATTATAACTTATTTTAAAAAGATTAATTATGCAGGAAGAGAGATACACTAAGTGTACAAGAATGTCATAAGACATCTCTAACTTTAATGCTCTTAGTCTAGTAACAAAATTAAACATTCCCATAATGTACTTCCTTATATTTTTATTGCCTTCATATCACATTGAAATGAGCTTATTAAGAATAATATTTGCTTTGACCTTTTCAAAAATAATGAAATAGTCTGCAATTTCGCTTAGAAACTTTTTAACACATTCCTCTTTAGGCATTACATCTCTTATGATTTTTGGAATGGAATGCTTCATGATCGAAAGACTCATGCGGTTAGAATGCTTCCACTTTGTAAAATTAACCCTTTATTTAATAGTGTTTTCCACATTAAGGGATGGAGGACATTCAGTCTAGATCGCATAGTCAAGATCAATACACTCATGAACTATGGCAATATGCTCTTTCTATTTCTTAAAGTTTATCTTTATTACATGAATGTTATTCAAATTGGAAGATATAAAAAAATATTAATAGAAAAGAATAAAATATACTCACAATTAACAATACTATCTTTTCTTTATGCACATATAATGTAAGTAAAATATCGACAATATACATGCTTAGCATAAAATATTTAAGATGAGCTCATACAAGATATCTAGCACAACATTGCAATTCGTGGATAAAATAATAATTTGTAAATGATACTCTTAAATATTACAAATAAATATTGATACTAAATTCTATCAATAATATGCTTTTTTTATCGATATATTACATGCATGATTAACATAAAATTATCATATATTTATTACTACACTCGGCCAAAAAAAATAATCATCCTTTTGATTATTTTTAGATAGATTCAAACATAACCCTTAGTTAATATTCATATATTTCAAAATTAAATAAATTGATGCAATAGAGTTCACTTTGCTGGCATACTATTTCAATCTAAATTATTTTGAAATAATGAATCTCAACTATATAATTTGAGAAACTATTTCAATTGATACAAACTTGAAATATTTGACCATAATATAAACTTTAGTTAACTATTTTAATCAAAGTAGTAAACTCATATTTATATTAAGTAATTAATTCAAGTTAGATTCTATGTATATTCAGTGAAAAGAAAAGAATGCATAATGTTATAATTAATTAAAAAATGAGCATTCTCAATTTCACATTAGAAGACCAATCAATTATATATTACTAAATCATAACATGTTTATCGAATTTCAAAGCAACTATAATCATTAAAATTTAAACCAAAGTATTAATACATAAATGTTTAATATTATAAAATATTTATGAAATAGAAAACCTTTAGAAATGACGATCATTGAATATAAATTATTGCATTTAATCTAATAAATTAATGTTTAATAAGCTATTGGAATTAGTTGCCCTTAAATGGTTTAAAGAAAATGTTAAGAATGCTTTCTAATTAAAGTATGAAGCATTTCTTTACTGGCCAATGTAAATGATATAATTATTTTTAAAATAATTCAACTATTATGACAAGGAAAAGAAATGGTTCAATATTAATTATAAAACCATTAAACTCCTTTGATTATGACATTTCATATTCAAGTGGCAGATTAATGTTAGCAGTTGAAACAGCTCATCTCCATTTTTATGTAAGTAAATAGTCAAAAAAATATAAATATATATAAATTTGGTAGATGAAACGACTCATTTTCAGCCTCTCTTTTTTTTAATGAAAAAAGAAGATGAAACATGTTTGAATCATATTCATACGATTGAATATGAATTTTATTTTTAAAAATATGATCATAATTGTGAAAATAAAAACATTATTATATGAAAATTTAAATGTGATCAAAGTATAATTCTAATTTTGGCTATATCTTTTTGCTCTAAATCAAGAATAGGAAAGATGTCTAAAAGATATCGATTCCATATGCAAAAGACAGAGATTTGTACACAAAATAGAATCATATACTTTGATCTAAAATTCTCAAATACTCAATGTGAAAGATTAAGAGAAATCCATTTCTCAATGATTCAACATAATAACTGCTCTAATACCACTTGTTGGAAACATAAGAAGATAAAAAATAGATTTATCATGCTTAGAGCTCAGGTCAAGTCATCGAGAAGATTTAATCGGAAGCATACTTGAATTCATAAAGGAACTAATATGAGATTTCTGACCCTCCAAATCTAAAGTGGTGTTCTAGAGAGAGAGAGAGAGAGAGAGAGAGAGAGAGAGCATTCTTTCCACTCAAAATGAAATGGTAGGAAAAATAAGAACCAACTCTTTAGACTGGGGACTATGACTATATTTATACTTGAGTGTATTTTATTTTATTTCAGCCCATCATAAAAATAAATAAATAAAATGTCTGATCTCTACACATGATAATTTCATACAAAAATTAATAAGATGCCTCAAAAGCAAAAAAAAAAATTAATCTTTGTTTGATCACAAAATTAATAGGTTTAAAAATAATATAACACTTAATGCATAATTATATATATATATATATATATATATAAGCCACATCCAAATTCCCAATATTTTAATCTTCAAAAGCTTTCTTTTCAAGTTGTGTGTGTATTTAAGCAGTTAAGCATTATTAAATAAATTATTTATGGAGACAAGAAATATTGCAAACTTGCCGCTCTTTTTTAGATCTAATATTTTGAATGAAGTGTTGTTTTTACATAAAACCAGAGAGTAATATTTTTCTACTTTAATACATGTTAGAAGAAAATATTTTTGTTCTTTTAATTATCTTTAAGAAGTTAATAAATTATTTTAATAAAAAATAGTACTAAAAAAATTTATTTTATTAAATATTATATATATAACCTTTCATATCTCATATAAATTTAGATCTTCATATTGATTTTCTAAGCATAAAATTATTAATTCCTTACAAATATTCTAGGTAATATGGTGATTAAAAGGAAGTTATAAAATATTAATGATAAGTAAGGGAATTATTTGCTACAACTATAAGAAGTATAGGTATCTAAAAGGGGATTGCCCAAATCTTATAATACAAACAAGAAAAATATAGAAAAAAAAATAAAAGAAAAGAAACACCTCAAGAATAAGCAGAAAGTCATGTGAAAAATCATAGATTTAGATGAATCAAACTTAAACATAACTCGAATGAGCATGCAAACATTTATTTTATGATAAGAGAAAAACTAGACTATAATTCTCTAGGAATATATGATGAAATTACTTATAAAAATTGTATGATCCAATTAATAAATTAATTATAAAATATAAAAAATTAGATATATAATATTAAACTTTAAAAAAGAGCACAAAAATCTTAACATTTATTTTTATTTAAATAAATATAATGATTTAAAACTTAAAATAATTCATTATTAGATTGTTCATTACTCTTTTATAAACTTGAAAGAGAAAATATTTTATTAAAAGCTAGATTAAATCTCAAATTTGTACTACATCTAATAAATAGTTTGTTAAAATCATATTCATTATGCACATTTTACTCATGTTCATACACATCATGGGTAGTAATCTAGACCTTATGTAAATATTCATATTTGTTGTAATTTGTATGAGATAAGAGAGAATATTTCTTTTAACTATTATTAAAGTGAATTATATTATTATAAATAATCATTATTTTTATAGGTACTAAAGGATACTAATATCACAGATACTATACAATCAAGATTATATTTTAATTGCATAAAATATGAACCCAAACAAGTTTAGATTTTAAAAGTTAACAATTGGAAAGCAAAATTAATAAAAGCATATGATACTTAGATAGTTACTATTTAAGTTATATTATTGAAAATAAAAAAATAGTCAATTATAAATGAGTGATCAAGAATATGTGACTTATGGAGATAAAAAATAAACTTAAGATTATTTTCATTGAATGTTAATAATAACTCTATAACTTTGGTAGAGTTTTACTTGTATTTAGTTAAAATATAATTTAATATTTATTAGTTAGTTTTATGACAAATGTTTAGATGTAACCTTTTATATATCTCTTTGCATTAGTAGAAAAGGTACTATTTTGCTTATTTGATGCACATAAGAATATCTATTTCCTTTTAAATGTAATAATATATATTTACTTGACCTAAAAAACTTATAAATGATGCTAATTTAATATTTATTAGTTTGTTTTATATCTCAAGTATTTTTTTTGTTTTGAGTATGCTTATATAAATATTGGTTCAATTAATTTGATGCTCTAAAATATCTCTTAAAATATATTTTAAAGATAATTTAACAAATATTTGATTGAGATACATGGATACAATCTCTTATATTTCTAAAGATAAATTTTGACATCAAATATTTTTTTTAATTAATTATTAGCCAAATTTATAAACCATCATTAATAAATCATATGTGTTGGATTACATTAAGGATTAGCTTTAAGCCTTTTTTTTCTTTAGTTATGTATGTTCTTATTAGGCATTTACAAGTGATGTATCTTGGTGTATGCTATTTGCTAATAATATTCTTCTTGTTGATACGCCTAAAGAGGGAGTTAAAAAGAAAATTGAATTATGGAGGTCAACCTTAGAGTCTAAAGGTTTTCATTGAAGTAGATCTAAAACTAAATAAATGGAGTGTAATTTTAGTTGTTGAAGATCTAATGGTGGGTTGTGATATTGAGTGATCAAGTCTCTTAAAAGAGTGAGCATTTGATATCTTGAGTGTATTGTTCAAAATGATGGTGAAATAGATGGAGATGTTATTAGTAGAATTCAAGTTGGATGATTGAAGTGGAATGCATCCGCTTGTTGAGTGATAAAATGTACTACTTAGTCTTAAGAGAAAATTTTATAAGATGGGTGGTAAGACTTGCAATGATTTTTTGCATAGAATGTTGGCCAATAAAAGAGAAGCATAAAATTAAGTTATGTGTTATAGAGATGAGGACTATTAGGTGGATAAGTGGCTTTACTCTTACTGATAAATTGAAAATGAATATAATGCGTGATAAGGTTGAAGTATCCGGTGTAGATAAGATTAAAAGATTCACCTTAGATGGTTTGGCTACATAAAGCGTCATCTCAAGAATGAGTATATGTATTATATGTTATTTATGTTAAGAAAGGTAGAGGTAGACCTAAAAAGACTTAGTAAAGATGTACAAAATGATCATAATTTATTAGAATTAAATGAGAATTTGACACTTAATTGGACACAATGGAGAAAAAAGATTCATTTAGCTAACCCCCACATAGTGGGATAAAGCCTTTTTGTTGTTGTTGTTGTTGGTAAAATCATGTAATGCATGGTAAAATACGCATGATTTCAACGACTGGATAAAGGAGGGCTATGTGATGGGAGGCACACTAAATGGTGTATTTGAAAAAAAATTAAATTTGATAATGTCTAAATACAATAAATCAAAACTACAATGTGATTTTGAAATGCATTAAAGTTTAAACTTCATTTAAAATTTTTTAAACTAAATGCCAAAATTCTTAAAAGTCCTGCATTCTAAATACGTTGCACTTCTTTTCACAAATGAAACAGCCCTTTAATTCAAGCGAGTATTGAATATTAAAATGCATATAATCTTATTGTGATAGCACCTTGGTCTAGGTTTAGGGTTGTGGCCTTCCCACTCTCCACTATCCATCGCAACACCATTACCAACCTTCGCAGTCCTATTGCTATTCATCACTTCAGCCTCACCGCTCCATGCAAACTCATTTATTCATTATCATTATAAAGACTTTCTACAATTCTAGATCACACTTCTTCATTAGCCATTTTATTGGTTATCATGATCTCACTAGCCAAAAATTGTAGCATGCAAAGCCCCCCATACTTTTAGGTTTGGTATTTTTAATTAAAAGTTACTTGATTATCGCCTTCAGTTAGAATATCTTGCTAGTTATTCTAAACTAACATAATATGTCAACAATGAATGGAGAAGAGGAAGATAAATAGTGGGAATGGAAAAACATTATAGTTCTTGTCAACTATTATTTCAGGGGTGTGGCTAAGATGATTTTGTAGAGAGTTATGGCTAAACCATATCTGAATAGTAGTAGTCATTAAATTCAATGAAGCAACTTGCTATATATTATGATAATTGATCTCTAAATGATCTATGAAATGATCTAGAAATGTATTTTTATACATAAAGTCATTTTATGTTATTTCATAACCACCATTTAAACAAACTTAAAAATTATGCCTAAGAAAATGAAGATGAAATATCAATCATAGTTGTCATATAAATGGATGAATATTTAGTTATTGATCTCACTTTTAGTGGGGTTGACAACCCTCCTCTTAGACATAGGATCTAGGTTCTAAGGTTTTGTTGACATCAAGTGAGGTTGATAATCACCCTAATCTTAATAATTAGGATCTCCAATTGTTGACCTCATTTTTAGAATGAGTTCTCAACCCCTCCATCTTAGACATAGGACTCCTCTTAGACTTTAAGAGATCCTTAGTCCTAAGACACATCTAGTGATTAGGTGGACACTCAACCTAACCCTGGAGACTTAGAAGTGTTAGCTATGAGAGTAGGTCATGCCTTAGGGGTGTTAGGAAAATTTGCCTACCCTATAGCTTGAACCACTTTCCTTACTTCCTTCCTTCAAGTCAAACTCCAAATAAAATCAACATGAAACCTAAATCAATTTTAGCCTAATTGATTTTCCCCAAACTCAAATCAATGCCATAGGATTGAAACCCATGATTGAAATCCATGATTGAAACCCATGATTGAAATTCCAAATTCCAAATATTTCCTAAGTCAAATCAATTCAAATTCATGAATTTTTCCATAACCCATTTATATTCTCATTTATATTCACATATATAAATGAGATATAAATTCAAAACAAATTCCAAGTTGAAATTCCAAATTCCAAATCTTGCCTAAGTCCTTTGATTTCCCTTCAAGGACTTAGCCTAAAAATCATCTTCAAATCAATTCAAATTCATAAAAGTTTTTCATAACTCATTTATATTCACATATATAAATGAAATATAAATTCAAATCAATAAAATCAAATCCAAAATTCAAATTCCTAATTCAAAATCCTTCTTAAGTCCTTATTCCTCTCTTAAGGACTTAGCCTAAAAATCATCTTCAAATCAATTCAAATTCATAAAATTTTCTCACAACTCATTTATATTCTCATTGATATTCACATATATAAATGAAATATAAATTCAAATCAATCAAACTAAATCCAAAATTTAAGATCAATTCACAAATCTTTCTTAAGTCACCTTGATCCTCTTTTAAGGACTTAGCCTAGATCATGTTCAAATCACTTCAAACTAATGAAATTTTCTCATGACCCATTTATATTCTCATTTATATTCACATATATAAATGAAATATAAATTCAAACAACCAAAACCAACTCCAAAATTCAAGTTCAAATTCAATCAAAATTCAACCTAAGCCTTTCAAGTCAAATTCTTGAACTTAGCCAAATCAACTTTAAATCAAGTCAAACTTTTGATTTTCCTTTAGGATTCAGTCAATCCTTCAATCATGAATCCAAATATAAATACAAACTTCAATCACTTAACCAAAACTCAATTCAAAAATCAAGCCAAAATCCATTTCATGTTCACCCTTTGAACTTGAAATTGTCAAATGAATTAAAACTCATTTGACTTCAAACCACTTGCAAATGGATTTATATTTCAATCATAAGTCCATATTTAAGTTCAATCAAACTCAAATCAAGCTTTGACCAAGCCATTTGACCCACTTAGATTAACTTGACCCAAAGTGACCTATTGTACTCTTATGAGCCAAATTCTAATCCTAACCAAATTGGATTGAATCAAACTCACCAAAGCCACTCATCATGAGATGATCAATCACTCAAATTGGGTCAAACCAAGTCAAACCTAAGGGTTGACCAAGTCAACACTTACCAAAATGAAACCTAACATAGCCAAAATCCATCATAGGCCAAATTGATTGAAACCAATGATCTAAGTTCATACATGGTCAATGTTTGAACTTGACCAAGTCAACATTTGAACCTAACCTAGCCCAATTGGCCACTTGACCCAACTTGACCTAAAAAGTCAAAATATGTCAAAACTTAATCTAAGCCAAATTTATTGAAACCAATGGGTCAAGTTCATTCTAAATCACTTGTTGAACTTGACCAAAGCCTCAATTGGCCAACTAGACTAACCCAATTGACCTTGAACTCGACTTGACCTAAAGGGTCATATTGAGCCAAATTCAAACTTAACCAAAATTGATTGGAAACAAAGAAACAAATCCTCTTCATATGACCAACCAAACCTAAGCCTACCCATGACCTAGCTCAAATAAGTCAAATGGGTCAAATTGGTCAACTTGATCCATTTGACCTAAATGAAGTCATATGAACCAAATTCAATCATAAACCAAATTGAATCAAACCAAAGCCACCAAAACATTTCAAATGATCATATGAACTTGACCCAACCCTTGGTTTGACCCAATTTAACCACTTGGTTAACTTGACCCAAGTTGACCCATTTTGACCTAAATGAGTCAACATGAGCCAAATCACATCAAACCAACTCCAAATTCAATGAAACTTGGCCAAACCTATTTTCTCATCATATCAAATATACCCAAAAAAAATCAAGGTCAAATGACCATTTTACTCATCCCATAGGGTAAATTTTGGTCAATTTCACTGGGAATTTGGTCAAATCCTCTTCATACCCACTTGGCACTCTCCTAGTGGATCAAGTGAATACTAAGGAGGGTGGTGCACCCAACCCAATGGGTTTAGGTCAGCCCAACCTAGCCCAATGGTCAAACCGACCACTCCCCTTGAAATGGCCATATGGGAATCATGCCTCCACTTGTTTTGAGCACATGGGGAGTTCACCTTCCCACTCCTCTGGCCAAAATGAACTCAATGACTCATCTAACTGCCTAACAAACTCACTAAATCAGGGCAATTGATCAAAAATGGCATGGCAAGCTTTGGCCATCCGATTGCCAAAGGGGGGAGATATACTCCCCCTAATTCATTTCAAACTTAACATTCCTCAATTTGATTGAACTTAGAGTAGCCAGAGAAGCAATTCCTCAGCCTCTCCAAGATTCCTAGTGATTTCAAAAATTCATTTTTTAATTTTCAGAGCTTGAAAATAGGGGACCTCCATTGAAGAGCCAACTCACTCCAAACTAAAAACCAGTGCAATTCCTTCTACACACTCCCTCAGGGACCTCAATCGATCTCACCCAAACTCTTTTCTAAGTTTCTAAAAAAAGGGAGGAGCCATCCTGATCAAGACCGAGCTCAGGGGGTTGGTCCATAGAAGCATCTACTCAACCTCAAGAGCTCAAACCTTCAGCAAAGCTTCGTCTCAACTAAACGAAGCTTCTCCAAGGGAATCGAGCACCGGTGATCACCTCCGGAGAGGTTAGCCATTTTCTGAGCTTAATCTAGCTATGGTTTGGAGGTTTGTGAAGTGAATGTTAATCCCATAGAATCGTAGATGTTAGATGTGATCTAGGTTGCATATTGATGGTGAGGGTTGAGTTTTATCCAATCCGGGCTCAATCGAGCTCAGATCATGGCTTCAAACATGGACGGTGTCCATGGCTCACAGAGAGTGGCATGGATGGATCTCTGGCCATCCATCCACACATTTTGGATGGATGATCGAGATTAAAATGTATAATATACATTTTTTCCTTCCTCAAATCCACGGCTTTAATCTTAGCCATCCGATCTTTGATCGGACGGTTGAGGAGAAAGCGCGTTGCATCGCCGCCATGCGGTGCTACAATGTGATAGGTTAAAAACCCAATCTCATCGGGCTACATATAAAGCGCATGTTTTGTCAGCAGCACACATGGCATCGATGGGATTAATAATATAATTACGCTTTAAATAATTCCTAATTAATCACCAAACCTTCTAAAATCCATATCTAAGTGTAGAAAAATCAAACAAATATAAAATAAATTTCATATGAAAGATAATTGAACATAGAATATTCTAAAATTAATTTCAATGGATTTTGAATAGTATTTTTCTTTGAATTTGGGTTTTATTAGAAATGTTAATTTGCTAATTACCCTTTAATTACTCTGATTAATCCCAAACTTTTGTGCTTAATTGTGGATGACTCCCTAATTTTCTTGGGATTTATTAGTGGCTTAATTAGGGGAATTACTAATTCATTCCTTAATTACTCCCTTAATGTAATTAATCTTAATTAAGGGTATAATTAGTGGTTTAACCCTCTGATTGAGTCAATTAAGTTTTGTTTAAGTGGATGTGAAGTTTAGGGAATAATTTTGGGATACTTTCCTAGAGATATTCACTAAACCCCTTTTCTTTTATAATCCATCCTTAATTAAGGGTTAATTCAATTACCCCATTAATAATTTCATAAAATTCTTAAACTTTCCAAAACTAAATTAATCTATTTTGGATAGATGCTTAGGTGTTCAAGAGCCTAAGTGCATTAATAAAATCAAAACCCAACTCACATGTGTGAGAGGGGTTATGAAATTACTTAACTTAAAATCCCTTAGTTTAATTAATCATCAATCATGAGCCAAATTGCATTAAGCCTTTTCTTCCTAGCTTCATTGCAAATTTAAATTTCTTGTGAGATTTTATGTCATCTCATTAGCTCATAATAATTTGATTAAATATACTATGGCGATATTTAATTAATGCACTTAATTCATACCTTATCCTAATCAAAATATAAAATGGATCTAATCATCTAAAAATTAAACTTAAATATCATACATCTGTGGAATGAGTTAAGAACATCAAACTCACCTCACATTTCTCAAATTAAATCAAACTCAAAACATAACCAAACCTTCTTTAAAAATAATTTGATTTTCTTTAAGCTTTCTTATTTCATAAGATTGTCTTTAAGAATTAATTAGGGTGAATGTGTTTACATACTTTCATTTTAGTTCCTTCTCAACATGCTAAATGTGTATGTCATATGAATTTCATGCATTCATTCTTTTCCAAAACCAAAATGATAGTGAAATGTTTCTTTTATGTCAAATTGCATATTTTGGCTAAAATAGAAATATGAGTGGCTATTATCATTTTAAATCAAATTATTTTAAAATATATGAATTAATTAACAAAACTGAAAGTGTGTTAATTATATTTTATTTATAAGCTTGTATGTGAGTAAAATATAAGGATGTGCTTAGTGTAGTTTTCCTTCTCCCCTTTTTTAGTATAGTTTTTGAATAGAATTTGGTAAAGTGTTTTGTTCATTTGAAAAGAACCTAACACTTACCTAATTCCATTTCCTATACATTCCTATGCTATTATTTAAGAAGGATACCTACACTTGTACATATAAATTGCATAAACAAAAATAAATCAACCAACACAAACTTTTGCATTCTTTCTTTTCCATTTATTTCTTTTGCAAATATGCTTGTTTTTAAGGAAAGTGGTATATTAGTCTGGAAAACCCCAGGATTGCGAGAATTTAAGTAGCCCTAAGTAAGTCTTATATGTTACACCCCTAGTTAACAATGGCATCGTACTCACTTATGCCTTTCATATATTCATGTGAGCATGTGAAAATTAGATAAGAAACCTTTTTCTACTTAATGAAAATCATGCATCATAAGCATTGAAATTTTTCTTAAGTAAACTACTTAGCATTCATTATAAGGTGTGCTAAACATTCTCATTTGTATGTATAGATATGCTTAGGAATCATTCATATGCATGTTATACATGTCGGAAAAGAAATGAAGTGATGTGTGTTTTGTGAATTTAGTTCACTTTACTTAATCTTAAAATGCATTTATTTTTGAATAAATTTGTTTAGAATTGATATAAACTTAAGATTAATTAAAACACATAATAAAACATTCACTAAATGAAACTAAACATGAATCCACTTTAGAAATTACTTAAGGTAGGGAAGAAAGAGAAGTTCTCTTCTCTCTTCCCTCTCTTTAAAACTTAGTAATTAATTGTAGGATTCATTCAAATCAAATAAAAATACAAAATAAATTCAACCCAAAATAGTAAAATAACTTAAATGAAACCATCCTCTAAGTTGAACACTTTCACACTTAGAAAATACAAACCCTAAAGCCATAGTTAAGCATACCACACAAACCTTCTAAAGCACACACATTTAGACTTATGATATATATTTTATTCTAGATATAGGGTGAATGTGTTATAATGAATGATATGATGATTTAGTCTAATCATTATTTTATGAGATTGTGCTTAAGGGGCATTGTAATAAATAAATATATGAAAGCTTTTGTTGGTGTGGTGCTTATACCCTAAGCATAATCCAATAGGCCGGGTGGACTTGGTTACCCATGTGTGGGGTGATAAGTTTAATATACATGCTTGGGATTTGTGTGGTTTGTTTTGTTAATCTCTATATTATAAGTATTAACTATATTTACTTTTCCTTTTCATGTAATTTTTGCAATTAAGATTTTGAAATGATTATTATGAGGATTAGAATGAGCATTTATCATAAGATTACATCTTATATACCATGTGAAGCCTTTGGAGCAACCACCTTCCAACCATCCAGAAGAAGGAACCAAAGAAGAAATAAGAAAAGAAGAAGAAAGAAGAAAAAAAGAATGAAGAAATGAAGCTTGAAGACTCTCATAATAATGAGTTCCTTGCTTAATTGTACTTAATTCATTTGTAATCTAGGCTGTATAAGGGTAGAGCTTGGTTACCCAATTTTTTTTCGGGTTTGTGAGGTGGTGCCCGACGACAAATGGCTTTTTATTATTTTACGTTAGATTTATAAACTGATTGATGATTTGTTTAGCTTGTGCATTAAAATGGAATCCTTTTCCTAATTTCTTACTTACTGCATGGCACGGATGTGGATTAGATAAATCTTCTACCAAATTTAACAATTCCAAAATTAAAATAAAGAAGTCATAACCTCATTTAAAGCTTAGGTTAAAATCACGATAAAAGAATTAGTAACCCTTAATTGGATGAGTACTTTGTTTATAACATCATGCACAAATGCATATTATTTTCACTCTTAATTGGAGAGCTTCCACCTTTGCCATAAACTTGGCTTGACCTTTGAGAGCCATGGTGGAAATACACCTCCTCTCGCTAATTTTGGCCAATAATATTACTTCTCATGCATTAGGCATATGAATCCTATAAGCCTAAGTCAAATGATTGTTCAAAAATAAAAAATAACATGTAATATGATTTGCATTACATTTAGGTCATTTGAAGCATACCTTTACATGATCTAGTTTTGGGAGTGAGTTTAAGGACTTAGTCTCTTTCTAAATAAATAACAGCTTAGCTATCTCGCATAAAGCATATGACTTTCCTACATAAATTTAAAATCATAGGAGGAGTTAGTTGGCAGCCACACCCAGGCGGTTGTAAGTCTAAGCAGTCAGGTAGTTTGTCCTCTCTTGTGGAGGCAAACCAAATACATATTATTGCCTTAGATTTAGGTCGTGCTTTCGGCCCTCGCCAAAGCTCCCTAGATTTATGTTCTGAGGTTGCTTCTCCCTTCCATGGGCCATAAGTACAAATCCTCACCTCTTAGGCATTTTCATAATCTTGTGTTATGGAATCATAAGTCCTAAACTTCTAATAAAAGTCAACTCAAATGAATAATTCAATTTCAAAATATAAAGCCCAACCATAGATAGTGAGATGCTCGCTAGATTTCTAGCATCGCGGAACATCTCCTACTTATCTTCTTCGCTTCAATAATAACTCCATCTCTTTGATCACCCCATTTTGATCTTCAAACTAATGATTGATAGTCCTATTGAAATCTTTGGAGACAACGATCATTTACCTTAATCAAGAGTATTCCTGAGGGATCTCATTTCTTAGGATGTAATTATCTATGGGAGCTTGCCTATAGGAACTTAAGAACCCGTTTAAATAAACCCTACTTTACTATTCCATGTAGGGGAAGAATCTTTAATTTTGTCTGAGACTCATTGTCCTTAGGAATTGTTGAGGGTGGTTATTGTAGGGTGGTGGCTTCTATCTTGACTTATCTTTAGAGATGATACACATTTACTCAATGTCGCACTGATCACTCTCAAGAAGAACATCTGATCTACGATGTCAAAATTATATAAAAAAGAAAAGAAGTATATTTCAATCTTCATTTTATCCCGCATAGAGTGAAGACTAAGTATATTTCTATTCTTAGAAATTCTTATAAAAATTTAACCACACCAACCTTAAATTAAGAGCTTTAATTAGGCACTTAGGATACTATGATTAATAGCTAGGTGTACAACCTAAACTAAAGCATAAAATGAAAATAATAAATCAAAATAAAACTAAATATGAAATTAAAAATTAAACTAAGAAGTAATTGAGGTGAATACAAAGGTTGACTAGTGGACTGTAGGACTGACCTATCCCAATTGGACAATGTGAGTCCAATCAAATAAAATTCAACAAAATTAAATAAAATTTAAAACATGTGAATTTATTGAAAACTAAAATTTATTAAGCCTAGATTGAGATAATTGGCATGGTTGACCCAATTTGTCTATTTAGGCCTAAAAATAATATAGTCAATTAAAATCAAAACAAATTTAAATTAAATCAAACCAAAAGCACTAAACATATGTATGAATATAAATAAACATAAAACTAAATGCATATGGGGCACAAAATGATCGACTAGATCATTTGACATAACTTGATCGATGTGGGCCCCACCAAGTCAAAAGTCAAACTAATCAAAATTTGATTAATTTAATTTATCCCAAGGCTAAAAATTATCAAATTAATATAATGAAACATAAAATAAACAAAATTGAATCTAATGATGACTAAAATACATTAATCGTTTAGTCTAAGTGAACTCAAAAGGACCATATTGAACTTAAAATCAAAATAAATTGAAATTAAATCAGATTAAATATTACAAAATACTTTAGAATCATATTTAAACATAATTTAATCTCTTGTTGGGTTTGATTTGACCAAATTGATCATTTAGCCCAAGTGAACCCAATTTGATCCATTTTAATTTGGTGCAAAATGGATCTAAATCAAAATTAAATTTAAATTAATTAATTTAATTATTTTGAACTCAATCAAAATATATTCCAATTTAACCTACTAAGACTAATTTGGGTTTAAAATGTGTTTAAATCCAAACTCAACTCAAATTAAATCAAATCAATGCTTATAATCATTCTTAATTTGATTATTTAACATGATTCAACTCACCCAATTTAGCTTATTTGGCCAATTGGTCAAGCTAACCCAATTTGACCTATATGAGACTATTAAGCTAAAATAAAATAAATTAAAATCAAATAAACTTGATCACATAAAATTATTTTAAAATTTTAATTCTCAATTTAACCTCATTTGGGTTTGATTTATTCAATTTGGATAATATGGCCAATTGACTCAAGTGAACCCAAATTGACCCAATTAGGCCAATTCGGGATGAACCCAAAATAAATCCAAATTAACCACAATCAATCAAACTTAATCACTTTAAATAACAAAATATGATTAAAGCCTAATTTAAACTCAAATTGGCCAAATCAACACATTGGACCCAACCTAACCTATTTAAGCTAAATTAGGTCAAGATGGATTCAAGTCAACCCAAGCCCAAACATAACCCATTAAACCCTGGGAAATCTCATCAAACATGTGCTAAGATCTCAAGCCATGTGAAGGAGAATTGAAATTAAAGAGAAAAGAGTGAAAAAGATGCAAAGCTCCAAAATTTTCAATCACCTCGCCCCTCTCATTACTCCAGTTTTTAGCTTGGAGTGATTTTTGAATCACCCAACCACTCCCCACAATGAATGCTAGCTACCATCCCAACAATAACCACACCCCTATATCACTTTTTCATCATGATTTTCAGTAATATGGAGAGAAGGGGGAAAAAGGAGGAAAAGGAGCTCTCTTTTGGCATTCAACACCTTCTCCACTTCCCAAGAAGTAAGACCGACTCATCCTCCACCTTTTCACTCAAAATATAAAATAAAGTATACTCCAATAAAATATGGTGGTGTTCGATAAGGATAATCCAGAAGGCAAGAGAGGAAGATCATGTGGGAGCTTCAACTTAAAAGCAAGAACTGAGTTCAATGAAAAAAATTCACTCAATATTGGCTTAAGTTAGATAATCTCTAATAAAATCTTTATGAAAGTCATTGGTTTTAATATTTGTTCAAATGTGATGTGATTCTAGCATTTTCCCTTAGATCCTGTTGCACTTTTCATTATAACCCTCCCAAAAAAATAAAGTGACTTTTGGCTAAGATCACCATAAGATCAAGATCCGATTGTTTGGGGGTAGATCCCATCCATCTAACCCTTTTTTGGTCGCCTCTCAAGAGAAAGACAACCTTGGTCGCCATCTTACATGGATAAAATGGGAGACCATGATTAGATCTCTTTTTATTTATTCTATTAGATCTAAGCCAAACTTCAAAAATCACAAAAAATAAAATACATAACTAAAAAGTGCAAATAAGGGCTCTTTATATTTGTCTTTTCAAGTGGAATCTAATGAACCCAAAATTCTCAAATGATTATATATTTTAGGTGTAATTAGAGTTTTAATGAAAATTATATATATTTCTAATTACTCTTAAAATACTAAACTTATTATGTTCAAAAGTTCATAAAGGGAACTTAATGTCATTGCTTACATATCATAAAAATTTTAAGTTAAATAGTCTTCTGGTTTAAGAGTTATTAAAATTTGAAATAAAGTGGCTAATCTTAAATAAATAATTAATTCAAAATTATAAAAATTATGAAAATTCATCAAAATAATTTAAATCATTTTAATAAACATCAGAGATCTTAAAAAATTAATTAGACCCTCTAGATCACATTAAATCATAAAAATAATTAAATTAAGATTTGATTAAGCATTAATTAATTATTTTAATTATTCAAACTTTTAAAAAATTATTACTAATTTTAGAAAAATCTAAAAAATATAAATAAACACTCTATATAAAGCTTAGATAGTGGAGATTTAAAAAAAAGCCCTAAATTTTATCAAGTTTATTGTAATTAATTAAAGTTTAAAGTTTCACTTAATTAATATAATTTGACTTTAATCACTTGCATGATTAGATTGAAATTTGGTGTGATTATCGTATGAGATAACTTTTGCCTCTCATAATAATTTTAGGTTAATTTGCTAAGTAATTTGGGACATCCAAATTTTCAAACCTAAATTAGTCATTTTATGCATTTATTAAATACTTAAAATTAAGAAAATTATAAATTTAATTATGAAAGACTAATTATGTAATAAAATAGTAAGGGTGATCAAAAAAATTAATTATGATCTCTAGTTTTTATTATTCCTCAAAATCACTCTAAAGGGATTTCATTTAATTAATAAAATCATTAATTATCTTAGAATTTAGAAAATTTATAATAATTAGATAGTATTCCATACATACAACTATACATAGGAATGAAATTAAATAAGTACATGCCTTTGTTAACCAGGAAAGTGAGATAATCAAATAACCTCTGTGGGGTAACTTAAAGTCTCGTATTCCAGGATGTCCAGACTATATACTTATTATCATTCAAACACATGTAAATCCATAAGATTTAGCCAACACATGCAACTTGACATAAGTAAATTATTTTGATTATTTGATTTTGAAAGCATGAATGCATGATATCATATGACATACAACATTTTTGGTGATTGAAAAGGAATAGCCAAACATTTTCACATAATTCATTCAACTATACTAATTCTTAAAGACAATCACAATAAATAAAACTACTTAAGGAAAACCAAAGCTTCTTATTAAATTTGAATTTTGGGTTTTAATTAGATTTAGAGAGGAAGAAACACTTGCTATTTTTATCCCATCCCATGTTGATGATTTAATGTGTTTTAGGAGAAGTAATTAGATGAATTTTATAAATTAATTATGTTGGAATCATTAAGAAATTCATTTAATTACCCTTTCCTATGCTTCTTTAATTTAATTAACTACTTATTCATAAGCCTCAAATGATATACAAATGAGAAATTAAAATTGCAATGCCTTAAGGACCTAATGCAATAGGCTCATGCTTAAGCATTAATTAGATTAAGGAATCTAATTAACTACTTTTATGATTTTCCCACACCCATTGGTTAATCATAATTTTCTTAAGAATCTTTATGTTATTGAACACATAAAAAGGAAACTTGGATTGAATTTAGATTATCTGATCTAATTATCATTTCAATTTGATTAATTTTTTTATTAAATCATAAGTTTATTAAACACTCCATGGAGAGATAATTAGGTATATGATTAAGGAAGAGGCCTTAATCATTTAACCTAATCATTCTCACTGCTAATAGTAACTAAATATTATTAATCATTGAAATTTCAATATTTAATAGTTTTAATTAGGGTTAATTTGATTAAGGAGGATAATTAAGATTAAGATTTTAAATTCTCCTAATTAGCCAACCAATAAATCCCAAGAAAAATGTTGCAGGCAGAGGACATCCCATAGAACCAACACATTTAATTTAGGATTAATTAGCTAAGTGAGTAGGGCTTAATTGAGTTAATTAAGAAAAGATTCAAACTCTAATTATGCTCTGATCACTATTCAAAATATTAGGAAATTATTTTTATTAAATTCCTCTCTTCAATCTTTTCGAAATGTGTTCATTCATATTTTTCTTATTTTTCTATAATTAGTTATGAATTTATGAAATTTGGCTATTTAAATCACATTTTAAATCTTAATTAACCCTAAATTCCATCGGTGCCACATGGGAGCTGACGTGGCGACACTTTCCACATGGTGCCACGAGATTGACATCTTAAAACGCGATGTCGACTAGCCGCGAGCACTTTTGTTCCTGCCATCCGATCTCGGATTGGATGATGGGGATTAATATTGTAGTTCCTAAATAAAATAAATAGAATTTCTATCAGAAATCACCATCCATTTCAATCATGCGAATGATGAATGATCCTTCGTCCCCCGAGAGAAGAAAGACAAACACCGTCCGCCCTCCTCCACTCAATCCAAGCTCACCGAAGCTCGTGAGGCATCAGGATCGGCTTTAAAACATTCAAGAGAGAGATCTAGAGAAATCCTACGGTGGGATTAGCAAGAAATTACAAAATTCTATAA